>CP073649.1:16322500-16930000 GCA_018223645.1 Jasminum sambac
GAAAGATAAGTTCAAAATAAAATGATTCCTTCCAAAGCACAAGTTTATACAAAATATGTTCATCCAAACCACAAACCACATGTTACCCTAAACAAAACAAGTCCCAACAAAACACAACCTACTATAACAGTCTAAATCCAAATCACAACCAAAATAAGTTCTTCCACCATCAAGTTAAAAACAAAACAAGTCATCTAAAATGTTAATCAATCTACAGTTTCTCAAGTTCATATGTTACTCAAGTTCACTGCTTGACCACTAGGGAGTGCCATGTATACAGTTTCTCCTCCTTCTCCAACAAGAATTCCTACTCTAGACACCTTTGTGTTTTTCCCTCTGGGCCTTCCTTTTTTTTTTTTTTTTTGAGTTGTTCTTGCTGTTTACTGTCTCTAGCCATGGTCTGGATGGTTGATCTCTTTGGTCAGTTGCAGAAGATTTCCCTTTAGCTTTTGACGGCTTAATTTTTTGCATGTACTTTGATGGGCTTGCAACTTCTCTTACTTCACTTTGAATCCTATTTTTACTCCCCTTTGGTTGTCCTTTTTTCCTGGAGCTGGTTGATGCTCCTTGAGTACTCTGTAGATGAAAATCACAAATAATGTTAATCAATGCAAGCACAGAACAAATAAGCTAAAATAAAATGAAAAAAAATAGAAAATAGAAAATAGGGGCGTACCTATGCAGTTTTGGTTTATTGTATAGTAGGGGGTAGTGGACATTTTTTCTTATTATGATCAGTAGAATTGTACCTGGAGTAGTGTGTAGGTAATCCCTTCCTGCTATATTTTCTGGATTCTTTTGTTGGTTCATTCTTATCCTTTTTTCTTGATGTCTTCCTTCTACCCATTTTTTCCTTTCAATATCTGGTGGAAGAATCATTTCATCCTCCCGATGGTCCTAATAAGTGCTCCCAGCAACTGGTTTTAATAGTGTTGAATATGTTTGGACATAGTTGTCCTTTAAGTACCACTTTGCTACATAATTTTCAGGTTGCATATTCATAGTCAATATTGCACTCATTGAATGTGCGCATGGAACTCCGGTTAGCTCCCAAGTCCTACATGAGCAAGTTCTCTTACCTAAATCAACTACATGTCCAACCCCATTGTGTATTACCTCAAACACACTCTCACCATCATCTCCATTCCACTTACATTGGCAATATTTCTGCTCCTCATATGCTTCCTCTAATTTTGAACTAATCCTAGGAGCAATACCAGCCACAAATTTTGATGCAAAATCCTTTTTGGCTCTCATCCTATCCATGACTGCTAATCTAATGTCCTCAAGCATGCTTACAATAGGTTTATACCTAGATAAAATTATGGAGTTGAAAATCTCTGCCATGTCGTTATCGACACAGTCACAACAGGACTGGGTTTTGAAATGAGACTTACAAAATGTGTGAGGGTCTCTGTCTAGAAAATCTTTATGTTCTTTTGGTGATAGATTGAACAAACTCTTACTCTCTGTCTCAAACTTCCCCATTGAACTTGCCTTTACACATCTCCAAAATTTTCTACGTAGTTCATTACCTTTATGCACTTTGCTCCAGTTTGTGTAGATGTGTCTAGCACACTGTCTGTGCTCTACATTGGGCCATACTGTATGAATAGCTGGAACCAAGCCCTGCAAGATAAGGAGACAAGTTTTTATTGAACTCAAAAATCACGTATGTGTATTTAAATGAGTAAAAACAATATTGTGCACCTTCTGTTGATCTGAAACTACAGTCTAACCCTATCCAAAGCCCATTTGCAAGTCTCCAAAAACCAACCTAAGGAACCATTCCCAGCTAGATTTGGTTTCTCCCTCAACAACAGCCCAAGCAACTAGAAACATGTGATTGTTTCCATCCCTCCCAACAACACAGAGAAACTGACCTCTACAGGCATGTTTCAGAAAACACCCATCAACCCCCATAATTGGCCTGCAGAATCTCATCATGCTTTCTTTTAATGCAGTGAAACACACATAAAATCTGAGAAAGGTAGCAAGTTTACCAGGCTCTGATTCCATTGTCTTCAAAACACATGTTGTTCCAGGATTAGACCTCACTAACTCTAGAAGATAAGCTCTCAAAATTCCATACTGTTTTTTCATTAGATTCTCCACAACATTCAAAGCTTTATCCTTAGATCTGTCACACTTTCTAATGTTAACTACAACCTCAAACATTGATTTAATGTCCTCCTTCATTTCTCTTGGCTTGTTTTTGGGATTTCTAAAAATTTTCTCCATGAACACCTTAGAGATCCAATTGGCATCCACTAGCCTATTCTTAAAAGTTCTAACACACCTGTGATGAGGTTGCATAGATTTGATTTGCCACCTGCCATATTGTTTAACGTCATGCTCTGTAGACATTTCCCAATGACATCCTGCACATCCCACATGTATCCTTTTCAAATCATTCTTCAAATACAAAATATCCTTATGTTGTTGTATTGAATACCAAAGAATTGCATCTTTTAGGATCTCCCTATGCTCGAATTTCAAACCAACTGTGAAAGAAACTGCAACCATGTCAGTCCTTTCATTAAATACAGTACTGAGCCCCTTTTCTGACCTTCATCGACTGATCACCATCATCTTCTTCTACGCTCAATGGTCCTTCGTCATTTGAATCCCTTTGATCAGAGACACAGCCCCCTTCATAGGTGGTTAGAAAAGTAGGCCATTTGGATTCAATACTTGGCCCTATTTAAGTCATTTCCCTTGTTTCAGTTCCTTCATCTGAACTTTCACCTCCGTTTCCCATTTCTCCAAATGTGGCAGTAATCCCATCCCCTTCTAAACCACCATCTCCAACCGCTGTTTTAGGTAATTTTGCATGTTTCTTTAGTCTGTTGGCTCTTCTCATTTCCACCATTTCTACATCATCATATAATAATTCATCAGTAAGAACTTCATCCCCCTCTGAAGCACAGTCAGACTCATAATCCTTGGCAGTTTTTCCTTCATTATTAGCCTCAACATGTGCACTAGAAGGATTATCCTCTACAACAGTTTCATATATCTTGCTTTTTCCCTTTTCATTCACAGCATCTTTATCAAAGTCATGATTCTCATACATTTCAGTTGAATTGTAAGTTTCTCCTTCATTATTAACTTCAACATGGGCTCTTTAAGGATTATCCTCTACAACAGTTTCATTCATCTTACTTTTTCCCTTCTGATTCACAGCACTTTCATCGAAGTCCTCATCCCCAGACATTTCAGTTGGATCCACCTTGTAGTTTTCATCGTCAACGGTGTCATCATCTGATCAGGTTGCTCTATTCTCATCTAGTGATGGAAAATCCCAACTTTCATCAACAACCACAGATTGACTAAGGGATCTTTTGGCTATAGTAACCTTAGTACTAGTCCTCAAACAACCTATAGAAGGAGCAGGCTGTGAACTGCTCTTAGGGGCAACTGGTTTCCTTCTTGGTGTTATTTTTTTTCCTTCTATGGTATGGTCCATTGTCTTGTAGGAATAGTTGGACTAGTCACCTTCCTATTTTGTGAATGATTTGCAGGGATGGAGGGCTGCTCTAGACTTATGCGAGTAATAAAAGGAGGATCAGGTTTCATGCGATCTTCAGTATCTGCCAACAGTTTTAACCTTGAAGTGCTGTACTAGTACAAAAAAAAAAAAAGAATTTAACTACCAATCATCGACAGTAAGAATAAGTCTCATTAGCATCCAATACTTGTCCAATTGTTTAATAAACTTGAAAAAAAAGAACAATAATAATTAACAACCTTTGCTGGTAATAGGTTGCTCATATTTAATTCAACAGCAATGTAGCTTTTCATATATTTTATACTATTTATATATACTAATGAAGAACTTCAGCATTCCCAAAACCCTAGATTCCGATTGCAAATATTTTATACAAAATGCAGAATCATCGAGAAATGGTGACAATGGTTTGAATAAAGCCTCAAAAGAGCACATACGAACACGACAAATACAGATAACGAAATTGATTGCAACTGGAAAATGAAGAAAAGGAGAAAATTGTACCTTCCATCGTATGCATAGATCTTCATCGTCAACTACAACCAGCAAATGGGGAACTACCAAGACCGTATACCAGGAAAACTAAGATGAGCGGGAAGGAAACCACCAAGACCGTAGACCAATTTTCACAGTGAAGGGTTTATACGTTTCTGGCTTTACTATGGGGAAAAAGACATGTTAAAATGTTTTATTTGGGTAAATAAATAATAAAGGAATAATAGAAATTCAGAAAATGGTGGAAAAAATACGGAAAATACGAAAAATACGAAATAATAATATTTTAATCGAGATTCCACCGGGGTGAAGAAATTGGACTTAAGTGAGCAAAAGTTGAGTTTAAAATACCAATTTGTCGCTGGAGATATTAAAAATACCAAGTTGTCAACGGTGGCATTTTAAAAATACCAATTTGGTATTTTGGCCCATTTTTTTTTAACTCCACTCATTCTCTCTCCTCTTTCACATCCACATATCTCGTGGGACCTACCTGTACTATACAAATCCGCACCATTCAATTCCATTCATTTTCTCCCCTATTTCATATAAAACTTATTTTTACACACATCTTAACATCCGTTAAGTCATCTATTCAAATTTGTGAGTTCAAAAAAATATGTTAATATACCGCCGAATATGTTAAATTGGGGAGTTTATACCGAATATATTAATATACGTGTTCAATATATTTAAATGATGTGTATTGGAAAAATTAGATGTCATTAATACATACAAAAAAGTACACATAAAAGTTTTCGATTATACGATTACGATTGGGTATGAGCATGAATGAGAATTTTCTAGCAGGGATGAGGACGGGGAATAGGGAGTCCCCATCCTGTTGCAATTTTTACATGATCTTCGCTCTACCTCGATTAAATGAAGTTGTGGTGCGGACGATAATAAGTGTTTCCTAGTGTGAGAGGAATGTGATGTTAGGGCATGCCGAAAAGTACCCGCTACATTTTCACTCTATAATATATCTATTTGTGTTTCACTATATAATTTTAAAAATTATTGTTCACATATTTATTGTTAATACCATACATTGTACAGGTGTGTAGGTATCGTCCCGTTTGGAAAGAGATTTAAAGTGTTTTAAAGTATTTTAATGTAAAAGAGGAGAGAGAATGAGTGGAGTTGAGTGGTTGAGATTTGTGGATGTGATGAGATATGTGGATGTGATTGATTTGGAGAGAGAAATAATGTAAAAAAAAGTTGAAAAAATGTTTAAAAGTATGAAAGGAACGGGCTTTATATCTTCTGAATTTGTAATTGAATATAATAAAATGTAGAATAAGTTTAAATAAAAAATTATAAGCTCCACGAGTGATAGTAAACTTTTTTAGTGTTATTATTTTGATAACTATTATATTTAATTTAATATTATTTTATTTGACATTTATATGATCACAATCTCTATCACAAATTGTCTCTTGTGCAATATAGTGAAAACTCTATCAAATTTTTATAGAATTCTTTTTATTATTTTATATTAATTAAGTTTAGTGCTCTGACCTATATTTAATTTATTTTAGTGGTCTTAATACCATATACTATTAATATTTATCAAAACCGTGATTTGATAAAAAATTAGTCTTTCATGCAATGTACGGGTGAAAAAGCTAGTATAAAGAAAAGCATGGAATTTTTAACCGATTTTTTAATTAGGTTAATTAGTGTTCCTGCCTAAAATCAAGCCCTTTTTTATTCGTTGATTTTTCCTTTTTTATTTATTAATTAATAATCAATCCCTAACAAACAAATTAACTAATTGTTATCTATATTAAATCTTATCCTTACCAAAATAAGGAAATGTATATATTCAAAATTAGATTTTTTCAAATCTCCACTAATTCCAACTTATCTTTTACAAGTTTTTTTTTGTCTTTTGATCATTTTCTTTTTTTATTAATAATCAATCAATCTTAGCAAACAAATTAATAAATCATTATTTACATTAAACATTAAATAATAAATCTGAATTTTTTCTGCATAAGT
Source organism: Jasminum sambac (assembly GCA_018223645.1). Taxonomy (NCBI): domain Eukaryota; kingdom Viridiplantae; phylum Streptophyta; class Magnoliopsida; order Lamiales; family Oleaceae; genus Jasminum; species Jasminum sambac. The sequence continues at coordinate 16,328,511 of CP073649.1, forward strand.
ATTGATAATTATTATTTTATTAGTTTTTACTCTAAATTTGAAGATTTATATTTATATATAGAATAAGTGCTTTTTTATATAAATAATTGACTACAAAATAAAGGTAGTTCTTAAAAACATAAAATTAATTAAAATTAACAATTTCATTAAGGTTTGCTTATTGTGTGATATAAAATTAACATTCATTAAATTTTTACAAAAAATTAAAAGAAAAGTATAACATTAAAATTTAAAAATCAGATTCCACTGACTAATTATTTTTTGAAACAATCAATTATTTTTATAAATAATTAGCCTCGGAACGAAAATAAATGTAAATTAGCAATTTCGCTAAGATAATATTTTTGTGTGATACAAAAGTAGAAATCATTAAAATTTTACATAAAATTAAAAGAAAACTGCAACATGATTAGATTGGTTCCTTTACATAATTTCAAAAATAATTAATTATTTTCATAATTAATTTCAAAAATAAAAAAAGGACGAAAACTAATTAGAGTGCCACAAGTTAACTTGATTTCCCTTAAAAATATGAAATATATAAGCTTGGATGATGCCTTTTAAATTCCAAAATATCTTTAAAATTAGATTCATATAAAAGAAATTATGAAAAGTTTGATTTTATTAGACACGAGTTTGACAATAAACCTATGAAAAAAATAAAAAATTAAAATTAATTAGATTACTATGGGTTCATACGATTTCCTCTAAACATAAAAAAATACCTTTTAAATTGAAAGATATCCTATAATTTATAAAATATCTGGACAATTAGATTCATACAGTTCTTAAAACTGTGGCTATTAAGCTAATTGTTTTAGAAATAAAAATTTATTTTTATAAATAATTAGCTAAAAACACAAACTAATTAAAATTAATTATATTACAATTAATTAAAATTAATTATATTTCTAAGATTTAATTGGAGACATTTTGATTGCACAAAAATTAACACGATTTCATTGGATGGAAATTAATTAAATTTGTAAAAGGAGAAAATATAATTAATTTGAAAAATGAAAAATGACTGAAATTAATTAGATTGCTACAGGGGAAGAAATGTGTAATTTATCTTATTTTGCATTTTAAAATAAACTGAAGATAACTCCTATAAGGTTTTGGATTTCTGGAATTAGGGTGTTATATCTTATAGTAGAGTCGACTGATTATTAGTGCTTAACTAACTTCGTTTACTTTTTCACTAGCATCATTTTATCAAAACATATTTTTCCTTTGATTCTCATATATATATTTTTTACTTTCTATAATTGTTCCTTTTACTTGCAACTCGTTGCAATTTGACCAATAAATTGTTATATTAGAGTTGGATAATTATTTTCTCATGTTGTTATTTTTTAAAAAATTAATTTTTGATAATGTATAGTTACATGTTACAATTTCAAATGTTATAAATCAAATCAAATTTAAAATAATGATTGATAATAAAGATAGGAAATAAATCAAACTATAAATATGGTGTTTATATAAATTTAGTTGACTTTATTATTTATTATTTATTTTTTACAATGCCTAAGATCTTAAGATTTTCCTTTTTTTAAAATGTGTTATTTATGTATAGACCTAAGATTTTATAATAAATAATTTTAAATTATTTATTTTGTACCTATTTTTGTCAATTTAGATTTTGTATAAGTTTTAAAGTTCATCGATCAAGTCGTCGATTTAAGCTAGTGAGTTTAAAAAAAAATGTTAATATACCGATTGAATATGTTAAATTGGCAAGTTTCTAATGAATATGTTAATTTACATGTTTAGTATATTTAGAAGATGTATTTTGAAAAAATTAGATGTCATTAATATATACAAAAAATACACATAAAAATTTCCGATTATACGATCACAATTAAGAGTGAACGTGGATGAGAATTTTCTAACGGGGGCGAGGACAGGGGATATGTAGTTCCCATCCTTTTGAGATTCTTATATAATCTTCGCTGTACCTCGATCAAATGAGGTTGTGGCGCGAATGAGGATAAATGTTTCCTAATGGGAGAGAAATCGGATGTTAGTGTCTATTGAACTGTATCGCTATATTTTTACTATATAATATAGCTATCCGTATATTGATAATATTTCACAATCAAATTTTAAAAATCATTATTCACATATTTATTGTTGATACTATACATTGCATGAGTGTATAGTTATATCACTCGAATTTGTAATTGAATATAATAGAATGTAGAATAATTTTAAATAAAAAACTATAAGTTCCACGAATGGCAGTAGAGTTTTTGAGTGTGATTATTTTTATAACAATAATATTGAAGTTAATATTATTTTATTTCGCATTTATATGATCACAATCTCTATCACAAATTGTCTCATGTGCAATATATGGAAAATTCTGTCAAATTTTTATTCTTTTCATTATTATTTTATAGTAATTAAGTTTAATGTTCTGATCGATATTCAATTTATTTTAGTTGTGCTAATATCATACTATTGACACTTATCAAAACTGCTATTTGTTGAAAAATTAATCGCTCGTGCAACGCATGGTGAAAATGCTAATTTTAATTAATGGGATTAATTTTTTTATTACAAATTTAAAAAACTTCACCAAAATCTTAAATTTAAAAAATACCTATTTCTAAAATGGCAGTCAATCAAATAAACTTGCTAAAATGAATTTCCACACAAGATTAATTCAAAGCTCATGGGGCTTATTACAACTATTAAGCAAGAATATAAACTTAATTTCAAAAATTACTGAATTGTGTTATAATTTGTTTTTTACACGCAATTTATTAGTAATAAATTTTACACTTTTATAGAATTAGTATTAAAATTTAAAAAGTAATTATAGAATTTTAATATTAAAATTTAAAAAGTAATTATAGAATTTTAATATTAAAATTTAAAAAGTTCACGAATCATTCTATTTAAAAATTAATGAATTGTTTAATTAATTTCGGAATCAAAACTTTGAAGCACCACTTACACTTTTTTTTAATTAATTTCAGGTTTTAAGGATATCTCACAATTTTTATGGAAATATTGGGATCTTAGCATTATGAAACCATGTCCAATCAAACTTCAGCAATTAAAAATTTAGGATTCCTAACAGAATTAGAACTATCAAGTAGGAATATAATTATAATTTTAAAAATTAATGAATTGTACTATGATTCATTTTTTACACGCTATTTATTAGTATTAAAAGTTACACACAGAATCTATATATATATATATATATATAATACCAGAGTATTTCACCATATTTTTTAATTCATTTTTTTAATATTTTCCTGCCTAAAACCAAGGCTTTTTTTGTCTTTTTATTTTTTCTTTTTTAATATTACTATTACCAAAATAAAAAAAAGCCTAAATCTCCTAAAATTCTACATATCCAAATCTCCTAAATTAATAGAGTTTCCATATTTAATGAGATTTCTACCACTTGCTTTACCAATCCCATGCCATCTAAATATTCTCTCTCTCTCTCTTTCCATTTTCTAAAAATAAATTTAAATTAAAAAATAAAATCATTACTTCATTTTATTTGACTCGAGGAGAGCGTTAAAATCTATATATATATATAATACCAGAGTATTTCACCCTATTTTTTAATTCATTTTTTAAATATTTTCCCGCCTAAAACCAAGGCTTTTTTTCTTTTTATTTTTTATTTTTTAATATTACTATTACCAAAATAAAAAAAACCTAAATCTCCTAAAATTCTACACATCCAAATCTCCTAAATTAATAGAGTTTCCATATTTAATGAGATTTCTACCACTTGCTTTACCAATCCCATGCTATATAAATATTCTCTCTCTCTCTCTTTCCATTTTCTAAAAATAAATTTAAATTAAAAAATAAAATCATTACTTCATTTTATTTGACTCGAGGAGAGCATTAAAATAAGTATAGTATCAATATATAAATTTTTATTTTTTAAAATTTAACGTAAATATATAAAATTAGCGCCTAACATAAATACAAATTGATATTAACATAGATTAACAAGATAAAAAAATTTGAATATATATATATATATATATAAAGCAGTCTTAATTTTTTCCGATCTGAACACATTATTTTCCCTAATTTTTAGTCACTTTTCTATTCCACATCATCCAATTTTCCCGCCTATCAAATCTACCTAATATATGTGTGTGTATATATATATATATATAAAATATAATATCATAAGCCTTTTTTCTTACTAACTTTTCCTACTCAAAAAATTATCCTTATCTGTATTTCCTTATTTGTTTAATGGAATAAGATCTTATTTAATTTAATTTCAGTCTTTCCTTATTCAAGTTATTCAATAATTTTTTTTCTTGGATTATATAACATAATTATGCTACTTACATATGATTTGATTAATCGTACTTAATTATTGTAAGATTGTATATTAATTATAAGAAGGTTCAAATTATTACAGTACTAGGATTTTTTTAGTTATAAAGAAGATATTTCTCTTGATAGTATCTTATATCATGACAATCAGTAAGAGCCAAAGAAGTATTTTTATTTAACAAAAATTTATTAAATACACCTTGTGTTTATAGTGTGTTTACAATTTGCCTAACATGTTTTAAGACATTATATTTTATATATCACATTTCATTAAGTCTTAACAAAACATATCCTATGTTGAACAAAAATTGGAAAAAAAATTAAAAAATTACTTATTAAGATGAAATTACTCAATTAAGTGCAATGATTCCATCAAGTATGTTGGTGGGAAATATTTGTTTTCACAAATGTCGTGAGAAATTATAATTGCAATATTTTTTATTTGTTCTTGACTTTATTATTACAATTAATTATGCACATGATGCTTATATTAATTGAGTTGTATTAACTAAATTGGGGCACTCTAGAAAAATTAATTTAATGGTCTAATTTTAGTGATAAGTAAATAAATATTTCAATTTCATATTTAATGAATAAATATTAAATAAGTTGACATATAAATAAATACCTAAATTATTTGTTACATAAATTATGCATTTAATAAATAATTGACTATCGAGTCATTCAACGATTGAAATTATGCAACTCAATCAGAATTTCTCAATTGTCTCTAGACTATATTAAATATCTATTTAGGATTCTATTTTTTAAATAAATATTAAGAATTCCAACTACTTTAAATGATTTATTTTATATCAATTTTTATTTGTTTAGATTTTATTCAATTTTTTAAGATCATCGAGTAAGCTGTCTTTTTTAATATTAATCTATATATTTCAATTTATTTATCTCATCCAAATTAATTTAAATTTGATTATAGCATTAAATATGGTAAAAAATATTATTAAATATCTATGATTTTTTTATCGACTACATTAAGAAACATATATAATTTAAATTATTTAAAATAAACATCTAAATTGATAAGTTAAAAAAAAAGATATTAATATGCAGAATATATTAAATTGGTGAGTTTATGCCGCATATGTTAACATATGCATTTACTATGTGTAGAAGGTGTTTATTGAAATAGATGCTATTAATACATATTAAAAAATACAAATAAAAGTCTCTGATTAAACAATCATGATGGGGCATAGACGGGGATGACAATTTTTTAGTAGGATGGGGAAGGGGAACGAGAGTCCCCATCCTATTGCAATTCTTATAACATCTTCGCTCGGGCTCGATTAAATAAATGCGAGTGGGGGCAATGATAAATGTTTTCTAATGGGGACATGAATATGGTGTTGGGGTTTGTACCTGTTATATTGTCATTTCTATAATATAAATATATGTTGATTATATTTCATAATTATATTTAAAAAATGTATTATTCACGTATTCATTGTCAATACTGTATGTCACATGAGTGTATAATTAATATCTCTCAAAATCTGTAATTGCAAATAATAGAATATAGAATTAAAAAAAAAAACACATTCTCTAAGAAATTAATAGATTTTTTAAATATGTTTATTTTGATAAATATAGCATTTAATTTTATTAATTTTATTTTACGTTTATATATATTTAATGTTACTAGAAATAAAATGTGATATATTATCATAATTTCTATCACGAATTATCATTCCATATAATGCACGGGTGTAAATACTAGGTAAGAGCATGGTGCAAATTGAAAATTAATTATTCCATTAATATTTATCAAAATTATTATCTGTAAGAAAATTATTCTCGTGCAATGTACGGTGTGAAAAATATTAATCTTTTAATGTTATAATATTAATATCAATATGATTTATTAATATTTTGAACATATCACCCCTTGCAACGCACGGGTAAAAAAATGCTAGTTAGTATTAATGACAACTCATTAAGAAAAATTCAAAACATTAAGTTTTTGAGAATTATGGACTACTCATTAAGATAAGTTCAAATAATTAATTGATAAGTGCAAATAATAATTAATTAATTTACTAATTAACTTAACATATTATTTCTAAAACAGGATCCAATGAAATCAAGGTTGCCAAAATTTTATTTTTTTCACATTTTTTTATTTTTTCAATTGATTTTTTTAACTTTTATACGGTTATAGATATATAAATAAAAATAATTTAGAAACTATCACACAACATCATGTTCATTTTTTTTTTGAAAAGCTAATTTTTTAAAGTTCAACTGTAATTTTTTAATTCATCAGATCCAATAAAATGATGACACATCGTGGTTTATAATCCAATTTATGTACCACTGAATTTATAAAAGGTTTTCAAATACATTTTTTCAATTGATTATTAAATAATAAAGGTCTAAATTTATAAAATTAGTAGCTTCAAAAAATGTAATTATATGGAATAATTTTAATAAATAAGGATTTTAGAAATGATAGCGATATTTGGGAAGTACAATGGCTTCTGCGAGAAACAATTACGATTAGAACTTATTTATGATCAAGAAGTTATGTAAAAACATATAAAAAAGGAAAAAAATAGTACTTCTTGAAATACAAAAGTATTTTCACAAAACATCGAACTTTATTCCTTTGATCTTAGAAATTGTGATTGCATTTATTTATTATTATTATTGGCAAAACTAAATGAACTAACACTTGAAGATATTGTTAACTAACTTTTACTTTCCTTATTTTATACAGTGTGATATTTAGTTAGATTTATAACTTCAAAAGTACATGTAACTAAGTAAAATAAATTTAAATGAAAATAAAAAATTTGTCTTTTCATAGACAAAATTGATCGAGATTAAAATGTAAAAATAATTATGAATTAATTGAATTTTTTTTAATAAAGTAGCGATATTCTTCCTTTTTTTTTTCCTTACAAGGGGGACATAGGACAACGGAGGAATATAGGGATGAGGCTGTGGTTCAAGCATTGGTCATACGCCAAGGATTTGCAGATTGTAACCACCAAACTACATTTGAACCAAAAGTAATGATATTCATTTAATTTTAATTTGAAAGCAAAAAGAACATCAATATAAAATAAATTGTGAGAGAATAAATTTAAATAAATTGATAAATAACAATATCATTCAGTTGAATGAAATATTAGAGATCGAGTTAGTGATAAAAAAAATGCAAAATGTAAAGACTAAAACTTTTACAAATTAGTTTCAAGGCATACAACAAGTTTTATATTCATAATTTTCTATTGAAAGTTCGCTCTTTGTAAACTTCAAGTTGACGTCGATTTGAAATTCCTTTTACATATTTTTTTCCCTTAAATACTATGCCAATTTTTTTAAAAGAAAAGAATGAAACTAGGAATTGAAATAGCAAAAAAGAACCAAAATGAAGAATTTTTAATTAATGAGTTAAAGGTTGAATAAGGAATTTTGAAAAAATTTCTAAGGATAAAATAGGAAAATTAAAAGTTTTCACTCATCCACGCTTTTGTATATTAGTGATTAGTCGCAGTGGCAGTAATTGTGATTATTAGTGATAGTGATAAGTAGTAGTGATTATATTTTGTTCATTTGTTATATAGGGAGAATGCCCAATAAATACGCTTATATGGGAAAATTGATAACTAAATACAAATACCATTAACTCATATTTTACATATTAAGACAAAAAAGACCTTGAAAATCACAAATTTACAACAAATACCACACTATAATAAAAAAATTCATAAAAATAAAATAAACACAATTTTAAATTACACAAAAGGTCCCCTATCTTTTAAATTATACAAAAGGCATCCAACTATCAAAGCTTGCGCATTAGTCATTAATTTTTTGCCATCACCATTCCACCACTGCCACCTCCACAACCACCAAAACCGTCGTGTCGCCACTCCCAACCCCACCCCACCCCCACCAAACCGCCACCACCTCCACCACCGTTCCACAACCACCACCCCACCACCACCACCACCAAGTACCACCACCACCACTACCCCCACCCCACCCCACCGCACCATCGCACCGCCACCACCATTCCACAACCAAATCGTCGCCACCAACACCACCACCACCCTACTCCTCACCACAACCACCACCCCGCCACCACCGCCACCACCACCATTCTCCCACCCCACCACCACCATCATTCCACCACTATCCCAGCCGTCCCCCATCATTTCACCATCCGGACCAGGCCCACCACCCCCTCAACCATTGCCCCACCACCACCTGCCTCAACCATTATCCCACCACCGCCATTACCCCACCACCACCAAGCCGTCGCCGCCACCACTACCCACACCCCACTCCCACTTCCACCCCACCACCACCACCACCCCGCTTATCACCACTACCCCACCACCACCACTAGCATTCCACCACCAAGCCTCGCGCCGCCACCACTACCACCCCCACCCTACCATCACCACCACCACCACCATTACCACCCCGCGCTACCACCCCCTACCACTACCACTACCACTCCCACTCCACCCCTACCCTACCACCATTCCACCTTGCCACCACCCCATCCCCACCCCACCACCACCCCCTTCCTGCGCCACCACCACCCCACCACCACCACCACAATTTCATCACCAAGCCGCCGCCACCACCACCACCACCCCACTCTACTCCCACCACCACCATTCCACCGCCACCACAACCACCACCCCACCGCCACCACCACCAAACCACCCCGCCACCACCACCATTCCATCTCAATCAACATTGACCTTATCTCCATCTCCCATCTCTGACTTTTTCTCTCCAGATTACCTCATCAGGTAATTAGTTTACAGCCCCAGGTAATCTCGATCAATATTGAACCTCTCACTTCTCCGGTCTCCGACTCTCTCTATACGCTCTTTCTCTTTCCAGATTACCGCCCCACGTAATCTATATCAACATTCAACTTCTCACCTCTACCATCTCTGACTTTCTTTCTCTAGATTATCGCCCTAAATAATCTCTATCAACATTCAACCTCTCACTTCCCTCGTTTTTGATTTTCTCACTCTACACACTTTCTCTCTCCAGATTACTTCATTGGGTAATCAAATTACAGCCCCATATAATCTTGATCAACATTTAACTTCTCACTTCCCCCATATCTGGCTTTCTCTCTACGTGTTTTCTCTCTGCAGATTATCTCGTCGGGTAATCTCGATCAACATTCAACTTCTAACTTCCTCCGTCTCCGACTTTCTCTCTCTAGGTTACCGTACTAGGTAATCTCAATAAACATTCAGCTTCTCCCTTCCCCTCGTCTTCGATTTTCGCTCTACGTACTTTTTCTCTCCAGATTACCTCATCAGGTAATCAGGTTACAAACCCAGATAATCTCGATCAACATTCAACTTCTCACTTTTCCCATCTCTGACTTTCTCTCTACGTACGTTCTCTCTCCAGATTACCTCATCAGGTAATCTTGATCAACATTCAACTTTGAACTTCCTCCGTCTCTGACTTTCTTTCTCTATGAACTTTTTTTCTCTGATTACCGCCCCATGTGATCTCTATCAATATTCAACTTCTTCCTTCCCCCATCTTCGACTTTCTCTCTCTACAGATTACCTTATCAGGTAATTAGATTACATCCCCAGGTAATCTTGATCAACATTCAACTTCTCGCTTCCTTCCTTTTTTTCTTTCTAAATTACCACTCTTGGTAATAATATTACCTTGACTGGTAATTTGCATTACCTACCCCAATATTAATATTACCCGCCCCAGTAATCACACCCCAGACATAAAACCTCTCCCTAAATTGAATGGTAATCTCGATCATGCCACATTCAACTTATTGCTTCCATCTTCCCCGACTTTCTTTCTCTCTCTCTCTAGATTACCACCACGGTAATCTCAATCACTATTCAGCTTCTCACTTTCCCCGTCTCCAACTTTCTATCTCTACGCACTCTCTCTCGATCACCATTTAACCTTTTGTTTCCCCCATCTCCTACTTTCTCTCTGTATATTACCACAATATGTAATCTCGATCACCACTAAATTTCTCACTTCCTTCGCTTCTGACTTTCTCTCTTTAAATTACTACCCCTGATAATAATATTACCAACCCTGGTAATATACATTACCTACCATGGTAATAATATTACTTTTCCAAATAATCGTATCCAGAACATAAAAAATCCAGAACATAAAAAATCCACAATTTTACACCACTGCTGCTATAATAGCACCCTCAAACTTATAATGAGCTCGAACGTTCTTTATTCAATCGCATGTTATTCACAGGAACGAATTAAAGTAATTCAAAACCATCATACACAGGATTATGAAAAAAAGATAATTGTAGAAACAAGTTTTCCTAACAAGAACTTCATATGTTTTGATTGGAATGTCGTACCATACAACAAGAGTAACAAAGCCACATAATATGAAATTAAAGTTTTAAAAATTAAGAGCAAGTATGGCAAGAGGCTTCTAATTCAATCAAGAATTAAAGTATTGAATAATACAACAAAAACATTAATTCCCATGTTGGCCCTTGAGAATGGGGAACTATGTCTCCTGAGTATTGAATCAAAACAATTTTCTCTAACTAGCTACTTCAATTGACTGCTTTGAACATATTGCAACATTCCAGAAATAATATAAATGCAGTGAAGCAACCACTTGACTTGAGATTAAAAAAAGAAAAGAAAATAGAAAGCATGCAACTGAATGAGTGCATGTTCTTCATCATAGAGGATTCAATAATATTACCTACCACGATAATTATAATATTATCTCTCTCGATAATAATATTTCCTACCCCAGTAACAATATTACCCACTCCAATTATATTATTACCCACCTCGGTAATATTATTACCTACCTCAATAATTAAATTATCTACCCTACTAATTAATTGACCTATCCTACTAATCATGATCCAAACACTAAAATACCAAAATTTTAAACACGATTCACTACAAAACCAACATATAAGATCTGCCATGTTCACTAAACTCAATTTCTTCTTTGACACCCCGATATACACTTGAAGCATAAATAATAGGAGTATTTAATTTAAAAATAAATCTACCCAGCTATTAGTTTGGCACTCATTTTTTTCTCAAATATATACAATAAAATAAACAAATGTGTAGAATTCAATGAGACTAATCAAATCACAATACATGGCAGAAATCACTCTAGATGATCTATGAATTGAACTTGAAGCTAACTTATTACACTACAAGATGTCGCTCATGAGTCATGACACATACTAAAACCCCAAGGAACTTGCCGGACCATTTCATATTGAAAAATGCATCAGGAAGAAATTAGCAACCATTGGACCATATCATATCGGAGTGATTGCGTCAATGTCGGTCCAGATAGCATTTTCATCAAATTTACCCCAAACAGTGTGCTATATATCTTGGTAGAACAAAAACAACTCAACCAACATATGGGATCAAAGATACAAAATTACAACGGATACTAACTGACACTTTATATCATCACACAGGACACACACTGCTAATTAAAACATCCGTCACTAGAAAAAACTACATTCTTGGAACTACTTTAATTTAAAGTAGATTCATGCCTTCAATCCCAATCAAACTAAGGCTTGTGTATCCCTTCAAATTACAAACACAATCAAAGAGTATTGACAACCTTGCCTTATTCAGATTCATAACAAAGTCTGGACTTCATATTGCAACTACAGTGAGCTCGTCCTCCCTTGCAAGACAAAGGCAGCCAATCTGTCTCTAATTCCCCATCACAACAGTCAGTAAATCTCTTCACCCCAACAAAAAACACTAAATTCATGCACAGGAAAATAGAATTCCGTGCAAACAGAGGAAAGGTCTGATGCCAAATACATACACAAATGACGCATACACAACTGCACAATGATATACGCATATATCGCATAAATATATATATACCCAAGTCGTACCCTCACACACGCAATAGCATCACCAAAATACCTCAAAACTGTTAAAGGAAGAAAGAAGGAAGAAGAAAAGTAGAAGATGTGTAGAAAATTCAAATGTAATTTCAAAAAAAAATTTGCGATTTATAGCACCACTGTCGCTATGAATTTAGAATTTTATTATGAGCAAAATCTCCACAAAAGTACAGAAATTCTGAGAAACAATGGGCCTTTGATTTGACTGATATATGCAAATTTCTTTTTGAGCTTGCTTTCTCTCTCACAGAGACGACACACACCACGTTACAAGAGAAGATTGGAGTTAGAAAAGGGTAAAAATGTCATAAAAATATGCAATTAAGCAAGTGGTAAAAGATTTATAAAACATTGTAGTTAATGGGCAAAAATAAGATGACCTAGAGTTAGTGGGCAAGAAATAGCTTGGAGCTGTATTTATTGGTCATTTGCCATATTATATAGGTCTTAAAATATCTGAAATACGTTATGGGTGTTTTCTACTTTCATTTTGCAAGCTTTATGATCTCTAAATTTTAATTTTATTTACCTGTGGTCTTTAAGTTTCTCCTTTATCAAGATGGTTATGGAGTAGCATCTGCAATTAGAGTCAGACCTAACCGTCAAATGGCTAAAAGCTAACACAAAAAATTGGGCCAACAATCATCACTCCTATTTAGCTATTTGTTGCGTAGGTATTTCTCCAGACTCTATATCCAATAATAAATGGATAAACTTAGAGTGACTCAAATAAAACTCATGTAAATTATACATTTTTCTTTCCTTGTCAAACACAAACTTGTATTATAGATTGTATATTTCAAAATTTTTGTTATATTTATGGTGTAACGACCACAAAGTTTCACAAATAAACTCTTAATATCTTATAGCACGTCGCTACCCCGTTACTCAAATTCATTTAAAATTTCACTGACTGTCTACAATTAATATAATTTCTCAAATAAATTATTTAGGGGCAATTTAAAATATTATTTAAATAATAATAATTATTATTAATCATAAAATTCATTATTATTATTATTATTATTATTATTATTATTATTATTAACCGATGATCCTTCATCCTTTTTTTCAAAAACATGGGGGAAAGTTGGTTGTTAAAAAAATGCCTATTCATCTCCACTTCAACCTCATGTCCTTTTCAAAATTCATATGGAAACTGAACATCATCTATCTTCATCCTTGTTTCAAACAATAAAATCACTATTCAAATTTCAAATGAAGATCCTAACAACATCCAATTCAACATTTTCCCATATAAATTCAAGTTGTAGCTTTACTAATTCCTCACTCAGCTCCTAATTCAGTAGCAACTTAACAACGAGCCTCTTTCCTCTGTAAACAGACTGCCCTTCTCCTTCAACCTCTAAAGTCCAAAACGCGAAGTCGAGAACCCGACCCAAGATGTGTTCAGCTAGGTAATCTTCATTTACAGTCGACCCATTCCATTCCGATCACCATCTCTACCATCAACCACCACACGACAACCGAATTCGTCCTCAATTCATATACAACAGCAGCAATAGCCTACAATCACTGAATGCACGCACACGCACACACGCACACAATCTACAAGGAACTTCGCCACCACTCTCGCCACCCATAAGCGACACCGACAGCCCATAATCCCTACCAAAAACCCATCGACAACGTCCACCCAATCGCCGCCACTAAATTCCCAAATTTTCAAAAAAAAAAAAGAGAAGAGAACAGAGAGGGAAGTAGGAAAAGCATAGATGTTTTCCCATCACTAGCCATCGGGCCGCCACCGACCGACGGCACTGTCGCCGCGGAAATCGCCGAAGAGTGCCCGTGGTGAAAGCCATTTTTCTTTTTCTTTTCCTTTCTCTTTCCCTGGTTCTGAATTTGCAACAGCAACAATGGAGTTATGAATCGTAATTGGAGATTTTTAATAGGAGAGGTGATATCCACACCCACTTTTTAAATATTCTACACCCACATTTTTTTCAATTCCCAATTTATCCTCATGTAATAAAGCGTGGGTGGGTGCGAGGAGAAGTTTTGGATGCTCGGCCGAGGGCGGCCGAGCATCCAAAAGGGAGCTTGGCTGAGGATGGCCGAGCTCCTTCTTGGAGAGCTCGGCCAAGGATGGTCGAGCTCCCTACATCCAAAATGACCTTTTTTTAAAACCTTTTTAAATTGATAATGTAATTAATATTTTTTTGATATTATTTTTTGATTTGGAGAATGAACATGTAATGTATGAGTTGGATCGAAAGGGACGAAACCGCACATTGTAGATTTAGTGTCCGAACTCCGTTTTTGACAAATAATATACCGATTTGGGGTAGTTCGACGCCACGAGTCGAACTCACTATTTAATGGTGACGTACGATGGATTTTGGCCATCCGAGCGCATTTAGGCAGCGAAATCAGCGTTTTTCTATTTTTCGAGTAATTTAATTTTTTCATTTATTTTTTTAAATTTTATTTAATTTTATTTTTTTGGAGTAAAAATGCACTTATTTTATTTTATCAAATAAAATAAAATTAAAAAAAATAAATGAAAAAAATTAAATTACTCAAAAAATAAAAAACGCTGATTTCGGATCCTAAACGGGTTCGGATGGCCAAAATCCATCGTACGTCACTGCAAAGCAGTGCGTTCGACTCGTAGCGTCGAGTTATCCCAAATTGGTATATTATTTGTCCAAAACGGAATTCGGACACTAAATCTGCAAAGTGTGGTTTCGTCCCTTTCAACCCAACTCATACATCACATGTTCCTTCCCCAAATCAAAAAATAATATCAGAAAAGTATTAATTACATTATCAATTTAAAAAAAATTAAAAAAGGTCATTTTGGATGCTTGGCCGCCCTCGGCCGAGCATCCAAAACTTCTTCTCGCACCCACCCACGCTTTATTACATGAGGGTAAATTGGGAATTGGAAAAAATGTGGGTGTAGGGTATTAAAAAAGTGGGTGTGTGCGAGAAATACACCCGCTCAATAGGGTCCGGCCAAATACACCCGCTCAATTATTGAATACACCCATTTTGTCAAATATTCCAAATTTGTCCTTACTATTGTGTAGCCTAAAATAAATGTTCGCATCGTACAAGATGAACACCCGTAATGGTGTTCGCCCCCAACGGGGCAAACTCCAATTGTGGAGTTCGCCCCCATTGGGGCGAACACAACATAATTTAAAAACAAAAAATAAAAATAAAAATTATTGATAAAAAATTTTTAGCATTATTTTTTATTGAAAGTTTTTTAACCACTCAAAGTTTTTTTAATAATTGTATTTAATACTAATCGGACAAAGTTAATTATTGTATCATCAAAGGACAAAGTTAATTATTGTATCATCAAAAAAATTTTGAAATTCATAGTCAAAGTGATTGTAAAAAACTTAAAGAAATTTTGAAATTAGTCGTCAAAATGGTAGCAAGAAAATTGAATTTTTTAATAATTGTATTCAACACTAACCGAATGAAGCCAATTATTTCATCGTAAAAAAATTTCGAAATTTATTGTGAAAGTGGTTGCAAAAAAATTTCGAAATTTATTATGAAAGTGGTTGCAAAAAACATTCGAAATTACTCGTCAAAGTGGTTGTAAAAAATTTAGACAAAAAATTATAAAAAAAATTGCATCCACAAAAGAAAAATTAGATAAAAATTCCTCTTTTTTTGTATTTTTTATTTTATTTTTATGTTTTCTACATTCACAGCGAACAAGCAAATACTTGTTCACTGTGAATACAGCGAACAATATTTCTACTTGTTCACTGTGCGTATAGCGAACAAGCAAAAGCTTATTCGCTGTGTTCACAGTGAACATTAAAAAACAAAAGGAGAGAGAGAGAGAATAGGGAGGGGTGTATTAGTTATTTCCTTTTTTTTTTTGGTTTTTGAAAATGGGTTTTTGCTGGGTACATTTAGACGTACCCTTTTTAATAGGTTACAGCTAAATACAACCCCCAGGCCCTCCGCCCCCCCCAAAAACTTTATACACCCATTTTACTTACTATACCTACCCAAACATTTTTTATTTACTTCATACACCCCTACTTCTAATTTTACCCCTCAATTAAAAAAACAATTCATTATCTTCATCTTCTTTGTTACTTTCCTCCTTCCTCAAAGAAACACAGTCAATCCTCTTCATCCTCTAGTCCTTGCTCAATAAAGAAGAAGTAAATCCACATCAAGAAGGAAATTCAACAAAGAAGAAGTAAATCAATAGCAAGAAGCAAATCCACAGCCATGTCTTCACGGAACGATATTTTTCTCACAAATTTCATAAAATGTAGGATTATATTTGCTTCAGTTGATGTTATATATACATAGATCTATTAATTTCAGCACTGTCATTACCAATATATCTGTTAATTTGAGCACAGTCATGTCCGGATTCGTATGGAACGAACGGCCATGGCCGTTCGTTCCATACGGAACGAACATGCCACTTCTCGTTCATTCTGCTCGGAACGAACTATGGAACAAACCTTTTTTCATTTATTTTTTTTTCTTTTGCTTCTTCTTTTTTTTTTCTTTTTTCTTGTCTTTTTCCATTTTTATTGTACTTTTTTCTTTTAATTTTTTGTTTTCTTTTTTATTTTCTTCTTTTTCTCTTCTTTTCTTTTTTCTTTTCTTTCTTTGTTATTATTATTATTTTTTAAATGGGTGTGTAAAAGTTTAATTACATGTTTTGTAATAATTAATAATGGTTTATTATAGGATATATGTGTTAAAATTTTAGTACATCAATTATTGTTCATGTATTAAATCGGCTATTGTTTCATATTGCAGTTCAGACTTATAACTATCGTCGACCACCACCGACTGCTTTTGAGAGAAGGCGTCGTCAATTAGTTATCGAAAATCTCGAACATGAAGAAGAATTGCCTCAGATTTCCCCAGAAATACCACAACAATTGCCTCATGAGATTCTTTTACAAATACCACAGGAAGAAGAAAATTTTCAAAATACTAATGAAAATATAGATACAGATGATATTAAAAATCCCAACGAAGGTGAAGGTGGAGAGGACCAGTCATTTACTAGTCGTCCTACAGATTTATATATTTTTTCCACATACACATATAAAACTCATGTGGTTGCCGAAATTTGGTTAGGTGACGAAATAGGTGTGCTTAGTATTATCTGTCATACGAAGAAGCTACTTCAATGGGAGTTGGACTGCGTTGAACACAAGCAATGGACGAATCTTTTTACGGATTCCCGAATCGATATGTTATGGAAAATATCGTATCAATCGCCAAATAAGAATTTGATAGCTATTTTTGTAGAGAGATGGCACCCGGTGACTAATACGTTTCATATGCAATTTGAGAAAATGACAATTACGTTGGACGACGTGCGGTGCATTCTTAATTTACCAGTCACTGGTTATCCAATTTGGGAAAATGACAATTACGATGGACGACGTGCAGTGTGTTCTTCATTTACCAGTCATTGGTCATGTATTGGAGCTCACAAATGGTGCTACCGCTGTTTGCAGTACGGACCTCGTTAGAAGATTGGTGGGAGTCTTGGCACAAGAGGCCAATGAAGCATAGCGGTGCCAGGGGTGAGACAGTATTGTTGGAGTGGTTGCGTTCTACTTTTATGCAATATACTACCTGCAGCAATCGGGGTACATTACTATATACAGCTAAAGCTTATTTGTTGTACATTATGTGGTGTAGTATATTCACGATAAGACTGGCAATCGAGTCTCATCCCGTGTATCTGCATTTCCTAGAGGATATTAGTAAGGTGCATCGCGTTGCTTGGGGAACTATTGCTTTAGCCCATTTATATAGACGGTTAGGGCTAGCATCCGAGGCCAGAGTTATGAAAATGGCTGGTTATTCAACCTTATCGGAGGTATTACGTAGTTAACTAATTCTTTGTTTTTATATTTTTTCGTTTTAATTGTAATTTCTAATTTAGGTTTTTCGATATTACTACAGGCATGGATATATGAACACTCTCTGGAGTTTAGTCCTCCACACAGTGTGCAATACGTGGAAGGGCAACCACTTGTGATGAAGTGGTCTCAGATATAGCATCCTGCCCCAGATTTCGATACCCTCAAATCATATAGGGAGAGACTGGACTCGTTGCAGGCACATGAGGTGAGATAAAACTGTTTAATATTATCTCTTTACATTTGTGGTAGACTTGTGAAGTAATATGTCATATTTAATTTTATTGTTGGCAATATGGGATCCGTATCCCTGCTATAGGTTCAGCTTTCCATAGACCCCTGCTGCTTTTTTCTATGGATGTATAAGGTCCTTAGATATTGTGGAGTCCTATTGTCCTGATTGGGTGCTTCGACAATTTGGACATGTGCAAACAATTCCAGAGGATCCTATTGATCCAAAAATGGTTAGAGGATGCTAAGCAGCTGTCGCATTTAGAAGTATGTTTGAAATGTGGGACAGCACCTCTTGTCTTGTTCTCGATGTGGTGACCTGGCAAATCCTATGTGGCAATGCGAAGATAATTATATGCGATGGTACAACCTGATTTGTCGTCGCTATGTGCAGAATTGCGAGTTTCAATTTGTATACCATGGCGGCAAAAGTAATGCAGATACCTTTGACGTTTGGAATCAAAATGTGGCTGCAACCGACATTCTCGAGCAATTGATGATGGGTGGTACTCGGGTGTTGAGGACTTTAGTATGAGAACTTTACTGGATGGTGTACAGGAAGCGTATCTTACACTGCGAGGACTGACGTTGGACAAGTTCCAAGAGTAGCGGTCCAGTGATAGTTCATCTCGGGGGCAGATGTTTAGGAGAGGATTATCGAGCGACCCCCAGTAACTGTTGCCAACGATGACTTATGTTTTTATATTTCCGAATTTGTACCACTTGAATTTTTTATTGAGAAGATATGTATTTATTTATCTGATGACTTATATTTTTCTACGTTTGCTATATAATTTATTTATTGAACATTTCGCAGAGTATTTTAGATTGTGTTGTATTTTGATAGCAGTTAATAATAAAATAATATATTCTTGAACACTAGTAAACAAATACGGTATACTAGGGTACGTAGTGCTTCAACCTATTATGCGAATGTGGCACACAATTGATTTACTAAGAGTAAAATTCAGTCAATCTGTTAAATGAATGTCCATCGACAGACTAGCTACTTAAATAGTTAATAAAATTTACCCGACCAATCTACAAATTTTCAGATATGAATAAACATCATTCGTCAGGTGTAATCATCTTGATGCTACCAATTCGGCTATTATTTTCGGCAATACGATCATACAGTGCACGTTGTTCTACATATAGAAGGCTTGCTGCACACTAATGATGCCATGAGTGCCATCTGTTCATAATGGGGGGTATCGGGTGTCCTTCACGCATGAAAACCTACAAATATTTATTTTGCCGTAGAATAAAGTAGCAGATGTATGTTACTGAAATATAACTAAACATACCTGAATGAAATAATTACGATTTACAAATTCGATGCAGATATACTTCGGAGAGGTAACAATGGGAGTCTGCAGGAGCAAAAATGTACAGCATAGGTGATCAGATAAAGAGACGAGGGAAATATTATATTTCGATGCAATGAGATAGCCCGTATCTGGCAAGCTTATCCAGTGTGATACGTGTGTCGATTCCTCAAAACAATTCAACAAATACAACCGTCTCTCCATACTGCCTTTTTCAATGAACACATCTGCGTATAATTCTTTAAAGGCCATGAGCTCCTCAAGAAGGTCGTGTTGAACCCTATACCACACATTTTCTCCGATACCAAGAAGTGCAGCAATTGCACTAAAACCACAGTGACCATCACCCACTGTGTCCTCGATGCCAGTGATATATTCCTAGAGGTAAGATGGTAGCTGATTGCTGTATCCAATAGCAGAACATGTCCGTGTAGTGCGACAAATAACCTGGACAAAAGTGAGATGTTACAACTAATAATGTAAAATATGATCACACTTTGAATTAAAAATTGCCCACTATTACCTTTTGTTTTTGCTTACCCATCATAGTCGAGAACGGCGGTGAACAACTATCCTAGATTGACTCGATATATTCAAAGACACTTGGATCACGCTTTGTTAATTTGTTGTTTCTTGATTTTCCTTTTGCAGGTTGACCACTATTGGCCTGGCAATCTCAGTCAACCTCCTCAACATGAACATTTTTTCTGTTTCATTCACCATTGAAACCACATTTGCAAAGTCTACAAAAGCATGATCCAGACAAGTCTTCATATATTCTCCAACACAAACATCCTTTCCCATGTATAGTTCCATATCTAGTTTTCTCCAAAAATTGTCACTTGCGTATAAAGGAATTGGCATGTTCCTACTTATGCACTTGGCAATTTCATCTACATAGGGCAAATCACAAGACTTTCTCAATACGCATCCGCAGATCAAAGGATCAACTCCAACCCTATCTACCTGCTTCATCTCCTCTAATATCTTATCCATAGCAGTAATTGGAATCATACCTCGTAGAAACCTAAACATGGAGACCTTATGAGTGTGTTGGACTATATGCATGCTCTTCTCAAATGATTGTTTGACCACAGTGTATGACGTCTCTAACAAATTGTGGATTTTAGTCTAACATATCTCCAAATTGCTTTGACTTGATCGAAGATGTCTCTTCAATTTTGTATGCGCACTCTCCTCCCTAAAAATATGAATATTGTATAGGTTAAACTATTACTTCAAAAGCAATTAATATTTGCAATGTACCATTAATATTATTAATATTTTCATACCTATTTGTCGTATTGTTGCCGAAATGCATGACGTCATTTGTCCAACAAGCCACAAATCTTTCTTTATACGGATCAATCCATTGCTTTGTTGCATACTCGATAACATCTGGATAATCTGAATAATCTTCGTGGAATTTCCTAAGCAATGACTAAAATAATCCTTCAGATTTAGCTAACACCAACAGATTCCATGAGGATATAGAACAATCCCACATCTCCTTTAGCTGAAACATCTTCCTAGTATTTGACATTATGTTTGTACTAATATGCAACCGACATAAAAAAATGTCTCGCAATCGGAAAAATATGCTCAACTGTATTCATTAATGCGATCTCTCAATCAGTAATAGTCACTGTAGGAAAAGATGATTGGTCGAACAACGATATTAGAAAAGACAATACCTACATGTAATTATCCTCTCGCTCGTATTCCATATATGCACATGCAACAAAAAATTTCATATCTGTCGATGTCACGCGAACTATTTCCAACAATGGCATCTTGTATCGATTTGTCTTGTACATGCAATCCATTAACAACACATTAGGAAAAGCACACAATAAGTTTACGTTCATTGGGTGGGCAAAAAAGAGGCCTTCATCGCATCAAAACTCTACGCCTATGATAGAAGAAATATCCATGCTCTTGTAATTTTCCCAAATAGAAACTGCAATTGCAACTAACCTGCATGATCGACTATTCTATGCTTTTGGCGTACATTGTAAATCATCTTCATTGTTGATGCATTTTGCGGATATCTCTCCTTCAGTACGTGTAATATGTTCTTCGATTGAACATCAGTCTTCGACATATTGATGACTACTTTTCCTCATCAACTGTTAATCGACCAGCATAAAAGTGATCTTCCAAATATCGTGCACACGGATGACTATGCGTACCTTCTACAACTTGCAATATCCATTGCCCATCAACTGATATTTGGTTGCCTTTTAATGCAAAGGGACACTCACACTTCTTCGATGCACTAATTTTTATAGAATCCGTACCCTTTCCACTATATTTGGCACTTCGTTCACACGAAAGTAATAGCCCAGGCCGCTTTCCACCCTCTCCACTATCTAATCTCTTAATGACCCTCACTATTCCAAGTTTCTTTCCCATAGTACATACCCAGTCAATTAATTCAACATGAGAATTAAAAGAATCGTATGTAGAGAAAACTTATGTATGCTCCATCACCAATTCATTATTAAGACCAACAACCAATTCATTGTTAGGACCAACAACACTTTCCTCGATAGAATGTGTGCTCAATTCTTGTTAACAAGTAAGAAAATGATGAATAAATAGTGCAATGAAATAATAGTAATATTCACCACAGGGGTCGACACATGGATGGTGTTTGCCTCGTGTGGGGCGAACACCGTGGCATGGTGTTCGTCCCAAACAGGGCGAACACAAGGCCTTCTGTTTGCCCCCATTGGTGCAAACACCAAGCCTTGTGTTCGCCTTGTTTGGGGCGAACACAATGTTGTAAAGGAAAGATGTTCGCCATTATTATACCAATAAACCTCCAACACGTTCAATGCAAATGTGATAATAATTATGCGATAATAATGATAAGTAATACTTACATTCTTTATATACATCTGATCCATTATCTTTGAGGGGAAGAAAAATGGAGCTGGTTGAGAGATGGATCTTTGAGGTTATGGCGACGAGAACAATGGCGACAAGAATTGCCAACAGGGTTTTATATTGTGGGGTTGTGCCAGGAAATATCGTTGGAGGAGGGGGCGTAGTTAGTAAATGACAATAAATTTTTAATTTTTTAAATAAAAGGGTAAAATAGTAATTTTAATTATAAGTATCTTTGAGGAAAACAATTAGTGGGTGTATAAAGTAAATGGGGGTGTATTTAGGAGTACCCTTTTTAATAAAGAAGTTTTGCAACTTGGGTTCCCCAACTTCTCAAATAATTTTAAGTTAATCCCTATGCTGATATTTGCACTAGTGATCCCCAAAATCTTATCTCTTGCATGAATTGACCACCAAAATTTTTATTTCTTTGCACAGATAATCCCTAACTCCTAAATTGTTTTTAAAGATAGCCCCAACCTTTTCAAAAGTATTTATTTTAGCCCCTGTAGTTTTATATCTAATTCAATTACTTTAATATTCAAACTAACTATAGCATTTTTACTTAATTGTAGACAGCGCGCGTGAACTGAGCACATAAGAGACTCCCTAGTTTAAGCTCAAACTCCATAAGTGAGGTAGGCTCTCGAACTAAAAATCCTTTATTTTTAAAATGTGCGTAGATCTTATTGGTGTACTATTTAATGGCATATACTATTTAATCGCATACAATATTAAATGATGAAGATAGGCTTCTTGCCTACTAAAGAGAAATGATAGGCTTTTGTCTAATTTTAAGAATAGAAGTGCTATTAAGCACTATGATGACTTACATGATAAGAGAAGTGACGAACTTATGATTATTTTTGGCGACATTGCAAAGTTTAATGCTTATATACTATGTGAACATTATGTGTCTAATATTATATGCACAGGGGGTCGATTGAGCATATTTGTAGTCATGTTTTCAATGATTAACCATCTTTGCAGACTGAAGGATTGGTGGCGCAGCAAATGGCAATGGCTACCGATCGGAAGAGATTTAAATAAAATTTGATCTTTCATTGTTTTATAAATTTTCCTTTCAAGATTTTCCTATGATGTGACTGCGATAATTGATTGAAATAAATTTTAAATTTTATATCCTCTCTGTTATTCCGCTCAATTTACTTTCAAAATAAAACACGATAGCAATGACATGGCGTTATGGGAACTCAAATCTCAGGACGTTACACATGGCTTCTTTTTTTCTACCACTACATCACTTTTCACGAAGATTGCAAACTTTTTTTTAAGAGACTCAAAAACCAATAATAATGATTCTTTTTTATCGAGTTTGACAAAAAATTCAATCAAATGCATTGCATTTCTTAACGAGAATTTAACAAAATGGGCCACTGATTCAGAACATTCATTGTCCTTGTTTGTCGTTTTTCAAGATTTCATAAAATTACAACTAGCAAAGTTAAGTTTTTCCTAAATTTTTAGGAAGATTATTTTGCCTATTTTTTCCCTAAATTCCAACACATAAACAAATTAACTCTAAACATAAACAATTAGGCATTACTCTAAACAATTACTCAAATATGCAAATTCGATTAAATAATTAAAATTGAACAATTACACAAAAGAATGGAAAAAATTTTGGGCCCCCACAACTTTGGACCCAAAGCCATTGCTTGGTGTGCCTCCCTAGGTACGGCTCTATCTACAAACTAGTTTATGAGACTTCCTGACGGTGCAACAAATTAACCTCTACATGATTTGAGATCCTTTAAATTATAAGTTGGGAGGATTATGCAATTTTCAATAGTTGAATTAATTTTATTGACCATGAAATAAACCAAATGAGGTGTATTAAATTTGGATTTTAAAAGACTTTGATGGAATTTTAAAGTTTAGGTATATTCCTTGTAGACTTTTAAATGTCTTTTAAAAATTCGAGGTATTAAATATAGACTTTAATAGACTTCTAACAAAAGGAAATTACATAAAAAAAGACCTTATTTTTTCAAAGTATGTCACGCTTTACAATTTATTCCATTTAATTTTATAAAATACTTTCTTCTATCATTAACCTTAACTCTAATGGCTCTTCATTATCACAGCCGTGAACTATTTTCTAAAAGCCATCGCCGACCTCTGCCTTTCCAAACTTCAGTGCCGACCTTACAGACGTTACTGCCAACTTCCTCCAAAATGTCGTTGCTGACCACCTCCTGAACGCAAGCGTCGATGGTGGAAGGCAAATCAGAGAACTTATAGCAGCCGTGCTCTTTTTTCTATAGCAATAGCAGTGGCTCTCCCATTGATTCGGTAGTGGTGGAGGTAGTGTTATTCAGATATGATCATGTAGCCAATAAAGGAAAAGCCAAAGTTTACTAGAGAGGAGATTGCAGATTGGAATAAGACTCGAACGACTAAATTACATTGGAAGATATTGCAAAGTGAATCTGTAAGATTCGGGTCAAGATGTTCTGGTTCAGATTGGATTATATGCTATGTTCTGTAAATTGATGATTATTGCTTTGAGTGAAATTTGATTTGGAATTTTAATATTTGTATGGTAGTCAGTCTTGTTTTTTTTTTTCTTTCTTGATGGTGGTGGAAGTGGTGATGGCTACTGTGGTGGCGGTGGGAAGAATAATAATCAATATAAATTGTTAATATAGTTGTTAATTTGTTATGTCGCATGTTATAAAAAATTTCTATTTTATTAATTGGGTTGTTATTTTGTTAACAAAGTATTTTTTTAAAATATTTTATGTGTTAAAGTATAGTTGGAATTTTTCCGCTTCTTGAGGTTGGCCGTGTAATTATACATTTATACTTTTCAATAAAAAGTCCAATAAATAAATTCTACTATAAAGAGTCTTGTTCCAATGCCACATGTTAGCATATTAAAATACCCACGCACTCCTATTCTAAATATTGAATACATTTTATTTTGGTAGGATTCTTAAAAGTCTGGATTGAATATCACATGATTTCAAAACATTTGTTAGAATGGATACTTATATGGGTTACCTTAAGAAATAAAAAAAATTCCCACTATACTTTAACCCATAAAATATTTCAAAAAATACTTTGTTAATAAAATAACAACCCGATTAATAAAATAGAAAATTTGGACAGCACAAGACATGACAAATAAACAATTGTATTAATAATTTACATTAATTTATTATTCTAGCCATCACCACTGCAACCGTCGCCACCGCTACTGCCACCACCATCAAGAAAGGAAAAAAAAAAAGAATAAAGCACACACTACCACACAAATACTAAAAGTCCAAATATAATTTCACTCAAAGTGATAATAATCAATTTATAGAATAGAAAATTGACGATTTGGAAAATAATCAAATCTGAACCATGACATCTTGACCCAAATCTCACAGATTCAATTTGCAATATTTTCCAATCTGATTCAGTCATTCAAGTCCTCCAATCTGCAATCTTCTCTCCAAGAATCTTTGGCTTCTCCTTTAACAACTACATGATTAGAGCTGAAAAATACTACCTTACCGCTACCGAACCAATGAGAGGACCGCTACTATTGCCGAAGAAAAAGGAGCACGACTGCTGTAGGTTTTCTGATTTGCCTTCAACCATTGGCGATTACGTTCAGGAGGTGGTCAGTAGTGATGTTTTGGAAGTGGCCAGCAATGACATTTGGAGAGGTGGTTGACATTGAAGTTCGGAGAGGCAGTGGCCAGCGATGGCTTTTGGAAAGTAGTTCACAACTGTGATAATGAATAGCCATTAGAGTTAAGGTTAATGACAGAAGAAAGTATGTAACACCCTCTATAGTACAACGTACTATATCATATAGATCACGGTACTGGAGACGGAATTACACATACAGAAACTCCCTCAAGCACTAGCTCATTTCAAAAAGATAGCTTTCCTTATTAAAGTACGGCATCGAGTAGTTGTAACATTAAAGCATAAAAGTAGCCTCATTACAAAATATTACAAAATGTGTATTACAAACACATTTTCCCAAAACCTTTAGTTTCCCACTTTCCCGCACACCGGTCCATCTCAAGTTTGAGAGGATTCCCCGCCATCTCCCAATTGTCTCCGACTCCCAACATCATCTATACACACAAACAAAAACCCAAAATGAGTCATAAAGACTCAGTAGGAATAGATGCATATGCGCATGCCTATCAAATTCTCAAGTAGGGCCTCGTTGAGAATCATGTGTTTGCATTGGTACCGTCGTATAACATTTGGCCGGGCCTATTATCGTAGTTGGGCCTTAGATCCCCCATTAGGGCAATACATCATAATTGGAGATCCCCCATATTGGCAATTCGAAACTTTCACATAAATGCAACACATGATATGCAACCTTCAATCACACACGGTGTGTTATATATATACAAACAATATCTTATAAGCCTTGCTTTCAAATAATGTTCATACCATATCATATTGGCATCATAACCATGTCACCTAGGTCATATTAGGATGTTAAGCAATACACAACATCACATATAGCATGTTATGAAGCTAAGAATTGCATAGCGCATCATAAGTTTACTAGACATATCTACACATGAGGAAAATTGATAATTCTTTCATACATCTCATATCTAAGGCTTACTCAAGCATATTCTTACCTTATACATACTAATCACATCTATAACCTGCCGTAAAGTTGACAAACAAAGCTAAGAAATGGATTGGTAGCTTCCTCTTATTCTTTCCTTCTTTCTTCGTCAGCCAATTATGGGTGTATCGATGATATAAATAATTCTCTAGTGCACAAGCCCTTCAAAACCTGTAGAGAAGATTTTAGAATGTCAGTTGGCGTGTTAAGATGCTTGCGGGCCTAAAGTGGTAGAAAAAACAAGTCCAAAAGGTTAAAAACTTATCCAAACAGTTCTGCCCACTTAAATTTACGGCCATAACGCATACTTTTACGGCTGTAACAATGTTTCTTATGGCCGTACAAAAGTCTCTGGATATTTACCATCTTTCCTTCTTTGATATTACGGACGTAACATAAAACATACGGCCGCATCTTATGAACTTACGACCATATAACTTAAATCTACGACTGTACAAATGTTTCTGAAACTTCCACCTTTCCTTTACTCTCATGTTTACAGCCGTATAAATATGGTTTGCAGCTGTAACCACACACTTATGGCCGTATCAATGAAATGTATGGCCGTACAAAACTTTCTGAAAATTCTAGATCCTCTTCTTAACTTTTTACGGCCGTACTATAAAATCTTACAGCCGTAATCCTTACGCTGCTAAACTCTTTTCACTGCATCCTAGGTTTGGACGCCATATCGAACCCCGAACACATCCTATACCAGTATAAACAGATCATAAACATACCAAACACATATAAAGTCATTTTCAAGCTATTTATATCATTATATTTCCCATACAAAAACATACGGGGTATTACAATCCACCCCCCATAAATACATTTCGTCCTCAAAATTTTACCTAAAAAGGGTTCAGGATATTGACGTCTCATATCTTCTTCTCGTTCCTACGTCTCTTCTTCAATGGTTGCACCTTTCCACAGGACATGGACTAGAGGTATTTGTTTACCTCTCAGTTGTTTCTCGCCTCGTGCAATAATTTGAACCGGCTTTTC
The DNA here is from genome assembly GCA_018223645.1 of Jasminum sambac. Classification (NCBI taxonomy): domain Eukaryota; kingdom Viridiplantae; phylum Streptophyta; class Magnoliopsida; order Lamiales; family Oleaceae; genus Jasminum; species Jasminum sambac. The sequence continues at coordinate 16,356,765 of CP073649.1, forward strand.
TTCAAATGATAAGTCCGGGTGAATGTCAAGTGGAAGATTTGGTAATACATGCGAAGGATCAGGGATGTACTTCCTCAAAGCCGAAACATGAAATAGGTTGTGAATTCGATCCATGTGCATAGGTAATTGTAGTTGATAAGCAACTTCCCCAATTCTTTCAATAACCTCATACGGACCAATGTATCGAGGAGTTAACTTCCCACGTTTACCAAATTGAAGTAGCCCCTTGATAGGCGAGATGCGAACAAAAACTTTGTCGCCAACTTTGAATTCAAGCAGGCAATGTCGTTCATCTGCATAACTCTTCTGGCGATCCTATGCAGCTTTCATTCGTGACTTAATTTCTTGACCGCCGAAACCATATCTTGTATCATTTCAGCTCGCATTTCATTCATTTCACCTACCTCATCCCAATGTAAAGGCGATCTATATTTCCGCTAATATAGTGCTTCGTAAGGTGGCACCCAATCGAAACTTGGTAACTATTGTTATATGGAAATTCTATTAAAGGAAGATAACGATCCCAACTTTGTGAAAACTCCAAAACACAAGCACGTAACATATTTTCTAAGGTTTCGATCGTTCTTTCCATTTTCCCATCTGTTTGGGGATGAAAAGCTGTATTGAACTGGAGTTTCATCCCTAACACACAGTCTGTAACTCATTCAAAAAGTGGGATAAGTACTTGGGATCCTGATCAGAAGTAACTATAATAGGCACACCATGTAAACGAACAATCTCCTGCACATAGAGTTGAGCCAATTGTTCCATCTGGAATGTCATTTTCATTGACAAGAAGTGGGCAGACTTCGTAAGCCGATCAATTACAACCTTTATAGCATGAAAACCTTCACTTGTTCATGGCAACCCACTCACGAAATCCATGGTAATATCATTCCACTTCCGCTCAGGAATCAGAAGTGGTTGTAGGGTTTCTGCAGGTCTTTGGTGTTCGGCTTTAACTTGTTGACAAACCAAACACTTTGTTATATACTCCTCTATTTCCCATTTCATACATGGCCACCAATAAAGCGTCTTAATCTCTCTATACATTTTGGTGGAACGAGGGTGGAGAGTATACGGCGTCGTATGAGCCTCACTACAAATTTCTCTTTGAAGACCTGCTATCGCCGGAACATAATATCGATCCTTGCATTTAAGAATCCCGTGCTGTACTTGATATTCCGGGTTAGGTTTCTCGATCAGTTGCTTTTTAATCTTATCTGCCCGTTTATCATCTTTTTGTGCTTATTTAATTCAATCAATCAACGTCGATTGAATAGACATGGCCGCTAGTCGAGCTTCATCCAGCTCAAGAGTTTCCAAATCAAACTTTTCGATCTCACGTTGTAATTCACAGGACCTCGGCTTCGGTACTTTGCTGCTGAAAGCATCGACAACCACATTTACTTTCCCGAGATGATATTGGATCATACAATCATAATCCATCACCAATTCCAACCAATGGCGTTGGTGCATATTGAGATCTTTTTGGGTGAAGAGATACTTTAAACTCTTATGATCTATGTAAAGTTCACATTTCATCCCATAAAGGTAATGCCGCCAAATCTTCAAAGAAAACACAATGGCTGCCAGCTCCAAATCATGCGTTGGATAATTTCGTTCATAACTTTTCAATTGCTGAGAGGCGTAAGCAATTGCTTTGTCATTCTGCATCAGAACACAATCAAGTCCTTGATAAGAGGCGTCACTGTGGATGGTGAACACACTAACGCCATCGGGAATTGTCAAGACTGGTGCTATTATGAGACGAGTCTTTAACTCCTGAAAACTACGTTCACACTCATCAGTCCATCGGAAAGGCACATTCTTTCGAGTTAAGTATATAAATGGCATGGCTAGATTTGCAAAATCCTTCACAAAATGACGATAATATCTAGCTAAACCCACAAAACTTCGTACTTCAGTAGGAGTAGTTGGTTGTGGCCACTTTAACACAGCTTCAATCTTATTGGGATCAGCTGAAATGCCTTCTTTTGTCACAACATGTTCGAAAAACACCACTTGCTCAGGCCAAAACTCACATTTCGAAAACTTAGCACATAACTTTACATTTCGAAGTGTCTGCAAGGCAATGCAAAGATATTGCTCATGCTCTTCCCCGGTTTTCGAATAGATTAGAATATCTTGGATAAACACAATCATGAACTTATCCAAATATGGCTTGAAAACTAGGTTCATAAGATCCATAAAAGCCGCCGGAGCATTCCTGAGTCCAAAGGCATAATGAGAAACTCAAAATGCTTGTATCGAGTACTGAAAGCCGACTTTGGAATATCTTCTTCTCTAATCCTTAATTGATGGTAACCAAACCGAAAATCAATCTGTGAATAAATTGCCAAACCCTGAAGTTGATCCAACAACTCATCAAAAAGGGGTAAAGGATATTTATTCTTGACTGTCACCTTATTCAACTCCCGATAATCAATACAAAGCTGCATAGAACCATCTTTCTTCTTGGCAAATAAAACCGGAGCACCACAGGGTGAAGTGCTCGATCAAATGAATTTTTTCTGTAACAAATCGTCCAGTTGAATTTGAAGCTCCTTTAATTCAGTTGGTGCCATTCAATAGGGAGTCGTTGATACTGGGAGTGTGCCGGGCATAACCTCGATAAAGAAATCAACTTCCCAGGGTAAAGGTAACCCGTGAAGATCATCGGGAAACACATCAAGAAACTCATCTACTATTGGAACCGAAGATGAAGTAATTGACTCATTCACTTTCACGCTACACAAACTAACCAATTAGGCACTACACCCTTGACTAATTAACTTCTTAGCTTGCATTGCCAAAATAATTACCCTAGTTGGCCATTCAAACTTAGGAAATGTAATAAGCTCACCAACTGGAAATTTCAAAGTACGTCCAGGGCAATCCAAAATCGCATCATGTTGTGTTAACCAATCCATTCCAAGAATAATATCAAAATCCCGGATTTCCAGGACAATGAGATTGGCTAACGTGTCAAAACCCTGAACTCAAATTGTAACGGACAGAAAATACCACGTAGCACATTGGTCCCGACCTGAAGGCACAATCATATCAATAGGGGACTGTAAAGGCTCCGGAGTCACATGTAACAAAGGAGCATACGAAAGAGATATAAACGAATGCGTAGCTCCAGAATCAAATAATACATATGTAGCCAAATTATAAATATATACATTACCTACAATAACATCGGTCTTCTCAGGAACTTCGGGCTGAACCATAGCAAAGACTCGTCCGGTTTGCCGAGGCTGGGATTGTTGATCCTTCATCTCCAGAAAATCTTTAATCATATGACCTTCCTTACCACATTTATAGCACTGGCCCATAGCATAATAGCACTTGCCACCATGACTCTTTCCACACGTCGGACAAGGTGGCACTGACGGAGAGCTGGGCCTCTCTCAGCCGAAAGTCGGATCGAAGAAGTATTCCCCGCAGGCCTTTTGTAGTTTCCTTTTCAGCCATGGAAATTAGAACCTCGACCCCGATTACTAAACAAAGATCCTTGTGAAGATTGGGTCAAGCTTTGATTAGACTGAGCTGGCTGACCTGATTGAACACCACCTTGACGAAATTCTATCCTTTGCTCGTTTGGTTACATAAGCTCGTTCCATAGTCTCAGCATAACTTGTCGTCGAAATACTCGCTAGCTGAACATCGCGGGCCAACTCCGATTTTAACCCCGCAACAAGCCGTGCTATCTTGCGGCCAAAAGTATCCACCATGTGCGTAGTAAACCGTGCAAGTTCCCCAAAATTCTTGCTATACTCACTTACAGACATATCACCTTGTTGCAACCGCATGAACTCATTAAGCTTCTCATTTTTCGCAGCTTCAGAGAAATACTTGGTACAAAACCTAGTTCCAGCCTAAGTAGAAACATTCATATTCTATTCCTTTCTTACCAAATCTCACCAAACTCCGGCCGAACCGCGTAGCATAAACGTAGCGCAGTTGACTTGCTCGAACTCGGGAATATGAGTATATTCAAACATTCTTTCCATGGTTTGAATCCAATTCTCTGCGTCAATATGATCCTTAGCATCCTCAAAGATTAATGGATTCAACCGTCAGAAACGATCCGTTGCCATTTCCTTATCCCTCTCCTTTTTGCCTTATCCACACTCGAGGCACTTACTAAGTTACTCCCACTGGTATTGTGGTTTGCACTAGCATTATTCATCACCTACTGCAACATCTGTGATTGTTGTTGTATTTGCTGCGATTGCTATTCAACAAATCGCATTAGTCTTTCAATAATTGCCGTCTGATGTTCTGCCATCTATTCATCATGTAAAGGAAACAATAAAAGAAATAGAAGATATCTTACAATTCAAATTCATCATCCAACCCTCACATCTTCTACACATGCTACCATACACACCAAGTATAACTCCAAATGTATTATACCTCACTAGAACATAGTGTAAAACACATTGTACCTTGAAGTGGTGGAGAAATCCTTCGGTGCGTGGAGAAATAAGGAAACCCCGCTTTGATACCACCTTATAACACCCTCCCTAGTACGACAGACTATGTCATATAGATCGCGGTATTAGTGACAAAATTACACATGCAAAAACTCCCATAAGCACTAGCTCATTTAAAAAAGATAGCTTTTCTTATTAAAGTACGGGCAACGGGTAGTTGTAGCATTAAAGCATAAAAGTATTCTCATTACAAAATATTACAAAATATGTATTACAAACATATTTGCTCAAAACCTTTAGTTTTCCCCTCTCCCATACGCCAGCTCAGCTCAAGCTCAACAGGATTCCTCGCCATCTCCCAACTGTCTCCTACTCCCTGGCATCATATCTATACACACAGACAAAAACCCAAAATGAGTCATAAAGACTCAGTAGGAATATATGCATATGCACATGCCTATCACATTCTCAAGTAGGGCCCCATTGCGAATTATGTGTTTGCATTAGCGTCGTTGCGAATTATGTGTTTACATTAGCCCCATTGCGAATTATGTGTTTGTATTAGCCCAATTGCGAATTATGTGTTTTCATTAGAGCCGTCGTATGACATTGGGTTGGGCCTATTATCGTAGTTGGAGCTTAGATCCCCCATTAGGCCAACACATCATAATTGGAACTTAGATCCCCCATATTGACCATTTGAAACTTTCACATATATGCAATACATGATAGACAACCTTCAATCCCACACCGCGTGTTATAGATAATATCTTATAAGCCTTGCTTTCAAATAATGTTCGTACCATATCATATTGGCATCATAACCATGTCACCTAGGTCATATTAGGATGTTAAGCAATACACAACATCACATATGGCATGTTATGACGGTAAGAATTGCATAGCACATCATAAGTTTACTAGACATATCTACAAATGAGGAAAATCGATAATTCTTTCATACATCTCATATCTAAGGCGTAGTCAAGCATATTTTTACCTTCTACATAGTAATCACATCTATGACCTACCTCAAAGTTGACAAACTAAGCTAAGAAATGGATTGGTAGCTTCCTCTTCTTCTTCCCTTCTTCCTTCGTCAGCCAATTACGGGTATATCGGTGATAGAAATAATTTTCTAGTGCACAAATCCCTTCAAAACCCGCAGAGAGGATTTTAGAATGTCACTTGGTGTGTTAAGATGCTTAGGGGCCAAAAATGGTAGAAAAAATGAGTCTAAAAGGTTAAAAACTTGTCCCAACAGTTTCGCCGACTTAAATTTATAGCCGTAACTCGTACTTTTACGGCCGTACAAAAGTCTCTAGATATCTACCATCTTTCCCTCTTTAATATTACAGCCATAACATAAAACATACAGTCGTATCTTATGAACTTATGGCCGTAAGATACGACCGTATAACTTAAATCTTCGGTCGTACAAATGTTTCTAAAACTTCCACATTTCCTTCACTTTCATGTTTATGGCCGTATAAATATGGTTTACAGCTATAACCATACACTTACGACCGTATCAATAAAATGTACGGCCGTACAAAACTCTCTTAAAATTCTGGATCCTCTTTTTAACTTTTTACGATCGTACCATAAAATCTTCCCGACGAAACTAATACTTTTACGGTCGTACATATAATATTTACGGTCGTAATCCATACCCTGCTGAATTCTTTTTATTACATCCTAGGTTTGGACGCGATACCGAACCCCGAACACATTCCATACCAGTATAAACGAATCATAAACGTACCAAACACATATAAAGTCATTTTCAAGCTATTTATATCATCATAATTCCCATATAAAAACGGACGGGGTATTACAAAGTATTTTATAAAAGTAAATAGAATAAATCGTAAAGCGTGAAATACTTTGAAAATTTAAGTATTTTATGTAATTTCCTCAAATACGAATCACAAAATCATTTAGGCTGTGTTTGATTGCAAAATTTAGAAAGGAATTTGAATTCCATGTAAGGTGGGAAATAAAATCCAACTTCCCCGTAAGAAATCATTTTCCATGAAATTGGGCAAAATGTAGCTTTAAATGGTTGTACCATGGAATTTAAATTTTATTTCCATCTTTGGATCAAACATAAAGTAGGAAAAATTTTAATGAACAATATTTTTCTTTTCCACCCAACTCCATGCGATCAAACACACCCTTATTTCTCTATTCTTTGACCTAGAACTTTGAAGAATTTTATTGTGAGGAAAAAAAGTCCGTCTCTACCAACAAATAACCAGATACTTTCTCTCTCTATTATAGTTTAGCTTTTTTCACCATGATCAATCGAGGTAGTTTCGCATCACACAAATAATTATTTTATTCTGGGTTAAGAGCATGTTTATTCTTGTGAAGGAAAGAGGAAATAAAATTGCTTTTCGTCTTTTTGAATGCGTTACAATGCCGTGATATCAATGTCTAGTGCAATCTATATTATGAGAACAAGCTCTTTGAGCTGCGGGTGTAGTCCGACAATTATTTTGCACGAACCAAATTCACCAAATAAAGAACCATCTATTATCATCTAGAAAGTCTACCTATATTTGTTTTTTAATGCTAGTTTGTGAGCACGTGCCCTACACATCTTATCTTATATCAATAATGAATGATGTGCATAAAGTTTTTGAAATGATAATATTATTTAAAAAATAGTTGAAATGACATTAAAAATACTTGAAGTTAAGATAACATGAAATGGTTGGTCTATATATATGAATAAATAATTTTACGAAATTATGGATATAATGTAAAAGAATGAGTGAATATCCACCATGGGGAAAAATAATTAGCATAATTTTTATTGGGGAATGATCTTTATGTGAGATAGTATTAAAAGTGTTTGGAAATAAAATAGATTTTCCCACCCAAATTTGCACAGCGAAAATAACGAACACAAACGAGAAAAAAATAAAGAACAAAATAATTAACATGGCTCAACTAACCGCCGACGAAGAAAAACACCTTTATCGATGAGAAAAACACTCTACAATTGTTTTCCTCACTCACTAAACTTCTCCACACAATTTGACAAGAAAAAGAACACAACACTACGGTAATGATCTCTCTCTAATTTTTCTCTATTATCTTATCTCTCTCAACTATTGCCTCTCTCACACAAAACACACGGCATACATTATGGATAAATAATTTTATGAAATTATGGATATAATGTAAAAGAATGAGTGAATATCCACCATGGGAAAAATAGTTAGCATAATTTTTATCGGGGAATGATCTTTATGTGAGATAGTATTAAACGTGTTTGGAAATAAAACTGATTTTTCCACCTAAATTTGCACAGCGAAAATAACGAACACAAACGAGAGAAAAATAAAGAACAAAATAATTAACTTGGCTCAACTTACCGCCGACGAAGAAAAATACCTTTACTGATGAGAAAAACACTCTACAATTGTTTTCCTCTCTCACTAAACTTCTTCACACAAAATTAGACAAGAAAAATAACACAACACTGTTGTTTTCTCTCTCTAATTTTTCTTTATTATCTCCCCTCTCTCAACTATTGCTTCTCTCACGCAAAACACACGGCACACATTGTCACGTTTTCTTAACTCAGCGTTACTACATTCAGCCAACTCCTTTTTATCCCATCAATACGTCACTTACTTATCTAGTTTGGATAACAAGAACCCTATTGGCCCAAACTCTATTTCTTTTTTTTTTTTCGCTTTTTGTAGCGACCGGAACTTTTTATAAGCTAAAAATTTTATTAATGTGTCGCTAAATCGTTACTCAAATTTACTTATAAACTGCGTCGCCCGTCTACAGTTAAAATTATATATATATACACACATTTATAAATTAAATTAAAAATTCTATCCTTTAGACATAAAGAAAATAATAATAATATCATCCCAATAGCTAATTTCATCTCTATTAGCCTTCTTATAAATCATCTCGTATTACTTAGGGATTTATTTTCCAACATTCTTTCTTGTGAATCAAGTCAACAAAATCATGGTAAATATAAACCACTAGAGTCATTAGGAATTCTTCTCCTACGTGAACTATCATCTCAAATCCATGGAGTTCAAGGAATTCTATTAGCTGACCAACTCTACGCTTTCGCTCACTTTTATAAGCTCGTATCACTGCAACCTACAACCTACTCAAACGTAGCAGCAACTCCCAACTCAAGCAAAGGAAAATCCGAGCCGACAACTCGACACGCGAACAAGCACCTCCCTAGTCTTACTTTCATCCTTCGGTGATTTCTTTTCCCTAATTTCTTTCATTGATTTTCTACTAATCACCGTAAACACACAACCATCACATTCTTTTGTTCAATCGTGTATACAGAGAGGAAAAGAGAGAAGAGTATATGAAGCTATGGATACCAAAACTTTTGCCGAGTCGACAACTCGACTCGGGAGCTATGTAGTCACCGCCTCCATCATTCACCACCACCAAATCGCCAACCATAATCACCACCGCCGTCCACCTCCAACACCACCAGTACACCCACCATCCACGCACCCATGGCCAAACCCGCAAGCACCCGAACATACATACATACATATATTCATGCTCAAGCACATACGCATATATATATACACATAGATACACATATATACACACACGCATATACATGTACACCATTGATTAGCACCTTGCCCCAATAATCAGTGAATAGGAAAGAAAGAGCTTGAGGAGGGATCGGATTTATATATTCAATATAAATCTCATTTTAAATCGTTTTATCCAAAATTATTTAGTTTCGTGGCAAATCCTATTATATTCTAATTTATTTTATTTTATCTAGTTTTGTTATCATGCTCAACTTATTTTGCTCAACTTATTTTATTAAATTTAACTCTTTTTATTTTACGAGAATGATTATCTAATTTTATTTAACTTATTTCCATTTGAATTATAATTCTTATTTTATTTTATTTTAACTATTTTACTTATTTTAAATGAGTAAACCTAAAAATATTTTAAACATTAGCAAAATCCACTCATTTATTTTATAAGCGGAACATCTAGCGCTAATTTAATAATTTCCTTTAATTGTAGACGACGCACGGGATTTAGAGAATTAAAAACTATCCCCAAGCCACGCTCAAACTCAGAAAAATCAGGTAGGTCCCTAAACTAAAGCTTTATTTTTCTTGTCTGCGCACTTGTTATGAAAACTATTTGCGTAGTGTACATTGCCTATGCCATTTTATGAATAATGAATGAAATGGAGCTTTCGAGCTCAACAATGCTATGAAGCTTTCGGGCACATGAATGTCAAGAAGCCTACGAGCACAAGAATGTTAAATGTTTACGTGCGCGTTTATTTTCCATCCGGAGGATGCATGCATGTACCTGCCATATTGTTACAGTTTGACTAACGTGCGTAGTGAACCTACTGAGTAATTCATTACTCACGTTTTTTCTATTTTTAACGAATTTTACAGATTAAGAGGCGGTAAAGGAGCAGGCGATAGTGGCAATCAACCAAAGAAGTCAGTTAGTTGCATTCCTTATTTTATTTAATTTAGCGAAAGACTAGATATTGTTTTTAAATTCCTAGGTTATATCTTTACTTTCCGCATTATGTAAGTTTACGACATCCAGAAGCAAGTTTGGCGGCCTGAACTAAGTAGATTTGGGGCGTTACACTTTTTTTCTTCAAACATTTTAATTATTTGAAATGAATTTCCAAACAATCTCCACATTGATTTAAAATTATTAAATCACCAATCATATCCCCAATATGCACCCTTTTACTGATAGGTGTCACCTCCTTTTCTCTTCTCATCAGACTGAGTAAAAGTGAACCGAATTCAAAGAATCGTTGAACTTGACCCTTGTCTTTGATGCCTTTGAACTTCACTCTTCATTCTTCTTGCTAGTAGCCACAAAACCCATCTTGACAGCCTTGGAACTCTCAACAATATAGTCTTTCTCTCAGCTTATATAAATTGAAAATTTTCTTAGCTCTCATCATTAGCACTAAATTCTTCCTCACAGTCATCACTTCACCTTTTGAAGCATATTCATAAACCCAAATGTCTAATGCTAAAGATATTAAGCTCCTCTTCAATTTTAGAACATGTAGTACGCCACTTATCCGTCTCACAACTCTAGCAAACATTATGACCTTTACCCTGCCTGAACCTTTGATTTCAATCTTTTGATCGTCAGCCACAAACACATAACGTTCACCATGCTTTATAATCTTCAAACCAATCTATATTCAGACTCGTGGTAAAAACAGTAGGAGTCTAAGAACCAACCGTTAAGATAACTGGCATAGTCAACAAAGCATAACAAATCATCTTCAATCACTAGATTTAGCTCCATCGCATTTGTACAATCAACGGCCTCTACAACTGCTTTACCTTTTCTCTTCATTTCAAGATGCCTAGTCAATTCCTCACAGTCCCTTCTTATGTCTCCCTTCTTGTGGCAATACTAACAATCCACATCTCTCCTTGAACGAGATTGAGAACAATCCTTGACCAAAATTTCTTCCTCGCGATTCACCTCTACCACATCTATCTTCACAAGTTGTCAAAAGCATTCACTCTGCCTGTTCAATATCAATTGGCTTTTTAATGTGGGCAGTTGTTGCTTATGAATCCACACCGCAAGTGCACGGGTCGTCAACAAGTAATAAAGTGGAAAGTAGAGTGTCGAACCGACGAGGACTGATAGTAAATTCGTTTAATTTCTACTAGCCTTAATCGAAACTAATCAAAGATGAGATTTTTATACTAAAGCTAAGCTAAAAATTAAAATAGGCTAAAATTATAAAAAGCGAGAATTAGAAAATTAAATTGAATTAAATAAGATAACGAAAGTTGGTTTTATAAATATAATGAGAAAAGACAAGCATCAAGGCTTCGAATCCACTTCTCTTTTAATTATTGTCCGGATTATCAAATTGACAACGCAATTTACTTTTGAATACCGTTTTCCAAATTTATCGAGCAATCTCTCTCGAGTAGAGCTCAACTTATTCATGCATGCAATCCACCTATATTTCTATGGTGATTATCAACACACAAATGCATTAAAAAGCATTAAGAAAACGTGGGAATGTAACATAAAGTACCGGGGTACTCTCGTCCCCGATCGAACCCTATGGTTTCTAATATATTGGTCTAACTTGCCAAGGATCTCTCGATTCACAAGACAAATCACAAGTATTCAATAACTGGTGATCAAGCAATTATGAATGAATAAATCAATATTAGAAACTCAATAGCAAATCCACGTCTTAACGTCAATTTAATAATCCAAAAATAACAATCAATCAAAAGTTTCATCTGGCCTTAATGCTACTGAAAATCTAGCCTAACATACTGTAAAAGAAAGAACAAAAATAATAATGAAAGAAAGCCATAACCCGGTAGAACTTGAGGAGTTGATTTGGATCTTCAATGATGAACTTCCTCCTCAATTCTCCAACAATTCCCCCAATGTTTGCTCTCAATTTCGTGGCCTCTGTGTTCTCTCCCTCGTTCTAGGTCAAAACCGGTATTAATAGATGCAAGAAAGCCCAAAAAAACCAGATCCAATTCAGTTTCGGAAAGTTTTCCGAAAATCTGCCCGATATAACCATGCTGTTGCGCGTGCGATCGCATGGTTATAAATTTCCAAAGGCATGGGGTCGCGCATGCGACCGCATGGTTTACCAGATGCAACTTTTGCCCGATTCCATTTTGGTCCTCACAGTTTACTTGCAGGGCAAGTCCTCGACTTCTAAATTTGATCAATTGAGTCCACAAACTTTTGATTTCTTCAATTTGGCTCCCATTTGATTTTTCTTCACCTTCCCAACTTTTGTTTCTTCTAATTGAGTCCTTAAAACTTCAATTTATGTCTCTTTTAGTCCCGAATTTCACTCTTTTCTTCAACTCCCGGTTCTACACTGAAATAGAAACAAATTACACAAAATTAGACACGAAATTAACTAGAAATACAAAAAACACATAATTTAAAAGACTTAAATAAGTGCATAAATTGCACTTATCAGCAGTCTCTAACAAAGCAGTTGAAGCCTCATTCACTGTTAAATTGGTTATGCCAACTAGTAGAGTGGTCACCAATATTTCATATGATTTAGGCAAGGAAGACAATAAAATTTATCTCTTTATCTTCGTCCTCAATTTCCGCATCCACATTTAATAAGTCCGTTGTGCACTTATTAAATTTACTCAAATGGTCCCTAATATCATCACTTTCGTTCATCTTCGACTCATATAGTTCAAATACAAACTATTCATTAGGGATTTAGACATATACAAATCGTCTAGTGCATGTTTTCCACAGTTTAGATGGTGACTTTTTATTCAAAATCTTATACTTTACCTCAAGTGCAAGAACTAGTTGGATGGTACTGACTGTCTTCTCCTGCAATGCTTCCAATCTGCATCTTTCGTCCCTTCTAGCTCTTGCCTTTCAACACCTTGTAAAGCCCTTGTTGTACAAGAAGATCCTCCACCGTACTTTGCCAAATATTGAAATTATTTTTCCCATCAAAACACTTCTCTAAAATTTGGCCACACTCCTAGACTTGAATCGTTAGCTCTAATGCCACCGGTGGGAGTTAAAACAGATTTCCCTACCCAAACTTGTGAAGCGAAAATAACGAAAACAAATGAGAGAAAAATAAAAAACACAATGATTCAGTCTACAACCATGGGAGAAGAACACCTTTATTGATTAGAAGAAAACACACTACAATTTTTTCCTCACCCACTCAACTTCTCCACACAAAATTAAACAAGAAAAAGAAAACATCACTTTTCTTTTCTCTCTCTAATTTTCCCTATTATCTTCTCTCAACTTTCGTCTCTCTCTCACACAAAACACACAGGATACATTTTTACACTTTCTTAATTCTTAGCCCTAATACATTCAGTCAAATCCTTTTTATCCCATCAATACTCACTTACTCATATAGCTTGGGCCACAAGAACCTCATTGGCCCAATCTCTATTTCTTTTGTTTTTTTTCCCTTTTTTCTTCAAAAATTTAATTATTTTAAATCAATTTCCTGACAAAAATGCTTTAAAATGAGTTCACTTTTGCACATGTAATGCTTGAGGACTAAAGAAATGAATTACATTCAAGACTTTTAGATGATAGATTTTAGCACGTACTTTACATGTGATTTACAACTTACAATGTCTTTAGAACAAATTTATAAATCAAAATAATTCAGAAACAGTCATGCAACGTCATTTCAATTGTCTTTTTTTTGAAGTTAAAAGGTAAAAGTTAAAATTTAATTTTTTTTAGGCTAATTGGAGCAATAAGCACCCAACGTATTAATCCACTGTGCAATAATGACCTATCCCATATTTTTCTTGGCATTTTAGGCCCCAAACTCAAATTTCACTATACAATAAAGACTCCGTTAGTGCAAAGTTAAATTTCACCATTAAAGGCTAATTGTACACAGATAATTGGCGTAAGAAGGACTCAACGTATTAAGCCGCTGCGCAACAATGACCTGTCTTTTTTTTTGACATTTTAAAAATATAAAGCCATTGAAATTTTCAAATGACGCTGAATTCACTTCTAATTTTTTTATATCCTTCACGGTTTTATTCCTCTTGAATAAAAAACAATATTAAATTAAATCAAATAATAGTTATATCATTAATTGCAATACCTACTATTATTTGCCATACTTAAAATATTTAGTAGTAATATTGATTGGAGGTTATATTTGAGAAATAAAAAAATTTGTAGGGTAAAAATTTTGAGTTTTTGAGTCAAACAAGCCCTAAATATATTATGTGGTTGGATTTTCTCTATTTTGTATTTTTAAATTTGGGCCGATTTTATGCAAGTTGGATAACAAATAAAACGTGCCTCTTGAATTGTATAAAATTTTATATTTCCCAAATATATCTCAACTAGAAAAATCAAAAAGAGAAAAACTAAAAATGTTGGAAACGAACATGTTGTTATTTTACCCTACAAATTTTTTATTTCTCAAATATAACCTCAAATCAATATTATTAAATATTTTGACTGTGGCGAATAATAGTAAGTATTTCAATTAATGATATAATTATTATTTGATTTAATTTAAATTTTTTTATTCAAGAGGAATAAAACTAATGAAGGATTTTAAAAAATTGGAAGTAAATATGGCATCATTTGAAAATTTCAACGGATTTGTATTTTTAAAATAAAAAAAGGATAGATCCTTGTTCCGCAACGACTTAATATGTTGAGTCTTTCTTGTGCCAATTATCTGTGCACAATTAGCCTTTAATGGTGAAATTTAATTTTTCACTAACGGAGCTCCTTATTGCACAGCAAAATTTGAGTTTGAGGACTAAAATGCCAAGAAAAATAGGATAGATCCTTATTGCACGTCGGATTAATACGTTGGGTCCTTATTGCGCCAATTATCCAAATTTTTTACTCAAAAACATCCAAAACAATGAAAACACATAGCAATTTATAATCAAAATTATATACCAATGTGGTGTATAAGCTATTATCAAACACACTATTTCATTTGATTATTAAATAGTTTCGATCTAAAATTATTAAATTAGTAACATAAAAAATAACATATATCGGATAAGGATTTTTTTTTATAAAGAATGATTTCAAAAATAATAACAATATTTGAGAAATATAATGGCGACTATGAGAAATATATTATGATTATAATTTATTCATGCTGAAGTAGTTCTTGAAAAAAAATGAAAAAAAATAAATAAAGACATTCACAAAACATTCAACTCTATACTTTAGACTTTAAGAATTTTGATTGCATTTTTATTTTTTGGAAAAGTATATGAACTAACTCTTGAGACTATTATTAACCAAAGGTTACCTTCCTTACTTCACCATGTGATTGCTAGTTAAATTAATAACTTAAAAAGTATATATATAATTGAGTAAAACAAATCAAACTGAAAATGAAAATTTACACTTTTCTTGACAAAATTGATAAAGATTAGAATATAAAATCAATAATGACTTAATTGAATTTTTTTAATAAATTAGCAATGTTCATTTTGTTTTAATTTGAATAGAAAAGAACATCGATCAAAAATAAATTGTGAGAGTAAAATTGAAATAAATTAATTACTAAGTAACAAATATAATTTAGTTTCAATTGAATAAAATATTAGAGATTGAGTTAGTGTGAAAATATAAAATCCAAATACTAAAACTTACACAAATAATTTCTAAGATCTATGGTGAGCTATATATTCATAATTAGCTGTTGAAAGTTAGCTCTTATTGGAATTCGGGCTAAGATCGTTAATTTTGAAATCAATATTATGATTTTTTTTTGACTTAAATATGATGTTAGTATTTTTGAAAAGGAATGGAAGTAAGAATTGGAAAATTAAAAAAAAAAAAGGAAAATGAAAATGAAGAGGATTTTTAAGTTAATAATGTGTTGAGGTAGAATAAGGAATTTAAAAAAAAAATTGTAAGGTAAAATAAGAAAATAAAAAGTTTCTACTCATCTACCCTTTTATAGACTAGTTTTATTGGAACTTGTTTAAGTATTTGAAAATGTCATTGTTAAATATTCAATTAATAAAATAATTATAATTTTTCACATATAAATAGTTAAGAACAATAATGATTTTCTAATAAATAAGGACTTGTTTGATTCAAATTAAATTTAGTCTACTTTTATCTCTCGTTATTTTCAAACCCACATATATCTAGCTGATAATGTTTTCATATTTTTAATACTTCTCCACCATACATTTAAAATCTATATTTTCAATAGTCCATGTCAATCATATCCTAATTTCTACGAATATCTCTTCTTTTTCTTTTTGGAGAAGGCCTTTTTTTAAAATTTTAAATGGGTGGCTGGGAATCATAAAAAAAATTACCAAATCATGAAGAATATTATTTTTTTAACTTAAAGAATACATAAATGAAAATTTAATTTTTAGTCAGTATTCTGTGTGGAGGTTTATCATTAATTGAAATGTCAAAGCTTCAACTTCTTCAATCTTACTAAAATTCATATAATTTCTCTAATTTTAATCGAATTGATATCGTCAAAGGAATACAGAATTAACTATTAATTAATTTATTCACTAGCATGTTTGAATTTTCATGTACTTCAAAATTATATTTAAAAAACCATATAGGTATCGTGCAAAACTTTCTCTCTTCCTCATTTTATTTTTTTGCGTCTTTTTTATTTTTCATGAAAAAAGGGGTACAAAACTTAATTTTATAGAATTTTTCCATTTAAAGTTTACTTATGTCGGAACATTATATTTTCATTTACTTGTAGTGATATTTTTTTTTCATTTCTAATTTTAGTGTGTAAATTCTATATGTACACAGTTTCAGTTAAATTTGTTTGAAACTATTTTAAACAATCCATTAATTATTGTCGAAGTACCAACGGTCGTTGGCTCCCCTTTTCCTCTGATCACCTTGGTGCCTAACGATTTTGATTGAGTGTTCAAGCACCAACAACGTATGGGACAAGTATTGATTGAGAGATTTGTCGGCGTACAGGCGGTGTGATCCAAATTCACCCATCAACAACATCAGTGGTGTAGCCAGGATTGAAACTCAATGCGGTCCAAACATTCTTGGCAACTAAAAATAAAATATACTTCATAACAAAAATTACCTGGATTGAGAGAATTTTGTGATTCATCATGACCCCGAAAAGATAATCCTTGTCACAACAAATGCCGAACACAATCAATTGATGCATTAAGACAAATGCGATAATCATTCTTCAATTGTGTTGATTGCTTTTGCAAACTTGTTCAAATATGTTGATCTAGAGTCATTAAAGCCTCACACTTCATTCAACTGATTGTGTTGACTATTATGCTTCCCTACATAAGTATTAAGTCTATCTTTATTTTTCTAATAAGTGAATTCCTCCCTGACAAAAGCATCTCCTCCTGATTGATTCCCTCTACTTGGTTTGAAAAGATAACAATATAAACAAAAGGCGGCATCTTTTTCTATGCTATACTCTAGCCAATCACTAAATTCAACAAACCAAGAAGAGACAAAGCTTCTACCCCTACCTACAAACTTCCTTTGTGGGAACGAGTGGTCCATGGGTTGACACGGACCTTTCGGAAAATATGCCCTTCAAACTTGATCTCTAATTTTAGGACTATAGTTTGTAATTGGAACCTAAGTCCAGGATCGAATGGAAGTAGTGCAGCATCGAATACCTCAAGCATACTTGAGCTCTTCCCAACCATATTTGAGCTCTCCTCAACTCCATTTATGATCTCCTCAATTGTCACATCTTCTTGAGCTGCTACTTTTTAAAAAATATTTCTCCAAAATCTAAAATGTCCAACAAAAATAACTTATCATATTCAACAATTCTTGAATAATTTACCCAACTTAAGAAAGCAATTAATTATATTCAAGTATAAATAGTCTTATAATCAAACCAAATTAACCAATAAAATGATTAACCAAATTCAATCCCAACTTCAACCACAACTGCATTTTGCCATTTCATATACTTTTTCACTTATCAAGCAAAATTAGAGCAATTTCCACATTTTAAACTTATAACAAAATTAGGGTTTTTTCCCGTAATTAGCTATTTTTTCCAACAAACAATATATGAGGTAATCTTTTCATTCCCTTAGTAACAATTACACAGGTGTTTTTAAAGAAACAAAGAGGCATAGGAACATGAAATTGGCCAGTTGGAATTGCAAATATAGACTCAAATAATGAATCAAACGCACGTTCTTAAACTGTAATTGTAATTAGCTATTTAACTTAGGGTTATTTCAAAATTTCAATTCATCAGTAAGATATCTAATTTTCAAACAATTACAAATGAATATTCAAACAATTATAAATAGACATAATATGATAGTAAATGCACCAAATTCACCAAAAATTAGCGCTAAATCGAATTTCACTTACCAAGCAATGAAGCAAAAATAGGCAATAGAACTATAGAAGCATTGAAGCAATACGCCAATACCCAAGGCAGCAGAGAAGTCAAGAACCATGGTCAAGGTCCGGACTCCAGCGAGATGAGAGAAAGAGAAGGCAAGAAGCCGATTAAACCAAGAACGAGAGTGAGACGAGAGGAAGAAAAGTTGGCAAGTTGGGTTAAAAATTTTTGAAACCTGGGTTCTCTTCTCCGACTTCTCTCATATCTGAATTCATTAAATTTTTTTAAATTAATTTTTGGGCCATAGAATTAAGGCCCAAAAAATTTTCCCCCAATCCAGTGCAGTCCATGGACCGCACTAGCCCATTAGTAGCTCCGCCAGTGAACAACATGATGGTATATACCTAAAATAGGCCACTTTTGTATAGAGCATTCATCAGCCACATGGGTCAAAGAAAATACTATTTCTCAATTAGATATCAAAGTTGTACAAAAAGATGTCCGACAACCATTTGGAGTTCCGTAATCTAGGTTTGCAATTATTATTAGCCCTTCGTGATTTTGGGGGAAAACACGTATTACATGATATCATGACTGTGTGCATCATCATGCACAACATTAGCTTTACCGAATGAACATGACTTTGAGGCTTCAATTTGAGAATTTGGTAGAAGATCTGAGCCTACAAGTTTAGATGGTTATATACGAAAATACCAATTTTCAAGAATTCTTTTCTCACTACCAACAAATTAAGGATAATTAGGCTCATAGAGTACTCCAAAATGCCTCAATTATAGATAAGTAGGAAGAATATATCAATTCGATAATTAAAATACGGTTGTCCAACCTATTTGAAGTATTTATGGTTTTCTTATTAATTTAATTTTTTAAGTATTTCCCCTTTTGCTGCTCTGGAATGCTATAAATTCAAATAATGCTAATATTTTAGTATACATTAATTATCATATGTACAATGGTGTGTGTTGTATTTTAATAAATGTAATATTTTACATAGTTACTCGTAAGTTTTTTTAATGATATTTCACAATGTAGTTGATGTTACATTAAAATATATTCTTCAAATAAATTAATATTTAAAATTAAGGAACAATAAGAAATATTGTTCATTTGATATGAAATTTGAAGTTTGAATTGTATGTTGATTATAGGGATAAAAAGAAAATGCATTTTAGCCTATGTTTGCTACAACTTGAAGCTAAAATTATTTTTAACTCTCATTTTTAGCCACCATATAAATTCAATTTGTCATGCATCATACATAGATTGGAATGTTTGGCTTCGTTTTGAATGACAATACGAAATTATGAACTAACAAAAACTTATTAATCTTAATCTAGTGGCAAACTTAACTCCAACAATGGATTTGGAAGGGGAAAATTGAAAATTTTACACTTGTTGAGTGACAAATTTGAGGAAGTCTATTAACGGTGGGAATTCTCAAGCAACATAACCAACATGCGCCCAGCAAAGAAAGAGAACATGCATTCATAGACTTTGAGTATATCGACAAAAAAATAGTGTAGTTAAGCTTAAACTACAACTTGTCCAAAAGAAGAATCACTGAAGCTTTTCTTCTGGGCATTGAGGCATTTTTATAGCAAAATAGAGACACTCGTGTTCATGGAGATGAGTTTCAATTGATGGCCTATTGAATGTAGGTCCTGTCTCCATTGTGTTTGTTTGATGTACACTAGTCATATACGTACTGGGCTACTTGTTTAGTATCCTCTCCACAATGTATCGGGCAAAAGTATCTGAAATTGAAAAAAAAAGACAACATATATTGGAGAAATGAAAAAAAAAAAGCGAAAGATAAAAAAAGATTCGTTTGTCAGATATTAGACTCTTCAAATTAACCCTAAACGAAATATTAATTTTTATTTTATTGATACATTTGAACATCAAATGCGTTTCGTCATTCAAGATAGTCAATTTAAAACATCTGCTTAGGCAAAAAGATGTTTTTCACCAACAAAGTATAAAATTCAATATTTTATAGGAACACAATTGGAAAGAAACTTACTTCTTCACATAATACTCAAAATGCTTACATTCTAATTGTCAAATGCAATAAAATCTATAGAGCCTCTGGAGTTGAGTACAGTCGAATAGAAAATGCACATTAATAATATAAAATTGAGTAAGGCGTCTCTATTGCACAAGAAAGTAAACATAAATTAATGAAAGGAACTAGTGAATTTACTTGAACTTGCTCTTGAGTTAACCTCCCCTTCCTCTCCCCCTCCCCCCTCGGAAAAAAAAATCAACTCAAAGTTCAACTAAACAGGCACTGCAAATTGCAAACATGAATAAAAATATGATTTCATCCATTATGAAACCTATTTTAGTCATAAAGAAGTGACATTGTTGAACAATCCAATGCACAATATTAGGCAGATAATATTTACTCTAAACCTTGCAAGTAAAATAGCCAAAACAAGTATATAAAAAAAATTCCAAAAAGTGAAAGAAAAAGGTTGAAGAAAGGAAAAATTTTGCAAAAGAACCTAAAACACAAAGGGCGACCACCAAATAAAAACACCAAAATAATAAACATACAAACAACAAAATCCATACCTCATTACCTTCAATGTGCAAGAGAATTGTGGTGAAACGAGCCGAACACGAGTTATAAGAATAGAACAATGCAACAAAACTATCCACTATAATCAATCGTAGTTAAAATGGGGCAAAAACCCATACATTCGTACCATCGTAGAAAGTAACAAAAAGAAGCAAAAGGAAATGAAAAAACCCAACTGAAGAGCCTATTTCAAAAAAGACAAAAGAAAGCCCAAAACCGTAGCGTTAGCAATAGGACCAAGAATAAAAGATTTTCTTAAATAGTTGTTGCCGGAAATTAATTAACAAAAATGAGAACAAAAAAGAGCTAATTATCAGTAGGAACAAAAAAGCATAAGCTAATCATTGGGATGAAATTGAAAACCCTCCAAACAAACCTATCCTCCACAACACAGAAAATCAAACCCAAAACTTGCCTCCAACATAAAAGACAAATTCCTTTGAAACAACGAAGACCAAGAAATTTAACGAATGTCGGGAAATAATTGGAAGGCCGAATGATACTGTTGGAATTTGTATTTATGCTAAATGAGGTTGTTTTATTTTTCATTCTTATGAACAGTAAACCCTATGTTCAATTTTTATATAATAATGATTATCAATACATTTGGAATTAACGTTAAATCAAGAAAATTAAGAACCTAAAGAAAAATTATTAGAATATTAAAGAAAGAAAGAAATTACTGGAATTATCAATACATGTGGAAGAAGTGCAGATATTGGAATACATCTCTTGTCATACAGATGAACAACCTTACTATTTAACACCGGGGAACTGCAGGAAATAGAAACCCTAGTGCAAATTTAGCTCATTTGCTCATCTCCCACCCTTTCCTCTTCACCTTGCCCCACTACATTACAAAAGGTCATCAATAGCATTTGAAAAACTCTATAATAGAGCTTTCATAGAGTTTTAGCAAGCATTATGTCTGCCCGTGCTATAGTAGCTACGTGGTCTACCATAGCACTTCCGGAAATGGTATGGTAGTTTACTCTGTAATAGCATTTCTAAAACGTTATGTTACAAATTTTAATAGCATTTTAAAAATGCTATAGTACCTTTTTAATAACCTTGTTACAAACGCTATGGTAAAATTTCTAATAGCATTCTAAAAACGCTATGATATAGGCTTTAATAATGTTTTAGAACTACTATGGTACAATTTTTAATAGCGTTTTAGAAACTCTATGGTACCATTACAATGCATTTTTATTACTATAGCATTTCAAATTGATATGGGCATGCATTGCTAAATGCTATCCAATTTTCTTGTTTAATATACATTACGTACTCATCTATCGCAGAATAATTTTCACTATTGGCTATCAAAATAACTTGATATATATATATGTATCGTCTCATTCAATCCATCCAAAATATGAGATTAATTCAAAATCCAGAAGTCATCCAATTTGCATAATTTTATCTACGGAAAAGATAGATAACTAGTACTAGAAAGTCTTAATAAAAAAGTACATGACTCTAGAGCCCCTAGCATTTCAAAACTCTCTTGACCTACTTATTCCTTACTGATCATCAACAGAGCTAGAGTGGTAGACCTGGAATAATAGATTTCATTTCAATTTGCAACACATAACAATAAGATTGAATATAAAAAATAGATTTGGGAGGCATTAATGGACTTCACTTTAACTTCTCCATTCCAAATCTCATTAAAAGACAACCACAAATAGCCAAGACATTGAGTAAACGCAAATCAAAATTTTTCCTGCCTCCTAAGTTTCCTAACCTCTCCAACAAATGCATAAAAAGGACATGACCTATATATCTAATTGTATCCATCTACTTTTTGAAAAATAATAACATTACCATACACCACCAAACTTATATAAACTAGCCAACAAAAATTCAATTACCTGCAAATTATAGATAAACTTAACTAAATTGTATTCCTACTTCTTTTGGCATTTGGTTGTGAGCTGAATGACATATGAAATTAGGATGCACCATGACACCCCATTTCTAACTTTACCTAAGCCATTGGTTACCCACTAAGAGTTGTCACCTATTTTAGCATCTAATCACAAATCTTGAAACAGCCACTACCTCCAAAAGAAAGAACAACAAGGCAACATAATTACAAATCCAGTTTCTAGTACTGCTACTATATGAGATGACGAGGTCAATACTTCCTAAATAATACTAATAATAATATCAGTCAACTATCAAAAAATAGGAATTGATCAAATGCATACCAATATTTTTACTCATATTCACTTTGCGAACTGCCCATGCTATTGAACTGCCATGAGCTCTTCTGTATTTCCATTTCATCTGTTATTCTCCAAAGCGATGTAGTTGGGACTTTTATAGCAACCACCCAAACTCTAATAGGATTAGGACCCAATGGAACAAAATGAACAACCTCATTTGGATCACTTGAGTGCCAACGTCGTTCAGCTACTGTCTGTCTCGATCCTTCAACATCCAAAAAGTTGCACTATTTCTTTGATTTGTTGATCACACTCTACCAAGTCAATCAAGAAAAAATATATGGAAATTGGGATAGAATTCACATATATAACTTATAATTGTAATAATATGCAAAAAGAAAATACCAAGTAACAGGATACATTGTCAAAATCTTGATTTTCTGACAATTTTTCCAACAGGACATGCCATGGCAAAATTTGCAACATCTTCAACGTATGTTGTTTCAGCTGTAAGCCTCCATAAAAATAATTTTTGAACATTTGGAACATCTACCCAAACTATCATGGCATTAGATCCAAGACAAATACCATTAACAAATTTTTCAGGATCATTTGAAAGTCATCATCCTTCTGCAACTATTTCATCTTTCCCGGCCCAATCAAATAATTTGCACTTATTCCTTGTATCGGAGTATGAACTCTATCAATAATGAATATACAAGAGGAATGACGTACTAGTTTTAAGTATACAATGATGCAACATTAAATAACAAGAATAAAAGGATATAACTAGTTATCAAATTTCAAATGAATTTTAGAGAGATTGCAATTCCTCACGATGTATAACTAGTTATCTATAAAAATTTGTGAAGCCAAAATATTAGATATGTTGATTACTTTTAAATCAACTTTTCATTTATCAGGCTCTATGATTTTAAACACCATACTTGTTAGATTATGGGATGTTGGAAATTTATTTCCAATAATAATTAGTGGGCAACATATTATTAATTAAATTATATCAGCTATTCAATTAATGGGCTAAAAATTAAGTGGTCTAATTTGGCAAGCCCATAGACTATAGAATTTGATGTGGGCTGAATAAGTAGAGACCAATAAGGGCTTGATTGAGTCTTTATGGGAGACTCCAATCAGTCCCTATATAAAGACACCACTGGTCATGGTCTCCAATATACCAAATCATACAGTTTCTCTTCACCCCATTAGAAGAAAACATCAGGTCCCATAATAAGGAATAAAGCGATTTGGTTGAGGAAGGCCATATCACCGCCGTTTAATCATTCGTTCGTGCAATTGTTCAAATTCAGGCTTACGGATTAAGTACAACAACTGCTATAATGGATCCAGGTACGTTCTACAATCATTAATCTCAATAATTTGACATGATAATGATCTTGGGTGATTTAATTACGGATTGTAATTAAATAAAATTCCTAACAAGTGGTATCATAGCGATTATCGTTTTCAGATTATTGGGAATAAAATTACGGTAATTAAAGTTTTTTTTCCTTCGTGATTTATACATACGATTCATGGCTTGTACGTATGATTGCCTCGAAAATTGTGCACAAATACCAATACTGTTCATAGCATGAATCCGATCTGTTTCTTTCCAGTTTTTTTTGTAGCTTTCTTTGGATCTGCTAGGCTGTTAATTCATGAATTGGGACCTTTATTGATCTATTTTGGAACGAATTCGAACGTATGCAATCCACGTATATGCAATATATATACACAGGCAATTTCATGTGCGAGATCCGTGTATGTATGTGTATGTATAGATCATGATTTTCATGAATGAACCGGATCTAGTTTACAAGCTTTAATCTCGTTCATATGTAGATCATGTTTTCGTTTTTGGTTCACGAGTTTGCTGGTGAGATTATGGATTTAATTCTTGGATCCGGTTGACCTCGTTTTTCTTTCCGAATTGAGTTTTTAAACTGAAGATTTAACAAAAAAAAAGGGAGGGGTTTTTCGAACTCCAGTCATCGGCGGTGGCTGCCGCCGTCTTCGCCGGAAAGTTCAGTGGCTAGAATCGATTTGGCTGCAAGGGTTTCGTCCGGTTGAAGAGTCAGGGACCGTCGCTGGAAATTCGATGAATCCGAGGACCTCGGTTGCAATTTCAGTGTCTTTGCGTTATTTGCAGTTCAGGTCCCTGAATGTTGATGGTGCGTATAAGTAAGGCCGGTCGATTCCCTTTAAACGAATTCAGTCCCAACAGTTTTAAATTTGTTTATTTAAGCCCAAAAAGTTTTAAATATGTTGATTTAAGTCCCAACAGTTTTAAATCTGTTGATTTAAGCCCAACAACTACTAAAAATCGCATCTTTCGACCCTAAAGTCCAGAAATCTAATTATTACCTCCCTTCAACTTCTGATTTTTGCATTTCAGTCCTCGAAATTTAAGATTTTGGTTTTTTTAAAATTATTAAAGTTTCTTTTGAATTAATTTTGGTCCTAAAGCCTAGAAATTCAATTGCTTTACCTCCCTAAAGTTGGAAACTTAGGATTTGGCCATAAAATAATCAATATTTTGGTTATTTAATCAAGTTTATCCTTTCCATTAAATTAATTAAAGCAAAAGGTCGCCAAAGTAACCTCTATTGTTTAAATTGGTTTAGTTAAGGAATAAAAGGATATTTGTACAACGTTATTCATGCGAACTGTGCTCGGCCCAAAGGAAGATGCAGCTCGGCCGAATAATAATGTGCCTGCAATGGTAAATGTGTGACGATTGTAAAGGTTGTTTTTCGTGTGAATAATAGTTGATCCAAAGAACGGCTGTTATTTGACAGAATTAATTGTCAATATTTGATCATTGCATTGAGAGTACCAATTACAGTTAATTTCTTTGTCCAAAAACAGGGAATTGATGTTGTGCTAGGTATCTCATTATTAATTCCCATTAATTTTTTATTGTGTCTTGAGACACGTTTTGATAATATTGGTGTTTGCATTTTGTTCTCAATACAGTTGCTATTGCTACCGCTACAAATGTTTCCGCTCAAGTGAACAATATCCCAATGTTAAGTGGGACAAACTTTAAAGTTTGGAAAGACACCATGGAAATTGTCCTCGGTTGCATGGATTTAGATCTGGCGCTTCGGTCAGAGCGACCCACTTCCACTGCGGAAAATGCCAATGAGGCTAAAATTGAGAAGTGGGATCGCTCCAATCGAATGTGTCTCATGATCATGAAGCGCTCCAATCCGGAGGCATTCAGGGGCTCTATAACTGAGAGCAATAGTGCCAAGAAGTTCCTTGAGGCAATTGAGCAATATTTTGCTAAGAATGAAAAGGTGGAGGCAACTAGCCTCTTGGCTAAGCTTATCTCCATGAGGTATAAAGGAAAAGGGAACATAAGGGAGTATATTATGGAAATGTCTAATCTTGCATCAAAACTAAAGTCACTAAAGATGGAATTATCTGAGGAATTGATTGTGCACTTGGTTTTGATCTCCCTACCTGCACACTTTGGGAAATTTAAGGTGAGCTATAACACTCAGAAGGATAAGTGGACTCTTAATGAGTTCATTTCTCATTGTGTACAAGAGGATGAGAGACAGCAGCGAGAAAGGACTGAAAGTGCTCATTTGGCTACTAACTCTCAAAACAAGAAAAATAATAAGAAGAGAGCTAAGGACACTGTAGAGGGATCTTCTCAGAAGAAACAGAAGACAAAGAATGATGAAATTTCCTGCTATTTTTGCAAGAAACCGGGACACATGAAGAAGGGTTGTCCCAAGTCGCCCGGTTGGCGTGTAAAGAAGGGTATGCCTCTTACTCTAGTTTGTTAAAGTTAATTTAGCTTACATGCGTAAGGACACTTGGTGTGTAGATTCTGGTGCTACTACTCACATAAGTATGCCCATGCAGGGTTGCCTGTGGAGCCGGTCGCCAAATGATGATGAAAGATTTATCTTTATGGGCGATGGCACTAAAGTTGCAGTGGAAGCTATAGGAACTTTTAGATTGCAATTAAAGGCTGGATTTTATTTAGATTTGTTTGAGACTTTTGTTGTGCCGTCTATAAGACGGAATTTAATTTCTATTTCTTGTTTGGAAAAATCAGGTTATTCTTGTTCATTTAGAAATAATAAAGTCAGTCTCTTTCTAAATTCATTGTTGATTGGTACCGGGTCTTTGATTGATAATTTATATATTCTTGATATTGTGAGTTCCTGTAATGTGATACTGCAAACAAGTTCAAGAGGTACAAAACGAAAATTAAGTGAGAATTTTGCCTCCTTATGGCACAAGTGTTTGGGCCATATTTCTAAACAAAGAATTCAGAGGCTTGTGACGGATGGAATTCTTGAACCCCTAGATTTAACAGATTTTCAAGTCTGTATTGAGTGCATCAAGGGGAAACGAACAAACGAAAGAAAATTAGGTGCCGAAAGAGCTAAAGATGTCTTAGAACTAATTCACACCGATATTTGTGGCCCATTCCCTACGGCTTCATGGAATGGACATCAATATTTCATTACGTTCATAGACGAATTCTCTAGATACGGTTACCTATATTTGATACATGAGAAATCCCAATCTTTGGACGTTTTCAAGTCTTTCAAAGCTGAAGTTGAGCTTCAACTTGGAAAGAAAATCAAAGCTGTCAAATCTGATCGTGGTGGTGAATACTATGGTAGATATGATGGATCAGGAGAACAACGTCCAGGACCTTTTGCACTTTTCCTCGAAGAGTGTGGAATCGTTCCTCAATATACAATGCCGGGGAAACCGAGCATGAA
This sequence comes from Jasminum sambac, assembly GCA_018223645.1. Classification (NCBI taxonomy): domain Eukaryota; kingdom Viridiplantae; phylum Streptophyta; class Magnoliopsida; order Lamiales; family Oleaceae; genus Jasminum; species Jasminum sambac. The sequence continues at coordinate 16,384,652 of CP073649.1, forward strand.
TGGGGTTGCAGAACTACGAAACCGGACTCTAAAGGACATGGTAAGGAGCATGATTAGTCATTCATCTTTACCAGAGTCGCTTTGGGGAGAAGCTATAAAGACTGCAGTGTACATACTTAATCGGGTACCTAGTAAAGCCGTTCCCAAAACCCCATACGAACTTTGGACGGGCAAGCAACCTGGTATTAGGCACTTGTACATTTGGGGTTGTCCAGCTGAAGCGCGGTCTTATAAGCCACATGAGGGAAAATTAGACTCAAGAACTGTGAGTGCTATTTTGAAGGGGTACGCCGAACACTCTCGGGGCTATAAGTTTTACAATCCCACATCAAGATCCTTCTTCGAAACGGGGAATGCTAGATTTCTTGAGGATGTTGAGTTTTGGGGGGGAGAGAATATAAGGAATGTTGTCTTTGAAGAAGAGAATGTTATTGGCAGCAATCAGGTATGCGTACCAATTGCTGTTCAAGAAACAATTTCAGACAATGGTGTTCAGATACCAGTTCCTGACACCACTCTAGATCAAGACAACAATTATACTCTTCCTGAAGCACCACCTACAAATCCAGTTCAAACTCAACAATCTCAAGAGGTGCCATTAAGAAGATCCAATAGAGAGAGAAGAAATGCAATTTCAGATGATTACATTGTATTTCTTCAAGAACATGAGGACGGCATTGGAGAACTTGACCCAGTCAACTTTCGACAAGCCATGGAAAGTTCTAACTCTCAAAATTGGATTGATGCCATGAATGATGAGATGAAATCAATGAAAGACAATGACATTTGGGATCTTGTCGAATTTCCTAAAGGCGAAGCCCATTGGTTGTAAATGGGTATTTAAAACCAAAAGGGATTTGAAAGGCAATGTTGAGAGATATAAAGCTCGTCTTGTTGCCAAATGTGGAAGGCATAGATTATAAAGAGACTTTCTTTCCAGTATCCTCGAAAGACTCTTTTAGCATTGTTATGGCACTAGTGGCTCATTTTGATTTGGAGCTGCATCAGATGGATGTCAAGACTGCGTTTCTCAATGGAAACATTGAAGAAACAATTTATATGGTACAGCCCGAAAACTTTGTATCAGGAGATCCGAAGTCTATGGTCTGTAAACTAAAGAAATCCATCTATGGTCTCAAACAAGCTTCCCGTCAATGGTATTACAAGTTCCATCAAGTCATTACCTCTCTTGGGTTTGAGGCAAATGTCATTGATGATTGTATTTATCATAAGTTCAGTGGGAGTAAATATATTTTCCTAGTTTTGTATGTCGATGACATTCTACTCGCTAGCAGCGATACAGATTTACTTCTTGAAACCAAGATATTTCTGACGAAGAAATTCGAAATGAAAGATCTTGGTGATGCCTCTTTTGTATTAGGAATCCAAATACTCAGAGATCGTTCTCAAGGTATCCTGGGACTGTCACAAAAGAGCTATATCAATAAGGTTTTGAGTAGATTCGGCATGAAAGATTGCAAGCTAGGAAATACGCCTGTGGCCAAAGGAGACAAGTTTAGTCTCAAACAGTGTCCCGACAATGATCTTGAAAGGAAAGAGATGCAAAGGATTCCCTATGCTTCAGCAGTGGGGAGTTTAATGTATGCTCAAGTTTGTACTCGTCCTCACTTGGCATTTATAGTGGGGATCATGGGGAGATACTTGAGTAACCCCGGAATGCAGCACTGGGTGGCAGTCAAACGCGTGATGCGTTAATTGAAGAGAACAAGAGATTACACGCTGACGTATCAGAGATCAGACAGTTTAGAGATCATTGGGTACTCTGACTCTGATTTTGTGGGATGCCAAGATAGTAGGCGCTCCACATCAGGTTATGTTTTCACGTTGGCTGGAGGAGCTATATCATGGAGATCTGCCAAACAGACTCTAGTAGCTTCATCAACCATGGCTGCGGAGTTCATAGCCTGTTACGAAGCATCAAATCATGGTATTTGGCTGCGAAATTTTGTCACTGGTTTGCGTGTGGTAGATGGCATTGAGAGGCCATTAAAGATTTATTGTGACAATAACTCAGTTGTACTTTACTCCAACAACAACAGGAGCTCGACGAAGTCGAAGTTTATTGACATTGAATATCTGGTTGTCAAGGAAAGAGTTCAGGATGAACAGATTTCTATAGAACATATAGGGACAGATTCAATGCTAGCAGACCCATTGACGAAGGGATTGACCCCTAAAGTGTTTCACGAGCACACTGCTCGCATGGGTGTTGTTTTTAAGGATACCTTGGTTTAGTGGGAGTCATTTTCTAAAGATGCATTTACTATATGTTCAAGAATTAATTTTCCTGCAGGATAAAGTTGATGGTTTATTTTCATTTCTGAACTCGTTGATCTCGTTAGGAAATAAAGTTGGACCAGTTGGAAATAGACATGTATAAGATCACATTGCATGTAATTTCCATGCTACCTATCCACATAAGATCTATGTCATCAAGTAAATTAGTGTAGTGATTATTGTGGTTAATCACGGTGATATTGTGATGAAAACTGCAGTAATTCCATCACTGATCTATGAGATGGACCAGATTGTTTAAAGAGTAGTCTAAGGTGAATAGCATACAGTTGCGCGCCTAAAGAATTTTGTGATATAATATTCAGGAATAATACGTAGCCCAAGTGGGAGATTGTTGGAAATTCATTTCCAATAATAATTAGTGGGCAACATATTATTAATTAAATTATATCAGCTATTCAATTAATTGGTTAAAAATTAAGTGGTCTAATTTGGCAAGCCCATAGACTATAGAATTTGATGTGGGCTGAATAAGCAGAGTCCAATAAGGGCCTGATTGAGTCTTTATGGGAGATTTCAATCAGTCCCTATATAAAGACATCACTGGTCATGGTCCCCAATATACCAAATCATACAGTTTCTCTTCACCCCATTAGAAGAAAACATCAGGTCCCATAATAAGGAATAAAGCGATTTGGTTGAGGAAGGCCATATCACCGCCGTTTAATCATTCGTTCGTGCAGTTGTTCAAATTTAGGCTTCCGCATTAAGTACAACAATTGCTATAATGGATCCAGGTACGTTCTACAATCATTAATCTCAATAATTTGACATGATAATGATCTTGGGTGATTTAATTACGGATTGTAATTAAATAAAATTCCTAACATGGGAAACTAGAATTATAATTAATTGAGCAATAAAAACTCAAAAACATGATTCGATTTAAACAAGGCAACATGAAATGATATGGAAATGATGCATATAAGTACAACATATACATGTTATCTAGTCAAAATCAGGAAATAGGAATAGAATCCAAGGTATTACAGGAATGGAAAAGAAATACAAAAAGGATAAATTTGTGAACTCTCATCAAATATAAATTCATAGAATTTTCATCAAAATTGACGTATTATTTCATATAACCCAAAGAAAAAATCATGTTAAGGTTATGAGCAGATCCTTAGAGTGAACCAACAAGATATTTTCTTCAAATTAATTGCAATCCCATGGAATATGGTGGACACACATAAGGACATCAGAGCAACCGTGATGAATATTAAAAACTGGCTAATTAAGTAAAATAAGTTCTTTTATTCATGATTTGAAAGTTAATAAATTTGGAGAATATTTTATTTTCTTTTAACTAAATCCAGTTTGAAGATAAGAAAAGGAAGGCAAACAACTAGTGATTCAAAATAAAATAGCAAAATACAAGGTTATTGAGCATTGTAGCCAAAATAATGATTTCCCAACTGCATGGAGGACTAAATAATTTTTGAACGTATCAACTCAGAAGCTATTATCAATTGATAATTAAGGGTCCTTCGAGATTTATGTTTCCCTCCGTTGCCTAAATAGTTAGTAGAACACGTTCTGCTGCTACCTCCTAGCCTATATTTGTCCTACGTCCGTGGTTGTACGGCTTGATTTCTTTGCCTTTTGTTCACCTTTTGAGGCGTTGTAACGCCCCGTCCAGTTTCACATACGTATGCGTCCTAATGACGTCATATATACGTAGCGGATACATAATATCGTGTGGCCGTGCACTTACATATAGGGCCGCCTTCGGGCCGTGCACATCATTCTTCTCATTTTCCTTTTCGTTTCATAACATAAGTGGAACTAGACGTGCGTCCGTCATACATACATATACGAAACCCTAAGTTCCTTTCCTTCCAACATATAACGTAAAGCTAGGGTTTCGGGTTTCATTACGTACCACAAGATCTTTAACTCCTTTTCCCGATCACACACCACATCATAGCATTCCACGGGATCTTCGCCAACTCCTCACGCACAGTACCTTCAACACATAGCACGTGTACACATAATGAGTCATAAAGACTCAGTGGATAATAGATGCAATGCAATGCATGTCACACATTTATTTTGGGCCCCAATTACAAATCATGTGAATACTTGGCGCCAACATACATTAGCCAGGCCTCATACTTCTTCGGGGCTTAGATCCCCCGGAGGCCAGCTTTTCTTTACGGGGCTTAGATCCCCCGACTGACCACGTATACATGATGGGGCTTAGATCCCCCATTTGGCCAGCTTTACATTCTTTTGTAAACACATGATTGGTAATTGTATTCACATATATTTATGCTCATGATATGATCATGCAAACATTACCTCGTTGAGCCTTGTTCCCTTTTTCACATCATCATCACCATCCGTAACATATAAACAAGGCTTCATGATCATATCGTAACGTAAATACTTTGCACGTTTCATAAATAAAGGACATTACACAAATATAGCTTGGACGTTAACACATAACTTCATATAACGCCACAACATTCACACATATCATATAGGAAGATAAACATCATATAAAGCTCATCACACCCACAAAGCATGCTATCAAGTCAAGCTCATCACCCTATTTGTTCATTGCATATATCATCCAATAACTAGGTCTCTTCTACTTAAGGCCAAATAACGCTTAGACATGGCATGGAGGGTCATACGAGTCACATAAACACATACATATCATCAACATCTCAAGCCATTAACATAACACAAAACCAAGAGATCCTAGCATGCCCCTAGGTTCCCTCATCATGATAATCATTCCATTTCTTGTTTAATTCAAGTATAAATCATGCAATTGCATCATAAAGCATGTAAACAACCATTACCCACATAAATAAAGCTCAAACAAGCATAGACAAGCTTCATCTTGTTCTTCTCCTTCTCTTCCTCTTCTTCATTTCTTCTTCTTTCCTCTTGTAGAACCAAAATCCACAAGCTCACTATTGGTACATAAAGCTTCAACAAGGGTTTTGAGGAGCTTGGAGAGGTTCTTGGGTGTCAAATGGACCTTAGAGACACATTAGAGTGGAATAAATACCCAAAATTATCAAGAAAAGCCGAGAAAACCCACTTTTCCGACTTAGACGTACGGCCGTATGGCCTTCTGTTACGGCCGTATGGCCTCTGCTGAAAATTTTCTGCACTGGCGGCTTTCAATGTTTTGGTCATAACTTTTGCGTCCGATGTCCAAATGTGGTGATTCAAGGCTTGTTGGAAACTAGACTCAATGGGCTACAAATCTTAAGAGACATCATCTTCAAAATCCAAGTCATTTCAACGATGTGTGAGTTTGAACCTCCATGACCTGTCAAAACTTCATGAAATCGCTTATAGCAAACTTCATTACACAAGCATTACATCCATGATATAGGGAGTTGGAGGTGCTTCCATAGGTTTTTGGGGTCTTGGGAGTGTTTTGGGAGTGCTTGAACCGAGCTCACATGAAGAATCCTCAAGAATTGGCAAGAAACTTCTAGATATACACTTTCTGCTGACTTAAACTTACGGCCGTAACTTCACCATTTACGGCCGTAACTTCTGACTTACGGCTGTAACATCAATCCTTACGGCCATAACCAACTCTCTGTAAATCCCCTGCATTCCATTCTTTGACAGTTACGGCCGTAACTCCATAATTTACGGCCGTAACCGAAGTAAGACGGTCGTATCACATTATCATACGGCCGTAATAACCTCTCTGCATCTTTTGGTCATTCTTCATTTTCGGCATTTACGGCCGTAACCTTTATACTTTACGGCCGTAACCATACGTTTACGGCCATAATCCACCCATTTACGGCCGTAATTACAGTTCTGCTGAAATTTCCCCTTTTTCATCATTTCAAATGCCGTTTCGGAACTGGAGACATCCTGTAGACCTGTAGACATACCGTAAGCATAACATAAACATATACATCATCTCAAACATGTCATCACATCATTCTCCCCTATATACGAAATCACATATGGTTTACATACGGAATCATATACGTATTCATACATATTTTTGGGACGAACTTGGGCGGGGCATTACAGGCGTATGTTCTAAGATTTTACCATTAGAGCCACAATTGATTCTCCTTTGCTTATAATTTGTATGATTGTTGTTCATTCTTCCTCCATTGACACAAAATTGGCTTCTTCGTACATGTCTCCATGGTGTAGGAAATGATAAAACTTTAAATCATGGGTTGAATGATTCAAGATAGAAAGGGGACAACACTAGAGAGTGGGAGAAAATGACTGAATCTTGGAGGATAAGTTTCGAGACATGAATAGTAAATTCAAAATCAATTGGAAAGAAACTTACTTCTTCAAATAATACTTAAAATGCTTACAGTCTAATTGGCAAAGGCGATAAAATCTATAGTCTCTAGAGTTGAGTACACTCTAATAGACACTGAACACTTAATAAAGAAATTTGAGTCAAGCATCTCTATTACCCAAGAAAGTACATATAAATTAATGAAATAAAACAGTGACTTTACTCGAACATGCTCTTGAGTTAATCTCCTCAATCAACTCAAAGGTCAACTAAGCAGCCACTGCAAAGTGCAAACATGAATAAAAATATGATTTCATCCATTGCAAAACTTATTTTAGACATAAAGGAGTGATGTTGTTGAACAATATATCTAGAGCACAATACTATGTAGGTAATATTTATCTTGAACCTTAAAGGTAAGACATCCAAAAAGTGAAAAAAAAAAAGTTGAACAAACGAAAGCTTTTGTAAAAGAACCCAAAACACAAAGGCCGAAACACCAAATAAAAACACCTAAACAACTAACATACAAACAACAAAATGCATGCCTGATTACCTTTAATTTGCAAGAGAATTGAGGTAAAATGGGTCGAACACCATTTATAAGAGGTAGCAAAAACTCAAATGGAGAGTATATTTCTGAAAGATACAAAAGAAATTTAGAAAAGTGTACCTCTAACAAGAGGACAAAGAGTAACAAATGATGTTGTTGTCGTAAATTAACAAAAATGAGGACAAAGGAGGGCAAATTATCGGTAACAATTGAAAGGCATAAGTTGATCATTAGGATGAAACTAAAAACCCCCCAAACAAACCCTATGCTCTACAGGACACAAAATGAAAACCAAAAATCTTACCTCCAACATGGAAGATAAATTCCTTTGAAACAATGAAGACCCAGAAATTTAACAAAGGTCGAGAAATGATTACAGGGTAGATAATACTATTTAAATAAGCGTCTTATGCTAAAGGAGGTCGTTTTATCTTTCATCCTTATAAACAGTAAACCCTATATTCAAATTTTTATATAGTAGTGATTATCAATACATTTGAAATTAAAATTAAATCAAGAAAATTAAGAACCAAAAGAAAATTATTGGAATACTAAAGAAATAAAGAAATTAGTGGAATTATCAATACATTTTGACTTGTCAATACATCTGGAGGAAGTGCATACATCTCTTTTCATAAGAGAAGAAAAACCTTACCATTTGAAATCAGGGAATTGTTAGGAAATAGAAACCTTAGTGCAGATTTACCTCATCCGTTCCTCTCCTACCCTTCCTCTTCACCTTGCCCAATTAAGGGTTCTGCCGAGGTCCCTGTTCCTCTCTCCTTCCCCAAATAGTTAGTAGAACACATTTCGTTGCCATCTCTTACCCTACATTTGTCCTCTGTCCGTGGTTGTACTGCTTTATTCTTTTCCTTCTATTCACTATGTGGGGTCTATGTATTAAGTTTCTGCCATTAGTGCTAGAATTGATTCTCTGTTGCTTCTAATATATATAATTGCTATTTGTACTTCCTCCATTAACACTAAATTGATTTCTTCATACGTACGCCCACAGTCTAGGAAATAATAAAAAAAATCGTAGATTGAATGATTCGAGATGGAAAGAGGACAGCGGTACAGAGTGAGAAAAAGGACATTGTGGTATGAGTATGAACAAGTGAATATGCAAAGAAATGCGGAAAAACAAAATAGAAATGAAAAAAGAAAATGACCGAATCTTGGATGATACATTTCGAGCGTAAATCAACAAATTAGTTTAAATGCTATATTCTAGGGATGAATACACATTTTAGTGGTAGTCAATTGGAGAACAAGTAGGGTAAGACAAAGTTTCAAAATTTTGATGGTGTCTTTAATGTTAACTTCTTAATTACAATCCTTGAGAAGATAATGCTATTACTTTATAAAATTACTTTATGCTCAAAAAGTAAAAATGGTGAATTTATTATTTTATTATTTTTTGTGTATTCAATCTTAACTTAATTTATTGTAACCGATTTTTATTTTTTGAAAAAAAAATTAGTACAATATCATCTATCAAACACGCTTTGCAATACCACGTGCAAAGCATATATTTTTAACTAGTATAGATAATAAACTCTAATCCAACATTATCTTAAAGTCTTAAAGAACTTACCAACTTAGCAGAGATATGAATCTTGCCATAGTTGGATAATAAGAGGAGAGCAAGAAAACTTCTTGCATCAAGGACACCCCAAGCGTGTCAACTCCTAAGCGTGTGACTCTCACTAGATGTCATAACCTTTACTAAATTTTAGACCTAGCAAGAGTTTGAAGCAGATGGACCGAAATGCCCCTATTTTCAAAATCATTGCATTTCCTCCTAATCCTTTCATCTTCCTCCATTGATGGCTAGTGAGATCCTGATGACTAGCAGATGAACGAACAAAAAGGAAGTCAAAGGGAAGCGGTGGAAAGTCAAAGAAAATCAAAGGGACCATACAAAATACCTTCTAGAAATCAAATCAAGATTCATCATCTTCATTCGTATTTCTAAACCAAAAATTGAAGGCATTCACACACACACACACACACACACATACACACTCTCAAAATGCACAATCTGAAAGAGTTTTCAATGTGTTCAAAGTATTCAAAGTGATTCAGTGGTCATCTACAACCAAGATCTGGTGAATATAATAGTTCATATTCATACGACCTCATGTCGGCGTCAATGGTTCACGACCATATCTCCATTGACCAGTGGTTTGAATGATTTCTATCTCTAGCGATGGTGGTTCACGACCTTCATGTGCCACAATTTGGTGGTCAAGAGCCACCATACGAATTTTTATTTTTTTTCTTTCACACTATAGTTGAATTTTTTTTATCTCTCATCACTACAATTTGCTTCAATTTCAACCAGAACTTTTGAGTAATGCTGTAGTAGATAATCCAAATTAACACCCTAGGCTTGCACACTATCTTTAGAGATAACTTCAGCTTCAAACTCTTCGACGACTATAAGACTTCTATATTTAGATTCGATTTGGTAGTCCAACCTTACTCTAAACATGGAACTAGTCGCCGAGGCCAACGTCCAAATTTTGGTCATTGCCGGCGCTTGATTGTTGTTTTTGAAGGAAAAATGAACAAGAACTGATTAGGGTCTTAGATGAAATGAAGTTTGGATTGGAAATTTGAGAAAGTTCAGGGAAACTTTTGGAACTTTTTCAATAAGAATATTGTTAGATGTGAGAATGTGATTAAATGTTGATATATTTCAATATGGCTAATTGACACAATAAGGACTAACATTTTTAATTCGTTGCGAACTCAAAATTCGATGTGTAATAAGGACTTCTGTTAAACTTTAGTTAAATTCCACCATTAAATCAACCTTGTGCGTATCACGTGCTGTATCTAAAGGATAAAATTTTCCTCACACCACTGCATCCTCAATTCCCTCACCGGATCAGCATATTCTACGATTTTGATATCATCATTTCCACTTTTTGTTTCCCCTTGCTCCGATTGATCCTGCTGAGACTTGTAACTGAAAGACAATTTTTTTCATAAAAGAGTCGAAATTCATTTGGGAATTATTTTTGTCCTCTTCTAAAATTGAATGAAAGTCTTCGTCTAGAAACACCATGGCTCGCTGTAACACCATGCTAATCCGATTGAATGCCATAGCCCTCGACAGCAAACTCCCTAATACGGTGGCTAATTTTGACATGCGTTTAACAACTGCGATAAAAAACTTGTCGTCTTCAGTCATTTTGCCAAATTTCTTATTCACTACGCTACGATTTTTTTCCATGGATAAACAAATATTTGTGTTTGTGTTTGGTGAGAGAAGGGGATTGAAGGAGAGAAGAAGATGGTGAATGATGATTAGGCATTAATTTTTTGTGTAGAAAATTTTTCAAGTGTTTTTGGTTTACTTTCCTTCGTCTGGTGATAATTGAAGATGGGGTGGTATGAGGATAATTTTACCCTTTGGATACGGCACATGAGCACACAAGGTTAATTTAACAGTGCAATTTAACTAAAAGCTAACAGAAGTCCTTATTATGTAGCGAATTTTGAGTTTGGGTACTGAAATGTCAAAGAAAAAAGAATAAATCCTTAGTGCACAATAAATTAAAGTATTGGATACTTATTGCGCCAATTAGCCATTTGAATATCAACATTTAAATTTGGTTATAGTTGTAATTTTTTCATATTGTATATTGTAGTCTTGATCTAGTGCCAACAAATTAGCACCATAAGGTGCCAACTAGTGCCGAATGGGTATTATATGCCCCTTCCCAACCATCAGGAAGTAGATGGGTGTATGAACACGTATCGACGATCCGAACCTAATTGATACCTTATAGTGCCAACTAAATTGACGTTGGATCATTAGCGTCATGTATGGAAGGTTGTAAATAAATTTTTTAAGCTTCACAAACATGTACAAGTCAAAAACACGTTGTACAATGGTACTACATTATTGAGATGTGATAACTAATGATGCTTGGGGCCCGTTATCTCTGTGGATCATGCACTTAAAAGAATTTTAAAAGTTAAAAGAACCAAGGACATGTTTGCTACAACTTAGGAAAAAAGACAATTTAATTATCATTTTTAACTATTTAATCTACTAATTTTGTTGTTATATATTCTTTAATATCATTTTTCACATTTTAATCACATATTTAAAAATCTCTATCAAATATATCCAAAGAATAATGAAAGGGTTATTTACGCAAACCCCCCCCCCAAACTATCGGTTTTGTAACAAATCCAACCCCATTCTTGTTTTTCGCCCTTACAGGACCCCAACTTTATATCTATTTCACTACACCCCCCTTGGACGGAAATCATCTATTTGCACCGCTAAATGGCCATTTTTTGTCCTTTAGTGCAAGGGTAAAATAGTCCTAAATGCTAACTGAAAGATTGGGGGGTAATGTGAAACTGATAGTTTGGGGTTCTGTTGCGTAAATGCCAATAATGAACCAATAGTTTGGGGTCCTATTGCGAAAATACCAACAATTAGCCGATAGTTTGGGGTCCTATTGCAAAAATACCAATAATCAACTGATAGTTTGGGGTCCTATTGCAAAAATACCAATAATTAACCGACAATTTGTGATTTTGTTACGAAAATACAAATAAATCCTAAATGGAAAAAGTACCATATAGGTATTTTTTGTTGGGTGCTATTGCCACTTAGGTATTAAATTTTTTTTCGGCGACACTTAAGTCCTTTTTTGAATTTTTTTTACTATTTAAGTACTTTCTAGTTGCAAGAGATGAGAAATTAAATAAAATATTAATTTACTATTTGACTTTGATTAAAATATTAATTTCTAGTTTTTAATCATTTTCCTTTTTTTTCTTTTCTAATTCATTAACTTATTATTATTACACAAATTTTAATAATATTGACGTGCACATTTTAATTTTAATCAGAAGCTAATAATAAACGTAAGAATTATTGTACATACATAAAATTTTATTACAAATATATTGAATTAATTTGACATTAATTAAATATTTTTCACTAAAAATTTTTGACATGGTAGCATTTGTTCGAACTAATATCGTAATTTTTCATGATATAAAGACGCGAACATTTTAATATCAATCAACACTTAATAATAAATGTAATTATTATATCTACATAAAATTATATTAGGAATTTATTACTGTAAAAAATATACTAAATGTAAAAAAATAATAAAATTAAAAAAGTAAAAAAAGTAAAAAAAAAGGAAAAAACCCTCACCCTCCGCACCAACCCCACTCTCACTTGCCCCCACCCCAAATCACGGTTACTATCTTTGGGGGTTCCTGGGAAATTAAAGCCACCAATGAGGTCGCTTAGAATCTACGACCTCGATGGTTTTAATTTCCCTGGAGGAACCTCCCCGGTGGAGTAAGGGGTCGGGTAGGAGGGCAATGGTTTTTTCCTTCTTTTTTTTTTTACTTTTTAAATTTTTTAATATTATTGTTTTTTTACATTTAGTGTATTTTTTGCAATGATATATTTTTAATATAATTTTATGTAGGTATAATAATTACATTTATTATTAAGTGTTGATTAATATCAAAATGTGCGCGTCTTTTTATCGTAAAATATGACGATATTAGTGCGAATAAATGCTGCCATATCAAAAATTTTTAGTGAAAAATATTTAATTAATGTCAAATTAATTCAATATATTCGTAATAAAATTTTATGTATGTACAATAATTCTTACGTTTATTATTAGCTTCTGATTAAAATTAAAATGTGCACGTCAATATTATTAAAATTTGTGTAATAATAATAAGTTAATGAATTAGAAAAGAAAAAAAAAGGAAAATGATTAAAAACCAGAAATTAATATTTTAATCAAAGTCAAATAGTAAATTAATATTTTATTCAATTTCTCATCTCTGGCAACTAGAAAGTACTTAAATAGTAAAAAAAATTCAATAAATGACTTAAGTGTCGCCGAAAAAAATTGGGTTATTTACGCAAAAGAACACAAAACTATCGCTTTTGTAACAGATCCAACCTCATTCTTTTTTTCGTCTACACATGACCCCAAACTTCAAATTTGTTTCACTACACCCCCCTCTGACAGAAACCGTCATTTCCACCATTAAAATAAGCCTATTTTGTCTTTTAGTGCAAGGATAGAATGGTCCTAAATTTTCACCGAAAGATTGGGGGGGTCCTGTGAAACCGATAGTTTGGGGTCCTGTTGCGAAAATACCAATAATTAACCGATAGTTTGTGTCCCGTTGTGAAAATACCAACAAGCGTAGATAGTGCAGGGTCTGTTGAAAAAGCCAATAATTAACGTTAATTTAATTCTAAATTAGTTAAATTAATTTTAATTGGAAAATACCAAATTAACATAATGTGCAAATTAGTCGTAAATCTTTCAAGCATGTCACTGCGCTTCTAGTCTAAAATAATAATAAAAAATAGCTCAAATAGTAAAAAAAAAAATTGGTGTGCGTAATTTGGTCCCAAATTTTAATTACATTTTACCTTTTATTTTTTCTATTGATGCTTATTTCGTTCGTAATTAATTTTACTGAATTAATTTCATGCTGGTTAAAAGTTTTTACAAAAAAAACTTTCAATACTGTAGCATGTATTCGCATTATGCTTATTTTCCAAAAAAATAATATTACCATTTTATTTATAGTATTATAATTAAATTAAATAAAAATATTTACAATCAAATCTATAATTTTTCAATAAGTGCAAATTAGTCACTATCTTCAGCACAATTACCTCATCACCACCACCACCCCAGCGCTACCACCGCCACCATGCTAGCGAATACTCCGGCGACCCAAAAAACAGACCAGGTGATCGAAAACCACCAGATCTTGTGGTTTTCGACCACCAGATCTATTTTTGGGGTCATCGGCGAGGTCGTGGTAGTGGCACCGGGGGTGGTGGTGGTGGCGGTCGTGGTGGAGGAAATTGTGGTGAAGATGGGGATTAATTTGCACTTATTGAAAAATTTTGGATTTGGTTGTAAATATTTTTATTTAATTTAATTAAAATACTATAAATAAAATGGTAATATTATTTTTTTGGAAAATAAGCCTAATGCAAATACATGCTACAGTATTGAAAGTTTTTTTTGTAAAAACTATTTAACCAGCATGAAATTAATTCAGTAAAATTAATTACGAACGAAATAAGCATCAATAGAAAAAATAAAAGGTAAAATGTAATTAAAATTTGGGACCAAATTACGCACACCAAATTTTTTTTTACTATTTGAGCTATTTTTTTATTATTATTTTAGACTAGAAGCACAGTGACACGCTTGAAAGATTTACGACTAATTTGCACATTATATTAATTTGGTATTTTCGAATTAAAATTAATTTAACTAATTTAGAATTAAATTACCGTTAATTATTGGCTTTTTCGCAACAGGACCACAAACTATCGGTCAATTGTTGGTATTTTCACAACGGGACCCCAAACTATCGGTTAATTATTGGTATTTTTGCAACAGGATCCCAAACTATCGGTTTCACAGGACCCCCCAATCTTTCGGTGAAAATTTAGGACCATTATATCCTTACACTAAAAGACAAAATAGGCTTATTTTAATGGTGGAAATGACGGTTTCTGTCAGAGGATGGTGCAGTGAAACAAATTTGAAGTTTGGGGTCCTGTGTGGACGAAAAAAAAGAATATGGTTGGATTTGTTACAAAACTGATAGTTTGGGGTTCTTTTGCATAAATAACCCAAAAAAATTTTAATACCTAAGTGGCAATAGTACCCAACAAAAAATACCTATATGGTACTTTTGCCATTTAGGATTTATTGGTATTTTCGTAACAAAATCACAAACTATCGGTTAATTATTGGTATTTTCGCAATAGGACCCCAAACTATAGGCTAATTGTTGGTATTTTCGCAATAGGACCCCAAACTATTGGTTCATTATTGGCATGTACGCAACAGAACCCCAAACTATCAGTTTCACATTACCCCCCAATCTTTCAGTTAACATTTAGGACTATTTTACCCTTGCACTAAAAGACAAAAAATGGCCATTTAAAGGTGCAAATGGATGATTTCCGTCCAAGGGGGGTGTAGTAAACAGATTTAAAGTTTGGGATCCTGTAAGGGCCAAAAAAAAGAATGGGGTTGGATTTGTTACAAAACCGATAGTTTGGGGGGTTTGCGTAAATAACCCATAATGAAATCAATACGTTTTCAGATAAAATAATTATTTTTTTACATTTTCACAATATTTTTACTTTTCACATTATTCAATTTTTCCCTTTTCCACACCCTTCAACAAGCCATTAGTGTAAAATGGAAATGAAACCTTTTTATAATTTAATTTTTTTATTATAAGTAGTATTTGTAACAGCAAAAATCTGAGAGACAAATAGACAGATTCTCTCTTTAAAGAAATATTTTATTTTCTCTAGTGAAAACAAAAGCAATGTGGGAAAGGAACCGATGAGTAATGGAGCGGAGTGAGAGTGGATGCAGTCAACAAATGTACTCATAATCAACAAACACATAGATATACAGACAGAATTTTGAAAATTATTGGGTAAATGACTACCGATATTCCTAACCTTTCACGAGTCTTACACTATCTCCCCAATCTTTTAGTATAAAGCATGATAGCTAGGGAACCATTTTTAGAATTTTTTTACCACTTTTTATCACTTTTTTATCCATTTTTTCTTTACCCTAAATCAATCACATTCACATATCATATCACATCCATAAATCTCCATCATTCAACTCCACTTATTCTCTCTCTTCTTTTACATTAAAAACCTTTAAAAATCAATCCCTATCACCCTAATAATATCCTATCTTGACAAAAAATATTTATTTAGAAGCGATGTATCCTTGAAAGATTTCCTCAATCAACTTTCTGTAAGAATTATAGAATTATAGCCCCTATTCTTCTACATTTTTTACACATTCTTTTCAACCCCACAAATTCTCTCTCATATTTCATATCCACATATCTCGTGGGACCTACCTGTATTATACAAATCTCTACCATTCAACTCCATTCATTCTCTCTCCTACATCATCATATAAAAACACATAAAAATATATTTTTACATACATCCTAACACCCGCTATACCATTTGTAATAGTTTTAGCCCATGTTTTTACAAATTTTTAATTGTCTCACATTTATTTATTAATCGTTGTATCTACTTATATATACGATTTTAAAAGTATATATGATAGGAATTTTTTAACAACTCTTAATATCACCTTGACTTATCTAATATAACTCATTCATTAAAGGTCAACTAAAATTACTTCATATCTAATTTCCCTCTCCTCCCTATACCCCATTGTATTAAAAAAAGGTTTTATTATTATTATTATTATTATTATTATTATTATTATTATTATTATTATTATTAAATTGTAACTTAAATACTTATCCTATATGAACGCACTTTTACCTTTTTACATAAGGAAAAGACAATGTTCTAAAAAGTTTGTTTAAATGTGCTTAGTGCTTAAACTTGAAATTTATATTCTACGCTTCATGATGCCTCACGCGAACATTGAAAAGTTATGGATCGTGAGAAATAAAACTACTGTATACAAAGAAAATGTTACTTTCATCAAAATATATATTTCAATTTATTTACTTTTCATGAGTCATGCTAGTATACAATTAATTTATACAATTAGGTGTATAATACTCTAATAGAATGATGAACCTTACAAAGATAAATGGCAGTAAAACTGACCCGGGTGTACCGGATCATTCCTCCAATTTTCTTTTCACATAGTTACCATTAACTACTAACTATGGTAAAACGTTGATAAATTAATATTGTTGGGACCAAACAAAATTATTATTTTGGCGAAGTTATTAATTTATCGATTAATTAATAATTTATAAATTTATTGAGTATTTTTATGTTTCTATTGTAACTTGTGCGTAATTTATTATTAGAATGTAACGTGCATAATAAAAATATGTTGGTTCCAACATTTAACAATATGTTGAAAATTTTAAATAATTATATTTCAAAGTCATTTATTGTTTATAAGGAATATGAAAAGTCAATTAGAGTTTTACTAATATATAACCTCTATCTGCTTCATCACAATAGCGTAAAAAGAGGCATTTCAAACAATTGTAACTTTAAATAATTTCTTTATTCAGAATGAAGAAAATATGCCAAATGTAATATGTGTATTGCAAAAAATTAGGGATGAAGTTGAGATTGGATTGATAACAAAGAAAAAGCAAAAAGCTTTGGATACATATTTTGTAAAAGAGGTGAATTGAGGAAAAAAGAATATTTATTAATTTGAGTTATGACTATGAAATTTAATGAATTTTAGCAGTTATTAATTTATATATGTTCGTTGGCCCTTAAGGATTATAAAAAAAATTATTATCTTATAAATTGAGCAAGGTTATTAATTTAGCACACATGCCCGAGTTGGGACCGGAGATTTTTATTATTTAATCGAGATTATTAATTTATCGAACATTAATTTATCGAGGTCTTATTGTACTTTTAAAAAGTCAAGATATCATCATTCGTATATTACATAACGGTACAACACACATGTTTATAATTAACTAGTAAATATGAAAACTAGTTGTATTTTCTAAATTGAGCACATCGAAATAGACATTTTCCCATATGTAAGGATAGGAGTGACACAAATACAAAGTTGGGGATTAGATGAATTTACTCGAGAGAGATTGAGAGAGAGAGAGAGAATGAGAATGATATATATGAGAGAGAGAATCTGTGCTTAAAATTCCACCGCACTCACCTCTCCACGTACCAACGAAAATCTTCCACTCATGCGTCCCATTCTTTATCAAGCTCACTCAAAATTTTGCTTTTTAGCCACACATTTTTATGTTTACATGTATTTTGCCCCCAAAACCTTTTATAACATTTTAAAATTTTACTTTGTATCCATAGCTATTTTTGCAAACTTATCCCCTAGCACTTATTTCCAAATTCATGAGTATCATGTTTATAAAGATACCCTAGTGATTATGCCATTTCAAAACTATGGGAATAACAACATATGAAATATAGTGTAAACACAACGGCTGACAATGAAGAAAGTTATCAAATAGTTGAGGTTCGTAAACCTGACGACCTTCCCCCTTCCGTGTGCTCGATTCAATTGGTGCAATACCAAATCATGCACTCCAGAAGTCGACATAAATTGTTTAATGAGTTCCTATCTTATAAACTATTCGATAAGTTTGAAATAATAGTCAAACAAATCAAGAGAAACTCCTATTGAGCGGATGCGATCAAGTATATATTTCTATATCTAATATAAGAAATATTATTTTTCCCTTTCCAATTCTCTACTTTCCGTATCCTCGAAGATTACAATTTCATTCCATCATCGGTCACCTATGGTGGCATCATAAATTCTCAACTCTCCCCCTTTTTTCACTTCCTTTTATTTTCGGAGTTCATCTTACCAACATAGCACATTTTCAACATCTAAGGGGTCAAACAGCAATTTTTATCAAACTTTTCCGAACGCAACTATAAATTAAATTAAATAGTCATTAAATCCCAAAGTCCCTCGTTAACCCTATTCTTTGATGATGATCTGTCTCTCTCTCTCTCTCTCACACACACACAGAGACATCTCCATCTATGTTGTGCGCTTAGACCAGATCCAACAAACATTAATTCTTGGAACAAAACAGCACCGACTGTCCCACTCAACAATTCACACAGAGAGAGAATAAATAAATAAATAAATAAACAGTGAATTGGGAGGGCGGGGGCGCGGGGGCAGGGAAGGGGAAGAAAAAGGAAATTAAAAAAAAAAAAAAAAAAGCACATTTGTATCTGTATGCGTGCAAGTGCAAATCTGTAAGAGAAAAGCCAGAAATAACTTTTACTTTTTAATGCTCTCTTTTCTCTCTCTCATCCCTTAAAAGATCTCTGATTTTATGTTTTGCTTTTCTGAAAAATCGTGCACCCTTTTTCCTCTCTCTATCACCTTCAAACCCTCTTGAGCTTCAAAGATTTATGCTTTCGATTTTTGCCTTTTGAGTTTTTTGGGTTTCTTGATATGAACTTTCTCTTTGATTATTTTTAATTTTTAACTTTTGGGGGGGCTTTGAGGTTTTCTTGATGTGAAAATGGTGTTCTATTTCTGGGTAAATAAATACCTGTAAAGTTACATTTAAATAGTATTTATATGGCTCATGCTCACAGTACCAGTAATAATAACTATGCAAATGCTACGATTACTGCTACTGGGGATAATCAGCAGAAATTAGCTGCAACTTTCCATGACTTTCTCGGCACAAAAGGGCAAAATCCAGCTCCGTCAGCCGCCGCCACCGGCCGTCCATCATCTCCGTCAGCCTCTGCCTCCCTTGGTGCATCTTCTTGTGGTGGCCGTGGCCCCTTCTCCACCACTTCTGATCTGGGCTCCGGTAATTTTTTTCTCATCAATACTTGTTTATTGGGCTCATTTGATTCTTTTTGGTCTAACTGTATTGTTGTATAAATGTGCTTACATCTTTATGTGTATTGCTTTTTATTGATTGAATTGATTTGTTTTAGTTATTGTGTTAAATCTGGTTATTTTCGTTGGCAATGCTATCAAGTTTGTTACTTTCTTGATTCCCCTAGTTGAAACTATGATGCTGTCAAGAATTGTAGTAATAACTGGATAGTTAATTGAAGAATAACTGGTAAATTGATAATTTTCCAAATAAATTATGCTAGAAAGACATGTTGGCAGTCACTTGGAGGGGATACCATTTTACCGATCAAGAGGCGAGTTTACGGCACCCGAGACGAGCAATAGGTTCACCGGAACTAAACGAAGTAGCTCCGACTCTTTTATGATATCATCAAAAGAGAAATTCCCACAAGCACGACCCGAATCTCTCGAAAGCTCACATTTAATGAAGGTTTGTTTTCGCAAACCTCGTACCTTAAGTCCATGTTTGGAACATAGGATTTAGACTCCACTAAACTGTATAATGTACTAGATATTAACCTTTTTCCCAAACATGCCAAGTTCAGCTACTGCGACATGCAGGGGGAGAGCGACCTAGGCGACCACAGGACGAGGAAGCATCATTTGCTATGAATCAGATGAGACCAATTCCGATGAGCATTGGACCCACTTTACAGTATCCACCACGTGCTGGTCAAGTTAGCATACCGTTTGGTTACCAAACACTGTCGAATAAGTTTAAAGATACAAATTCTCCCTCTGGTGGCATTTCTCGAACGGCTGCTGATGAAGGGTCGAGGACTGGAATTAAAGGGTCAGGGATTTTGAGTTCTATCAATGCGGGTGGAGGTGTTTCTGAGAGACGCCCTTCGGGAGTGCTCATACGTAGTGATAAGCAGAAGTCGGGTGGTTATATTCTTGATCAAGAATTGTCTGCCACACCGAGGTTAATTTGTGATACTCGTGATTTTTACCAGTTATCTTCGATGAGGTGCCTGTGTGGTTGAGTAAAAGATTTCTGAGTTTCATTTGTCTTTCTTGATGACAGTCAACAGGGAATAGAATTGGCGAGCCGTCAAATGACTATATTTTATGGTGGGCAAGCTCATGTTTTTGACAAAGTTCACCCCAATAAGGTCTGTTTTCTCTACTTTTCAAGATTGATTTCTTTACATTTATAAACAAAAAAACATCTAGGAGTTCACAAGCAGAGAAGCTTGAATTGATGCACGGTCCTCTAATGATGCCATTGGGATCTAGTGCTTGAAGGGTTTTAAAGCAAGTAGTATTTAGGGGTACAATAGCAAGCCAAGTTCAAGTTGAAATGGAGCAATAAGAACTTGAACAAAAACATTAAAAATCGAAATTCGGAAGAATTTGATATTTTCTTGGTATTAATATGTTTATGTGATGTGAATTATGTGAATACATTTGATACCTAACATAAAACTATAGCCAACATCACCCCACTAAATGGTGCAATCCCTTCATGAAAATTTTTTTTTGGGAAGGGGTGGGGCGGCCATGGGAAGCCAGGGAAAAAAAAAAAAAAAGAGAGAGAGAGAAAGAAAATCAAAAAGATCATTAGAAAATTCAAGTTGAAAATTGAAAGTAGTACTAATGGCTAGTTTCAAACAACCATGCATAGTTAATTTCTGTGAGACTCGTGGCATTGACTGTTTGCGCACGCATTTTTTCATTATAATAGCTTTTTGGCTACAAATCGGTCGATATCTTATCTATTATACTGTCCAATTATGTCCAGTACTACTTAACAACCCGCAAGTTAAGGACTTTTTTCTTATACCTTTCGGATTATGTACGGTCTGTTGAGTTTTTTATTCAATAATTGCAATCCCAATGAAAACCATGACAAGTTCTCCGGTCTATATATCAGGCAGATGTTATAATGGCCTTGGCTGGATCGAACGGAGGATCTTGGTCGACAACTTATGCGCCAAAATCTGCACAAGGGCCAATGGCTGGAGATAATAGTGAAACAGGCATTGCCATACCGAGGGAGTTGGTCGAGAAGACATCAGATGCGGTGAAATCTCACCATATTTTTGGCTCTGGTGATAATCTTTTCACTATCTTCTTGAACTTTTGTTTACTTTTCAACCACACATTTAAGAATCAATTTTTCAAAATTCTCTCTCAGTCTTATAATACAATTAAGTATATAGAATTCGATGGACATTGTAGGGTGTCGTCAAGGGGGTAACGCGACGAGGGAATCAAGAGGTGGAGTTCAAACATCGGAAGTCGATGGTGGAGGTAGTAAAGGCGAGGCGTAGTGCTTACTTGTCTCCTCTCGTGCTCATCAAATAAATATCATGTGTACTTCAGGAATTAGTATTTACATTATCTCCTGCGAGAGAGCCATTGAATCGAATCTTCAGTGCTTTCGATTATTTTCGAAGCTTTTTGCTTCTTTTTGTAATCTGTAAAAACCTTCTTTTTGTAATCTGTAAAAACCTCATGAAGCATTCGAGTTAATTATGAGATCCAGATATTTTTAGCCCTGGACTTTGTTTTTCCTTCATTCAACAGCATTAGATAGTCTGAGATTCTTCCGAGCATTTGAGTTCATGTTTGTTGGCTTTTTGAGTTTCGATTAGCAAACAAAGGAATACTCGACTCGTTACTTAATGAGTTAAACAACATATCATCGCCAAATAACATATCATTCCCATAACTCTGCTTTTAGAGAGAATCTTACCTCATATAGTTTTAAAAATGGCAATATTTTTTGAAAAATCAAATAGAATAGTAAAATCTTGTACAACATAAAAGACCATCCAATGTTGTTATGGTTTTGAATACAATCATGGATCATGGCCGTTAGATCTTAGCCAGATCTTTGGGTACTGACATGATCATGAGACCCGACCACGAAGTTGCACATTCTTCCTGCCATTTGAAGGACATAGCAAGCAAGATTTTCATCGGTTAATATTGAAAATAGGTAATGTTGGTAAATTTCTATGTTTTATTTAATCTTGGAATTTAGGAAAAAAGGGCGGTCGACTTTTTACACGTAGTCAAGCTTATAAACCAAGCTTAACCTGGTCAAATTGTGACACCTTCATCAGTGGAATAGAATACTTGGAAAAGTTTCAAGAGAGAATAGCTGTGTTTTTGCTCTGAAACTGCAGCTGCATATTTTTCCTTGAAAGAGTGGCAATTCTTTTGTTCTGATTGCAGGGTTTTTTGCGCTTTTTTAAGCCTCTGGAAATCCATTAGCAGGGAAATTACATTACTTGTTGACGAATGAACATAATTACGACATCATTACAAGATCAGCGACTTTAGTATTAGGGTTCATACAAGTTCACTAAGCAGTAAACATCACGCACCACCTTTATCCCTAATCTGTATCGTTGAGAGAAGAAGAGTACCTGCTCAGTTCCCTTTAATATTCCATCAAGTGAGTCGATGAGTTTGATTCGCCCATCAGCACTAGTGATAGCATCTTGGAACTGTGTAAGATTGAGTGTATGATAGACGAAATTGATATAGGCATTATCTAAAGTCACAAGAGAGTTTTAAAAGAACAGAAATCTAAACCTGCATGCTTATAGAGTTCAACAGTGACGTCTCCTTTAGCATCAACTCTTTTATCTCCATCAAAGCATTATGAAAAGCATTATGAGTATCATAGTGCTTACGAGTTAGCTTATGTTTCTTCTGCGGACAAACATTTCAAGGTCCAGTTCCAATTAGTAGGAACGTGATGATTGCAGAACTTAAAAGAAACACAATAAACCATTTTTTATAGCTGAATCTGAGTAGAGAGTTCTGAACACCTTAACTCGTACCTGAAGTTCAGTACGTCAGTTAATAGATTTTTGGGAGGGGGCCAAGAAACACGCTTTTTCTCTTGAGATTTTATAATTAACAGTTATTCAAGGATGCAAAAGATGCAAGAGTTCAACTTGTTGACCATAAAGCAGCCAAGAAATAAGAAATATGTTAATATAAACTCAAATTTGCTATGAATACCTAGAGCCATATATAAACTTTGATGCAATGCTTAAACCGCCAAATAACTACTAAAATGCAATTAACATAGGCAAATACCTCCTACAAAAATGCATTGAGTAACTGAGTAAAACGAGAAAATGCCGTAAAGCAGAAAAGCTACTCCACCATAATCGGTAGCAGTTCCAGAATGAAAAGCCAATTTGAGTGTTGAAAGATGAAATAAAAGAAAAGATATCTCGGAGTCATGACTATTGGTCAACATAGTTAAGGAGTTTCAGCATAAACTCAATCCAACTAACACTGCAATGACGAGTCAGAAAGTAGTGGGTGCTTTTCTTTTTCTTAATTCTAGAAGAAAAAGTACAGAGTGAGAGGTGAAGCGGTAAAAACCAAGTGCTTTCCATGGACTCTGAAACATCTCGAAAGTCAGCTGTAGACTAATGATAAGCGATGCATGCCAAATGTTTGTTGGGCCTTCAAGGTTACAGAAATTTAAAGTTGAACTAAATACTAGCATGAGTGTGTGTTGTAATTTGATGTTAGGTTCTAGTCCAGAGATTGATGTTGAATTCTCGAAATGGCCACATCCCTCCATCTCAGTCACTTCATCTCCAACATGAACAGTCATCACAAGTTTAACAAAGATTTCTTAAATAATAATAATAATAATAATAATAATAATAATAATTAATAAATAAAAGAATCTGGGTGTTAAACCCATATCAAGGTGATTCTTCAAAAACTGAACTTTAGTTTCTCTAAATAAATTTCCTTTTGAGACACTGATTCAACCTAAAATAAGTAAATTTCACACAACTAAGGGACATCAGAGAGACTTATAGAGGGGGTAAAAAAGAGGAAGAAGAAGAAGTAGCAGAAGATGAGAAATGTACTGGTTTAACTCAGCTTGTGATGGCACTTCATCAAGTTGCCTTTTCCGCGGTACAATTGCTCGACGTTTTGCTGCAAGTTCCTACAAAGATATTCACACCAAGGACATTGCCTTCAAAATGTAAGGAGTTTTCTCCTTTATGGTGGAGAAGGAAATGACAGGTAACAAAAGGCTAAAAAGAAAAAAAAATAAATGTAAGCTTAACATACGAACCATAATTATGCAACTCCCATATGAAATATCAGTTTTCCCTTCAAAAGCAGTTTATGTAACAGACAAACAACACTAGAATACCAAAGGATACAAAAAGTTTAACCAAAACAAAATGTATAAAATGAGAATAAAGCAGAGCTGCATAGAAAATTAGATATAGTAAACATGAAATGCACATAACATCTGCCCAAGTATTGAGCTCCATGAGTATCTAAGTGTGATTCAATTTTGACTTTAGGGTAAATGGACTAAAGAAAAGATGACGGCAAACAATTATTGCTAGAAGACCAAAGGCACATCAAAAGTCAGACCTCATAATAACTTGTTGATCTTAGTGCATCTCACAAGCAACGTTGACCCGAAGATCTTTAAGACTTCCATCTTTAGAGAAAGATTAGCCCCTGTTCTTCTACAACTTTTAACAAATTTTTACATGTGTTAAAATATTCACATCAAAAGTCAAACCAATTATATCCATATATTTTCTGGGACCCACTGTGCTACATAAATCTCCACCATTCAATCACACTCATTCTCTCTCCTATTTCATATCAAAACTCATAAATACTCATAAATACACATGCACTAACAAAGTGTAAGTTCAATAGCCCTCCACATTTTGCAGATATTTTAAGCAAAACTGATGAGCAATTTGTTTTGCGACATAATTTAAGACTGCCATTAAGTGCCCAAAAATGAAGAATACCAGAATTTGAAATGGCATAAAGATATGAAATTCATCTCTCGGGTAGCAAAACCCGATTACTTGTGCTTGATGTTTACTAGTAAAAGCTTGTGGAGTGCTTATCTAACCTTCTTTGTTGACTCCATTCTCTTGTTAGAGTCTTGTATTGAATGACCAAGACTACCAGAATGGTCCTTCCCGTCTTCATCATCTAATAATTTCTCCATTTTATCAACCTCCTCTTGCAACTTTGAACACTATAAACTGCAATGTGATTGAAAATTAGATTCCTACCTCTCAAGTGCCTGAACAAACTCACAACCTAGAGTCAGGTACATTTTTTTTAATAAGATGCCAGAAAAAATAACTTTAGGAAAGAAGCATAGAAGTTGGAAAGGGAAAGAAAAGTAAATTCAAAATTTATATTAAAGAAACGATCAACAAAATTACAGCGACATCATGATAACTTCGTAAATTATTGCTGCCAAACAGTAAGAAAGAAATAAAAAAAGAACAAAAGAACCCAAGAAATATGAGAAGCAGGTCAAACTATATAATCTAAACAGTAGTGGGCTGCTATGGTACCATGTCAAATGCCCTTCACGTAGGCAACAGAAGAATCCACTTTCCAAAGAATGGGAACACCGTGTCCACGAATAGGCAGTGCACTTCAACTAACATTTCACTAACTTTTGGCTAATTACTTGTGCACAAATTTAGTACCCACTAGTGCAATTAACATCAATAATTCCTTGAAATAAAGCTCTCCAATAATTTTTATCACCCAAATCTCTTGTCAACACAAGTTGTTGTAGCTATGAATTCTTCTTCAGATGTTTATAAAGTAACAATAGGCTCCCAAGATGACAACTACACAGCTCCTGATCCTTGCATAAAAGCATATCCAGCAATGCTCTTCCAACTATCTAAGTCTCCAGCATCATCAATCGGTAAAGCCCATCAATAACATATATTTTCTCTGCCTCAATGTTCTCTTAGAGTGGCTTCAACACCACTATTGAATTTGTAAATTATTACTGGAAAGGAGTTATCTAAGAAATGAAATGGTAGAGAAAAGAATAGGAAATATGAGAAGCAAAGAGAACTATATAATCTGAACAACACTATGCCGCATACCGCATATTACATCGAATGGCTTTTAACATAGGTAACACAAGACCCCCACCTTGCTCAAAAATAGGAACCATACATCTTGAATTGGTAGTGGACTTCAATTAATATTCTACTTACTGTGGACTAATTAATAGAAAAGATATTTTGTACCCACCAATGCAACTAACACTACTACTTAAACTGTGATCCAACTAAAAAAAAAATCCAATAACTAAGTACGTGCCAAGCTTAATGCTTTAAATAAAAATGCAAAACCTAGATTTATATGACACAAATTGGGTTGAATTATATTATTATTAAAGGCATAATGAAGTTATAGAAACATATATACACTTCATGGGATCTAAATTAGGAAAACTCTAAACTAGGTAACTATCTAATCTTAGAAATATTGACCCAAAAATAATTCCCTAGCATCAGGGATTACAATGACTAAGAATATTACAAAATCTCCTACCTAATTACAAGTTATACATAAACTGTTTTCCTTATTTACATAATCAAATGTTCACATACTCCCCTTCAAGCTGGTGAATGGATATCATCCATTTCGAGCTTGCTTACTAGTAGCTGAAAGGACTTCCCAGAGAATCCTTTGGTGAGTATATCTGCCAATTGATCACCAGTGGAAACAAATGGGGTGCAAATTAGGCCACTGTCAAGCTTCTCCTTTATAAAATGTCTATCAACTTCAATGTGCTTCGTGCGGTCATGCTGAACGGGATTATGAGCAATATTAATAGCTGATTTATTGTCACAATAAAGTTTCATTGGACCTTCCCTTGATTCTCAAATCTTGTAAGACAATTTTATGCCATAGTAACTCGCAAATTCCAAGTGCCATTGCTCTAAATTCGGCCTCTACACTCAATCTTGCCACAACATTCTATTTTTTACTCCTCCAAGTCACCAGGTTGCCTCCTAGAAAAGTGCAATAACCCAAGGTCGATTTCCTACCAGTCATAGAACCTACATAATCAGCGTCAGTGTAAGCTTCAAGAATTAGCTTTTCCCATTTCTTAAACAGAATTCCTTTGCCCGACGTACCTTTCAAGTACTGTAGAATTCTATACACAACTCTAAGATGCGATTCTTTAGGGTTGTGCATGAACTGACTTACAACACTAATTGCATAGGCGATATCTGGTCGTGTGTGTGACAAGTAGATGAGCCTTCCCACAAGTCTCTGATAGGAGCCTTGATCTGTTGCCTTGCTTTCTATAGCATCTCCAAGCCTGTGGTTGACCTCTATAGGGGTCTCTACTGGTTTGCAACCTAACTTACCCGTTTCCATCGACAAGTCTGTTATGTACTTTTGCTGAGATATGAAGATCCCTTCTCGAGAATGTGCTACC
This sequence comes from Jasminum sambac, assembly GCA_018223645.1. Taxonomy (NCBI): domain Eukaryota; kingdom Viridiplantae; phylum Streptophyta; class Magnoliopsida; order Lamiales; family Oleaceae; genus Jasminum; species Jasminum sambac. The sequence goes on from CP073649.1 coordinate 16,412,458, forward strand.
TCAATGCCTAGAAAATACTTTAGCCTTCCGAGCTCTTTGATTTCAAATTCTTTCACTAAGCGTTACTTTAAATTCTCCATTGCTCCCAAATTAGCACTTGTCATTATAATGTCATCTATATGGACTAACAATGTAGTCACTCCCACTGAGGCCGAGTGCCTTACAAATAAAGTGTGATCACCTTGGCTCTGTTTGTATCCTAAATTAAGCATTACCTTGGAAAACCTTCCAAACCAAGCTCTTGGAGATTGTTTTAATCCATATAATGCCTTTTTTAACCTGCATACTACCTACCATGTATTTGGACGAAACCCCGGTGGGACATCCATATAAATCTCCTCTTCAAGATCAACATGTGAAAATGCATTTTTTACATCAAATTGTTGTAATTTATAGCCTTGATTTGTAGCCAATGATAACAACACTCTTGCGGTGTTCATCTTCGCAACAGGAGCAAATGTCTCGAGATAATCTATTCCATAAGTCTGAGTGTAACCTTTAGCAACTGGTCTTTCCTTGTACCTCTCCAATGACCCATCTGACTTGTATTTTACTGTGAATACCCATCTACATCCCACCGGTCTATTCCTTCTAGGCAATTCCACCAAGTCCCACATCTTGTTCTTCTCAAGTGCTTCCATTTCGGCCTTCATGGAATTCTTCCAATTCTCATTACCTAATGCCTTATATATGGTTTTGGGAATGGAGATTGGGTTTATGCTAGTGAGAAAGGCTTTGTGACTATGGGACAGATTCTTATATGACATGAATAAGTACAGAGGGTGTTTTGTGCATGCTCTAGTTCCTGTTCTAAGAGCAATGGGAATATCATAATCAGTTTGATCAAGAACTTCGGTGGTACAATCTTTATTAGAGATAGGTTCAGTAATTACCTCGTTAATTCCAAGAGTAGGGGTTGATTTGGGTGATTGAACTTGCATAGACTGAGTGATTGGTGCCCTCCTTCTTAAATAAACTAGTAATGGACATGTAGTGACTTGAATTTCCTTTTCCATTATCACCTATTGTGACTTCGGTTTATCAAACTCGGTCTCAGGTTGTATGGATTCAGGTTGAATATCGGACTCAGGCTGTATTGATTCCAACAGATCGTTTGACTCAAGTTGACCTGGCTGAAGCTGGTCAACAGAAATAGACTGAGTATTTGGGTGGACAACAGAGCTAGGAGCAAGGGAAGATGACGGAAAATCAAGAAGAAAAAGATCCTTTCTCCCATTTTCTGTTGAAGTGAAATCTCCCTAAAGTAAGGACGAGTAAAGTAATTTTCTTCTTCTGCAAAAATGACATCAGCTGACATGTAGACTTTTCTTGTGGGAGGATGATAGCAGTTATATCCCATTTGAGTGGAAGAATAGCCAAGAAAGATGCATTTGATAGCTCGTGGATCAAGTTTCCCTCTATTTGAGAATGGACATGAACAAAAGCAACACAACCGAATATTTTAGGGAATAGATTACTTGAGGCATTGAAAGTAGGAAAGAATTTCGTTAGAGTTTGCATAGGACTTTGAAAATCAAGAAACTTTGTAAGGCAACCTCTTTGTCATATGAACAGCAGTTAAAACAGCTTCCCTCCAATATTGCTTAGGAACATTTTTTTGAAACAAGAATGCTCTCGTGATAGCTAAAATATGACTATTCTTTCGTTCGGCCACACCATTCTGTTGAGGTGTGCTAACATAAGAAGATTCATGTATTATACCTCTTTCTTGGAAATATGGTGCGAGAGATTGATTACAATAGCCCTTGGCATTGTTAGAACGAAATCTTGTTATTTCAATACCAAAATTGCGTGTGGAAATAATCGGTGGTCTAAGATATGTTGTAATATTTAGTTTATTCATTGTATAGGATTCTTGTGTAATTAGAATTCTTTTATGGTAAGTAGAGATATCTTTCTATATTGTTAGGGAGTAAGTTTAGGATTTTCTTGTACTATAAAACTACCATATACTTTGCCTTTGACAGATGAGTAATAAGAATTATTTTTTCTCTTAACTGCTTATATGGTTTCAGAGCTAGGGTTAGAAAAATAACCCAACCATGGCAAAAGAAGGAAAAGATTCCAACATAGAGGAAAAAGGGGTAGTGAACATACCAAACCTCGATAACACCTCGTTCCAATTCACGATCGAAAAATTGAATGGGAAGAATTGCCTCGAGTGGGCACAGTCCATCAGACTTGTAATCAACGGCAAGGGTAAATTGGGGCTTCTCACCGGAGTTACAAAGAAACCCCTAATTGATGGATCGCAACAACAACAGTGGGAGTTTGAGAATGCGATGGCGATGGCTTAGCTCCTCAATTCTATGATCCCACCCATTGCTAAGACCTTCATGTTTCTCCTATCAGCAAAGGAGGTCTGGGAGGCAGCAAAAGAAGCCTATTCAGACCAAGAGGACTATTTACATCTCTTAAAGTTAAAGACGAAGCTATGGAATCTGAAGCAAGGCGACAGAAACGTAACCGAGCATTATCTCGAGCTAAAGTCATTATGGCAGTGTGAAGCCTTCACACTGTCACTAGACCTTGCGTGCGAAGAAACGTGGGAGTTCTCCAGTGACAGTGTGAAGTTCAAAAAGAGATTGGAGAACAAGAGAGTCTTCGAATAACTAGTTGGCCTCAATCCCTCACTCGACAACGTTAGGGAGAGAATCCTTGGGGAGAAACCTTACCATCGATGGGTGAAGCCTTCGCCGAGGTGAGAAGAGAAGAGAGCCGAAGGTCGGTGATGCTTCAAGACAATGAACGCAGCAGTGGAGATGGATCTGGGTTTATGGGTGTGCGAGATATGGGTCCAGCGGGTATAAACGGGCCGAAATTAAGTGGATCGCAAGGCAATGGTGGACCAGGTCAATCTGCAAATGGGTCTGTTGACTCTTACAAAAATAATGGGTCAGTCCAAAATAGTGATTTTTTCACTAAAGGCAGTGGGCCAAGTTCATTGAACCAAAATCAACAAAGGAAAAGACCTTGGTGTGAGTATTGTAAAAAGCCCGGACATAAGAAGGATGAGTGTTGGAAACTGCATGGAAAATCGGCTAATTGGAAGGCACGTGCTAAAAATCAGGGATATCAAGCTTCAGTTGCGAACCACAATAGTGAGACTGGTAAGATGAAGTGCATGTTCAATCAGGAACAATTAGAACAACTCCAGGAACAGTTAGAACAACTCTACCAAGTGTTCACTAGTTTCAAGACCTCTGATAAGACCCCCAGCTCCTCTACAGGTTTTCTTTCGCACATATTGAAAACAGCTTTTCTTTCGCAAAACGAACTCCCATGTATATTTGATTCCCGTGCATTCGACCATATGACTGGATCACATAAAAAATTCAATACACATTTTCCTTGCACCGGTAACATGAAAGTAAGAATTGTAGATGGTTCCCTCTCCTCTGTTGCTGGGAAAGGAAATATTTGCCTCTCTAATTCACTTACTCTTGAGTTAGTACTTCATGTTCCAAATTTAACCTATAATCTATTATCCATTAGCCAATTAACAAAACAGACGAATTTTTCTATTAACTTCTTTCCCTCATATTGTGTTATTCAGGACCTATCATTGGGGAAGACGATTGGTCGTGCTAAAGAGTATGAGGGACTATACTACTTTGATGACCCCACTGAGAGTAACAAGCTACGAAGCGCGATTTGTGATTCAGTTTCTCCTTCTAGTGATAATAATATTATGTTATGGCATTTTAGGGTGGGTCAGTCTAGTGTTCAATATATGCAACATTTGTTTCCCCATTTATTCGTTAATACAGATATTTCTCAGTTACATTATGAAATTTGTCAACTTGCAAAACATCAACGTACTTCCTATACAACATCTAAATATCAACCCTCCACACCATTCGCTATCATCTATAGTGATGTATAGGGACCCTCTCGGGTTCCAAGTCAAGCCACACAAAGTGTTTCCGTCACCTTTATTAACAACCACACTCACTTTTGCTAGGTTTACCTATTGAAAGAAAAAAATGAAGTGAAAGATATATTCAAAAATTTCCATTCCATGATAGAAACCACACAAAAATTAAGATATTGCGAACTAACAATGGTATAGAGTATTTCAACTCTATACTAAGCGAGTATCTTACCACAAAAGGGATAATACACCAAAGCTCATGTGTCTATATTCCTCAGCAAAATGGGGTGGCTGAAAGAAAAAACAAGCATTTACTCGAGGTAGCCGGGCTCTTATGTTCACCACACAAATGCCGAAAATATTTTGGAGAGATGCTATCCTTACTTTAGCCTATCTAATCAATTGAATGTCGAGTCGTGTGCTAGCCTTTATAACACCCTTATAGGCACTAATAAAGGTCTTTCCTATCTTGTTATATTCTAATCTTCCCCTTAGGGTATTTGGTTGTGCGATTTTCACACACGTATATTCTAACACTAGTAGCAAGTTAGACGCTAGGGCGACCAGGTGTGTATTTATTGGGTATTCTCCTACACAGAAAGGGTATAAGTGCTATGATCCTTCCACAAAACTAGTAATTGTGAGCCTTGATGTCACCTTCTGTGAAGACACTCCTTTCTTCCAAAAAGACTCACTTCAGGGGGAGGGGGTTTTGACTGAAGCTCCTCCATCTCCATTTTTGATTGAAATACCACTCACTAGTTCTGAAAACTCTCCTAAAAGCCCCCCGAATATTCAAACTACTCCACCCAACTCTCCTGAAGCGTCACGTGTGCAAGATGACTTACATTTTGGGGAAGGGGGATCTAAACACAAATTACGGGAAACTACTTGTTTACTCCAGAAGGCCAAAGTCAAAAGCATCCATATCCGAGGCACCAAAGGAGTCAAACCCAGTGGTAGCTCCAAGAATTGAAGAACCACCTCCCGAGTCAGGTTTATCTCATCCCTCAAATATTGACCTACCTATTGCACTATGAAAGACACCTAGGTCGTGTACTCAACACCCTATTTCTAAGTTTGTATCATATAATCATCTTCTTGTCAAATTTCGTGTTTTCACTACCAATCATAAATACAGTTGGTCGCGAAGGTTGCACGCAAACGTATGGTATTGATTACATAGAGACGTTTGCACCTATAGCTAAGTTGAATATCGTTGGAGTGTTGCTCTCTTTGGCTCCAAACCTAGATTGGTCGCTCGAACACCTTGATATCAAGAATGCCCTTTTAAATGGTGAGTTGGAAAAAGAGGTTTATATGGAAATGCCTCCAAGATTTGACAATCACGGTGGCAGGATTTGCAAACTGAAGAAGTCCCTTTATGGTCTCAAGCAATCCCCGAGAGCTTGGTTTGATAGGTTTTCAAAGGTGATCAAGGACCAGGGCTACCACCAAGGGCAATTAGATCATACCATGCTCTTCAAAATTAACAGTGATGGGAGGAGGGCCATCTTAATTGTGTATGTTGACGATATCATATTAACATGAGATTATGTTGTTGAAATTGAGAGGTTGAAAAAGAAACTAGCCCCGAAATTTGTAGTTAACGACTTAGGGTAGGTTAAGTATTTCTTGGGAATGGAAGTTGCTAGATCAAAGATGGGAATCAGTGTGTCTCAGAGAAAATATATCATTGATCTCCTTACAGAGACTGGGATGCTAGGGTGCAAGTCTAGTGATGTACCTATTGAGGTAAAAGGGCATACACAAGATGATGGATAGCTGGTGGATAGAGAGAGGTATCAATGGCTGGTCGGCAAACCAATATATTTGTCTCACACGAGGCCTGATATTGCATTCCCAGTAAGCATAGTGAGCGAAGACATGCACTTACCAAAGGAACGACACTTGGAAGCAGTGTATAAAATTCTAAGGTATTTGAAAGGGTCCCCAAGGGCAGGACGGTTCTTCAGAAAAATAGACTGCAGGACAATTGAGGTCTCCACAGATGCAGACTGGGTAGGGTCAATCGAGGACAGAAGGTCTACTATGGGTTACTGGTCATCTGTTTAGGGAAATTTGGTGACATGGAGAAGTAAGAAACAAGAAATGGTGGTCCGCAGTAGCTCAGAAGCATAGTTTAGAGCTCTGGCACAGGGAATGTGTGAGGCCCTATGGTTGAAGAGACTACTGGGGGAAGTTCGTGTTTAAATAACACTCCCAATCAAGCTCTATTGCGACAACAAGAGTGGGGCAATAAGTATTTCCCACAATCCAGTACAACACGATAGAACTAAGTATGTGGAAGTGCATAAGCATTTTATCAAAGATAAGGTGGAAAACGGGATCATCTGTATGACATACGTGCCAACCAAGGAGCAAATGGAAAATATCTTCACCAAGGGACTACCAAGCAAGAGTTTGGTCACCTCTTAAGCAATTTGGATATGATCAACATATATGATCCAACTTGAGGGGGTGTGGAAATAATCGGTGATTTAAGAGATATTGTAATATTTAGTTTATTCATTGTATAGGATTCTTATGTAATTAGAATTCTTTTATGATATATAAAGATATCTTTCCATATTTTTAGGGAGTAAGTTTAGGGTTTTTTGTACTATAAAACTGCCGTGTACTTTGCCTTTGACAGAAGAGTAATAAGAATTATTTTTCCTCTTAACTGCTTATATTGTGTTTTGACCATGTTGTAAAAAATGAGAAAGATAGAGCTTATATAAGATTTATTTTTCATAAGAAAGATCCAAGAGACACGAGTGCAATAATCAATGAAAGAAACGAACCACCGAGCTCCAGAAATGTTTGAAACGGTGGACGATCCCCAAATGTCACTATGAATAAGAGTAAATGGAACACATTTTCTCTTATTGCTTATTGGAAAAGAGGCACGTTTGTGCTCTGCAAGTTCACATATATCACAAAGAAACTTTTCAACATCTAATCCTTTGAACAATAAAGGAAACATAATTTTAAGGACTCTAAATGACAGATGACCAAGACAAAGGTACTAAAGCCAAATCTTGTCTTTATTTGATTTGAAAGACTGAAAGAAATGATAATGGTTAGAGACCATCTCTTTCTCTAGCACGTCCAATCATCCTCCTCGAGCCCTGTTCCTAAAATGCACAATGAGAGGGATAAAACACCATACTACAATTAGAATCTTTAGTAAACTTTTGGATTGACAAAAGATAGGTAAACAATTTTGGTACATGGAGGACATAGCGTGAGGGTTTTCCTTATAAAAACATCTCCCTGGCCAGCCACTGTTGTCATAGAGCCATCTGCTATTGTGATCTTCTTATTGCTAGGAGAAGGTGTATATGAGATAAATTTTTGTGAAGAGTAGGTAATGTGATGTGTGGCTCCCGAGTCCATAACCCAAGAGCTTGTGGTGGATATATCCGAGACTTTAGAAGCATGAGAAGAGGAAGAGATACCTGAGAATGTCAAAGTGCAAGTGCCTGTTGAAGATGGTTTCTCCAATGATCCAAGCAAATTCTTCAGTCTCACAATTTCCTCTATATGGAACTCAGTAGTTGATTCTTGAGAATTACCTTATCCAGCCTGTTGCATACTTGCTGTAAATGCCTACCCTTTTTCCTTTGGCTAACCACCCTGTGCTGACCAATTGTCATTTGTTGTTTGTGGTTTGCCATGGAGTTTCTAGCATTTTTCCCTAGTGTGGCGGGACTTTTCACAATATGTGCACCACAAGGAATCTTTGTTGACTATCTGCTTGTCTTTACTAGTTGGTTGCTTCGGACCAAAGCTCCTCACATTCACAGTTTTTGTGACCAAAGCTGAACTGTCAATTGGGTTATTTTCAATCATAACTCCTCTCATTCCTTCTTCAGCACGAACAATCGCAATTGTTTCATTTAGAGATGGCAGGTCTTCTCTTCCAAGTATTTGGACTCTTACAACATCAAATTCAATGTTTAGCCTCGCAAGAAAATCATAAATTCGATCTTTCTCAACAAACCTCTTAAGCAGGGTTGTATCTTCGCTGCATTTCATTTGAACGCAATGGTAATGATCCATCTCTATCTATAAAGTCTACAACATATTGGAATACTCGTGATTGATCGGCTTCCTTGCTTGGTAGATGAAATCTTGGTCTTAATTTCATATATCTGTGCAGCATCTCGAACTTTAGAGTAAGTCTGCTTCACAGCTTCCCATATTTTTTTGGCTGTGTCAAGAAATATGCATGTGCCACTGATTTCTGGCAACATGGAGTTCCATAACCAGGACATCACCATAGAGTCTTGTTCGCCCCAAGCATCAAAATTAGGATCCCCTTCTTTAGGCCCAGTACCGAGTAAGTGACTCAGTTTGAATCTTTCCTTCAAGAACGTGCGAACCAATTCAAACCACTTTAGATAATTCTTCCCATTCAACCTGTACGCTGCTTTGATGATCTGAAATTCTATTGTCGGATTTGAATTGCTGTCTTCTATTGAAAGGACCTCCGAAGAGGCCACAAGGTTGCTGGTTTCAGTTGTTTCTAACATGATTTTTCTTTGGTAAAAAAAAAGTTATGACCTTGAGGGGTGATTGTTTGGAGATTCCCAGAATTGAGCCTAAAGCTCCGATACCATCACACAAATTGGGTTGAATTGTATTATTATTGAAGACATAATGAAGTTACAAAAACATATATACACTTCATGGGATCTAAATTAGAAAAACTCTAAACTAGGTAACTGTCCAATCCTAGAAATATTGACCTAAAAATAATTCCATAGAATCAAGGATTACAATGACTAAGAATATTACAAAATCCCTTACCTAATTACAGCTATACACACATTATTTTCCTTATTTACATAATCAGATTTTCCCACAATAGGCAACATCAACATGTCAATCGTCTTGAAGTTAGTTAAAATGTTGATATAGGGAAATAGTTTCTTTTTTGACTCACCATCCCTTGGTCCTTCACTAGTGAAGAATGTTGCACACATTCACAAACGGGAACTTAGCCGATGAATACTAAATGGTAGTACCCAGAAAAAGAATCATGATAACTTTAAGGACTCTAAAAGTGATACAAGTCTCCAACCGAGCGCCGAGTCAGAACACTCTTTCTCAATTCTTTCTCGTATAATTTGTATTTCATCCAAGACGCTAGTTGTCCTTCAATTCTAAAGAATACCACAACATTATACAAGTAAAATACAAAAAGAAATGTATAAAGAAAATATGAAGTGGTGAATTGTTAATTTGAGATTTTGTAGAAGTGGTGTAGTTCATTTTTCTCATCAACTAACCAGTTCTTTGTGATTTTCCATTAATGGCCATTCAACAGTCTGCAATCCTTCATCCTTCTGCAAGTACTTTAACCATCCGAAACCAGTACGACCCAATCACAATTCAATTAATCAATGCTTAGCCATAGCAGGTTAAAAAAATGAAATCATATTTCAAAATGTGCATAAATCGAAACATTTTGGTGGTAATTGGAGAATATATTTGGAAACTGCTATTGCTACCTATTTGGAAAATATACATGTAAATTCTACTAAAAATTACCATCAAGAAATAGCCATTTTTGGGGGGAAAAACCGTAATTGGAGGAAAATACCACTAAGAAAATACTATTTCTTGAAGAAGATTAGCAGCTCGAATTGTGGATGTTGGAAACTAAATACCACCTAGAAACAACATCTTTTTAGGGGAACTAAATACTCCGTACGATCAAACAAACAAAAGTAATCTAGAAAAGCTATTTAATACAGCGTGGTAAATCGAAAGAAATAGTACTGAAAAGGTAAAATCACACCTTTCGACAAGAAAAATAATAGAAAAAGGCAAAATCACCTCATTTTTTGCCATGGTACGCCAAAAACTTTCATGAAAATGGATGAAATCACAAGCTATGCCGAAGAGTACTTGAATTCGAGCCCAGCATCCGATGGAAATGGGACAATCTTGAACATTTGTTTGGTGCACCATAAAATTTTATAAAAGTTCTATTAATTTTAAATTTTCTTGTAAATTTGGGAGTTTGGCACAAATTGTCCAAAAAAAAAGTGTACTTGTTGCATTTTTAGTCTAAAATAAAAAAAGTACTTTGTTTGGTTAAAATTTTCTTTGTGAGAATTTGGTCCAAATAGATGGAATCCATCCATTTCTACCGTTAATTGCCTCAAATTTTGTTACTTTATCTTTTCCTAAGAAGTATTTTGGTCATTAAGCTTGGGGAAAATTGCACAAAAGATCCCAATCATTAAGGGTTATTCAAATTAGGTCCCGAAGTTTGAAATATATTTACATTATTCCAAATTAAGTAAATTGTATAATTTTACCGTTTATCTTTTTATATATATTGATTTGATCCATAATTAATTTGATACTAATTAGATAGTTTTTACTGAAAATTTTCAACGTAGTAGCATTTGTTTGCAATACTATCATTTAAAAATTTCTTTTGCATGATATACGCACATGTTTTGATTTTAACCAACAGTTAACAATAAATACAATTATTATATCTTAATAAAATTTTAATAGGAGTATATCTCTATAAAAATATAACAAGTATAAAAAAATAATAGACTAAAAAAATTTAAAATCCAAAAGTAAATATACCCACCCCACAAATTCATTCCAAATTTACCCTTTTTAACCTTTTTTCCTTCTTTTTTTGGTCGAACACCATTGAGGTTTCGGCCAGCAGTGGTCGAACACCAAAAAAATAAAAAAATTACCGCATATTTATTGCTACTGGAAATGACAGGGTTGCCATTTTAGCAGGTAGCTGCTTCATAGTTGCTTCTACTGCAGAACAAGAAGCTGCAAGTTGCAGCTTCTTCTTGTTGCCATTTCTGGGTTGCTGGAAATGGCAGCCAACTGCTTGTGCTCTTTTGTGTTTTTTTCTTTTCTTTTCTTTTTTTTTTTTTTTGGAGAGGGCAAAATGGGAAAAAGGTGGGAAAGTGGTGTTTAAAAAAATGGGTCCATTTAGCCCTACCCATCCAAAATCCCCCCACCCTAAACCCCTATCTTCTAACATCCTCAATATCCTTATGTTTTTCCTTGGATATGGATTCACAAGCAAACACTTCACCACTGGATTTCTCAATGCATATATATATAACCCCAAATTCACCTTGACCAAGCTCGTGACTTAATTTGTACAACTCCTCGATGTTATGGCCTGTGAGATTGTCAAATATGTAGAATTTGAATCCACCATCTGGTATAATGAGAGTACCACAGTGAACTGAGAAAGGGTTTGGTTTCTCAATTGAGGTTTTTGGTGTTGCACAACAATTTCCCATGAATCAAACCTTGTAGAATTCAAAATTCCCAATTTCAGACCAAATTTAAACTAGAAACGCAAACTTCGTCCTTTGTTCTTGAAGTGCAAACAGTAGTTAAAGAAACACAACAAATATCTTTGATAACAATTAAAAGGCTTCAAAACCCACCTATTGGAAATCTTAGATCACTCAAATAAAAAGGGATAAAGATAAGGTTGCGAAGAAAACAATGAGTTTCTACAACAGAATTAGATGAAAAAGTATGAAAATTGGGGAAAACTATGAGAAATTATAGGGGAAAACCTTGGTACTTGTAAATCTTGGAAAAGGGAGGGGGAGTGAGGGAGGGAGTTTCATGTGTTTTTCCCACGTGTGAGAAATTATTTTTCCTCTCTTGGCGGCCAGCAAAATCACTCGGTAGGCCAGGAAAACTAGGGGGAATGCCCCCATGGTCTTCCACGATGCTTGGTGTGTTGGGGGTTGGAGAGGGTTGAGTGGAGTTTTGGGTTTTTTATTTTTTTATTTATTTTAGTCTCTTATTTTTTTTATATTTGGTATATTTATATAGTGGTATACTCCTAAAATTTTATGAAGATACAATAATTATATTTATTGTCATTTATTGGTTAAAATTAAAATGTGCACGTATCTAATGCAAAAAAACATTTAAATGATATTACTGTAAACAAATGCTACTACGTTGCGATTTTCAATAAAAACTATGTAATTAGTATCACATTAATTCGATAAAATAAATTATATACCAAATAAATATATATAAAAGATAAAAAGTAAAACTATACAATTTAATTAAAAATTTGGATTAATGTAAATATATTTCAAATTTTGGGATCTGGTTTTAACAATCCCCAAAGGTTGGGACCTTTTGTGCAATTTCTTTCAAGTTTAATGACCAAAATATCCCTTGGGAAAATAACAAAATTTAAGGTAATTAACGGCAGAACTAATGGAAGAGGAAAAAACCCAAATTAACGGCAGACCAAAATATCCCTTGACCAAATTCGTACAAAAACTTTTTCAACCAAACGAGCTACTTTTTTATTTCGAACTAAAAACACAGCAAGCATACTTTTTTTGGACCATTTGGGCCACATTCCTTGTAAATTTTGTAGGAGCTTTCCCAAGAGCAAAACTAATGGAAGAGGAAAAAACCCAAATTTGGAATTATTCCCCATATTTTCTACACTTAAATAATCTTAAGGTGGAGAAACCTATAATTTAGGCTCTTAATGGGAAAATATATAAATGGGGGCCAAATTTGGCCCCCATTTACCCATTCCCCCCTTTAATGTTTTCTCCTTCCCTTTTCCTGCTACCATCAATTTTACTCTAAGGAAATTAATGATTCAATGCCCACACGTAGGTTGATGATTGATACTTGAAATTCATCGGCCCATACAGTGGCGAAGCCATAAAATTTTGTTTGTGTAGGCACAATTGAGTCGCAAGAATAACTAAGATAATATGAGTCTCGATCTCCCACTCACGCTTGAAAAAAAATTTCTGGGCCCCATCCACTCTCCGCCATCAGGGGAGTATGCATTATTTATCTAACCCAACATAGATACTATAAAAAATAAAAAATAAAAATTCGTGGGTGACATGGCACCACTAGAAGGCTCCACGTTGGCGCGGGTAAAAACCCACATGGGAAGGAGAATGAAACCGAAGATAATATAATAGTCGTATATTGTCCTTACATGTAAAAGCTTTTTATCCTTCGCTACCCATCACTTTCATTCTAATGCTTAGTATGAATGAATCAATAGCTAATAATAATCTTTCTTGCTCTCCAACTATAGTTTTCCGATTATTGATAAAGAACGGAGCATCACAATACTTGTATTTCAAAGTTCTATATGTTATTTTAACCCTACAAACTCTAAATACTTGAGAAGAAATTGTGTTGTAATGCCAAAACACTGTCAATTTGAAATAGAAATCGTGAACACTAATAGAATTTAACTAAATTTTTAGGAAAATTAACATAATTTATTATTTAATTTTAATTAGGGTAGAAAGTGAAAATCAACAACGATCAAATTGAATTGTTGAAATATTATTTACTTTTAAATAAAGTAAGGTGGCGAGATTGAATTATTGGTGAAAGTGAAAACGAAAAAAATCAATCATTAAGGACAAAATTAAGTTCAACTAGAAGGTTGAAAATTCACTCCATATAGGCATTAATTGAAGTAAGCTTGAAGTTTAAGCCTTTCATTAAATGTTAAAAGTTAAAATGTTATATTTTCATTTTTAGACTTCCAAGCCTTTGTACAGACGGTATTTTCATATTTAGATTTAACTTTTTAGTTAGATCTATATTGCGTATTTTTGAAATTAAAAATAATACTAAAATTTTCAGCCAAAAGAAAACTAATCTGAAATTAAGGAACAAATGAATTGGGAAATTTTACAAAATCATGATTTTATGCATTTGAAAATTAAAATAAAAAAAATTATCAACCAAACATGTGTAGGCACGTGACTACACGTGCCTACATGTCCCTTCACCACTGGGCCCATATATGACCATTGGATCTTTTGCATTCATAAGGATTGCTCAACAAAAGATTCATTTCATTTAAAAAATCTACATCATATTTATAATAATAATAATCATCATCATCATTGTCATCATCATCATTTCCGATCTAGAAATTAACTTCTACTACTCAATTAAAATCAAACATTAATATTGACTATATATCTCATATCATTACTAATTGTTATTCACACATCTCGTGATCTCTGCTACTACTAGACCTAAAAATTTAGGTTTTAGCAAACTAAAAGTTCAACCGAATACAACATTAGTCTACAACTTGGTTGGGAGCTGGATTCAATTATTTTCTGTAGAGGCAAGATTCATAGCCATTTTCAGAACACGATAACGGTGAAACTCCAACTAGAACTCTACTATGATGTTAAACCACTTGCCTATCAAAAAGGGTACACATTTTGTTCATTCAATTCGCATAGCTTTTTTTAATAATCACTTTGTCTTAAATTTATTGTCATGATTCACTGTAGCTCCTTCACATTTTGAGGACAAATTCTCCCATAAAATAAGTTTTCTCACTATAAAAAAGAGAGCGCTTTCAAATAAGCTATAATAATATTCTTTCTATATTACAAAGGTTAACACTGCTAAAACTTCATCGGACATAATTTGTAATAGAATCAAGAACTCCAGTAAGTTGTGAAAACAAAATTTCCATCCGAATCCCATTTACCTATGATGCACAATAAATACGAAAGTTAAAATAAAAGGTTAACATGTTTCGATCATGAAACATGAAATAAACGCATTACAGTTTAAACAAGTATGATCGAACACTTCAATCGAACACTTCATGATTTAAAATGTAAAATTCAATCGAACAATTAACTCTGAAGGGTTCCATATCAGACACCCAACGAAATAATTACATAAACATTAAAATCAAGCAGCAAAAAAGTAGCAATCAGGAAATAATGTATAAAGATAAAAGGAGAGAAAGGATGACTTACCGGAGCAATGGGAATTCATTTCATGCCTACCCGAGAGAGAAATTGGTGTCTGTTTGGAGTAGGAGTCAAAATTAGACCGAGAGACTGGGTTGGGTTGGTTAGAGATATCGGAGGGACAGAGAATGTATATAAAGCTTAGAGAGATGAGAATTCAATCGAAGGAAATACATATAACAGGACGAGAGATGCGAACAAGGAGTTCTATGGATATTCGTATTTTTCTTACCTGCTATAAGAGCATCCAATGGTAGATACAATTCTTCCAAATTTTCCTCCAAAATAGAGTAATTGTTACAGTATTTTACCATTTTTACT
The DNA here is from genome assembly GCA_018223645.1 of Jasminum sambac. Taxonomy (NCBI): domain Eukaryota; kingdom Viridiplantae; phylum Streptophyta; class Magnoliopsida; order Lamiales; family Oleaceae; genus Jasminum; species Jasminum sambac. The sequence continues at coordinate 16,427,494 of CP073649.1, forward strand.
CCAACTAGCAACTCTAAATTTTACTCCAAATTCACACTATTCATTATTTTTATTTTCTTTCTCATTTATTAAAATAAATTTTTCTCTAAATTATTATTATACAAGTATAAATACATATTTTATACATAATAATAAATAATACTCTACAACGCTTTGAACCCTTTTTCTTTAAGGCAACACGTTCAACTTAGTTCAATTTAACACAATTAGAATGCCATGTCTACTCTTTATTTTAAAGAAAATCTAATATATTTACTAAATAAAATAATTAATTAATTAGATAAAATTATTTATTTGACAATAAATATTTATCTATAATTAAAAATAAAAATTATCATTTTATTAATATACACAAGATTAAAGTCTCATTTCATAACAAATTGGAAGTAGTGAGTAGTGAAATATTTAACAAAAAAATGTACAAAATATAATGGAAAAAAAGACAAAAAAAGGAATAATAATAATAATAATAATAAAATAAGAGAGTTGAGCCCAAAAGTGGACCCAACTCTTAGTTCCAAATGAATAGTGCACCTCTAAATTTAGAGGTGCACTATTTATTTTCACTAAATTGGCACCAATTTAGGATCACGTTGGAGGAGAAATTCCTCCAATTTAGATCCACATTGGAGATGCTCTAAGTCTCCAGACTCTGTTCCTTTCAATTTTTAAAGGGAACAAAAAATTTTTAAAAATGCCCATTTCAAATTTTGAGCTTGTATTTGATAAAACTGGTGGTAGTGGCAGTGTTAGGGATAAAACTAGTAGTAGTGGCAGTGTTAGGGAAATGACCAACGACAAGCGTAAAATGATGCATATTGGGAGTCTATAGAAGTATCATATAATTTTAAGTCTTACATTCTTACATGAAAGTAATAATAAAATTAATTGAGACTTTAGTATCAATATGCAATTCAATCTTATATTGAATATAGTATCTTTATATTATAATTTGTGAAGTGTCACGTAAGCAAAGATGCCAACGTGACATACATTAAATATTTTTTAAAAATTATAAAATTAGTTTTGGAAATAAACCAATATGAATTATTAGTAATTAAAAACATAATTGAAAGTAAACCAATATTTAAAACAAACATTTAAGGGAAATTGGCGCAAATAGTCCATTTTAATTGTTCGTTTTACGCGGTTGGTCCAAAATTAAAAAACGTAACGGATTTGGTCCCCAAAAAAAATTGTGCTAAAATGGTCCAAATGGACGGTTTCCATCCTACTGGCCTACCAGAAATAAATCCGTTTCAAAAAATAAATAAATAAACAGCATAAATATTTTGGGGACTCGATTGTTCTATCTTTGAAATAGCAATTCACTATAGATCCTTTGTGCTCACTGGACCAAAACGTTGGGTCTTGATGGTGCTAATAAGCAGTTGATTTTTATTTTTTGATTTTATTTATTATTTATTTATATTCGGTAGGTTTTTATAGTGGCATATTCCTACTAAAATTTTTTGTAGTCACTGTAATTATATTTACTTTAAATGTTGGGTAATATTAAAATGTACGTGCCTTAATACTTTTAAGGCTAAAGAAATATTGTAAAAATTTACGATATTAATGCGAACAAATACTACAGTGTTGAAAATTAATTCCACCAAGCAATATAGTGGGGCCAACTAACTTCTTATCCACGTCCTTAAAGAACTACTTCAAGAACCAAAATATAGTAAATCGCAGAGAAAAACATGCAAAAAAAGTAAGAAAGAAAAAGATAAAGTAAGAAAAAGAAAAAAGAACTGCTTCAAGAATAGCTTTAAGAAGGCGCTAGTTTTCCCAAAACTTCGGCCATTTGATCATTTCGAAACATTGTGAGAAATGCAAGCCAATGTATTAAATAAGCCTCCAAAACATATTATATATACACACACACACACACGATAGTTCAAGTATAGGAAACGGGGTAAAGTGGGTGATCATGAACAAGATTGAACCACGGGTTGGATGCACTCTCACGTAATTCACAAAACAAACACTCAAAAGTATGATTACTATATATTTCCAACACACGAAACATAGTAAGAAAAATTTTGAAATCCTCACGAGACACATATAATCCCCAAAGATCAACTTCAGTTAAAAACACACCTGTCAACCCATCGACCAATCTATGCACATTGATGATCCTCACCTATTGTAGTCGCCATGGCATCTAGCAATGAAAAACACGAAAAGACATAAAATGAGTCCTATCTTTGTGGGTAACCCAACAATTAATAGACGCACATAACAATTAATCACAATAACAAACATTTCACAATTCGAATAATATGATGCCAATGCCATGCAATGATACTAATAGAAGTTTTGCAAATGCAAATGGGAAATCCATTTCATCTTTCCAATATTTAGGGCCCAATATGGTTTAGTTGTGTTGCTTGCCAAGCGTCAAAACTATTTCTGATCTACTTCCCTTACTTAGGAGTCACATGATCGGTTAATTAACAGCTCTAACAAATACACATAATATCACATCATTTGGTGCACCCTGTACACAATGGCTATCCGTTAAATCCTATCAAATCTATGAGCAAGGAAGCTACCAAACCTCTTTTAAAACTCGTTTCAAAAGAACTTCATGTGTGATTAATGCTCGTGTAAAATGAGTTACATGGATGAAGAGTGACGCAATAGCAATTAAATTTATATCATGTAACTAGAGCACCCCATGGTGCATATAATAACTTTAATTTAAATCATGAAACTCATCCATATCCATCACTTACAATAATTTCTCACCGTACAGCTATCACTACTTCATTAATATGCTTCAAAATACATTGTTCACAATTTATACAAATTTTCAGATTCTAAAAAAGAACATGTTGGCCACATTTCTCACAAAAATAAGGCCAAAGCACCACATACGTCAATTATTTCATATAGGAATTAGGAGCACTAAACACTTAAAGCACATGCTTCAGCTTTTTATTTTCATAGTTTATTGAAAATTTTCTGGTTCTTTTAACAACATTTTAGCCACAAAATCGGTGGGGAAAAAAGAGGCAAAACCCACATCTTTTCTATCATTTACTTATATTGAAACTTTTCAACATTGTAGTGACACTTTGTCTTAATCATCCACAAAGAATAAATAATGTATTGATCAAACTTCATAAAATAACAACTAACCTCATTTCTCTTACAAGAGTGTTAACTATTGACTTCACTGAATTCCTCAACATTTCAATCACACTTCATACCAACCATTTGATAATCTAACTTAATTCCTCCCATGGGCATATGGATCTTCAATGTTTGCATCTAGGTCATATTTATGTTAGAGAGAGTAGAGATTAGGGCTTGGAATTGGGAATTTTGTGCACAGCTAGAACAAGGTAGCAGTGTAAATTTAACACCAAAGAAGACAAAAATCAAAGAAGAAGAAGCCGATATGTATATGCAATTTGCTGATTTAGGGATCTTATTTCACAAAGAAGAAGAACCTAGCTAGAGTTGATCGAGATCTGGTTAGTTTGCAGATTTGGGGATGTTTCATTGTTTTTAAATTTATTTTTTTAAGACTAGGTCACCGTTATAAACTGTGACCCAACCACTAGCGAATTGTTACGGTCTCTAACCATGACAATTATCGGATTGAGTCACGGTCTTGGACCTTGACCAATCATCCCATGGATTGTCATGGCCTTTGATCGTGACAATCTTTTAAAAAAAATTCAAAAAAATAAAAATCAAAGAGGATCAATGTTTTTAACCGTGACAATCCGCGAAAACAAGGATCACAGTTAAAAATTGTAACTTCTCATTTCTCCTATGCGTGACAATTTGTTTAAAATGGTGTAGTGATGGCTATTGGATTCGATTATGACTTGAATCCTATTAATTTGAAATTTCTATAATTTTATTCTTTCACTAGTTTTGGGTTATTTGAACTGCCGAGAACGTGTTTGTATATATTATATGATCCGCATGGTCTTCATGTAATCAATTTGCATAGGATCCTATTATAACTTTGGCAAATAAATTGTTTGATTTCAACTAGTAATCAATGTTGAAATCGACTAAAAATCTAGCCTTAAGGAAAATCAATTGATAAATTCAAATATATGGTTGTCTAATATTAGAAATAGACTAATTGACACAATATGTCGCCAAAGTGACCTCTCTTGTGAAGACTAGTTTATTGTAAATATTTTGATGTTTGTGCTGTGTCTATTCATGTGGATATTAGTCAGCCCAAATGAAGGCTAATATTGAGTCGAATTTTACGCTCATCTGTGGTGGTAAACATGTGACAATTATTCGATTTCCATGCGAATAATAAATCAATCCAAAGAGGCGCTTATTATTTGACGTGACTTATTGTCAATGTTTGATCACTGTAATAAGAATACTACTTACAGTTAATCTTACTGTCCAAAGACTTGATATTAATGTTATGCTCAGTATCTTGTAATGGGATTGCCATCATTTGAATTTATTGATTATGGATTAAGGATGTTTATATGAGCATAGAATTTATTTGGTTACTTTTGTTTCCTTTACAGCTAATATGCCTGCTATTACTATATCTGCCAAATTAAGCTCTATTCACATGCTCAATGGGACAAATTTCAAGGATTGGAAAGAGAACATATTAATTGTTCTATGCTGCATGGATCTAGACCTAGTACCAAGGATTGAGCAACCCACTCCTCTTACGGATGAAAGTTCACTCGATTATAAGAAAAACTTTGAGAAGTGGGATTGCTCAAATCGCATGAGTCTAATGACCATTAAGCACGGCATTCTGAAAGCTTTTAGGGGCACTGTATCTGAAGACGCAACTAATGCTAAAGATTTCCTTGCTAAAATTAAGAATCGTTTTTCGAAAAACGACAAAGCTGTAACAAGCACGCTTCTGCAAAGCTTGATTTCAATGAAGTATAAAGGTAAATGAAATATTAAGGAGTACATCATACAGATATCTCACATTACTTCTAAACTTAAGGCATTGAAGCTCGACTTGTCTGATGACTTGCTCTTGCATTTGGTATTAATACCGCTTCATGCACAATTCAGTCAATTTAAGGTCAGTTATAACTTCCAGAAGGAGAAATGGACTCTTAATGACTTGATTTCACATTGTATGTAAGAGGAAAAAAAGTTGAAGCAAGAAATCACAGAAAGTGCCCATTTAAGTACCTCTAAGGCAAACACCACCAAAGATAACTGTTGTGAGATTTATCGCAAGTGTACGATATCGCGGATTCAAGTAGTAAAATGGACCTTTGGAGTCCGGATTATCGTTCCCACGAGGACTATTTTATTCAGTACCGTTCTAAATCAATCAAAATAAGTGCAAATAAAAAGAACAAAGGTAGGAATTTGGGTTTTCTAGCAGAAATTATAAATAACACAAAATAAATTGCTAAATTATAAATATTGGTGAAATCAAATGTGAGTGAAAGTTGGGAATCTCAATTTATCTTTAGATTTCCTATTTGATTTCTCCTCTCAATTTCCAATCTCAAATTGTGTTAGATCGAATTCACGCAATTGATTTAATTTACCTCTCTCGAGTTCAAATTAATCCTATTTAATTAAGTCAACTACCATATCTCTACGCGTAGTTAGAATACCCCTTAATTAAATGCATGCACGCTCATAAGAATTCATACATAAATCCACATGTCACGTGGGATCACGATAATTTCAAAAGTCTATCTCTAGCTTTTAAGACTTGCCGGATTTTACTACGTGGTCTAAATACCTAATTCGCCTCTCGGTTGATTAGAATTCACGGATCAATGATTTAGTGATCAATTAAATCATGCATTAAGTGTAGAAGTAAAATCAACACATATAAATCAAAGCTCAAGAAATTGAGAGTTAAAATCAAATCATAGATCTAAATTACATCGTTCATCCCAACCAATAGAGTTAGTTGTTCATACTAAATGAAAATAACACAAAAATAGCAGTAAAAAGGGAGTTCATCACCGGTATTACAAGAAGAATCGAGAATATGAAGTTGATCTTGCACCAAGCTTCAACTTCTTCTTGGATCTCCTCCGCAAACCATGTAAATCTCTCCAAACAGCTTGATGGTCTTGTGTTTTTGCTCTCTCCAAATCCTCCCCGAAAGCTCTCCCTTTGTGTCTCGAAAGGAAGTATTTAAAGTCCACATTAGGTCTTTTTAGGACGCTCAAGACCGTGCACACCAATATGGTAGAGTCCAAGTAGGAGACGAAATCCGAAACTAAGTCGGCTGCTGACAGCCTGGAGTTGCGGCCGCACCTGTCAACCCTGCGGCCGCAGGACCCTCTGGTGCGGCCACAAGTCATTGTTGTGCGGCCGCAGCTCCGTGTGTTGCGGCCGCAGGTGCTGACCTGCGGCCTACAGAGACTTCTGGGCTATTTTCTCTTACTTGTGCAGGTGCACATGGCCTTTTTGCGGGTGCAACACTTCATACCATGCAAAATTCTTCCTTATTTTCCATTTTAGTCCTCCAACTTTGATTTTGGTCCACTTTGGTCCCCGTTTTCTACTCGTGATGCACTTTCTAGTCCTTTTTGCTTCTTTTCAATGTCGTCGATCTAATGTTGGTCTTTTACCTAAAAATAAACAAAATTAAACATATTAAAACACTCCAAACACTTATAAAAACTATGAAATAATCACGAAATAAACACATATCAAACACCCCCAAACTTAACCCTTGTTCGCCCTCTAACAAGAAATTAAAAACAAAATAACATTCACGCATCAAACACTAACCACAAACTATAAGGAGGACTCAAAACATGTCAAGTATTTCATTGTTCGCCTCAGGTTAAATAAAATACCCATAGAATTCTAGCTGGACCAATTAAACAATCACCCACTATTTACTTATCAGATGCACGACATACGGTGTGTGTGTGCGGTAATCATTACGCAACTCAAATTCATGCTGGAATGTAATCACAGAATACACAACGCAATACCATGCCCATATTCCCTCGTGGTAAGATTTACCTCACCCCACTCGTAGGATTCACTCGTCATGCTTTTCTCTCCAATCCCGGGGTATTTAATCTATGTGGTATTCTATAAATAGTTCACTGCATTTTTCCACACGAGATGTTAAGCAAAAGTGACAAGATGTTTCAGGAACTACAATCATCCATCTAGCCATCTCAACTCTAAGTTTCCAAACTCTTAGCATTTGAGTCTTTTCCCGGCACTTCAAACCCCTATCAATCTTTATTTCCCAATTTTCCCCCTTTTTTTTGGTCTTATTTTATACCGATGAAATGCAATGCCCCAACAATAATGCTTTCTCAAGGACCCGTGTAGCGAGCTTTAGGTCGGTGGCTCCCGAGCTCGTCACTCAAGGCACCAAGTAAAATACCCCTCAGACTTAATCACTCGAGTCAATGAGGCAAGAAAATGGGGCACATATGAGATAAATGCATGAATATGTTTGTGTTTTCTTTTTTTTTTTTTTTTCAAAGGGGATTGATAGTATTGGTCAGCGCCGATATAGACTCGCCAACCAAAAGTCCTTCTACTCAAAGTAAAAACTTCAAAACATCAACTGCAGTTCCTCCAACATAGATTCACTAGTCTTACCACCCCCAAACTTAGCTTTTAAACTAGTATTGGTCATAGTATTCGGTTTGGGGAAGATTACCTATTCTCTATGGTCAATGTCGGATGTATCTGGGAAACGCGGCATCTAGATTACATCACCATCACAAATTCAAATCACACAATGGTCAAAGGTGCTCAAAATAAACTTAGTCGTGCACCAACAAGCGACAAGAATTTTTAAACGAGATTAAGTGATGCCTAATAGTCCAACTGTCCTCCTATCAATTATGCCCAAAAGAAACAATCATCGGCGATGCAACACTAGACAAACACACATAATAACACTAGACAAGAATTTTTTTTTTCAAACATATTATATGTAGGAAACATATTACGACACACATATTACGACACACATGCGGGAATTAAAATCAAATCACACATACACAACCCCCAAACTTAAAATGAACATTGTCCACAATGTTAAACAAGAAAAGAAAAGTAAAGAAGAGAAAAGTTTACTGAACATCCCAGCGGTGAGGTCAAGGGTCGGACGGTGGTGGAGGGAAACCGAAAGTAGCAAGCCGGGCCATCATCTCCTCATGCTCGTGGTGCCGAGCTCGCGTCTCTTCCTCGCACCACTGTCGGGCAGCAAAAGCCTCATCTTGTCTCCATTGTTTGGCCTCAAATGCCTCGGCCTGCAGTGTAGCGAGGTCCGCTCGAATGGCCTGAAACTCTGCACTATGATCGCATGGGGCCGGGGCGGAGCTGGATTGTGAGAAATCCCTACAAGGAGTACGCTGGATGGATGACTGGCGTGGTGGTTCATCACTACTTTCGTTGTCCACCGGGGGTTGTCGGTTACGCGCGGCCCGTGTCTGGATGTTCATTTGAACAAGGGTCGAACGGTCAATTCCCGTAGCAGTATTCTTCTTCTGCTTATCGCCCGGCCATGAAGGGACTCCCGCACGAGCACACAGGCCCGAGATGAGACTTGGAAATATAAGGGAGTTCTTTTTCGCCTTCTTCTGTGACTCAGATGGCGCCGGGCTTTTTGACTTGAGATTGGAGGCGGCGTCAAGGCCAGTGGCGAGCTTGTGAATGGAGTCGAAGATGATACTCCCAATATGAACATTAACCTCATTCGCCATGGCATATAAGATAGTGGCCCGGGTCTTGGGTACAGTACTGAGGTGAGTGGTTGGTTTTAGGTTGGTGCTCATAAAATTGGACAGCAGACGGACTTCCAAGTTCATGTGGTCGTTTTTCAATTCTCGCGGCCAACCAACGGGGGCCCCTTCATCATGGGAGATCAAAGTCTAGGCGACCGTATCCCATTCATCACTACGAATGCTAGGGACGTCCACGCCGTCCGCTACGGCATAATACTCTTGAATGGCATCGGGACTAAAAGGGACCCACACACCCCGTACATAAGTGGCGTGGAAATGTTGATCTTCTTCCTCGTCATCCTCGTCAACGTCCATTGAAAGGTGCTCATTATAATTAGCATAAAATTTCCGCACCACATCTTCATTTACCTCGTGAAGGTTTCTACAAAGGCGTCCCCAACCATTTTGATTGATTAGTTTCACCAAAAGTCGATCATTCAACGAGGCCATGTCAACCACCCGCTCATATGTGAATCCCCATCCGTCAATGAGTTCTTTGCGAATAACTGATCGCGGGGTAGGGTATCCGTTGAGTGGAGGAGTTTCCGTACGGGCCCGTTTACCTTGATTGGAAGATGCCGCGCCTTGGGGCTCCTTGCCCTTTCCTTGTGTCGAAGTGCCGCGGGTTCTTGGTGGCATGGTGACTTGAAGACCCTACAAAGTATAGCGTGCATTAGATAGAGAACTTAAACAAAAAGAATTGAAGTGGATGACACTATCCACGTGCCTATTGCCAAGACGACCCGAACTTTGAGGGTATCTAGCGAATGCATGTGATCCCAAAAAGATGTGAGCAATCATTATGTTATGTATTCATCAAAAACAAACATGTATCCATGAGATGGTGGAGCATCATTGGGACAAGTAAAGAACAAGTTCAAAGTAGGCAATGTCTTGAAAAACTTTATAGAGACATTTTATCAAACACTTGGTGGGTATGACTTGGGAAGCTAGAAAATGGCAAGTAATGGTAATGCATTGATACCCAATATACATGTAAATAGCGTCCTACTCATCAATGGCAACACCAATGGATGGAAACCTTCACAACCCATGCAAAAATAGGTGCACACAAAGTCTTGAATTACTAAGGCAAACCCCTAGTTCAAATGTAAACTAGAATAGCAAGTGGGGGTGTGAGTGTTATCTATAAGCATGACAATTATATCAACATGTGCTCAAAGCAAGACATTTGTGAGAAAAACAAGTAAAACAAACCTTTAGTGAATGAGTAGGAGAATAAACTTCACCCTTAACCTTACTTGGGTATGCAAGTAAACTTCAATTTGGAGAAAATGCAAGAAACTCTAGCAATTGGGTGGAGAATTTTCGAGTTTGGGGGAGAGGATTCTCGTTTAGGGCTTGAAAGAGGCAAACAAATGAGAGGGGAAGGTGAGAAAATCAAGTTAAAACAAGGTGGAAGGGAGGCGGGCCACAGCTGGCGGGCACCCTTGTGGGTGCGGCCGTCGCGGCTGTAGAGAGTTCTCTGCAGGCCGTGTTGGCCCATTTGCGGCCGCAGACCAATGGGGTGCGGCCGCACCCCTTAAATAATTTTTTTTTTTAACTTATGCATGACCTATCTATCTATGGGGATAACGATATGTTTATAAAACCCGAAAAATGGACTCCTAAATGAAATAAGCATGCAAATGCAATAAAGTAAAAAGATAGGGACAGAAGAATGGGTTGCCTCCCATTAAGCGCTGTATTTATAGTCTGTAGCTCGACTTCTTGCAGCTCTACTCTGGTACGACAATGTCAATGGTTGACTTCGCCGTTGGGAACTCTTCAACGTAGTGCTTTACTCGTTGACCATTGACTTTAAAACTCCCTTTCTGTGGGTAATAGAGCTCCACTGTACCATATGGAAAGACTTTAGAGATAGTGAATGGCCCAGACCATTTTGAGCGTAGTTTTCCCGGAAAAAGCTTCAAACGGGAGTTATACAACAACACTTGATCCCCTTCTTTAAAAATTCTCTTGTGGATCTGCTTATCGTGCCATTGTTTTGTTCTCTCTTTATAAATTAGTGAATTCTCGTATGCATCCAATCTCAATTCGTCGAGCTCATTCAGTTGGAGCAAACGAGTTTCCCCAGCCTTTGCCATATCCATATTCAATTGCTTGAGCGCCCAATACGCTTTGTGTTCGAATTCCAATGGCAGATGGCATGCTTTACCGAACACCAGCCGGTAAGTTGACATGCCAATTGGCATTTTGTATGCAGTCCTATAAGCCCATAGTGCGTCATCTAGCTTCTTGGACCAATCTTTCCGTGTGGAATTAACAGTCAACTCCAAGATCCTTTTCAATTGCCGATTGGATGTCTCGACCTGGCCACTGGTCTGGGGATTATAGGCCGTAGCTACCCTATGTTGCACCCCATACTTGTGAAGAACTGCTTTGAAAACATGATTACAAAAGTGGGTGCCACCATCACTAATTATAGCCCTCGGTGCCCCATATCGGTTGAATATGTAATTCTTCACGAAGTTAACCACCACTCTAGCATCATTTGTTGGCAATGCCTTCGCTTCAACCCATTTGGACACATAATCCACGGCTACAATGATGTACTTGTTAGAGTACGATGAGGGGAATGGTCCCATGAAATCAATTCCCCAGACGTCGAATAATTCGACTTCCAAAATGTTGTTAAGGGGCATTTCATGGCGGGCCGAAATATTCCCAGTTCGTTGACACCGATCACATGAACGACAGAAGCTGTGAGCATCTTTGAAGAGAGTGGGCCAGTAAAATCCACACTGAAGTACTTTAGCTGCTGTTTTGGTGGGACCGAAGTGCCCACCATATGCTGATGCATGCACTTTTGCTAAAATCGGCTTCATCTCTTCTTCTGGAATGCATCTCCTTAGTATTTGATCGGGGCCCCTCTTGTACAAATATGGCTCGTCCCAGTAGTAAAACTTCACCTCATGGAGCAACTTCTTCTTTTGCTGGTAAGTGAATTCAGGTGGCAATACTTGGCTCACAAGATAGTTCACTATATCTGCATACCAAGGTGCCTGTCCAATTGTTAATAGTTGTTCATCCGTGAAATACTCATTAATTTCCAATTCTTCATCCGCTGTTGGTTGCTTCAATCTTGACAGGTAATCAGCGACTTGATTTTATGTCCCCTTCCTATCCTTAATTTCGATATCAAACTCTTGTAGCAATAGAATCCATCGTATCAATCTTGGTTTTGCATCTTTCTTTCCAAGCAGGTATTTCAGGGCCGAGTGATCGGTGTGGACAATTACCTTTGACCCAATCAAGTAGGAGCGAAACTTGTCAAAGGCGAAGACAACGGCGAGCATCTCCTTTTCGGTTGTGGCGTAGTTGACCTGAGCGTCATTCAAAGGTTTACTAGCATAGTAGATCACCCTAAACACCTTTTCATGTCCTTGCCCGAGTACTGCTCCCACTGCAAAGTCACTAGCGTCGCACATCACTTCAAATGGAAGATTCCAATTGGGTGCCACGATAGTGGGTGCGGTGCTCAATCTCTCCTTAAGGGTGTTAAACGCCATAAGACATTCCTCAGAAAAATTGAAGGGCATATCTTTCTCCAACAAGGTACACAAAGGCTTGGTAATTTTCGAAAAATCCTTTATGAATCTTTGATAAAACCCCGCATGCCCCAAGAAGATTGTTATTCCTTTGACAGAGGTAGGGGGCTGCAATTTCTCTATAAGTTGTATCTTCGCCTTATCTACCTCAATCCCGTTTTCGGATATTCGGTGCCCCAAAACTATGCCTTTCACCATAAAATGGCACTTCTCCCAGTTTAAAACAAGGTTCGTTTCTTGGCACCGTTTAAGCACATGAGATAAATTAGTCAAGCAATCATCAAAGGAATCACCAAATACAGAGAAGTCGTCCATAAATACCTCGATGATCCGTTCCACCATATCAAAAAATATCGCCATCATGCACCTCTGGAAGGCGGCGGAGCATTACATAGTCCGAACGGCATTCTTGGAAAGGCAAATGTCCCATATGGACACGTGAAGGTCGTTTTCTCCTGATCTTCTGGTGCAATTGGGATATGGTTGTATCCCGAATATCCATCCAAGAAACAGTAATGGGAGTGTCCGCCGAATCTTTCGAGCATTTGATCTAGGAATGGTAAGGGAAAGTGATCCCTTCGCGTAGCACTGTTTAGCTTCCTATAATCAATGCACACTCGCCATCCCGTCACCAATCTAATGGGAATCAACTCGTTCTCATCATTTTTCTGCACAGTAATGCCTCCTTTCTTTGGCACAACATGAACGGGGCTAACCCATGGACTATCCGAAATGGGGTATATGATGCCCACATCCATTAGCTTGAGTACTTCCCCCCGAACTACCGCTTGCATCATGGGATTTAATCGGCGTTGCCCTTCAATCGTAGGCTTGCTTTCGTCTTCCATGAGGATTTTATGCATGCACAAAGACGGGTTTATTCCTTTGATATCGGTGATAGTCCATCCGATTGCCGTCTTATGTGCTCTCAGTGCCCTTAAAAGCTTTTCTTCTTCCTCCTCAGTTATCTCATTAGCAATTATAACTGGCAGTGTGTTTAAATCACCGAGATAAGCATACCGTAAATGGTTGGGTAGCGGTTTAAGCTCAAGAGACGGTGCTTTCTCAATTGAACGTAGGGGTCTAGATGTACTCTCTCCAAGCGGTGTGTAGTACTTGTGCTTCTTAACCAACAATGGGGGGCTTCTTCGAGCAAGTGCACAATGGATCTTAGCGCTGGGTGTTCACATTGAGCAGTTTATGACCTCATTATGCACGAGGCTAGGTCGTCATCAATGAAAGCGGTTTCTAGAGCGTCTTCAACACAACGCTCAACTACGTCCACTTGGTAGCAAGAATCTGAACTGGTGGGGTACTTCATTGTCTTAAAAACATTGAAAGTGACATGTTCGTCTCCCACTCTTAGCATCATCTTTCCTTCACAAACGTCAATTAATGCTCTCCCAGTTGCCAGAAACGGTCGTCCCAAAATAATAGGGATATCATTATCCTCCTCCATATCTAGAATGATGAAGTCGGAAAAAATGAACTTCGCCACTTTGACTAAAACGTCTTCAATGATTCCTCGAGGGCGCTTAATGGATCGATCCGCAAGTTGGAGTGAGACAGTAGTTGGTTTGGCTTCACCCAATCCCAATTTCCTATAAACAGAAAGAGGCATTAAATTAATACTTGCCCCTAAATCACATAAAGCATTATGGAAAGTGTTAGAGCCAATAGTGCACGGGATAGAGAAACTCCTGGGTCTTTAAGTTTAGGAGGCAATCTCTTCTGGATAATTGCGCTGCGCTACACTCTTCCGTTAGGCACACGGTTTCATTATCTTCCAATTTCCTCTTGTTGGACAAAATATCCTTCATGAACTTAGCATAGCGCAGCATCTGTGCTAGAGCTTCTGCAAACGGGATGTTAATGTGTAGCTTTTTAAAGACTTCTAAAAATTTCCCGAATTGTTTGTCCAACTTATGCTTTTGCAATCTTTGCGAACGGGATCGGTGGTACGTAAGCTTTCATGGGAGCTGGCTCATTCTTCTCAACTTCTCCATTCCCTTCATCCTTTTGCTCAACGCCCGACGAGTCATTCTTCTCATCCTCATTCGTCTGTAGTGGCTCACTAGCGGGAATGTTAATTTCCTTGCCCGGCCTCTTCACATGTATTTCTGGGAGTTGCACTCCACTTCGGGTCGTAATGGCTTGCACATGCTCCCTCGGGTTTGTCACCATATTGCTTGACAAAGTCCCGGGTGCCCTTTCGGAGAGCTGTAAAGCCAGTTGCCCGAGTTGAGTTTCAAGCTTTTTAATTGAAGCTTGTTGGTTTTGGTAGTTCATCTCTTGCCTCTCAAACATTTTGTCTGTTTTCTGCATGTATTGCTGAAACATCTCCCCCAAGTTTGGTTTTTTCTCCGGTGGAGGATTATTTGAGCCATCCCCATATCGCAAGTTCGGGTGAAATTTCCATCCCGGATTAAACGTCTGTGAATACGGGTTGAACTATTGGCGGTTGGCATTTCCCATGTAATTCACCTGCTCGTTTTGCGCTGCCAACAACATACAATCTGAGATTGCATGATTTGCTCCACAATTTTCGCATACCGGAGTTGCTTGAGCTGAGTGCACCCCTTGAGTTTGTGCCCGTACTAGCAACTCCACTTGTTTCGTTAATGCTGCTATTTGAGCATTAGTGGATGCTAGTACATCACTCTCATGTGGTATGGGTCCTTTCTTTAAAACCACACGGTCGGATGGAAACATAGTGTGTGTCTTAGCAATCAACTCCAAGAGATCCCACGCTTGGTTTACTCGCATGTTAGTGATGGATCCATTAGACGACGAGTCCACAATCGATTTGAACTGTGGAGATAGGCCGGAATAGAAATACTGGACCTGAGTCCCTTTGTCAATCCCATGATTCGGGCATTTTCTGAGCATTCCTTTGAACCTATCCCAAGCTTCATGGAAACTCTCACCTTCAAATTGTTGGAACATCGAGATATCCAACTTCATTTTAGCTACCTTAGCCGGTGAGAAATATTTATTACAGAATTTGCGAGCCAAGTCATCCCACGTGGTTATACTTGCATCTGGCTCCGAGTCTAGCCACTCCAAAGCGCTATCTCTGAAGGTATATGGGAAGAGACGAAGTTTGATAGCGTCCTCATTAACTCCCTCGAACTTAAAGTTTTGGCACATTCGTAGGAACCTGGAAAGGTGAGTGTGCGGGTTCTCATGGGCGAGACCATAGAATTGGAGGCTATTGCTGAACAGATTGATCAGATCAGCGAGCAGCTGAAACTCGTTTCTCCCAAACGGAGGGTAGACGATGCTGGAACGGGATGGGGCCGCTGGTGGTGTCAAGAATTGTGCCATGGGTAAGTTCCCACCATCATCGTCCTCACCATCTTCTTCATCTCCATCTGGCTCTGCATTCCTCCTATTCATCATTACTATTCTTCGGTTAGCCTCTTCTTCACCACGCCTCACGTCTTGCTTCTTCCTGGCCGTATGCTCCATTACTAATTTGCGTCGGGCTTGAAATGTACGTTCGATCTCCGGGTCAAATTCTTCGAAATTGCCCCTTTGAGCGCGGGTCATGCACCATATGCAAATTTCTGCAAGAAGTTAATGACGCAAGGATCAAAAATTCTTTTATATGAAGAAACTAAAAGTAATCTAAACGAAAATTAAAAGCTATGATTGCTATAAACCAATACTAAATAAAAATAGTCCCCGGCAACGGCGCCAAAAACTTGTTGTGAGATTTATCGCAAGTGTACGATATCGCGGATTCAAGTAGTAAAATGGACCTTTGGAGTCTGGATTATCGTTCCCACGAGGACTATTTTATTCAGTACCGCTCTAAATCAATCAAAATAAGTGCAAATAAAAAGAACAAAGGTAAGAATTTGGGATTTCTAGTAGAAATTGTAAATAACACAAAATAAATTGCTAAATTATAAAAATTGGTGAAATCAAATGTGAGTGAAAGTTGGGAATCCCGATTTATCTTTAGATTTCCTATTTGATTTCTCTTCTCAATTTCCAATCTCAAATTGTGTTAGATCGAATTCACGCAATTGATTTAATTTACCTCTCTCGAGTTCAAATTAATCCTATTTAATTAAGTCAACTACCATATCTCTACGCGTAGTTAGAATGCCCCTTAATTAAATGCATGCACGCTCATAAGAATTCATACATAAATCCACCTATCACGTGGGATCACGACAATTTCAAAAGTCTATCTCTAGCTTTTAAGACTTGCCGGATTTTACTACGTGGTCTAAATACCTAATTCGCCTCTCGGTTGATTAGAATTCACGGATCAATGATTTAGTGATCAATTAAATCATGCAGTAAGTGTAGAAGTAAAATCAACACATATAAATCAAAACTCAAGAAATTGAGAGTTAAAATCAAATCATAGATCTAAATTACATCGTTCATCCCAACCAATAGAGTTAGTTGTTCACACTAAATGAAAATAACACAAAAATAGCAATAAAAAGGGAGTTCATCACCGGTATTACAAGAAGAATCGAGAATATGAAGTTGATCTTGCACCAAGCTTCAACTTCTTCTTGGATCTCCTCCGCAAACCATGTAAATCTCTCCAAATGGCTTGATGGTCTTGTGTTTTTGCTCTCTCCAAATCCTTCCCGAAAGCTCTCCCTTTGTGTCTCGAAAGGAAGTATTTAAAGTCCACATTAGGTCTTTTAGGACGCTCAAGACCGTGCACACCAATATGGTAGAGTCCAAGTAGGAGACGAACCGAACTAAGTCATTTGACTGGAGTTGCGCCTCACTATCAACCTGCGACGCGGGACCCTCGTGCGGCCTGAGTCATTGTCAGCGACGCGACTCAGGTTGTTGCGACGCAGTGTCGACTGCGACCTCTGAGACTTCTGGGCTATTTTCTCTTACTTGTGCAGGCGCACATGGCCTTTTTGCGGTGCAACACTTCATACCATGCAAAATTCTTCCTTATTTTCCATTTTAGTCCTCCAACTTTGATTTTGGTCCACTTTGGTCCCCGTTTTCTACTCGTGATGCACTTTCTAGTCCTTTTTGCTTCTTTTCAATGTCGTCGATCTAATGTTGGTCTTTTACCTAAAAATAAACAAAATTAAACATACTAAAACACTCCAAACACTTATAAAAACTATGAAATAATCACGAAATGAACACATATCAATAACGGCAAGAGAAAGATGAAAGAATATGAAACTGCTCCTAAGGGTGCAACACAAAAGAAACAACAAAAGGACATTGATAGCTGTTTCTTTTGCAAGAAGTCTGGACATGTGGAGAAAGATTGTGCCAAATATCACGTTTGACATGCAAAAAAAGGTGCAATCTTTACTTTGGTCTGTTATGAAGTTAATTTAGCTTCAGTACTTAGAAACATTTTGTGGTTAGATTCCGATCCAACTACTCACATAAGTGTTTCTATGTAGGTTTGCCTGAACTACCGAAAGCCAATGATGGTGAAAGACACATCTATGTTGGCGATAGCAAATCAATAGAAGTTGATGCAATAGGCACATTTAAGTTATTGTTAGGAATTGGTTATTATTTGGATTTTAAAGACACTTTCGTTGTCCCGTCTTTTAGACGAAATTTGGTTTTTGTTTCTTTGTTGTACAAGTCAGGTTATTATTATTCATTTGGAAATAATCAATTTAGTCTTTCATTAAATTCAAATATTATTGGTACTGGTTCATTATGTGCTTATGATAAGTTGTATTTTCTTGATAATATTGCATCGTATAATGAAATCTTGCATGTGGAATCGCGTGGTACTAAGCACAAATTAAATAAAGACAATTCAGCGATCATTATGGCACAAGCACTTAGGTCATATCTCAAAAGCTAGAATTGAGAGACTTGTCTCTGATGGCATTTTAGATTCCTTTGACTTTACAGACTTACATGTCTGTGTTCATTGTATCAATTGAAAATAGACCAAAATTAAGAAATTAGGTGCCAACAGAACTTCAGACATCTTAGAATTGATTAATATGGATATTTTTGGACCATTCCTACGGCTTCTTGGAATGGTCAGCAATATTTTATATCATTCATAGATGATTACTCAGGTAATGGGTACCTATATCTCATTCATGAGAAGTTTCAGTCTCTAGATGTGTTCAAGGCTTTTCAATCCGAGGTTTAGAAACAGTTCAACAAAAGGATTAAGAGTGTTAGATCTGACCGTGACTGTTCAGGTAAACAACGTCCAGAACCATTTGCTAAATTCCTAGATGAATGTGGAATCGTCCTACAGTACACTATGCCAGGATCTCCTAGCTGAGAGACGAAATAGAACTCTTAAGGAGTATGTTAGTCATTCGACCTTACCAGAATCACTTTGGGGAGAAGCATTAAAAACTGTAGCTTACATTCTTGATAGATTACCGACTAAAGCATCTGTTAAAACACCTTATAAGTTTTGGATAGGCAAAAAGTATAGTTTAAAGCATTTTCACATATGGGGATATCCAGCTGAGGTGAGGCCTTATAGGCCACATGAAAGTAAATTAGACTCCAAAACTATTAGCAGCTACTTTATTGGTTATTCTGAGCTATCCAGGGGGTATAAGTTTTATGATCCCACACTCCGATCAATTTTTGAGATGGGAACTATAATATTTTTTGAGGATATTGAGTTTGGGGGCAGAACTAAGGTTAACGACATTATTTTTGAGGAGGAGTCGGTTTCGATTCTTACTATCGCCTTTGACAATGAGCAAGATTCTATACTTGTCATTGATCAAGAAGTAAATCAAAAGGCTCAACAAGACAATGTTGAACAACTCTCCACTCAGGATGGGGAAATTGTTCTAGAAAAACAAACTCAACAACCTTATGAGCTAAGGAGATCCACTAGAGAAAGGAAAAGTGCTATTCCAGATGATTATATAGTGTTTCTCCAAGAACATGAGGAAGACATTGTAACATTGGAAGATGATCCAATCAACTTCCATCTGCCATGCAGGGGTTCTACTTCTCATAAGTGGATTGATGCCATGAATGAGGAATGCAAGTCTATGCAAGACAATAAGGTTTGTGATCTTATCCCATTACCAGAAGGTGCGAAACCCATTGGCTGCAAATGGATATTTAAAACTAAGAGGGATTCGAAAGGTAATGTAGAAAGATATAAGACTCATCTTATAGCTAAAGGCTTTAACCAAAAGGAAAGCATCAATTGTAAAGACACTTTCTCTCTGGTTTCTACGAAAGACTCTTTTAGGACAATTATGGCATCTATTGCACATTTTGATCTTGAGTTACATTAGATGGATGTAAAGACTGCGTTTCTTGATGGTGATATTGATGAAACAAATTATATGGTGCAGCCAAAAGACTTTGTGTCAGGCGACCCGAAGAATATGATTTGCAAATTAAAGAAATCCATCTATGGGCTCAAGTAACCTTCCCGTCAATGGTACCACAAATTTCATTAAATAGTTATCTTGTTCAGTTTTTTGGTAAATGCTATTGATGATTGTGTGTATCAGAAGTTAAGTGGTAGTAAGTATATTTTTTTGATTTTACATGTGGATGACGTACTGCTTACCACTAATGATATAGGCATGTTGCACGAAACTAAGAGATTTCTATAGAAGAATTTTGAGATGAAAGATCTTGGTGGCGCCTCTTTTGTATTAGGAATTTAGATACAACGAGATCGGTCTCAGGGTATTCTTGGATTATCACAAAAGAGCTATATCAATAAGGTTCTCAAAAGGTTTGGCATGCAGGATTGTAAACTAGGTGACACTCCTGTCATTAAATGAAAGAAATTTAGTCTCAAACAATACCCTAAGAATGACCTTAAAATTAAAGAGATGCAAAAGATTCCATATACTCTTGCAGCTAGGAGTCTCATGTACGCTCAAGTTTGTACACGTCCCGACATAGTGTTCATTGTTGTAATGCTTGGCAGATATTTAAACAACCCTGGTATGAATCATTGGAAAGGGAGCCAAATGGGTAATGGGGTACTTACTGAGAAAAAAAGATTACATGCTCATATATAGGAAATCGAATCAGCTGGAGATCATAGGATATTCTGACTCCGATTTTGCTGGATGCCAAGATAGTAAGAAATCCACTTTAGGCTATATTTATCTACTGGCTGGATGAGTTATTTCCTAGAGGAGTAGCAAGCAGACACTCACAGCTTCTTCTACCATGGCAGCAGAATTTGTAGCATGTTATGAAGCATCTAATCAAGGAATATGGCTGCGAAATTTTATCACTGAGGTGTGTATATTGGATGGTGTAGAAAGACCACTTAAGTTGTATTGTGACAATAAATCAACAGTTCTATATTCCAATAATAATAGGACTCAGCTAAGTCAAAGCATACTGATATTAAGTTCGTAATTGTGAAAGAACTAGTGCAGAGTGGACAGATTTCCATAGAGCACATTGGGACGAACTCCATGATTGCAGATCTGTTTACTAAGGGATTACCATCCAAAGTATTTCATGAGCACACTGCTCATATGGGTATTTTGTTATTTGATGATATCGTGGTTTAGTGGGAGTTTGTATTTTTGGTGCTTTATGTTTTGGTTTTGGTCGTGGAAATACTAGTTATAACAGCCACATTTAATTTTTTCTTCATTTAAAGACGTATACGATGTCATTATGGCTTCTCCATTTTTAACTTTAGAAATTTAAGTTTAGCGCCCGTCTAGCAAATTAAAAATAATTTTGAATTAATAATCTAATCGGGTCAAATTTTACTAAGGGCCAATAAATTATCCGTTGGGCTTAGGCCAACTATTAAGTCAAATGCCCGTATAACTAGCCCATTGGACTTGGAGCCATCCTATATCCTATTGGGCCAATTATCTGATTTTTACCCAACCGTATTATTATTATTAGCCAAATCAATTCAATCCCATCTCATCACAATCCAAACCAAACGTGGGCTATGTTGTTGAGAATTCTACCCCATTTCCACTACCAATTCCTCACGTTTCCCTCTCACCCTCCCTCATATTCTGCTCAACTCTACAGACTCCCCTCACAATTCATGTAAACTCAAGAACACTCTGCAATTCTCATGCCAAACAAACAATCTTCATAACCAAAGCAAGGAAAACAAACGCAGCTATACAAGCAATCCATCAAACTTTTCTTCTATCAATTGTATTAGCTTCTATACCTTACTGCTTGAATTGAAACAATTAACCTACTGCTAGTTTCCTTCTTTTATTTATTGATGTAAATTCACTAGATGAAAACAAGCACACGCCTACATAATAATCCAATGTTTCAAAATTTGTTCAATCAATTTCCCAGCTAACTCAATTTTCCCAGTCAAACATTCTTCACAAATCATTCCAACACAACATCGATTCATACAATTGGGAATCCTGAACACTTTTCAAAAAATATAGATTTTGAATCATCATCTTTCCACTGTTGCTTGTTTTTAAATAAAAAAAGGGAAGAAATGCCGAAATTTTGGATATGAGCAGCGAGTGAGTCGGCCATGGCTGCCCAACTCTCGACTTCAATTTCTTCCATACCTGGCTCCCAAATCAACCATAGAGTGTAGAGGAACCCAACACTCGAACTCAATCAACGATTTTCAGTCCATTTGGCGTCGTTTCCATCGGATTTTTGTCCGAAAAATCGAATTCACTTGGCTGTGGGTCTCGGCCAAATCACGGCCGTGGCGAGAGGAACCCCGTGTAGTTGCCGCTGCTATTTCTTCCTCTGCGTGTATGGTGCATATACGTATGAACAATTGAGAAAATCCTATATATTTACCTTATATTGAGAGCTTATAAGTTCAATCCTCCAAGTTTCAAATTCAATTTAAATTGGTCCCTTAGTTTTATGCTTTCTTTTCGATAGTTTACAACATTCCTCAAATTCATAGTTTCACTTCAGTTGACTGCAATTGAATTTATATAATTTACAATTGAAGTCCTCAAATCCTGATTTAACTTTCAAATAGTCCTCAAATTGCCTAATCTTCTCAATCAGGTCCCAAATCAAGTTTTAAAAATTTAATTCCAACCCCTAAGGTTTTGATTGAATTTTAAATTAGCCCCAATCGACTAATAACTTCAATTTCAACCTTCAAATCAATATTTTACTTCCATTATGCCCATAGAAACTTTTTAATATTTTCGGGTTGGCCCTAAAACTCAAGGTTAAACATTTTAAGACCCGAATAAATTATTAGGCTTCAATTTTGAGATTTAAATTACTAAATTATATTTAATTTCTCTACTAGACGACATGCAAAGTCCGTAGAGGTGCTAACATCACACCATCCATAATTTCGAGGAATTTACAATAACAGCGAATTGAGGTGGGGTTACTTTATGCAAAATTGAGTTACTTCTTGCAATTGTTCTTATTTTAAAAGGCGATTGTTTACTTTAAAATCCATATCATGTCCTTTTACGTGTTATAATTTGTGGTATTTGCTATGTGACATGCATGTGATGGTGTTAAATACCATCTCCCACGAAATGTGTTAAGGGCCATTCGGATAGTTATAGCGACTTTCCCCCACGTTGGACTGGAGTTTCCAACACTCGACTTTCTATAATTATCTACCTCTAATTGTAATTCCGTATATGGCTATGTGATATGGTGAAAATATTTTTCTACTGTACCCCACTGAGTATAGCAACGTTATACTCACCCCAAATATTTTAAGACTCTTTTAAGATTAAGGAGTCCGGCGAAGCGGCATCAAGCGGGGCAATATCATCCATATAAACCCATGTTAAATTAGTTTTCTTTTATTAGAAGATTTAATTTGTTTGTTTAGAAAATGAATATTGGTTATCAAGTTGATGGATATTATTCTATTTAAATTCATGGATTATTATTATTATTATTATTATTATTATTATTATTATTATTATTATTATTATTATTATTATTATTATTATTATTATTATTATCATCATTATTATTATTATTATTGAAAATGTTATTGAAAAAAAATCATCAAATTTCTACGTTTCAATTAAGTGAAAGCTACTATAGTAACACTTCGATATTCAAAAGTCAGGGCGTTACACTAGTGTGTTTAGTTTTTGGTACAGAAATAAAGTATTCAGTTCATTCCACTCTGTTATAATATGTTTTGTATTGATCTCACTAAGGAATAAGGCAGGACCAGTTGAAAATAGGTATATTAAGATCACATCATATGTAATTTCCATGCTACGCATCCATGCTTGATCTGTGTCATTTGGTTGTATTGGTATACGTGATCATTGATAGGTTTAGTCATGTTAAATGTGACAAAAATCACTTTTATCCTATATTAGTATAATCAATGGATAAGATTGTTTGAAAATACCCTTGACAATGATAGGACAGCTTGAGCTCATAAGGTTGCGCACATTTGCCACGTTATATATGTAGCCCAGTTGGAGATTGTTGGAATAATTCTTCAATATGTGGGTCACACATGTGTTTTAAATATGTGCTAGCTGTTTTAAGGTTTAGCCAATATTGAAAGTGATCAATAAAATTTCGTTCTGCTAATTGGGTATTAAAATGATTATGAAATTAATGTGTAGAGACTAGTTAGTATTTTTAAATTGATGAGAGGCCAATTTAGAAATACTAAGAAATAGTTGCGGCCCTAGCAGCTATCTATATAAAGGGGTCATGGTCCCCAATTATGCGTATGTTTTTATTCTCTCTGCATCCCCATCAACACAGAAGAAATCTTAAGGAACTACGTATCAATTGATAAATCATAACCCGTGTTTTCATATCTCAATTAGATTATGGAATCAGGTACGCTTTTGCTTTTGTGTTCTTCTTCTCTCTTTGAATCAAGATGGGTATTCAGCAATTAAATTTGGATTTAAACCCAACAAACAGAACTTTGGCGATTCAATTTACTCCACAAAAGTACTAAACAAATAAAAACATAAAGCAGCATCTACCACTCATATCTAATTAACTAATGCAAAACTAAAGCATCTTGAGTGTTGTCATGCGTGAATGACACATATAGCAAAAAATTAAATTTGGAAAAAAAAACAAAGTTTCATGCTCGCTTGAATGAGCTATTTTTCTAAATTTCGTAATGCTTTTCAAGTAATTACTATGTCTCGGCACTTATGTTGTGGATTTCCGACACGAATTTAGAAGATTGTCATGATTCAAATTTGGTAAAAAATCATAAGAATAATTACAACAAACACCACAATCAAGTAGATTTTTAGGAAAATACTAATATGCAATATCTCAATTGAAAATAGAAAATAATGGAACCTTTATCAAGCATTATAACATGTTAAAGCTCCCCAAGAGTCAAAACTTACAACAGAGAACATCAAATACTCAATTGAATCTATCCAGAGATGCAACAATTAGTTGGGGTGGATGTCTTCCTCTTTTTGACGTCTTATATATAGAGAATATTATCAAGTAAAAAAGTCATTAATTTAATGCTTTAATTGAATTAAGATTAATTAGTAATTTCAACTGTCAAGGCTATTCACATACATGAATCAATGGGTGAATTGAATTAGGATTCGTATTCAAATTTCAAGAATTTGATGCATGAATGTGCATTTCAATATTAAGAATTGGATGCCTTTATTTATTTATGAAGGATCCGTTGATTAAACATGTTTCAAAAAATATAATTGGGCTATTATTCTAATTTAACATATATTGAAGGGACAAAATTGTTTAAAAAATAATTTCCACTGCATGGCACTTTTAATAATAATAATAATAATAATAATAATAATAATAATAATAATAATAATAATCATCATCATCATCATCATCACCACCACCACCACCACCACCACCACCACCACCACCACCATTGATGATAAAGATGTTTTCTCCCGTACATTCACAAAAAAAAGGTTGTCTGTCCCCTGTCATTCCATCTTCACATTTCTCTCTTTCAACCATTGTTTCTTCTCAAACCTTATGGATGGTTTCCATCACAAAGCAATAATATAATAATAATAATAATAATAATAATAATAATAATAATAATAATAATAATAATAATATTATTATTATTATTATTATTATTATTATTATTATTATTATCATCATCATCATCTATCAATCCTTATTTCTAAAAGTGGCTTAGAATGATAAAACTTTTTCTTCCGTCATTACCCTTATGCATTTAATAAAATTAACATGTGAAATGAAATTACTATGCAAAATTCAATATGTACGATGGCGGGATTTTGAGCGCAATCATACAGTGTGAAGATGGGCAATGCCTCAATTTTGTACCTAACATGTGATCCAGTTTCAGCGTGGGCTAAAACTTATTTTTGGGCAATATATCATGAAATGAACCCAGTGGTGTACCTAACATATTGAGCTTCTAAATTTAAGGTTTAAAGGCCCCAAAGCAAAAAATGGGTCGTTACAATCTACCCACCTTAATGAATTTTCGTCCTCGAAAATTACCTCAACTTTCGCCTTCAAACAATTGGGGATATTTAGCACGTATCTCATCCTCTCGTTCCCATGTGGCCTTCTCGATCGAGTGGTGTTGCCATAATACTTTAACTAGCGGTATTTCTTTGTTGCAAAGCTTCTGTACCTTATCCTCTATGATAGATATCGATGTTTCCTCGTGACTCAGGTCCGGCCGGATGTCCAAATGTTGGTGTTGTATACCACCAGGGCCGGACCTCTCAAAAGGCCCGACAGGCCACCGACTCAGGGCCCAATATTTCTAGATTTTTTGGGGGCCCAAAATTTGATAAACTTTCTATATATACATGACCGTGTAAAATATGCTAACGAATGGTCTAGTGGTGTAGTGGTAGGACTTCTGTTATTGCATGCCTTCCTTCTCAGGTTCGAATCTTCAATGTGTGTTAATCCTCCATTTTTATTTTTTCAATTATTAATACATGGGCTGATGGGCCTCCACAAGTCCTAGTGGGATTACAAATACAATTGTTTTAAATTCTAATTGAATATTTGGGCTTGCACAAATCAAGTTAGGATTAGAATTACAAGTTGCAATTTATGATTAGTATTTAATTCCAATTGGCTTAATTCATTCAACCCCACACGGCCAAAGTAGTGCGCCATAACTGTTGATCTTCGTTATCATTCAAAATTTTGAAGATTATTAAGGTTCGTCGGTATTTTTATTTTTATTTTTATTTCAATTGAATTATTTGGGGTAAGTTTAGAAAACATGGGAACTTGGGAAAAATCATGTCACTCAATTAAGAAAATATGATATTGTAAAATTTGAATGCAATGAAAGCAAACATGGGAACTTGGGGGCCCATTTTTTATATCTCGACTCAGGGCCTTTAAATCTCAGGTACGGCACTGTGTACCACGTGGTTTGGACCTGGAACATACTTCTTTAACAGTGAAACGTGAAAGACATTATGTACGGCTGATAGCTCAAATGGGAGCACTAAATGGTATGCCACGTCCCCAAAGCGATCCAAGATTTCGAAAGGGCCCATGAAACATGGCTTGAGTTTCTCTTTCTTTCCAAATGGAAAGACTCCTTTCATGGGCATAACCTTAAGGCAAACCTTCTCCCCAACAGAGAATTCCAAGTCATTCTTTCTTTTGTTAGCATAACTTTTCTATCTGTCCTGGGCATTTTTCATGCCATCACGAATCTTCTCAATAGCTTGTACTGTCTGCTCGACAATTTCTGGCCCTAGTATTTTCTGCTCTCCGACTTCATCCCAGTGTATCGGTGATCGGCATTTCCTCCCATACAAGGCTTCATAAGGCGCCATGCCAATAGAGGCACGATAACTATTGTTATATGAAAACTCAATCAACGGCAAGTACTTCTTCCAATGCCCACCGAATTCTAATGTGCATGTACGTAGCATATCTTCTAATGTCTGGATTGTTCTCTCAGATTGCCCATCTGTCTGATGGTGAAATGCGGTGCTGAAACATATCTTGGTTCCCATAGCCTGGTGCAAACTTTTCCAGAAGTTGTAGGTAAACCTCGGATCTCGGTCGAATACGATTGTAACTGGGACACCATGTAATTTTACAATCTCCTTCACATATAACCGTGCCCATTGATCCATGGAGAAAGTCATCCGGACAGGCAAGAAATGTGCTGACTTAGTAAGTTGGTCCACAATCACCCAAATGGCATCGTGATTGGTGACCGATTTTGGGAACCCTGTTACGAAGTCAATAGTTATATGTTCCCATTTCCATTCCGAGACCTCCAAGGGTTGTAATGAGCCCAATGGTCGCTGGTGCTCTGCCTTTACTTGTTGACAAACCAAGCACTTGTTGACAAACCAGGAACTTGTCAACATATAGTCCTATTTCCTTCTTCATGCGTTTCCACCAGAATACCGCTTTCAAGTCTCGATACATTTTTGTGCTTCTAGGATGAATTGAGTAAAGGGAGGAGTGAGCTTCTTCCAAGATTTCTTGTTTCAGTTCCACAAAGTGCGGTACACATAGGCGCGCCTTGTAGTGGAGCGCATGATCCTCTGCGATTGAGAATCCCTGCCGTCTTGTGGTACCTACCTTAGTCTTTATGTACTCAAATGATTGATCTCCCTTCTGATGAGCCTTGATCTGGTCACGCAGGATTGGCCGAATAGCAAGTGCCATAACCCTGGCATCCCTGCCAGATGGAGTTGTGACTGCCTCTAGGCTTAATCTCTCAAACTCTATCTGTAGATGACGTTATGTGGTTAGTGTAGCCATCCGGGCAGACGTCTTTCTGCTCAGAGCATCTGCTACGACATTTGCCTTTCCGGGATGGTAGTGGATGTCACAGTCATAGTCTTTTACGAGTTCCAACCACCTCGGTTACCTCATATTTAACTCCTTCTGCGAGAATATATACTTAAGGCTTTTATGATCAGTGTAGATGTCACACTTACTACCATATAAGTGATGCCTCCAAAGTTTTAGGGGGTGCACGACAGCTGCTTACTCAAGGTCATGAGTAGGGTAATTATGTTCGTAGGATTTTAGCTGCCTCGACGCATAGGCGATGACCTTACCACACTGCTTCAGCACACATCCCAAACCTTGCTTGGATGCATCACTGTATACCACAAATCCCTCAGTTCTCTGTGGGACCGTCAATACTGGAGCGTTGACTAACCTCTTCTTTAGCTCTAGAAAATTGGCTTCGCATTGATCTGACCATTCAAATTTTGTCCCCTTGCGAGTTAACCACGTTAATTGCCCTGACAATCTGGAGAACCCTTCGATGAACCTTCTATATTAGCCTGCTAACCCCAGAAAGCTACGAATCTCACTCACTGTAGTGGGTCGTGACCAGTTTGAAATAGCTTCCACTTTACTGGGATCTACTTCAATTCCTTGTGCAATGACAACGTGTCCAAGGAAGACGACTTGATCCAACCAGAATTCGCACTTTTTGAACTTTGCGAACAACCTCTCTTTCTTCAGGATGCTTAAGGAGATTCTAAGGTGCTCTTCATGTTCCATCTTGCTCCGGGAGTAGATCAGGATGTCATCTATAAACACAATGCCAAACTGATCAAGGTAGTCATGGAACACTCGGTTCATGAGGTCCATGAAAACCCCAGGGGCATTAGTCAGTCCAAACAGCATGACTAGAAACTCATAGTGCCCGTATCGAGTTCTGAAAGCCGTCTTAGCAACATTGCTGGGCTTGATCCGGAGCTGGTGATACCCCGATCTCAGGTCGATCTTTGAAAACACACTAGCTCCCTGCAACTGATCAAACAAGTCCTCAATCCTTGGGAGAGGGTATTTGTTTTTTATAGTAATCTTATTCAACTCCCGATAGTCGATGCACATCCTCATAGATCCATCCTTCTTCTTAACAAATAGCACGGGTGCACCCCATAGTGATACACTTGGCCTAATAAATTCCTTTGCCAACAGATCTTCCAATTGGGCTTTTAACTCCTGCAACTCCCTTGGCGTCATTCGATACAGTGCCTTGGAAACTGGGACAACCCCAGGAACTAGGTCAATGGAAAACTCTACTTCCCGTCTTGGCGATATTCCTGTAAGATCGTTCGGGAAAACTTTTGGGAACTCCCTAACTACTGCCACATCTTCAACTTTTAACCCCTACTCTTCGGTGGATATCACTGTCATCAGAAATCCTATGCAATCACCCGATTGTAGGAATTTCTCAGCTTCCATGGCTGAAATGATAGCTGGTAGGGCCTTAGTTTTAGCCACGTGAATTCGTAACTCCAACCCATTGGAGTCTGTACAAACTACTACTCTTTCTGAACATAATAGGGTGGCGTGGTGTCTAGTTAACCAATCCATCCCTAGGATTATATCAAATTCCTCCATATCGAGTACATATAGGTTCGTGACTAGAGGTTTCCCCCCCCAATTTCTACATAGGCGGTGGTTACGACTTGACTCATACTTAGGACACCTCCGGAAGGAGTAACTACCTCTAGGGGGTTGGGTGCATATTCTTTGGGCATGTTGAGTTTGTTAGCAAACGTAGAGGATAAAAATGAATGGGTGGAAGCAGAGTCTAGTAAAGTATATGCAAGCATTCCAGAGATGAGAATGTTACCCACAAGGACGTTGAGGTCTTGATCTATCTCCTGGCCCGCTAGTGCAAACACTCTGGCTTGTAGCTTAGGCAGGTTACCTGGCTTCTACTGTTGCTGTTGAGGTCTATTTTGGCGAGGTTTTGGGCAGGATCTAACAGTGCGGCCCCTCTCGCCACAGTTATAACATAAATCCGTTCCGGATAGACACTGTCCGGGGTGACCTTTTTGACATTTTCCACATACGGCGTATGGCATAAAATTTGCTGATGCTTGATTCCCCCGGTTTTTCTTCGCTGCGTCTGGCCTGTCGTTACCCTTTTCCTCCCACTTACGTTTCTCTGTTGTCCCCTGTTGGGATATCTTGCCAACATCATTTGCATTCTCTCTAAAGTTGGCCAACTGAGCTTTAGCCAGCACCTCATCATAGGTGGCTAGTTCAAATGTTACCACGGCTTGGCGGAGATCATCCCCTCAGACCGAACTCAAAACGTCTAGCTCGCTCCTCCTCGGTATCCACCTGCCCTGGGGCAAAGAGTGACAACTCGTCGAACTTCCTTTCGTACTCAGTTAGGGTCATGCTGCCCTGCTTCAGATCAAGGAACTCTCTCTCCTTCTGATTACGGATGTTCGTCGGGTAGTGTTTTCGGAGGAACAACTCCTTGAACTCTTCCCATGTCCAGGCATGCCCTGTTGGTTTTGAACGTGGCACCAATGCCTCGCCGCTGGGCAGTCTATAAGATTGAATATCCGTTCGACAGCTGTCAACCGATCCTCTGCCACCAAAGAATCAGGCCCACCCTCGAAGGTTGGGGGCTGTAACTTCCGAAATTGTTCCACCATGGCTACCACACCATTTCTGTTATTGCCTTGCTGCCGAGCCATGAATGCGTCCATGAATTGCTAGAACTGATTGTTGCCATTGTTATTTTGTTCTCTACCCCCGTTGTTATTCGTCCTGTTACGTGCGGCCATTTCCTTGAACAAGATTGCGGTAAGATAATCAGTTTCCATTCATTTGTTGCCGGGCATAGAGTCAAATAAGGCGAAATAAAGAAATGGAACACTTTTATTCATATATTAAATTGTCCAAATAACCGAATGGAGGGAATCCCTTGACATGTCAAGGATTACGGAACACTAAAACACAAAAAAAGGAAACAACGGCAACATGATAATTTCACGTCCTATCCTTAATTGCTTTCAGGGATACCCCCTTGAGGTCTAGCTTCTAGATTTCCCCTTGGGTAAGTTGCCTCTGAGTAGGATGCGGGGGCGTACCCGAGACTTCTTGAAGCATCTTCGTCTGGATCTTCATCTTTTAGGTATTTTTCCGAAATTTCTGTCCTAATAATATTCCCATCCTCGTCAACTGATGGAATCTCGGAAAGGTTATCTGTAGGAGGCGTAGTGTAGTGGCAAAAGTTTAACACATGGGGCTCCCAACGCCCCCGAGAGTCCACTTGGTCGATCATACCTCGATGTTTTAAGCAATTAATCAGCAGGTTGGGACACGCTTGGTAACTAAACATTTGTTCTATTCTTTCCAGAAACATCCTCCACTTTGGGTCTAAGGTCCTATGGAGGTGGTAGGCAATTTCTTCCTTGCAGAAGTTATATCCATTCATTTCTGCACCCCTTATGATTTTCTCCATAGCGCTTAAATGATCTGGTAGACTATGGTTTTCGTTTCTCTTGTAGGTACTAAGCATCCTCACAAACATGTTTCGTTTATAGGCTCGAGTTGTCTGACGATTGTTGTTGCTATTGACCATCTATAAAGACGGAAAAAACGTTTGTTAATCAGGAAATTTATTTTTTTAAAGAAATTTATTTATTCATTTTTTTCCTTTTTTTATAACGAGACTCAAGGATGGAGGGTTTCATATTATGAGTTTTTCAAAACGTTTGCCTTTAAAAGACAGGAGTCCAGGAGCGCTTACTATATACACTTATCTATATTCTTGTTGGTTAACCCATCACCTTGTTTTACTAATTTTCACAATGCGCAACTGAATGGGCTTCCAGCTGGGGAGGGGGATCACACAGATCGCTTAAATCCCAAGCCCTGTTTAGACAGTTTAGGTCTGGGTGAGAAAGCCCAATTCAATTTTACAATTGTGCCCACCAGCAAACTCAGTATTGGATTGTATAGATGTAGGGGTCCCATAGTTTTTCTCTTCCTAACAGGTTTGAAAAAGTAGTGAGTAAAGGGGCCCTACTTAGTATCTTATGAAGCATGTATTCGGCGAAATATTTATTGATGATCCCGAATATGTAATTTTGGCTAACATGAGCATTTATACCAATATTCTAATTTCCCCATGTAGACAAATCCCAAAAATGTTATAACTACGAATTCCTAATTAGCATGATATTTAATATTCACATATTTCATAGGATGCGATTATTCTAAAGTTAACATGATTTTCATAAATTCCTATCCCATGCTTCTCTACTCAATTAATTCACATAACATGGCATAACATAATTTTAAATTACCTGGTCAAAAGATTGGAGACTTGCTAGGGAGTGGTGGGCCTTAAAAAAATTTTGGTGAATAGTACTCGTGGTACTATTCACATGAATAGTATCCGTGAATTTTTTTTTTTGGTCTACAGAAAGGTTAACCTGGTTCTGATACCACTTGTAACACCCTGATCTTTTGGACTCAAGGTTGAAAGTCGTATCATACTAAAATCCACATTTATTCAAAAAATAAATAATTCCAATTGACAAGTTAAATAACAACAATGACATCGTTTGTTATTGGGAAACACTAAATTAAAAAAAAGAGAATTTAAACTAAAATATAAACTAGCCGGCCCCTCCACGTCTCCTCAAGCCCCAGTCCACCTCACGAATAGTTACCTGAAACATGGTATAATGCGAAAGCATGAGATTGAATCCCAAGTAATTACAACTTAATATCATGATGATAATTCACATAATCATAAACTAAACATAGGAGGTCAAGGAGATCCGACTTCATAGGATGTCATGAATCTTTAAGCGTAGTGCTACTAAACTTCAATCCCGAACTTATAACTTACATATGGGATTCATAGCATATTATGAATTAAATGCATAACATAAAGTTGTGCTTACCTTGGCTTGCTAAAACAGGAGCTTTTATTGCACAGCTAGAATAGAAGTGAGAGAACTAAAGTTTACAAGAGTACTGATAACTTTGTTGGTGTGAGAATAATGAAAGGAGGAGGGGTCTATTTATAAGGTTGGAGAGGGAGTTCAAATAGGTTTATAAACGATTTTTGATAGACCAGAATATAGGTAAATCAAATCTTACATGTTTATCCTATCTCAAATATCTTTAATTAAAATTCTAATTGATTAATTATGGCCAATCACAACTCATATGACATGTCATAATTCAAACTCAGCCAATCACATAGTTCTTTCATATGGTTTAATATTATCTTGAATAAAGTCACATTTGATAATATCCAACTAATAATATCATCTTTATATCTTTATAAAATCATAATAAATATCCAGATAATCAAGATATAATCCTTAATCCTGTATTTAACATGTGATCCAGTTTTAGGGTGAGTTAAAATTTACTTTTGGGCTCCAACATATCATGAAATGAGCCCAGGGGTGTACCTAACATATTGGGCTTTTAAATTTGGGGTTTAAAGGCCCCAAAGCAAGAAAATGGGTCGTTACACAATCAAACTCAAATATTACGTGTGCAAAAGTGAACTCATTCTAATTATCTTTACTATTTTACATGAAGATTATTATTCCCCAAAAAAATTACTTCAAAAATTTTCCCTGCCATGGTTGTTACCTCATCCTTTATTCTTTTTACATGATATCTATAATTTCATAACATTATTTATTCATCTCTTCCGACAAACGGTTTATGTTATCTTCAAAATAATATTGTTACTTTAAGAACATTACCCATACTATTCATCTATCTATACTATATTAAAAAGTGGGGATGTGTGGAAATCTTTTGATTTCCAATAATATCCCCACTAATATTTTGTTTAGTCTAAAATACCTTTATTAAAGAAATATATTTAATTATATAAATAATTAATGGGTGACTTTTCATATTACATTAAATAAATTAAACTACAAATATTTTAAATATATTTTGATTTTATTCAATGTAAAAATAATTATTAATAATAACTAGAAATCTTTTGCAGAGTTATGTAGTTGTATGATAATTTTTTGATTTAAAAATACTAGTATTTTCTCCCGTGCATTGCACGGGGAGATATATAAGAGTTTGAATTCTAGAAGATGAAGGGATGATTGAGTTGCAGATTTGTGATTATCCGAAGCGTGATTTTACAATTAAATTTATTTTTTTAATTCAGAAAAATGAAACTTTTGGCGGGAAAATGATCTCATATTATATATATATATATATATATATATATATATATATTAAACTCTTAGGACAATATTTAGCTTTAGATTTAGAAAAAGGAATTGATATAACGCAAAGCATAAATTATCCTATCATTCAGAAATTAGAAAAATTAGGATTTATAGGAGATGATATAACAAAGAATAAAGTAGATTATACAGCAAAAATGAAAATTAAAAACCCAGACTTAAAAATAGTAACAGCTAATATGGACTATGATCCTTTAGATAAAGAGGAATTTAAAAAACAAATTGATGAAATGTTAAAACAAGAATTAATAAGAAAATCTGAGAGTCCACATAGAACAGCAGCTTTTATAGTAAGAAATCATGCAGAAATTGCTAGAGGAAAAGCTAGAATAGTCTATAATTATAAAAGATTAAATGATAATACAGAAGATGATGCATATAATATTCCAAATAAAGATAGTTTAATAAGATTAATCCAAGATAAAAAGATTTTTAGCAAATTTGATTTAAAGTCTGGATATCATCAGTTAAAGTTAGAAGAATTGAGGGACACGAAAGATCCTAGACCAAGTTCAACGAATGAGCCGTACAGCTACCAGTTCATAGAAGATCCAGCCGCATATAGAGGATTTCAAGATACCCAGTTAATAGCAGATTTTGCGATATTTTCAAGCTTCAAAAGATGGCGCCTACTTGGAGAAGGACATTATGTTCAAGTGTGGGCAACCCATAATTGGCATATGTGTCTTCCTTTCAGTGGTGAAGGTCATAAATTAGATCCACAGTACATACACAATGAAGATACAGAAAGCAGTACATACGAAGCGGTAGCCATGGACAGTGTAGACGAAAATACAGATTCAATTCCAGATACACACAGAGATTTCTAGAGCTTCTAGAAAAAGGACAGCACGCCCAATACTGTAAAGTTTTTGCGGGTTTGGGGGTTTTTTTTAAGGCTAAAAACAAATTAAAAACAACAGCAACAAGGTAAACAAAGTGTTTTAAAGAAAACTTACTATTATACAGCGGAGGTATGGGCTGCAATTTGTAAAGTTTTTGCGGGTTTGGGGGTTTGTTTTTAAGGCTAAAAACAAATTAAAAACAACAGCAACAAGGTAAACAAAGTGTTTTAAAGAAAACTTACTATTATACAGCGGAGGTATGGGCTGCAATTTGTACAGGGCCCCGAACTGAAGCTACCCTTTTTTTTTTTTTTATCAAGAACTACTATAAGGATCAAGAAAATAAAGGCTTGTAACTGGAAGGGAATTGCTAGGTTAGGGAAGAGGAAATTTAGAAAGCCATAATATTGGAAAATGCAAATTTGTATTGAGTATTTGGTCGATCGATGATTTACAATGAATTGCTAACCCCTTTATATACAAGTTTTGAGGGGTAGCGATGGTAAAAGAACAAAGACACGTCTAAGGCGGTTAAGCCTTAAATTATTACAAAACTTTAAATAAAAGGTGACACGTATGTACTTTTTGAAGGGACACCTATCACTACTTATAATTACAAAACCAACAAAATAGTAAGACACATGTTTAAAAACAAGAATTGAGGGACACGATTTATTTACTTAGCCGACGTGAGTAAAAATCAAATTAGACACCTATATATCTATACAAATGACTCAAAATATATACTGATATTAGGCGTCTTTGTCCTTTTCTAGAAGCTCTAGAAATCTCTGTGTGTATCTGGAATTGAATCTGTATTTTAGTCTACACCGTCCATGGCTACCGCTCGTATGTCTTGCCAGATCTTCATTGTGTATGTACTTGTGGGATCTAATTTATGACCTTCACCATCGAAAGGAAGACACATATGCCAATTATGGGTTGCCCACACTTGAACATAATGTCCTTCTCCAAGTAGGCCATCTTTTGAAGCTTGAAAATATCGCATAATCTGCTATTAACCGGGTATCTTGAAATCTTCTATATCAATGGTGGATCTTCTATGAACTGGTAGCCGGACGGCTCATTCGTTGAACTTGGTCTAGGATCTTTGGTGTCAATGTAGATCCTCTTTCTTGCTGGGATTAACACTGTATTTCTCATTTTTGGCAATGTACTTTCTATATACATATATACTTCTCCTTCGAATGAAGCTATATTTCCTGCTATCAATAATATTTTTTCTCCCATTTTTTCTAATATTTTCTCTATTCATCAAATGCGTATCTAAATAAAATTTTATTCTATCAACCATTCCATAGTGAAACAAATTTGTAGTATCTTTTACTGTAGGCATATCAGTTCTATTGAGATCAACTTGAAGCTTTAGAGGTTGTGGCCTCCAATCGCCTCTCTGTATAACTCTTATTCCTGTATACTGTATTTCTCCAAACTGTAGCTGTAGTAATTCCTTTTGGGCCTGTATTAACAACTGTATATGCCCATCATCTGCCTTTTGTTTAATAATATCAGAGTTGTCTTTAAATTGTTCTGTTAAAGGCTGTAATACTTCATGGGTTGGTAAATCAACTAATCGAGCCCATAACTGTTCAAAGGATCTGTTTATAGGCTGTTGGACTTTGAAATTTAAACGCTGTACATGTCTTTCTAATAAACCAATAGTCTGGTCTTTATACTGTACGTCCGTTTGAGCTTTTTGGGTTTGTTGGTGGGCTATATTTAATTGGGTTGTTTGTTGGACTATATTCTGTTGTAGCTGGGCTATTTAGGCTTCAAGTTGGGCTATTCTGTCTTGTTGTTGTTGTATGAGTTGGGTTTGGTCTGTTTGGGCTATTTGAGAATATGGTTTGACTGTTTCGGGTTCTATATAAAAATTTAAGCCCAAATCTTTTCTGGCTGCCTCAATAGCATCTGAAAAAGTATAATACCCTTTCCAGATTGGCTGTGGACACATAGTTAGCTGTCGAACTGTATCAAAATTATGAAAAACTCCTGTCTGTAGGCCTCTGTATATAACATAGTGAGAAAAAGGCCTTCTATATCTTTGTTTTCTGTTGTTCTTAGAAAATAAAAAGATAGAGCATTTAGCTTTGCACTTTAGATTGTATAGTCACGTAGTCTTGGGCGTCAGAATGCCATAGATTATCTAATAAGCAGGACTGTCGTTCATCCACTTTAATTCCTGCCAAAGGTTTAAACTTTTTCTGTGGAATGGTACACCTTTGGAGGGTTATAGTGCCAAAGGTTTCTGTATTTTTTACTATAGCTGTAGTTGTTGAAGTCTGTAAAGAAATTTGAGGAGATAATGGTTGTTGCTGTACATATTCTATTTCTTCTTTCCCTTTTTCTGTAGAAACTGTAGCTGTGGCTGTAGAAGCTGCTGTAGAGGCTGTATCCTCTTTTGGCTTTATAATCTTATTTCTTTTCATGGTCTGCATAGAAAAGTTTGTTAATTTGTCTAGATAATAAATCAGCTAAACTATTATCTTTCCCTTTTATATGCTCAAAATTAATAATATAACCATGTCCTTGTATTAAATTTTGTAAATTTAACCATCTAGTTCTATTTATCTTTTTACTATTAGCATTTTGTAGAAATTTAACTATTGCCTCACAATCTGTTCTTACTGTAAATTCTTTATTCAGATAAATTTTAAATTTATCCAAAGCATTGATTAAAGCTTGAATTTCATAATCTAAACTACTCCAATTGGATCACGTTTTCTTAAAATTACCACTTGTATAGGTCGCTATTTTTACATTGACTTTGGTGAATACTTATTTGGTTTACAAAGCATTATCGCTTCCCAACCATCTTTACATCCATCTGTTTCTATAATAATATAATACATTACTAAAGGCAATTCCAATGGTTTAATCTTTTAACCTCTTCCTTAATTTTGAACTAATTCTATATCTTCTTTATTAAAATTTCTTTGACCATTTTTTGTTGTTTTGCTATATAAAGGTCCTACTAATTTACTCATATTAGGGATAAATTTCCTAGCATAATTTAGTAATCCTAAGAAGGCTTGTATCTGTTTTAATCCTTCTAATTTATCTGAAAATTGTAGAATTTTTACGATATATGAGGTTGTAAAATAATTTCGCCATTTCCTATTTCTAATCCTAAAAGGATATTTTCTTCTTAAATAATTCCATTTTTCTTCTACTAATGACTATACCATTCTTTTCTATTTCTCTAAATATTATCTGCAGATGTTTTTCATGTTCTTTTATACTATTACTTGCTATTAAAATATCATCTATATATACCAAACAAAAATCATATTTCAAAAATATAGAATCCATAAATCTTTGAAACACTGCTGGTGCATTCTTCAATCCAAAACTAAGAACATTCCATTCAAAATGTCCTTCGGGGCAGGTAAAAGCTGTCCAAGGTTTAAACCATTCTTCTAACTTTAACTGATGATATCCAGACTTTAAATCAAATTTGCTAAAAATCTTTTTATCTTGGATTAATCTTATTAAACTATCTTTATTTGGAATATTATATGCATCATCTTCTGTATTATCATTTAATCTTTTATAATTATAGACTATTCTAACTTTTCCTCTAGCAATTTCTGCATGATTTCTTACTATAAAAGCTACTGTTCTATGTGGACTCTCAGATTTTCTTATTAATTCTTGTTTTAACATTTCATCAATTTGTTTTTTAAATTCCTCTTTATCTAAAGGATCATAGTCCATATTAGCTGTTACTATTTTTAAGTCTGGGTTTTTAATTTTCATTTTTGCTGTATAATCTACTTTATTCTTTCTTATATCATCTCCTATAAATCCAAATTTTACTAATTTCTGAATGATAGGATAATTTATGCTTTGCGTTATATCAATTCCTTTTTCTAAATCTAAAGCTAAATATTGTCCTAAGAGTTTGAGAGCTTCATTTTCTATATGTAGTTAGTATGATTATTCAAAGTTTTGAAAAAATCTAAATTACTGCTGCACCACTGTGATAACTCTGATTTCTTGATATAATTATTTGTAGGGAAATTATGGACATGCTTATTTATGGTTATAGAGTTTTTAGAAATAGTAATACTACCATTTAAATTACATATAAAATTTAATGCTAATAAAAATTCTTCAGACTGTGTTTGTTGTGGAGCAATATTAACTTGGGGAAGCATATATTTACCACTAAAATTACTTGAAAAATCTAAGAATTGGATGCCTAAAGAGTCTAAACAGTGTGTTAAAGCCATTGTTCTATTTTCTACTGTTTTTGTTATTATTTTATAAGGTAATGGTTTATGATATTTAAGAGGTACTAATTTATAACTAATTAAGCTTTTCGTACTTCCTGTATCTAAAATTGCTGTTAAATCCTTATAATCATTATTTGTAAACCATAATCTACATTGTAATGTTATTAAAGTTGTTATAGGTTGTTTTATAATAAAGTTTTCTTCTGGTTGTGTAATTTCTGCTAATTTATTCGTCTCAATATCTTCTATAAGTTTCTCTTTTCCTTTAGATATTTCTAATTTATCTAATCTAACTTTTATTAATTCTATTTCTAATTCATGCCGTTGTAAGCGTTCTTTATAAAAATCATTATCTATAGTTTGTTTTTTCTTTACTGTTCCTTCTAATTCTGTTGTAATATTAAAATGTTTCTGTAAACAAATAAAACATATTTCTTCAAAACATCTATTACACTGAAATCTTCTATCAATAGCTGGATAATAATGACAAATATAACATTTAACATGATTATTGCCTCTGTTTTTAATCCATTCATGTTCACATTCATTTTGCATATAAGTATAGGTTATTTTTGATGTGTCTTCTACTTCACTAATAATACTATATATTGATTCAGTATCACTGTTATTATTTACATCTTCTATTTCATAGTCTTCTAGTTCTTCAACTAAATTGGTTCTTTCTATATTTTTTCCCTTATTGGGACATCTATTTGCTAAATGACTTGTATCTCCACAAATAAAACAAGAACATTTTCTATTTTTAGGTTTTTAACATATTTATCTCAGTATTTTCTTATTTTTACTATATGTTGTACTTTTCCTAAGAGTTTTCTTTTTCTTAGGTTTATCATAGTATCCATAAGCTTGTGGTGTATAAATAGCTGTTTTACAAAATGCCCAAGCTTGTCTTTTAATTTGTTCTTGTAATGTAGCTTCCTTACATTTTT
The DNA here is from genome assembly GCA_018223645.1 of Jasminum sambac. Classification (NCBI taxonomy): domain Eukaryota; kingdom Viridiplantae; phylum Streptophyta; class Magnoliopsida; order Lamiales; family Oleaceae; genus Jasminum; species Jasminum sambac. Next base: position 16,467,760 of record CP073649.1, read on the forward strand.
CCTCTAACTTAGTAAAAACAAAAGTGATTCGTGGTCCTATTCCTAAATTTGGTATCGACCATTAAAATTGTTTCCATTCTTCATGGATTATTCGACCTAGATCTCCTGGGAGTTTAACAAAATATTTATCACATAATTCATCTTCCATAGCTTTTCCTGTTTGTGATAATAATCTAGCAAAGTCTGTACTAAATTCTTTAATATATTTAAAATCCTTAATACTTAAGCATTTCTAGATTTCTAATATTGTATCTTGAATAAAAGTATTACATTTCTTTGGATCAACTCCTAATAATAAAATTCTAATTTGGCTTGTAAAATTATACGGATTATCACCTAAGGCTTTAATCATATTTATTTCATCAGGATTTTTAGCCTTTTTACTTTGCCATAATCCTAAAGCTGTTGGTCCTAATGTTGTTTCTAAATATGAAAACATATCTATATCTGATTTTTTATTGGTTTCCCAATTTCTAACTACTGTTTGTTCCCATATTAGTATTTCATCGGGCCATAATTGTGGACTTTGTTGTTCTAATAACAACATATCTGAACTATACAATTGTCCTATAGGCATTCTAGATCCTTTTCCTATATATTGTGATTCACCTTCATATTTTAAGCTAGCTGGTAACCATTTTTCTCTGCCAAATTGTTCTACTGTTTGAGCTCCTATTGTTCCTTCAAACTCTGGTTTTGGTCTTTTTCTCAGCATACTTGTTTCAGCATATTCCATATAATTAGCTTCTGTTTCTGTTTTAAAGAAATCACTGAGCATACAATTTCCTTTCATTATTTCTGTAACTAAAGGTAAATTGAAATATTTTTCTAATTTATTATATGCTTCTTCATAACTTAATCCTAATCCTGTCATACATTCAATTAACATATCGTCAACTTGATCTTGGATATTTAATTACAGTAAATTTTTATTCACAATTTGTTCTATAGTTATTTGAGTTTCTTCTGTTTTAAACCCTACATCTATGTTTTCTTCAATTTCTTCATTCATATTTTCTTCCTCATATAAACTGTATCCTATTGTATCAAATTCATAGTTTTCATTTTCAATATCTTCATTTTCGTATCATAAAGCTAGTTCTGTATCATATATTGATTCATCATCTATTATATTTACTAAATTATATTCTAATTCGTAATCATTTTCTTCTTCTTCATTTTTATTTGTTTTTGTTTGAATTGTGTAAATCTTAAGGTAGATGTTCCATCATTATTTTCATATATAATACTTTTTTAGGTACTATTATTGAATTATACATTTTACGTAAAGTCTTTTAAATTCCATTCTAATCACTGCTAATTCTTAGGGTTAATTTTCTTGGTTCTATCATTTTTATTCCTTTCTTGGCTATATTTTGAACTATTCCGTCTATATTTATTTTAAATTTCATTCACGATACATTACTAGCTCTTCCTAAAACTCCAATACTTACTACTAAATTATTTCCTATAAAATTATCATATCCCTTAGTTTGTAATCCTATTTTTAAATTTTTAAATCTGTATATCTTTTGTTATTGATGGAGCACAATAAAATAAAGCACTATTTTTACTTAAATCTACTTTCATTCCTGCTATAATTGCTTTCTTTAAATCATTTTGCCATGATTTATCTAATACTAGTGTTAATACTTTAGTTCCTAATTCTTTTCTTCCTAATCCCTTAATTCCTATTACTATTAATCCAATATGTATAAATCTTTTTCCGATTGTTTTAATTTTTGGATTGTTTCTGGGGCTAATAAATTCATAAGATGAGAGTTATCTACTACTCTAAGGCTTTCTTCTCTACTACTTCTAATTAATGTTGTATTTATATTTAATGGTCCTACTTCATATAAAATTCTAGGATTTAAAGCATTTATTTGTTCATTATTATATAATTCCAAATTTCTATCAACATCTATTTCATCTTCTAATTGTACTAAACTTGGTGAACTTCTACTACGGATCCTCGTCTTAGTATTCTGTTTAAAAAAGTATCTGTAGAAATATTATCTATAGGTCTACTCCTTCTATCTTATATAGTTCTAGATGTTCCACTAAAAGGTTGTATATTATTCTCCTGATTTCTCTCCATTTTTATCTTGATATGTCCAAAATTTATATTTAGTGGGTAATAATTCTCTTTGCTCTGTAGTAATATGAATTTTATTTATAGCTTCTGTTATTTTATCAAATTCACCGCTTATATCTGTAGAAGGAATACCTTTTTCTTTTAATAAAATATCTAATTTTTTATCTAATTTATTAACTTTTTCTATTAATTGTAATATTAATGTTAATTGAAAATTAAATAAATTTTGATAATGTTGATCTGTTTTACTTTTATCTGAACAATATTTAAGATATCATGTTACTGGTTCACTATTACTTTCTGCTCTATAATTGGCTGCTATTTCTAAAGCGTAAGTAAATTCTTCAGTTGACTCCACTTTATCTACTAGTTATTGCTTTTATTTCTTCTACAATAATATTAATACCATTAATTTGTTTATCAAATAAACTAAGTTTTTGATCTAAATTTTCTACTATTCTTTTAGTTTCTACTTCTATTTTCTTTGGCTTATTATTTTCTAATAAATAACTTAACTGTTGAAAGTCCTCCTTAGATGGTATATCTTTTTGTAACTTTTTTAGTTCACTAATAATTTGTTCGTTTTGTGCTTTTAGATAGTCAAAGTTTTTTTATAATTTTATATAATAAAGTATTCGTTTTTTCAAATTCAGATTTTAAATCAAAAGCGGGTTTCGACGATTGTGCTATTTCAATAGTAAACTAGTTTCCCCTTCCTAACAATTCTTTCCAGTTATTCGTGTGAGTTATGATCCTTATAGCATTTATGATTATCCTACATAAAGTCAAAACCTATACAACTTTAGACAAAGACTAACAACTCTCTGCAACACAATTGACTCTTACATATAAAATAGTAGGTAAACAAAGACAAAGTTGGTCAAGGTCAATAGGTATAATTTAATTTCATACGATTCCTTTTCCTTGTTTCGTCGTTGAACTTCCGCAACCTAGACACAAATAGGGACTTATGCCACTATGCTGCCCTCACAAAGTCATAGGCACTGGCTTCAGTTCTTAGATTTTACAAGGCTTTAGAATCGTTTTTACTTCAAACCTAAAGATTTAAAACAAGCTCTGATACCAAAGTTTTTGCGGGTTTGGGGGTTTATTTTTAAGGCTAAAAACAAATTAAAAACAACAGCAACAAGGTAAACAAAGTGTTTTAAAGAAAACTTACTATTATACAGCAGAGGTACGGGCTGCAATTTGTACAGGGCCTCGAACGACAGTCCTGCTTATTAGATAATCTATGGCATTTACAGACGCCCGGCACTACAGCTATACAATCTAAAGTGCAGGTGCTAAATGCTTTATCTTTTTATTTTACAGAACAACAGAAAACAGTATATAGAAGGCCTTTTTCTCACTATGTTATATACAGAGGCCTACAGACAGGAGTTTTTCATAATTTTGATCTGATTAAATGACTAACTATGTGTCCACAAATTAACTGGAAAGGGTATTATACTTTTGGATGCTATTGAGGCGAATGAGAAAAGATTTGGGCTTAAATTTTTATATAGAACCCGAAACAGTCAAACCATATTCTCAAATAGCCCAAACAGACCAAACCCAACTCATACAACAACAACAAGACAGAATAGCCCAACTTGAAGCCCAAATAGCCCAGCTACAACAGAATATAGTCCAACAAACAACCCAATTAAATATAGCCCACCAACAAACCCAAAAAGCTCAAACGGACGTACAGTATAAAGACCAGACTATTGGTTTATTAGAAAGACATGTACAGCGTTTAAATTTCAAAGTCCAACAGCCTATAAACAGATCCTTTGAACAGTTATGGGCTCGATTAGTTGATTTACCAGCCCATGAAGTATTACAGCCTTTAACAGAACAATTTAAAGACAGCTTTGATATTATTAAACAAAAGGCAGATGATGGGCATATACAGTTGTTAATACAGGCCCAAAAGGAATTACTACAGCTACAGTTTGGAGAAATACAGTATACAGGAATAAGAGTTATACAGAGAGGCGATTGGAGGCCACAACCTCTAAAGCTTCAAGTTGATCTCAATAGAACAGATATGCCTACAGAAAAGATACTACAACTGTTTCACTATGGAATGGTTGATAGAATAAAATTTTATTTAGATACAGACGACAGAATAGAGAAAATATTAGAAAAAATGGGAGAAAAAATATTATTGATAGCAGGAAATATAGCTTCATTCGAAGGAGAAGTATATATGTATATAGAAAGTACATTGCCAAAAATGAGAAATACAGTGTTAATCCCAGCAAGAAAAAGGATCTACATTGACACCAAAGATCCTAGACCAAGTTCAACGAATGAGCCGTACAGCTACCAGTTCATAGAAGATCCAGCCGTATATAGAAGATTTCAAGATACCCAGTTAATAGCAGATTATGCGATATTTTCAAGCTTCAAAAGATGGCGCCTACTTGGAGAAGGACATTATGTTCAAGTGTGGGCAACCCATAATTGGCATATGTGTCTTCCTTTCAGTGGTGAAGGTCATAAATTAGATCCACAGTACATACACAATGAAGATACAGAAAGCAGTACATACGAAGCGGTAGCCATGGACAGTGTAGACGAAAATATAGATTCAATTCCAGATACACACAGAGATTTCTAGAGCTTCTAGAAAAAGGACAACACGCCCAATACTGTATATATTTTGAGTCATTTGTCTAGATATATAGGTGTCTAATTTGATTTTTACTCTACGTCGGCTAAGTAAATAAATACGTGTCCCTCAATTCTTGTTTTTAAACATGTGTCTTACTATTTTGTTGGTTTTGTAATTATAAGTAGTGATAGGTGTCCCTTCAAAAAGTACATACGTGTCACCTTTTATTTAAAGTTTTGTAATAATTTAAGGCTTAACCGCCTTAGACGTGTCTTTGTTCTTTTACCATCGCTACCCCTCAAAACTTGTATATAAAGGGGTTAGCAATTCATTGTAAATCATCGATCGACCAAATACTCAATACAAATTTGCATTTTCCAATATTATGGCTTTCTAAATTTCCTCTTCCCTAACCTAGCAATTCCCTTCCAGTTACAAGCCTTTATTTTCTTGATCCTTATAGTAGTTCTTGATTAAAAAAAAAAAAAAAAGGTAGCTTCAGTTCGGGGCCCTGTACAAATTGCAGCCCATACCTCCGCTGTATAATAGTAAGTTTTCTTTAAAACACTTTGTTTACCTTGTTGCTATTGCTGTTTATATGTTTGCTAGATTTGTTGTGTGTTTTTAATTTGTTTTTAGCCTTAAAAACAAACCCCCAAACCCGCAAAAACTTCTGTTGCTGTTTATATGTTTGCTAGATTTGTTGTGTGTTTTTAATTTGTTTTTAGCCTTAAAAACAAACCCCCAAACCCGCAACCTAGACACAAATAGGGACTTATGCCACTATGCTTCCCTCACAAAGTCATAGGCACTGGCTTCAGTTCTTAGATTTTACAAGGCTTTAGAATCGTTTTTACTTCAAACCTAAAGATTTGAAACAAGCTCTGATACCAAAGTTTTTGCGGGTTTGTTTTTAAGGCTAAAAACAAATTAAAAACACACAACAAATCTAGCAAACATATAAACAGCAACAACAACAAGGTAAACAAAGTGTTTTAAAGAAAACTTACTATTATACAGCGGAGGTATGGGATGCAATTTGTACAGGGCCCCGAACTGAAGCTACCTTTTTTTTTTTTTTTTTTTTTTTATCAAGAACTACTATAAGGATCAAGAAAATAAAGGCTTGTAACTGGAAGGGAATTGCTAGGTTAGGGAAGAGGAAATTTAGAAAGCCATAATATTGGAAAATGCAAATTTGTATTGAGTATTTGGTCGATCGATGATTTACAATGAATTGCTAACCCCTTTATATACAAGTTTTGAGGGGTAGTATATATATATATATATATATATATATATGTCACAAACATTTTTGCAGTGCAATAATTAAAAAATATAATTATATAACTAATTTTTGAGCGATTTTTAAAATTACTTTGATTTGATCATATCAAACTACAAATATTTCGATATATAATGTATTCTTATTCAATGTGTATAATTTAAAAATATATATTGATTATTTTTTCTATAACATCTTTCACAATTTTCTAATTAGGATATCATGCTTTTATAGTTTTAAAATTGAATTACTATCATATTTAATCAACTTTAATATATGTGACTAATCTTATTGGAAAAGAAGTTTCTGTAGATTAGATATTTGGACTAATTTGGTAGAAAATTGAGATATTAATATTTTTACTTAATGTATAAAATAATCAAAGTGTTATTTAACTTACACGTATGAGTTGCTAATACTATATTGATTTAATTTTATAGCTTTTTTGAAAAAAATTAAAGTTAATTTATAATTAAAAAAAGTCATCATTTTATATCACGTGCGAAACACGTACTCTAAACTAGTTATTTATAAAAAAATGTTCAACACACATTCTCAGTTACTAGTTTAAAAAAAGAGAAAATTAAAAAAAATGTGTGACCTAGTCAATTTTTGTGTCTATCTCTCTCCTTGGTAGACATTCAAAATGAACATTTGTATTGGAGATGTTCTTAAAGGAAACTCTTCCTTAGGAGCCATGGAGGATGCTGATTTGCTTGCACTTAGACCTCATAGCGAGACTGCGATGGATGAATCGATGACAATGTTGCTGATTTGAATGCACATTGGCATTTAGTGTAGGGCCAGTGAGGGAGCTATCCCATAGTGATTCTGAAAAAAAAATCATTTCGTATTAGGGTGATTTTCAATTTTGGCCTTGCTCTTTTCACAATAAATTTCATCAACTCACACTTACCTTTTTCACTCTCATTATTTTCAACTATTCGAATATTGATTTGATAATTTATTTATATTTTTAATACATTTTTTCTAATTATTAACCACACATCAAACACGAAATTCGAATAGAGTCAGAATATTGTGAAAAGAACAAGGCCTTTATGGAATTTACCCCCACAATAACTATACAAACAATATCTGCAATAAACGCAATAAAGATATCCAACTCCAAAGTGTAATTATTCTTTTTATAAAATTGTGCAATTAGCACCTAATCTCTATTGTTAAGTAATTATTCGCAATATTTTAGAAAATGATTTTTTTAAGTTGAATAAATTTACATTTTTTTGGGCATGAAATTGAAAATAAAAATTGATTTCAAATATAAAAAAATGAGAATGAAAAAACTTCAAAAACGTGGAACAAAAAGTTTCAGGGCATTGTCCCCGAACCGCCGAAAGGGGGTTGTCGCCCACTTCGTCTTATGATCCCTTTTTTTTTGCCTCCACTAAACACAAATCCTAGCTCTGCCCCTATACATTGGGATTGAACTTGAAAATCTAATAAAATGCATAGTGAAAATATATAAACAAGATGTGTTTTGGGGAAAGTTCAAATGCTTTAAAAGTTTCTGGACTCAAATAGGATTTTCAAAGAGTTTTGAATTGAATTAGACTAACCCAAGGAATGTTGGGCCATTTTAAAGGCGCATTGATTTATGTTGATTTACTCGAATAATGTATTAGATGTGTGGTTAAAAATTGGAGAAAATATATTAAAAATATAATATAATTGTATGACTACAGTTAAACCTCAATAAAGTAATGTTCGATAAAGTAATAACCTCGATTATATAATAATTTCTTTCGGTCCCGACTTGGCTCAATGGACTAAAGTAATAACCTTGCTAAATGCATTAAGAAATAAAAAAAATTGAATCTTTAAGGGCCCAATAAAAATATAAAATAATAATTATTGGATTTCATTGAGAAAAAAATATATATAGTAGACCAAAATCTTTCAATCAATCAACAATACCCGTGTAATAATCATTCCTTTTGAAAATATGTATATATAGTTGATTTTTTTTCTTCCCACCTAAACCAAAATGAACCCCATCCTTAACTTTTTGTAGAGCATACACAATTTTCAGAATATTTTGCTTGTGTTGTAACATGTAGTTGTTTAAATTGACTATTGCTTGAAATACTTCTTTTAACGACACATTTGGGACAATGCTATTATCTGGTTCAAGATCATTTGCTATGTACGTATATGAACTTAGTTTTTAGAGACATTAAATTTTATTAAAACTTTTGAGCTTTTCTAAATTCAAATGATACTTTAATTAGTATTTTTTTATTTTTCTCAACACATACAATATACATATTTTATATTGCAAAGCTCTCTCTAAAATAATACATATTTATTTGTCAATAAATGAATAATTTATTTATTTATAGATAAATAAATAATCTGGTTAAATGAATATTTCTTTTGGATGTCAGGGATATTATTTTATCGAACTTTAACTATAGTTGAAATTGAAAATGATGAAAAAATAAAAAAATAATAAAAATTAATAGAAAAATGCCCTATCTAGAAGTAGCCCATAAAGACAATGGGGGGCTTGTTAGGGTTGAATGTTTCTAATTAAAGGTTTAAAACCTGATTCTCTATTTCGTTGCCCATTCAAAACGTGAAGAGAGACCCGACAAGCAGAGAGGCGGAGAGCTGGGTTCACTTTGGTGTAGATCGATCAGCACTGCAGGTGTGTGTGTCAGTGTGCGTTTTATTTTCTCTTCTTCTTCTTCTATTGGACTGGTTTTGGTGGTTGTAGCGTGTGTGTGTTTCGTTACCCAAAAGAAAGCAACTTTTAAAACCCTAACAAAACAGTCTCTACCAGGTTCGAGACGCTCAAGACTACCTCTCTCGCGCATTCGGAGACACCCGTTAAAGCTTGCAGTTAACAATGGCTGCTATGATGGTAAGTTAAATCTATGTAATATTCATTTGTGTAAAGTTGTGCGTTTTTGTGTTATTCAGATTTTATCTCTCTTCGTCAGTGCTGTTGTATATTGATCCATTTCTCAGCTAGTGTGGTGTCGATTAGTCTTACTCAGTATTTTTTTAATTTTAATTTTATTTTTAAGAAGATCGACATCTAATATATGGAATGTGTAGAAAGTTATTATAACTGACAATTAATGGATGTTATTGGTAGAGAATTTTTTTGATTGCATTTGCTATGAAGGACATGTTATAATTATGGGTATAATCATTGAACGTGTTCAACTTTTGTAGTCCAAGATGAAGTTAAAATCCGTCTTTAAAAACTGAGCCCCCTCAAGAAAGATAAGACAGTATCTGGGTATACGCTTCCTTCACCTCTTCCGTTAAGTACTGAAAATTTAAGGTTATACCTGACAGAGATTACAGAAAAATAATTTTTTGTAAGTGTGGTTGAGAAGTAAAAGAAAAGGGTAAAAGAAAATTAAAAAAAAAAAAAGAAAAAGTTATTAAATTAATGTAATAAGTGGTTGAAAATAATGGTAAAGAAAAATGATTTTTTGAATAAGCTGTATCAAACAAGCTCTAAGTTCTAAAAAGGAAAAAAAAAAAAGCTGCTCTACTTTGTATAATACATGGACAGCGCTGCTTTCAGAACTCTGGAAATAAATGTGAAGTGCAAGCAAACTCTTGGGAGTAATTTGTAAGTATTTGTCACTTGTTTGCATTTTGATCTTTTACGTAATCCTATTTTCTGGTTTTTGATTTTCATCATTTCCATTTTATTCTTGTTATCCGTTTCTCTTTTATTTTTAGAATCCCTAGATCAATCATAGCTGGTTTTGTACACAGGAGAAAAGAAAAATAGTCTTTTGTGGTTTCTATATTCTCTGTCCTCTAAATTCAATATTGAAATCTGTTTGTCAAACAATAGCAACCTCAAATCATACTGCTCAAGGAAGGGACAGACACATCCCAAGGAAAACCACAGTTAGTAAGCAACATAAATGCATGCATGGCCGTGGCTGATGTAGTGCGGACTACTCTTGGTCCAAGGGGTATGGACAAGCTAATCCATGATGAGAAGGGAAATACTACAATATCAAACGATGGGGCCACTATAATGAAGCTTCTGGACATTGTTCACCCTGCTGCTAAGCTCCTTGCTGACATTGCCAAGTCACAAGACTCTGAGGTATCAATATCTTTGGAATTTTCTTGATGCATTCTCATCCGTTACGTCAATTTTTGCATTCCCTCCAAAAAGATGTGAACTACTTGCTCAAGTATTTTATTTGATAAGATAAATGAGTAAATCGTCAATCATTTCTTTTTAATCATTTCTTTTTGAGATAGTAGTATGTTGTAAATTTTGACTACTCATGACTTGGGCGTGTGAGTAACTGGGGCTTAGTAACTTCTGCGACACTTTTCGCGGAATTTTCAGTTATTATTGTGAAGTTTGAAAATTGAGGGAAGTTCTCCTTGATATTTTCAAGAGATCTATATCATTTGAGCTTGGACCTTCTACATCACTACATATTTTGGTTGTCCAACACCTTGGTGTCTTGGAAAAAGCAAACTGAGAAGTATAGACACAATTATTCCATTCTTTCATAGGTAGTTAAATAGTGTCTGCTGAGTTAAAATCCCTTCACTTCGTTAAGAAAACAAAAAGGAAAAGTAAAATTAGCAACATCCAATTGCTTTTACTTGACGGTCATGCAAGACATTATAGCATGTCCGGCAAGTATTTTGTAAATGAGCTTATTTTGTGGGTCTTTATAAGTAAATGAGTGGTGGAGAAGTGCTTTACAAAAATGTGTAGATAAAAAGTAGGCTGAAGGTACATGCAAAGTGTTTATGAATGAGTTTCTAGTTTATAAACACTCTTCCAAAACATGTGATTAATCAATTTCCCTATATGTTCTCTTCATGTTCAATCTCCATTGCTGTGTGAATAAGAAATAATCAGTCTTTATTTTGTTCTGTTTTGGAGGTTGGTGATGGGACCACTACAGTAGTTCTGCTTGCTGGAGAATTTCTAAAGGAAGCAAAGCCATTCATTGAGGATGGAGTTCATTCCCAGAATATTATAAGGAGTTATCGGACAGCTAGTCAATTGGTAATGATCTAGAACCCTGTTTCTGTCTTCCTGAACTTTAGCATATACTAAGCTCGATGCGTTTCAAATGTTGCATGTTCTGCAATAGGCTATTGAGAAAGTCAAAGAATTAGCGGTTAGCATAGAGGGAAAAAGCTTAGAAGAAAAGAAGAGTTTACTTGCTAAATGTGCAACTACAACACTCTCTTCAAAGCTTATTGGTGGTGAAAAAGAGTTCTTTGCGTCCATGGTCGTAGATGCTGTCCTTGCCATTGGAAACGATGATAGGCTGAATATGATTGGTATTAAGAAGGTATGAGAATCTGAACTTCAATCCTAGACTAATATAAGTCTTTCCTGCTTGTTTCCTATTGATTTAACAGCTTATTTTTACGTCAGTATGAGAATTTTTAGGTGATAAATGCTTGGTTACTTGGTACCCAGAGCAAGTTTGGCTTTGGTTATTCTGTGAAAGAAGTCACCCTTTTGTTTTGTAGTAGTCAAAAAATACTCAACCGGAACCAGTTATGGTTATTTAAGCAAAACTTGATAGAGATCTTCAAATAGGTGAATTTTCGCTTTGTGAAATCTTGTAAATGGTGATGTTTGGGGAAATTTGATGATTCTTTTAGCATTTTGCTGTGGTATTACGACTTTTAATGGATAAATGTTTGATTACTGATAATTACAATGCATATCTTGTTATAGTCTAGGCATTACGTGCTTTCATCCCAAATATGTTATGCATTACTAGACATTGATGTATTGATGGGTTAGAGTGTCTTCGGTTGAGCTTTTGGCTGAAGTACATGGTCATATGGGTGATAATTTATCTTTGATTTGCAAATTGCTGGTGCTCTGTGTCGAGGTTCTGTGTTAGGGTTCTATCGGAGTTATTAATATTGGAGGAGACAAATGGAACATGTAAGCTTTGCAAGGAAACTCAACTAAAGAACAAGTGCTGAATAGTTATTGCAGGCTTTTGATTTATGTGCATAAAGGTTACGTTTATTTTATTTATTTATTTATTATTTTTGGAAGAAAATTAGAACAAGCATTTTTTATTTGGTTTGCCACAGCGTGTGGTTTTTGTGCATACCAATATCATAACGGCTAAGGAAGTTTGATCTGAGGGAAGAAAACATGAGCTTATTTGAATTCACGTTATTCTTTTCTTCCAATTTCAGTAGAAAAAACTTGTCACTAGATGGTTTCCTATGCCCATGTTAGGGAACCATTTATAATGAATTTTAATGGTTTTTAATGTAAAAGAGGAGAGAGAATGAGTGGAGTTGAGTTGTGGAGATTTGTGGATGTGATGAGATATGTGGATGTGATTGATTTAGAGAAAAGAAAGAATGTATAAAAAAGTCAAAAAAATTGGAAAAATCCTTTAAAAAAGGTTCCCTAACAGGGGCTATATGTAGGACCTGTGCCACCTTTGACTCCTTGGTTTGAGGTCGATGTGGCGATGAGCTTTGTTTTGAGCCTGGGAATCATAATTCTCAATGACAGCTAAATTCGTGTATTTGTTTAGGTAGAAGAACAAATTGTTTAGGTCGGGAACGGAGGACCAATTAAAAGTTCGAATGAAGATGTGCTACTTTATCGTTTAGCCATCTGAGCTGGTGAAATGTTTTTTGAGAGAGTGCAAACCAGTCGAAATCATTGTGAATACTTGTTTTACTCTAAACAAAGAGCTGATTTTGAACCTAGATTGCAGCTAGTACTCCTTGGTTAAAAACATGTGCTTTGGAGATCTTGGTGCTGACCAGACATCTGGCATTTAAATGGATGACTTAATATTTATTGTATACAATATACTTGAACTGCAACTATGAAATGGACTCGTTCTAAAATTATAGTATATTTGCACTTGGACCATAGCGCACACCATTTTCATTTGAACTTGTTTTGTAGGTTCCTGGAGGTAACATGAGGGATTCTTTTCTTGTAAATGGAGTTGCCTTCAAGAAGACATTCTCGTATGCTGGGTTTGAACAACAACCTAAGAAATTTGATAATCCGAAGATACTTTTGTTAAACATAGAATTGGAGCTAAAGTCAGAGAAAGAAAATGCTGAGATAAGGTAGAATCTTTTGACCTTGATATATTCTACTCCAATTAGATCAGTGATAGGCATAGAGAATACTTATTTTGGGTGGCAATTTTTGCACCTTGCAGGTTGTCAGATCCATTACAGTATCAATCAATTGTTGATGCAGAATGGAATATCATCTACGACAAGTTGGACAAATGTGTTAAGAGTGGAGCCAAAGTTGTTCTGTCAAGGCTTGCTATTGGTGATCTGGCAACACAGGTGCTGATTTTTTATTCTCTTGTTACTTGTAGATTCACTTAGATTTTTTAAGAAATCCTTATACAAGATGTTACTTGGACTTGTTGAATTTTTTCAAGAATGATTGTCCTTGTGTTTGTATGTCGATTTGCTAAAGAAGCACGGACCTTGAATAATAATATTATTATTATTATTATTATTATTATTATTATTATTATTATTTTTAAGATTTGTGATACCTATTGATCCAAATTCTGAGCAAATACTCTTCTAACTTTCACATTGATGTTGTGTGACGACTTACACTGGCCAGATTCTTATAATGGTAGTGAATGACAATGATAATTAATGCCATAAAGTGCACATGGAGGATGAAACTGATTGATTGCGTCCAAATTCCTAGATTTACAGCATTATTAGGTAGTGTAGCCTGTGATTTCTATTATATTTTTATCATGATTATGAGGGATGAAAAGGAATCATTTCTGCAGAAAGGTACATATAGCATTGTTGTATAGAAGAATTCTTGGAGTCCATAATTACTTATTCACATGGAAAGATCTTCTTCTGTTTGCAGTATTTTGCAGATCGAGATATATTTTGTGCCGGACGCGTTGCTGAAGAAGACCTGCAACGGGTTGCTGCTGCTACTGGTGGAACAGTGCAGACAACCGTGAACAACGTTATTGATGAGGTTTCTTAATTTTTATTTCTGACATAAACTTACTATATGTATCCGTCTCCCCTTGAGGATGTTACAGTTTTTATTTATTTATTCATGTTAAAAATGTCTGTTACCATCTGCTGATTGTACTTTCTATTTCTCTTTTCCTCTGGATAAGGTTCTCGGTTCTTGCGAGCTATTTGAGGAGAGGCAAGTAGGAAATGAGCGATTTAATATATTTAGTGGATGCCCATCTGGTCGCACTGCCACTATAGTTCTGCGCGGTGGAGCAGATCAGGTTGGTGACTGTTACCATTCTGCATATAGTTGTGTGATTTGCATTCCTCTTGACATTTTTCTTTTGATTATAGTTCATTGAGGAGGCCGAGAGAAGTTTACACGATGCAATTATGATTGTCAGAAGGGCTATGAAAAACTCCACCGTTGTTGCTGGTGGTGGTGCTATTGACGTATGAATTCCTTACAACCTTGAAACAGTTGTGTATTTGAGGATGTTCAAATCTCGTATGTCTGATAATGTAAAGATGTCTTCTCTGTGCAGATGGAGATAAGTCGATATTTGTGGCTGCATGCACGTTCAGTAACTGGGAAGGCTCAGCTCTTTATAAACTCTTATGCAAAAGCTCTTGAGGTAGTTACTACAATAGTTATGCTTCCACTTTGCAAATTTACAAATCCATTATAAAAGGAAAAAATATTGGATCTCACAAATAAACGTTTAGGCATCTATACCATATCTGCTTCTTGATTTAACCGTCTAATTTCAGGTTATCCCGCGGCAACTGTGTGATAATGCTGGTTTTGATGCAACTGATGTGCTGAACAAACTAAGACAAAAACATGCTCTTGAATCTGGTAAGCCACTATCCATTTCAATTATTTGTACACACTTTACACGTATTCAAGTAGAAAGGCGACGTCACCCATCTTTCTTGTTTGTTAATCAGTGCCTTTGTTTAGATGGACTTTTCATTTTTGGCATATCCTGAACAAGATTTTGACTCCTTTCTCTTTCTTAATAATGTCTGGTGTATCCAATTCTCCCTTTCTAAATGTGCATCCTGTATTTAAACAGGAAAAGGGACGTCTTTTGGGGTAGATATCAACACTGGTGGAATTGCTGACTCGTTCGCTAACTTTGTGTGGGAGCCAGCAGTTGTGAAGGTGTCCCTTTTGTTGTCTTTGATTATTATGGGAAATTGAATATTTTGTATTTTCAGTGCACTTGCTGACACCACCATGTTTTGAAACCCTGCCTTTTTGCAGATCAACGCGATAAATGCTGCTACTGAAGCCGCTTGCCTTGTGTTAAGCGTAGATGAAACCGTCAAGAATCCCAAGGTAAATTATCTTGCATACAACTCTATCTTTGGAGTGGTCCTGAGTCTAAGAAGCAGTTTAAGCAGTCGCTTACGGCCCCCAAAATATAAGGGGCTTCAAAATTTGCAAGTCTATATGAATAGGGTGATTTTTGTTTTAATAAAAATCAAGTTGTTACTTGTTCAGTTAGAGAGTTCAATTTTAATCTCTTAATGGATTTTATTATCATTATTACAATTACAAAAGTCTTTATATAATAAAATCTTTTATTTGAAAGTAGTATATATAGGTTTTTTGTGGACAAAATTTTAATTATTAAGGGCTTCCTGCGAAATTCTGCATAAGGGTATCCAAATATCAGGACCGGCTCTGAATTGAAATTGATGCCTATTGCACTAAGGGTAATTTAGAAATGTCACTTGGATTTTGTTGGATTCATATATAGTCGGAGAGTGCACAAGGAGAAGCTGCTGCTGGTGCCATGGGTGGCAGAGGGCGAGGCGGTTTCCGAGGCCGTGGACGCGGACGGGGAATGAGGAGGTAATTGCAACTTTACTCCAAAACGCAAATGCATTATTCTGCTGGATTTTTGTTTACAGCTTCAATGGTCGCTCTTCTTTTTTTGGTCCCTTTACTACCCACTGTAAGGTAATTTTCAGGAGTTTCGTCTAGGACCACCATTTGCTTATTTTCGTGTTGTAATTTTTAATTTTATGTCATCTCTGTAGCCCCTGGTACCTAAATGCACTGCGATATTATAGGCCCCACATTTTGTTTCTTGATGATTATCATGCTGGATTTCAAATTTTTTTGGGGGACAGGGGACGGGATATGATTGAATTTTTTTTTATGGATCTTTATATAAAAGAGGATAGAATGAGTGGTGGAGATTTGTGTAATAAATGTAGGTCTCACGAGATATGTGAATGTGATTGGTTTGATCAAAGAAAGAATAGATAAAAATAGATAAAAAAAGTTGGGAAAAAATTGTAAGAAAGAAAGGCTATCACCCCCAATCGCTTGTATGGTGTCAATGATACGCATCTCTTATAAGAATGTTGTACTGTAGGTCTATGGCCAATGACAGCTAGCTTGTGTCGCGCTTATCTTGCAGTTTCATTCCATCACTTGACATTAATTTGTGAGGTGTCAATTTGTCTCTAAGAAAATGTGTTTTTTATTGGTATTTTAACCTTTCTAAAATCTAAATATGCTCAAAATATTTGTATTTTGAGACTTGTCTCAACATAGAGGTGAAATTCGGCAATATTGTGAAATTTTGTTACACACAATACATTGCCTGTGACCGCAGCATTTGTGCATTGTTTATTGTTTTGGTAAAATTAACAAATGCTCATCAAATTTTAAAAGAACAATCTTTTCTTGCGGAATTTTCAGTTGTCTCCGCCATCCGCCATTCATCGCATTATTATTATTGGCATTGGCATGATATTCGAAATATGGCACGTCATGCAAATACAAATTAAATTATTTACAATTTTACATCACAAATCTTACTTTCCAATTGCGAGTTTGCTGCCTCTTCAAAAATTGTGAGTTTGCTGTATGTCCAATCGCGAATTTCCACATTTTGTAAAAATCCAAATTTTTAAATACAACAAATTAAGTTTTGGAAAGAAAAAAAATGATAATTTTGAGTGGTGATTAATGATCCAGTGAGTAATTAATTCCATTTTCAAAGATTGTGAGCATTTACTAATTTTACACATTATAGTTTACACGAGATTTTCTTTTGTCCTCGTTCCCAAAAAAAAAAAAAAAAAAAAAAATCCCTTTTGTGCTCCTCCCGGGGGGGAAAAATTTGAGAAAAGGGGAAAAAACAGATTCTTTGCTTTATAGGCTCCTGAATCCTCCTCTTTTGTTTTTTTGGTATGAAACGGCTACTAAATCTTTGTTTGGTACATAGATATTAAAAAGTTATTTCACCAACATTATTTATTGACTTAATTGCCTTATAGTTCTTAAAAATTTCTGTACTTTTTCAAAAATATAAAAATTCTATCTCGTAGTTTTTAAATCACCAATCTTACTTTCCAACGTGAGTTTTTAATAAGATGTCATAAAGAGAGCGACGTTTTATATTTTAATAAGATGTCTTAAAAATATAAAAATATAAAAATATTTTTATATTTTTATATTTTTATATTTCATAAAAATAAGATGACATTTTAATAAGATTTAGTTTTTTAATCACCAATCTTACTCGTAATTTTTATATTTTTATAGTTTTTTTTATAGTTTTTATATTATAAAAAAAGGAGTGCCACGTTGACAGCAGTGCCAACATGACACTCATTAATTAATATTTAAAACTCATTAATTAATATTTTAAAAAAACTATAAAAATCAGTTTTGTAGGTTAAAAAAAGAAAATTCTACTTTTGGAAATCAACCAACATTAATTGATAGTTTTAAATAAGAAAATTTCTTTAAATATAAATATTTTTTAATGAACTATAAATTTATCATTAAATGTGATAAATAAAATTTAATAAGAAAAAATTGGAAAAACTTTAAACATAATTTCATTTTTGAAATTTCTAATTAAAAAAATTAAATAATATGCACTTATTTATTTATTTTTACCGTGCTAAAAAATGTTATAGTTTTAGATAGTTTTGATTTGTAATGTGCATTAGATTATTCAAGTAGTGGATTATTCTTAAATCAAATAGTGAGTGCTATAATTATAATTGAATTTTCACTGAATAATTTATTTATTTTTAAATAAAGAATAATTTATCAATCTTTATCTTTATATTTTGAATTGTTATATTATCATACCATTAATCTTTATATTATAATTTGTGAAGTTTCACATAGGCAAAGATGTCAATATGACACACATTAAATATTTTAAGAAAATTATAAATTTAGTTTTGGAAATAAACCAACATTAATTAGCAGTAATTAAAAACATAATTGAAAATAAGCCAATATTTAAAATAAGGGAATTTGGCGCAAATGGTCCAGAAAAAAATAGGTTAGTGCACGTTTGGTCCCAAAAAAAAAAGGTAGCGCAAATGGTCCAGAAAAAATTAGGAAGTTGCACGTTTGGTCCAATTGGATGATTTAAAGTCAATTTTTATAGTTAAGCTTTTTCAAATAGTGCTATTTTGTCCTTTTGTGAACTCTAAATTGTTATGATAAATTGCATAAAAAGGCCACAACTTTTGAAAGTTATTAAATCTAGTCCAAAAAAATCCAATTTGTTTATATTAGTTCAAAATTTGAATTCAATTATACAATTTTATTCTTTTATCTTTTTATGGGAGAGAATTTTGTCCATAATTAAGTTTGTCTAATTAATTTGATACTAATTAGATAATTTTATCGAAAACTTTCAACGTAATAGGATTTCTTTACGTTACTTTAACATTTCAAAATTTTCAACGTAAATTTAATTATTGTTCATAAATAATATTTTATTAGGAATATATTACTGTAAAAAATATACCGAATACAAAGAATTAATAAAATCGAATCAGAAAATTAAAAAATTCGTTGCAATAAGCCTATATCTTTCTTGTAATAACTCTTTTTATCAATAAAATTTATTTCACGAGCTTGAATTTTGAATCGGATATGTTTTAAAAATGGAAAAAAAGAAATTAAAACCGAGAAAAAAGGAAAAACCTCGCTACCCACCCCCACCCGCACCCCCAAACCACCACGGCCATTGCTGGCGGTGGTGGTGGTGATTCGAACCACCACCCTTTGTGGTGGTTCGAAACCACCACGGATCTGGTGGTGGTTCGAAACCACCACGGTCTGTGGTGGTTTCAACCACCATCGATCTGGTGGTTTCAACCACCATCGCGTACGATGGTGGTGGTTCGAAATCACCACCACCACCACCCGGGGTCTGGTGGTGGTTTTGGAAGTGGGGGTGGGGGTGGGTAGCGAGGGTTTTTCTTTTTTTTCTCGGTTTTTAATTTCTTTTTTTTCATTTTTAAAACATATCGGATTCAAAATTCAAGCTCGTGAAATAAATTTTATTGATAAAAAGAGTTATTACAAAAAGATATAGGCTTATTGCAACAAATTTTTTAATTTTCTACGATTATTTATTAATTCTTTGTATTCTATATTTCTGATAATATATTCCTAATAAAATATTATTTATGAACAATAATTAAATTTACGTTGAAAATTTTGAAATGTTAAAGTAACGTAAAGAAATCCTATTACGTTGAAAGTTTTCGATAAAATTATCTAATTAGTATCAAATTAATTAGACAAACTTAATTATGGACAAAATTCTCTCCCATAAAAAGATAAAAAAATAAAATTGTATAATTTGTTATGAATAATAATTGAAGTGTTATGAATAATTGAGAATAATTTGGTGGTTATGAATTATGAGGAATAATTTGATGGAGGAATAATTTGGTGGAGGAATAATTTGGTAAAAGATGTAATTATTATATGTGAATGACTATTATACCCTTGATGAAATTATGTAATTACGATTGTTCCATTCGAAGTTTTCCTATAAATAGGGCTTCAGTTATTAATGAAATTCATTCCTGAGAATTCCTTAGAATTCATTCTCTCTAAATTCTCTCTATTGTTTCTATACTTTTATAACACGTTATCAGCACGAGTCTCTAGCCGTTTGAGTAATATGAAGGAAGTATGCTCTCTGATTGCATCTTATAGATGATCTTACATCGAGCTGGATTATTACAAATTGAAATACTCAATTTTCTACGAAATCTCTCTTCAAGCACTCAAGCATTTGTCGGTCTCATATTGGATTCGCTGCTCGCATGAAGAAACATTTTTCTTTTCACAATAGAAAAGCTGTCATTCTGATAATCGGGCTTCACATTGAAGAATGATGAATACAAGATTGCAAAACTTGTTGTACAATCTTGTTTCTCCGCTGATTGCAATTAGAGCACATGGATTTTGGAGGTGAAAAATAATTGAAGAAAAAGGTATGTATATTATTTTATAATATAATAATATATTAAACTATAACATCCGTTTTATCGAGATATAAGGAGCATACATTATCAAAATCAAATTTTATCGACTCCATTATACTCGATTTAACGAGAGCTTCGATTTGACACCAATATTGATAGGGTAATAACTCGTTTTGAAATATGTTATTATCAAACTTTCAAAATTTACAAATTAGTACACCAATTTTTGAAATGTTACAAAATAGTCATTAAATATTTTGATATTTATAAATGGAAGTGAAAAGGAGACGATTTTCCAATCGTATAATATTGATAGAATATGTTTGATAATTTAACCATTGCGGATTGGAATAGACAATTTTACCCTTGCGAACTGTAAAAGGACCGACCTAATTTTGACGACAATAAACAAAAATTGATAGAATATTCCCGAAGAAATTCTAAATCCATTAATTACGACCTGAAGTCCATTTGAGTTAATAGATCGAAATATTAATGTAACTCTCGAAGAGTTCAATTACATAATATACTTATTCTAGAAGGATAAGTGTGCTCTTGTAGAAGTAATGAGTATTTGTTCTAGAAGAACAAATTTGCTCCCGTAGAAGCAGTTCAATATTTAATTCTCATGACTTTATTTCTTTGCAATTTAATTACTTTGCAATACCTCCTACTTAATGATGGGTTCAACCGTCACTAAGCGGAAGGTTTTATATATTTACGCACTTTATATGCTAAGTGATGGGTAATACCTTCTACTAAGGCAGATCCTACTCCTGAAGAAGTAGTTAAATATTATGCAATTTAATTCTTGCTATTTAAATTCGTAAATTTATATTTATTGCAATAATTCCCATAAGGTAGGTTCGACCACCTATTGGAGGAAATTTAATTTCTGCAATTTAAATTTATGCACTTTATAGTTTGAGTATATTTCCAATGTGGTGGGTAATACCACACGATTGGTGTGCATATTTCCAATGTGGTGGGTTATACTACACGATTGGTTATAACGAATCCTACTCCAGAAGAAGTAGTTGATCAAATATTCTAATCATACTCTCGAAGTAGTAGACGATGAGAATAAAATTACTTCCCCATATATACCGAATATTAATGGCGAAAATTGAACAAGTGAAGTCACCATTGGATAAATAGATGAAAATAAAATGCTCAATAGATCCCATGTTGATAAATCAAAGAAAATATATCGCATGGAGAGATTATATGAAGTAATCTCATCGATGATATGAGATTGTATTAATATGAGAATAAAATGCTCTTGAAGAAGCATAATCACTAGATTTCTGTATTTGAATAAAGCCAATATGATATTATTATTATTACTCCAGAAGAAGTACAAAACAGTCGAAGTGGAACATATTGAGAATATCAAAAGATGGCATTAAACACTCGAAAATATAGAAATGCAAAAAGAATATACATACTGAATCCATAAATGAGGGATGCGTCTCGAGAGTATAAATACTCCGTAACTCTGCCACCATCAACATTAGGATTTATAATGAAATATTTAAAGGATCCGAATTTCTTTTTCGCTTGACACGGTGATGCATGGCCAAGCGGACTGGGCTTCCACAGATTCTTGAACATATGCATGAAATTTGATGAGTAGTTCATCAACAAGACTAGCGTAAATAAGTATTTTCTCATTGAATGAGAGATAAACTTATTATTTACACTCGATCTAGAAACGCCAAGAAGCCATCAAAGAAATTATTAATATTCAACAAACCTATTGGTTTGACATGAAAGTTCCACTGTACAACGAGGCTATATTGAATATTTCCTCCGATTGTGTTGTAACGCCTGGAAGGACAATGAAAGCATCACTATTATTCATCATATACATCATGCGATTGTGGATGGATTGCTCTTGTAGCCCCAACCTGCTTTGGACCCATGGTAGAACTGGCTCCAATTCGAGTATTAGATCCAACTAGATGGAAAGGTATTACACTCGAAACTCTTATTCCCCATGATTGTGCGGCCATTATAAGTCTAGCTAAAAGTTTGTTGTTGGTTCCTCCATATAGTATATTGATTTCTTGTCTCCCTAACTCTTTCTAAGTCGGTTTGCCATATCCACATATTGGATATGGCCTACCAGTTTAGATCCACCAAGAATACATACGGTTTTAATCTGGCGAGGTAAAGACTGACTTGTATGAGATGATTCTAAAATCTCCATATCCATCTCTACTCCTATCTCTCTTTTTGCACTCTACTTTTAATGTATGAACATGAGAGATATATGAATCCCTCTATTTAAAGAAAAATTTTCAAACCAATAATTGAGTGCACTATTTACTTTTTGACAAATATGAAAGAGAAAAAAAATGCAGAAAATTTTTTTTTTAAGTGAAAATGACATATATCTGTCGGTGATTGAAAAATAATATATATATATATACATATATATATCTTAAAATTGAAAAACAATATTTGCAATTACAAGAAAAACATTGATCTTCATTATTACACCGAGCTTTCTTACATAAATATGAAAAAATCATTATACTAAATTTTTCTACTAAATTTACAAACAGGATCTTCTAAAGTAAGTTTTTCAAGACTGTAACGCGTTTGTTGATCTTTGAATTTGGCCCATAAGGCCATTAGCTCACCTTGTAATGCGTCCACTAGGATGTGTCTCGAGCTGTTGAATATCATCCAAAGGCTCCTTACTCAATCCATCCTTAATGAATGCTATTTTATCTTCTCGATTTACGGACAAGTACCCCATGATTTACATCGAGTGTCACATGTCCAAATGAGCACATTTGTAGCATCCTCCTAATCTTTTTGCTCTCGTTTCTTTGAAAAACTACTTTTACCCATACCAGGCATGTATTTAGAAGGAATTGAAACCTCACCAGATAATCGAACCTTTGCTTCAATCAAGCATCGGATATCTTGTGGGATACCCTTATTCATTAGCATCCTTAATCTTTCCAGCTTACCTCGATAAATCCTTTTTAGGATTTTAATCGGTAGTGATGGATAGTATTTGCGAAGATTTGAGAGCATATGATCCATTATAATGTATAGACCCTTGCTAGGATGAATTTTGCAATAATTTTGATGATTTATTTATAGAATAATACGACGCGTATGAAATAAGACTCCGATTTTAAATAAATAATATGAAGCGTAAGAGCTACGATTTGAAATTAAATAATAGCGGATGTGATGCGATGAGTCAGTAACTCCGTGTTTGAATAGTGGTAGACAATAATGTCACTAAAAGATGATGGAATATGTCGGTGAATTGTTTCTATGATAAATCATATTGAGCAATATACAGATACTAGTGAAATCGATATAAGAATTTACTGAACTAGAAGTTCAATAATACTTGTTTGCAAAACCGGATTGACCATCCCGGTTTAAATAATTATTGAAATCAATATTTCAAGTGAAGAATTAAAGGAATTCTTCAATGATT
This sequence comes from Jasminum sambac, assembly GCA_018223645.1. NCBI lineage: Eukaryota > Viridiplantae > Streptophyta > Magnoliopsida > Lamiales > Oleaceae > Jasminum > Jasminum sambac. The sequence goes on from CP073649.1 coordinate 16,491,509, forward strand.
GTTCTCGATAAATGATGAAATCATTACTAGCCAATATTGGAAATAAATCCCAAATATATCTGGAATAAAGGATGAGAAATATGGGTCCACTCATCCTCCATGTGGACTACTAGATATTATGATATGGATCCACTAGATAGTCACATGTGTATATGATTAGTAATTTGAAATTTACGAAATATTTGCTCACTGTATGAGCATGATTTCCCATTTAATGATAAAGCTAGTAAATGTATATCCCAATACTTGAATAAATCCTGAAGGATTGAGTATGCGCATACAAGTGGATATTATATGGCAAATTATTTAAAGTCCTCAAATAAATTGCCGATATCGAGAATAGAATGCAAGCAGTCTAAATTCTCATATTAAAAATTTGAATGATGAGAACATATATGATTAAAATCATACCAACTGTATGAGTTTTGGTGTTCTAAATTTTCTCAAAGATGAGGGGAGTATTAAAGGTTGAAAATGATATGTGAAATGCATCATGTTATATCCTCACAATTAAAATATGAACTTGAAGTTCAAAGATGCATAAAAGATGCTATGAACAATCACATATATCGATTAAGATGCTTTGATAAGTTAGCACGCTTGAAAGCGTTGATATTATGAGATTTCCCCAAACATATATATCAAAGCAAATTATAAAAGATGGTCTTAATAACGGAGGCATATGCTCTTGAAGAGTATATAGACATAACTATATTGTGTAATCTTACAAGAGGATTGATAATGAGATATCTCGATAAGTTATGTCGATATGGGGAAAGAAATGAAATTGAAAAGTGTCGACACGATATGAAAATGTAGCGCTACATATGATCAATGATAATGAAAATATTGAGATATATTGAAGATGATAACTGGTGAATGTGAAATCCTTGATTTATGAGATAATGAGATGATGATGACTGATGGTTAAGTTTAAAGATAAGCATGGTGGTCATTATATATTGCATGCTCATGAAAGTTAAATTACCGATCGTGTATGTAGTACCGAAAAGAAAATTAAAGGATCGGGTGAGCTAAGCTCGTGTTTATAAGTACCCTAAAGGGGGAGCTAAGCCCCTGGGAATGAAATAACCTATTAAGTGAGTATTAAATGTTAAATGATATATTTTAAATGTTAGTTAGTTATGAAGGTTTACTTATATGTTTACATGTTTTTACGATGAATTTATATGCTTTAAATTGTGTGTTTGGAGACATGTGTTCATGGTGAGTGTTTTGTAGTGTGTAAGAAAATTGATGCACTCTAAATGAGCAGAAGAGTATAAAACCAATGTATATGATACTCATACAAATGTATGAAAGATTTTGAAATGCTTAAAAGATACTTGTATAAAATACGCTGGCGTTGCACTCTTTTTCCCTTAGTGAGGTTTTATCCCATTGGGTTTTCCTAGCAAGGTTTTTAATGAGGCAACTTTAAAGGCGTATTCACATGAATAATGTACTCTTTTTCCTTCATTAGGGTTTTTCCCACTGGGTTTTTCCTAATAAGGTTTTAATGAGGCATATTCATGGTATATTGAGAACGATAAGAAAAATTGATACAGTGTATCTATTGGATCAAGTTATAATGGAGCTAATGCTTTAGATCCAAACGATGATGATATTGAAATCATTTACCAGAAGTAAAGATATCAGTTCTCAAGATATGAAATCAAACGGAGCAGCTGTACTCTTTTTCCTTCGATCAAGTTTTTTCCACCTGGGTTTTCTTGACAAAGGTTTTAACGAGGCAAAGACGTGAATACTCATATGCGTGATAGACATCGGGGGAGCAATGTTTTGATGAAAGCGATATATAACCACTCCAAGCTATCCTGCAATCGGTTTGGAAGTTTTTTCCCACTGGGTTTTTCTCCAAACAGGTCCAGAAGACATTTGTATTAATAGTCATTCAAGGAGGAGTGTTATGAATAATAATTGAAGTGTTATGAATAATTGAGAATAATTTGGTGGTTATGAATTATGAGGAATAATTTGATGGAGGAATAATTTGGTGGAGGAATAATTTGGTAAAAGATGTAATTATTATATGTGAATGACTATTATACCCTTGATGAAATTATGTAATTACGATTGTGCCATTCGAAGTTTTCCTATAAATAGGGTTTCAGTTATTAATGAAATTCATTCCTGAGAATTCCTTAGAATTCATTCTCTCTAAATTCTCTCTATTGTTTCTATACTTTTATAACATAATTGAATTAAAATTTTGAACTAATATAAACAAATTGGATTTTTTAGGACTTGATTTAATAACTTTCAAAAGTTGTGGCCTTTTTATGCAATTTATCATAACAATTTAGAGTTCACAAAAGGACAAAATAGACTATTTGAAAAAGTTAAACGGAGAAAATGGACGGAAATCATCCAATTGGACCAAACGTGCAACTTCCTAATTTTTTCTGGACTATTTGCGCTACTTTTTTTTTTTTTTGGGACCAAACGTGCACTGACCTATTTTTTTCTGGACCATTTGCGTCAAATTCCCTTAAAACAAACATTTAATGAGAAAAAATTTATTTTGGAAAGAATTTAAATATAACTTTATTTTTTAAAGTTCTAATTCAAAATATTAAATAATAAGTATTTTTTATTTTTTATTTAATTTTATCGTGATAAAATTGTAGGTTTTGATAGTTTTGCTTGGTTATGTGAATTGGTATGTTCAAAAATAGTGGGTATCTTAGGCTTTTTTTTCTTTTTTAAAATCAAATAGTGAGTGGTTAAGATTATAATTGGATTTATGTTAAATAATTTATTTATTTTTAAGTAAAATAGTAATTTATTAATCCTTACATTATTATAATTGAAGTGTCACGTTTGGCGGCTGCCCTATTAGCAGTGCCAACATGATACACTATTTCTAATAAAAAATTAATTAATATTTTTCATTTTTAATTAATACGGTTGATGTAATATACTCACTAACTGGATTTTATATTGCACGCTTTTTGCCTTTTCTAAGTATATAAAATTAAAAATAAATTTTTTTTCTACGATTAACATACAGTTTAAGTAAATGGAAAGAAATCAAATGAATTATGTAGATGTGGAAAGAAATCAAATGAATTATGTAGATACGGAAAATTATTAGTATCACTACAAATTTAAGTTACATAAAATTAAGTATAATACTTCTTATAAAATACAGCTAAAATTAAGTAGCAATTACAGTTAATCATTGAAAGAATGCATAAAACCATAAAATTTAGAGTGCGTAATGTCCATTTTAGAAAGAAAAAAGGTGTTCAATATAAATTTGATATATACCAACGAGAAAGACACGTTTTGATAATCAAATAATTTTTATATATTCATTCCCAATGGTTCGTTTACAATTAATTATTCTTCACGAGCATTATTGTGTAATGTTATACACGGCAATAAGAATTAAAGTAAACGTTTTGATAAACTTCCTAATTATGTGAGGCACATGAATTTTTATAATTTACAATTGCGATTTACTCCGTATTTTTTTCATTGACTATAATGTACAATATTATAGATTTCAATAATTGTTTACAACTATTCAATCTCCTATGTATAAATTACATCAATTATGTAATTTAACATTTATATTTATAATTTTATATTAATTATTTATTATACATAAATTTAATTGTTCCCGTACATCACACGGATGTGATATTAATATTAATGGAATAACCTAATCGCTCATGAATTAAAGTTCAAAGCCATGATTGGTCCAAATGCCAGAATTTAGTGACTTTGCATGAAATTTTGGCCAGGTATAATGTTGGAGATATCACTTAGGGTGGGACCATTGACACGCCATCAATTAATAAGCATACCCAAAACATACCCAATTTTCTCAAAATTTCCTCACATTTACATAAAAAAAAAAATATCAAAGGGTAAACTGCTTTGAAGATGTTCAATCGAACAACTTCAAATCTATTCAGCCATGTCTGGCAGAACAAATGGGAAAAAAATTGGTTATCTTCTCCGACCTTCGGTTACCACCATCAACTAACTCCGACTACAATTTCTTCCACCAATGCCCATCATTTCTCACTCTCTCTCCAGTTATGGTTCCCCCGATGGGACAATAAAACCCATCACCCGATGGGTTCTGTTTTCCCATCGGCAAAAACTAGGAGTGGAGGGGGAGGGGGGCGAGGTGGGTGGCAATTTTTTTTTTTATTATATATATAATGAAAATAAGGATATTTTGGAGAAATAAATTTTTTTGGGTGTGTTTAGAAATGTATGGGTGCGAATAGTCCGCAACCAGAATTTGAGGGGGTAAAATGCAATTTTCGCTGGTATATATATATGCCCGGTGCCACACGTCAGCATACCCGCTGGCTTCGCAATCGTTTAGGAATTCGCGGTAGCAATTCTGTTCATGCAGTTCGTCGTCTTCTCCATTCATCGGTTACGCTGATTAATTTTCCCATTATCGCAGTCCCGTAAACTTCTGTATGCACCTCCGTCGCTCTCTTTATAATTCTCGTCGCTATGATTTTGTGTATTTGGTTAATTCACTGGGTATTTGAAATTTGTGAATTTGGTTTATGTAATGGTCTCAATCATTTTGTGCATTTTTTACCACCGGTTCATGATACACACGCACACGGTGGTGCTGACAATAACAAACTACTAACGCTCGTTGATAAATTTTTGAAAAAGTACAGAAATTTTTTAAGTATTTTAATCACCAACGTGGCACTCATTAATTAATATTAGAAAAAATATAAAAATCAATTTTGTAGTTAAAAAAAAGGAAATTCTATTTTTGGAAATAAACCAATATTAATTGGTAGATATAAATAGGGAAAATTCTTTAAATATAATTATTTTTTAATGAAACATAAATTTATCATTAAATGTGGTAAATAAAATTTAACAAGAAAAAAATAGTTTTCGAAAAAATTTAAATGTAATTTCATTTTTCAATTTTTAATTAAAAATATTAAATAATAAGTATTTTATTTTCACCGCATTAAAAAAATGTTATAGTTTTAGATAGTTTTGATTGTAATGTGCAATGGATTATTCAAATAGTGGATTATTCTTAAATAAAATAGGGCGTGCTAAAATTATAATTGAATTTGCATTGAATAATTTATTATTTTTAAATAAAGAGTAATTTATTAATCTTTATCTTTATATTTTGAATTGTTATATTATCATACCATTAATCTTTATATTATAATTTGTGAAGTGCCACGTAGGCAAAGATGCAAATGTGGCATATATTAAATATTTTAAGAAAATTATAAAATTAGTTTTGGAAATAAACCAATATTAATTAGTAGTAATTAAAAATATAAATAAAAATAATCAATATCTAAAACAAACATCTAATGAAAAAAAAATTTATGTTGGAAAGACTTTATATATAATTTCATTTTTTTAAAGTTATAATTCAAAATATTAAATAATAATTTTTTATATTTTATTTTATTTTATCTTGATAAAATTGTAGGTTTTGATATTTTTGCTTGATTACATGAATTGGTCTATTAAAAAATAGTGAGAATTTTTTACTTTTTTCCTTTTGAAAATCAAATAATGAGTAGTTAAAATTATAACTAGATTTATGTAGAATAATTTATTTATTTTTAAATAAAATAGTAATTTATTAATCCTTATATTATTATAATTGAAGTGTCACATTTGGTGAACACTCTATTGGCAGTGCCAATATGACATACTATTTCTAATTAAAAAAATTAAATAATATTTTTTGTTTTTAATGCTTATGATGTGATATGTTCACTAACTGAATTTTGTATTGCATATTTTTTGCCTTTTCCAAGTATATAAAATTACAAATAAAAAGTTTTTTATTCTACAATTAACATACAGTTTATGTAATTGAAAAGAAATAATGAATTATATAGATGAGGAAAATTGTCGGTGTCACTACAAATTTAAGTTACATAAAATTAAGTATAATACTTCTTATACAATAGAGTTAAAATTAAGTAGCAATTACAGCTAATCACTAAAAGAATGCATAAAATCATAAAATTTAGAGTGTGTAATGTCCATTTCAGAAGGAAAAAAGGTGTTCAATATAAATTTGATATGTACCAACGAAAAAGATACGTTTTGATAATCAAAGAATTTTTATATATTCATTTCCAATGGTTCATTTACAATTAATTAATCTTCACGAGCATTGTTGTGCAATGCTAGGCACGATAATTAGAATTAAAGTTACACGTTTTGATAAACTTCTTAATTATGCGATGCACGTGAATTTTTAAAATTTACAATTGTGAATTTACTCCGCAATTTTCGCATTGACTATAATATACAATATTATAGATTTTAATAATTTTTTACAATTATGCAATCTCTTATGCACAAATTACATAAATTATATAATTCAACATTCATATTTATAATTTTATATCAATTATTTATCGTACATAAATTTAATTGTTACCGTGCATCGCACGGGCGTGATACTAGTATATATAAATATAACAGAAATTCACAATCATTATATAATAATTACACACCCTATGTAATAGTCTTGTAATATTATACAACCATTAGACACTGTAACCATTACATCTCATTGCACGCATTATACTCTTTGTGTAATACATTACACATTCTGTGTAATGGGTTCAAAATTTGGTAATAGCATTACAAAATAAAAAACTTAAAGGAAATTATCATGTGGCACAAAATTTGCTCGATTGCACGGTCAAATCGTGCAGGAGTCTTGCTATCCACACCTATATTTTTAATCCCTTACACCTATTTTTCCCCGAAATACCCATTTTGCCCCTGTATAATGCTGTGTGTGTGGGGAGGAGGAAGTCATTTTGGATGCTCGGCCGGGTTTGGCCGAGCCACAAACAGGGGGCTCGGCTGTCCTCGGCCGAGGCCCCCTTTGGATGCTCGGCCGCCTTCGGTCTAGCATCCAAAATGGCTTTTTTTTTTTAATTTTTTAAAAATTCATAATGTAATTAGTTTATATTTAATAATAATGACGTGTTAATAATATTAATTATTTATTTATGATAATAATTATTTATATTTAGAGTAGTAATAATTATTAATCCATGGCCGAGCCGAGCATCCATGTCGGCCATCTTCGATTATCCTTCTTTTCTTCTTTTTTTTTTTTTAATTCATAATAGAATTAATAAATATTTTTTGATATTATTTTTTGATTTGGGGAAGAAACATGTGATGTATGAGTTGAATCGAAATGGACGAAACCGTATTTTGCAGATTTAGTGTCCGAACTCCGTTTCGGACAAATAATATACCGATTTGGGGTAGCTCGACGCCACGAGTCGAACACACTATTTTGTAGTGATGTACGATGGATTTTGGCCATCCGAGCGCGTTTAGACAGCGAAATCAGCGTTTTTCTATTTTTCAAGTAATTTAATTTTTTTGTTTATTTATTTTTAATTTTATTTAAAATAAAATAAAATAAGTGTATTTTTAATGGTGATAAAATAAAATGAAAATGGTGATAAAATAAAATTAAAAATAAATAAACAAAAAAATTAAATTACTCCAAAAATAGAAAAACGCTGATTTTGCTGCCTAAACGCGCTTGGATGGCCAAAATTCATCGTACATCACTGCAAAGCAGTGTGTTCGACTCGTGGCGTCAAGCTACCCCAAATCGGTATATTATTTGTCCAAAACGGAGTTCGGACACTAAATCTGCAAAGTGCGGTTTCGTCTCTTTCGTTTCAATCCAACTTATACATCACATATTTCTTTCCCAAATAAAAAAATAATAGCAAAAAAATATTAATTACATTCTATTATGAATTTTAAAAATTAAAAAAAAAAACATCATTTTGGATGCTCGGTCGAGAGTGGCCAAGCATCCAAAAGCGAGCTTAGCCGAGGGTGGCCGAGCTGATGGCCGAGCTCCCTTTTGGATGTTCGGCCACCCTCGGCCGAGCATAAAAAATTCTTCCTTACACCCACTGTGCAGTATTAGACGAGAGTAAAATGGAAATGGGTGAAAAAGTGGGTGTATGAGATTAAAAAGGTGGGTGTGGGTATCACCTCTTATCGTGCAATCCTGCAACACTAGTGCGCGAGTGCTCGGTCCAACCGGGAAAATTGAATTTTTATAATTATTTTTATTTTACATGATTTTTGAAATATGAAACTTAAAACTTAATAAAAGACTAAAAGTATAAAGATCCCAATTATTAATGTGCTACCTACTTATTTACTTGTTGAAATTAATTTTTTATTTCACACTAAAAAAATATATTAATGAAAGTCAATTAATTTTCATGAAACGTGTTATAAGTACTATCTATATTTTGATAAGTATCATTAAAAATTTACAGTATTATGATACTAAAAGACATTTGAAAATTATTTGATTAACACTTGCGTAAATTTTAATTTTGACAAAATTATGAAGCGTCAAACTATGGTACTTGTATAAGAAAAAAAAGGGTATTTGACCAATAACTATACTTATGCAAAAAAAAAAAAACTTACCCACTAAATTATATACATCTCTTTTTTTTACCACTAACACATCTTTTACACAATAAGACCAAAATATAATTTAAAAGCCACAAATTTACAACAATGCCACTCTAATAAAATAAATAGATTTTCTTTCTCCAAATTACCATTACAAGTAATCTTGCGCAATATTCAACTTTTCCTTTCCCGGTTTTCGACTTTTTCTCTCTACGCGCTTCCTCTCTCCAGATTACCACCACATGTAATCTCGACCAATATTCAATTTCTCCCTTTCTCCATCTCCGACTTTATTTATACACGTTCTCTCTCAAGATTACCACCCAAGTAATCTCAATCAACATTTAACTTCTCCCTTTCCACATTTTCAACTTTCTCTCTCTCTAGATTACCTCACCATGTAATCAGATTATCACCACAAGCAATCTCGTTCAACATTAACTTTTCATTTCCCACATCTTTGACATTCTCTATCTACGTATTTTTATCCCAAATTATCACTAGAGGTAATCTCAATCAAAATTCAACTTCTCCCTTTATCCATCTCAAACTTTGTCTCTCCAAATTACCGCCCCAAGTAATATCAATTAACATTCGACTTCTCCCTTCCTCCATCTCTCACTTTCTCTCTCCAGATTATCTCACTAAGTAATCGGATTACTACCACAAGTAATCTCAATCAATATTGAAATTCTCCCTTCATGTCTCTGACTTTATCTCTCTACGCACTTTCTCTCTTCAGATTACCTAACTAGGTAATCAGTTACCTCTGGCAAGTAATCTCGATTAACATTCAACTTTTCCATTCATATCTTTGACTTTCTCTCTACACAATTTCTCTTTCCAGATTACCTCTCCAAATTATCAAATTACTATCACAAGTAATCTCGATCAACATTCAACTTCTCCACCCCAGCATAATTCCGCCACCACCACCCCGTCGCCACCACCACCTCTCCACCACAATTCCACCACCATCACCCCCTCTGCCGCCACCACCACCACCAAACCACTACTTCACCACCATTCCACCGCCACTACCACCATTCCACAACTACCACCAAACCATCGCCCCAAACCACTACCAAGCCACTACCACTACTAACATCCCCACCTTACCCTAGACCGGCATTCTCGACCGTGCCACGCCATTCCACCACTACCACCACTACCACCACCACCGCCTCCACACCGCCACCACCACCACCACCACCATTCCTCTACCACGGCACCATCACCCGCCATCATCACTACCCTCTCGCCACCGTCATCGCCACCACCACCACCGCCAAATCACCACCCCACCATCATTACCACCACCATTATTCTACCACCACAACCAAACCATCGCCACCACCATTCTATCACCATTGCCACCACCGCCACCAAACCATCACCACCATTATTTACACCGATAATACTATTACTTACCCCAATAATATTATTATCGATATTATTACATGTCCCAGTAATCATATTACCTTTCCTTGTAATAGTATATCACCTATCCCAATAATTATAAACAAAACACTAAAAATATCATTTACCTACCCCGATAATCAAATTATCTACCATGATAATTATAACCATTCTAATAAAACACCATTCACAACTTCTTTGAGGATTATAACACTAAATTAATAAGAAATAAGGAATAATGTGCCAATATTTAACTTCTCGCTTATTCCGTTATCCTACCTTCTCTCTACACACTTTCTCTCTCTAAAAAAGTAAAAAAAATCAACCATAAGAAGAATATTATCTATCCCACTAACATTATTATCTACCCCGATAATAATATTACCTACCACCACCACCACCACCACCACCATTGCACCACACTTCCGCCACCACCACCAAACCACCACTATCACCATTCCACCACCAAACCACCACAACCATTGCACCACCACCACCACCACCACCACTACTTACACCGATACTACTATTACCTGCCCAATAATATTATTATCGATATTATTATACGCACCGGTAATCATATTATATTCCCCTATAATAGTATATTACTTACTCCAATAATCATAACCATAACACTAAAATGTCATTTACCTACCCCCAGTAATATCATTACCTACTCCAGTAATCATATTATCTACCATAATAATTATAACTAAAACAATAAAACACCATTCACAACTTCTTTTGGGATTTTACGCACCCCAATAATCATAACTAGAATATAAAAATATCATAATATTAATAGATGTGCAATTGAAAACATCACAATTTCCAGCCATCTCATTGGGAAACTTTATTTTGATCAAGCATATGGCACAAGAGAGGCCCTAGCTCAATTTTGATTGATTACTCAGCCAGGTATTTCCGAGATGGCTCGAGCCAAATCGTCGTCAACCCCCAATCGCATGGGCTCTGTTCGCCGCGGTCTTCATGGAGCTCATCACTTTTGCCGTTGATTCTAGTTTTTCTATTTTGCATTAGAAGATCTCTGCACCTACACCGCAGATCAAGAGGCGTGCAAATAACTATCACAAAAAGGATGAGTACATAAATTTGAAAGAAAGAAATCATGTCAAACTAGTAATTAAGCTCACAGTTAAATCTTGAACTAACTTAAACCATGAGCTAATACAAAATTTTCACTAACCAAAGTACCAAATGTTGGAAATTAGGTGTATGGTGAATGGAAATTGAGGCACAATTGTATTGCAAGTGGGAAATGTAGTTGTCCCCATAGGAACTTTAAAGAAGTTTTGTCCACCTTATTAATGGTTGGCTTTTGTGTGAGGTGTAACCATTGTTACATAGGGTATCCTCCATGGTCTACGCGCGCCCGTAGGGGGTGGAAATCACGAGCCAATTTCCACACGGTCTTTGGGATTCGTGTGCGAGCGCGACCTGCGGACACGAATGTAGCACCGAAATTGACCACCGGGCGCAAGTTGAGTTTTGCTCGGTTGGTTTTAATGCAATGTAATGGATGGAAGCGTCTGGATTACAGCCACGTGAGCGAATTGAAGCGGATTAGCGTTACATAGTTGCTCTAATGGCGAATTGTAGATTCGGCATTACACCGCCAGAATTTGTAATTTCAACGGATATGAGTTACACGGTGGTGTAATGGTTTATGTGATTATGAATTGATGATATTCAGGCTCCATTGCACCTATATAACTGCCAATCCTCGTGGTCTCAAAACACACCTCTCAACCACGATTCAGTTTTCCTTTCTTCGATTGTTCCGTTCATTCTTCTTCGCTTCAGTTCTTGGTGATAATATTTCGGGCATTCAATCCAGTTCGGCTGCAGCACCTGCAGTGGTCGTTGTATCCTGGGAGGCAATCGTTCGGGTGGTGAGGACGAAATTACTTTAAGGACATTGCGTTTGCAAGCCTCGGCCGTATTCTCTCGGTTTTGTTTTCTATTCCCGTTTGTGTCATTTGAATGCATTGGATATTGTTACTTGCATGAATCTGTTTAGCAGCCCCATAATTTTTCTTACAATCTTAAAGCAACTTCCGTCCTAAACAGATTCTGCATATTCGACCCTACACACTCTACATATGGTCTATGCTTTTACATATCTGTTCTAAGACTTCGGTTAGGTTGATACATGTTCTACATACATATAATACATATATATCTTTCCCGTTGCATATTCTGCTACATTAGTATAGTATGCTTTTCATCATGACATAATATATAGTATATGTACACAAGATAATCTTGCTCTTCGATTCTGCATGCGTTATGTATACATGATAGTGGTTATATATATGCTGTCTACGTTATGTATAGTGCCATTTTGTTTCCAAGTCTCTGCGATTCTGTTTCAAGTTAGTGGTTATATATACTACTATACTATGTTGATATTGTGATATTATATATATATATATAGTATGATATATGAGTAATCACTTTGTTGACTTTCCCCTGGATATGTTCTGCCATTATACATATGATAGTATATGAGTAATCACTTTGTTGTCTCATCCATAATCTACATATTCTACACATGTCACCATTTGACTTTACATTAGAGGTACAATAATATATATATATATATATATATATATATAATTAGACACTAGCTTCATCATTGATTGATTCGTAGCTCATATCAATTCTGTTGTAAGATATTCTCACATAGACAAAGTCTTGTGACTCGATATCAATACTGATTGTGGAAACTTGGTGTATTCAGTTTTACTTAAATTCTTGAAATGGACACCCAAAACAATGTGATGGTTCAGGAAATGATGTAGTGCCTCAAGTGGCACAAGTGATGACTCAATGACGCGTGGTGGCTCTGTGTCACAAACCGTGACTCCACATGCAACTGTGACTACGACAGTGGCTTCGATGCCTAATCTTGGAGCCGGTCCAAGTGGGATGGCTCACGTGCCAAATATTGGGGCTGGTCCTAATGTGACAGTTCAGTGAACCACAATGAGAAGCCCGAGAAGTTCAATGGGTTGAATTTCAAAGGTGGCGTGCAGAAGATATTCTTTTATCGACAACAGAATCTTGCGAGATTCTTGGTAACGGCTCCAAACCTGAAGAGGGTGAGGAGATTTTCAAATCGATCTTTGTTGATGCTTGGAAACATTCGGATTTCCTGTGCCGCAATTATATCTTGAACAGCTTGACCGATTCACTATTCAGTGTGTATTGCTCAATAAAAACGGAAAAGGAATTATGGGAGTCACTGGAACGTAAGTATAAAACTGAGGATGCCGGCACAAAGAAATTTGTCGTTGGTCGATTCCTAGATTTTATGATGGTGGACTCCAAAACAGTGACCAGTCAGATCCAAGAACTTCAAGTAATTATGCACAATGTCCATGCTGAAGGGATGATTGTGAGTGAATCATTCAAAGTGGCAGCTATCATTCATAAGCTGCCACCTGGCTGGAGTGATTTCAAGAATTACCTGTTGCATAAACGGAAAGAAATGACCGTTGAAGAGCTCATTATTCGACTTCGAATTGAGGAAGAACAGAGACAGAGAAATTGTGGCAAGAAAATTCGATGGCTGCTAAGGCCAATGTGGTGGAACACGGTCAAAGCTCGAAAGGCAAAGGGAAATACGTGCCATCGAACAAGAATGGGCCACCCAATAGCAGGAATGGGCCACCCAACAGACATGGGCCGTCGAACAACGGGCCCAACTTGGGACCAAAAGGAGGGGTCACAAAACCGAAATTTTGAGGGAAGTGCCACAATTGTGACAAAGTTGGTCACAAGGCCTGGGAGTGCAAACTTCCAAGGAGGAACAACTATAGAAGAGAGGCCAATATGGTTGAAGACAACGAAGCTCCTGACTTGGACCTTGTTGCGGTCGTCTACGAAGTGAATGGTGGGTCGAATCCAGAGAGTGGTGGATCGACACGGAGCTACCCGTCATGTTTGTTCAGATAAGGAAATGTTTCATAGCTTTGTAGCTGAAAATGGAGAGAAGGCTGTTCATGGGGAACTCGGCTACCTCCGAAGTCAAAGGACATGGGAAAGTGGTTCTCAGGATGACGTCCGGGAAAGACCTGACTCTCACCAATGTGCTGTATGTGCCAGAGATCCAGAAGAACCTTATATCTGGATCATTGTTGAATAAACATGGTTTTCATATGGTGTTTGAGTCAGATAAAGTTATTTTGTCTAAAAGTGGAGTGTTTGTAGGCAAGGGTTACGTAAGTGATGGGCTGTTTAAACTCAATGTAATGGCTGTTAAGCCCAAAATGAATAAAATGAATAACTCTTTCGCTTACTTGCTTGAGTCTTCCAATTTATGGCATGGTAGACTAGGTCACGTTAATTATGATACTTTACGTAGATTGATTAACTTGCACCATATGCCCTCATTCCACATTAACCCGGAACACAAGTGTGAAACTTGTGTTGAAGCAAAATTAACAAGGACGTCATTTCAAAGTATTGAAAGAAATAGTGAACCGCTTGACTTAATACACACTGACGTGTGTGATTTGAAATTTGTACAAACACGGGGTGGCAATAAATACTTCATCACTTTTATAGATGATAGCACAAAGTATTGCTATGTGTATCTTCTTAAAAGTAAAGATGAAGCAATAGAGAAGTTTGTTCTCTATAAAAATGAGGTTGAAAATAAACTCAACAGGAAAATTAAAGTGTTGAGAAGTGATCGTGGCGGTGAATATGAATCACCTTTTGGTGAATTCTGTGCCCAACACGGAATTATCCATGAGACGACTGCGCCATATTCGCCTCAGCAAAATGGCATAGCAGAACGAAAGAATCGCACACTGAAAGAAATGATGAATGCGATGCTAATCAGTTCTGGATTACCCCAGAACATGTGGGGGGAGGCTGTGCTGTCAGCTAACTACCTTTTGAATAAGGTGCCCCGAAAGAAAATGGAAAAGAGCCCCTATGAATTGTGGAAAGGACGAAAGCCATCGTACAAACACTTGCGAGTGTGGGGGTGTCTTGCCAAAGTGGCCGTACCTACGACTAAAAAGGTAAAGATTGGCCCAAAGACTGTTGATGGCATATTCATTGGATATGCTCACAACAGTAGTGCTTATCGGTTTCTTGTGTACGAGTCTAAAATAGAAGATATACACAAGAACACGATAATTGAATCTAGAAATGCTTCTTTCTTCGAACATGTATTTCCATATAAGTCGAGAGAAGAAGCAAGCTCGTCGAAATGAACACACGACGAAGTGGACCAAGAAAGGGAAGAGGAAGTTGAGGTTGAACCAAGGCGTAGTAAAAGAGTTAGAACTGAGAAGTCCTTTGGTCCAGATTTTCTAACTTATATGCTAGAAAGTGAACCTCAAAACTTTAAAGCGGCTATAAACTCGTCTGAAGGACCTCAATGGAAAGAGGCGATCAACAGTGAGATAGAATCCATTCTGCAAAATCACACTTGGGAACTAGTGGACCTTCCTCCCGGAAACAAACCACTAGGATATAAGTGGATTTTCAAGAGGAAAATGAAAGTGGATGGAACAATTGACAAGTACAAGACCAGACTTGTAATAAAGGGTTATAAGCAACGAGAGGGCCTTGACTACTTTGACACTTATTCTCCCGTTATGAGAATAACTTCCATTAGGGTGATACTCTCGATTGCGGCATTACGCAATCTCGAAGTACATCAAATGGATGTCAAAACAACTTTTCTAAATGGGGATTTAGAAGAAGAAATTTATATGGAACAACCCTAGGGGTTTTCCGTACCAGGGCAAGAACACAAAGTGTGTAAATTGGTAAAGTCATTATATGGCTTGAAACAGGCACCTAAACAGTGGCATCAGAAGTTTGACAATGCCATGTTGGAATGTGGTTTTAAAATAAATGAGTGTGATAAATGTGTGTACGTAAAGGACATTAACAATGGCTACGTCATTTTATGTCTTTACGTAGATGACATGCTTATCGTTGGCAGTAACGAGAAAATGATTAAATCCACAAAAGACATGTTGAGATCAAGATTCGACATGAAAGACATGGGTTTAGCCGATGTCATCCTGGGTGTCAAAATCTCTAGAACACCAGATGGGCTTGTGTTGAGCCAAACACATTATGTGGATAAGATTCTAGAGAAATTTAACAAGGATGATACCGGTGTGGCTAGAACCCCGATAGACACAAATCAACGTCTATCGAAGAATAAAGAAGATGGTGTTTCTCAAGTTGAGTACTCCAGAATAATCGGGAGTTTGATGTACTTGATGAGCTGTACAAGACCCGATATAGCCTATGCGATCGTGGGTGAGTAGGTATACAAGCAATCCTGGATCAGAGCACTGGAAAGTGATTGTGAGAGTGCTTAGGTACTTGAGACATACACGTGATTATGGGCTGCACTATACCAGATATCCTGCTGTTGTAGAAGGATACAGTGATGCTAACTGGATATCGGATATAAAACCCTCAAAATCCACAAGTGGATTCGTGTTCACATTGGCAGGTGTAGCGATATCGTGGAAATCCTCTAAGCAAACAGTTATAGCCAGATTCACCATGGAATCTGAGTTTATCGCTCTCGACAAGTGTGGTGAAGAGGCTGAGTGGTTACGCCAATTTTTAGAGGATATTCCCAGATGGTCAAAGCCTGTGTCGGCAATTTGTATCCATTGTGATAGTCAATCGACAATCGGAAGGGCACAAAGCAAAATGTATAATGGTAAGTCGCGACACATACGTCGCAGACACAATACCATTAGACAACTACTCTCAACAGGAGTTATCTCTATTGACTATGTGAAGTCGGAAGATAACCTAGCGGATCCGCTAACTAAAGGCTTGAGTCGAGAGTTAGTTGTAAAATCAGCGACGGGAATGGGACTTAAGCCTCCAGAAGAGTAAGTCATTGCAAAGGAAACCCAACCTAGCTGACTGGAGATCCCAAGATCTAGGTTCAATGGGACAACCTAATTGCAAAGACTCGGTTGAGATCACTGTGGGAGGGGGGGTTCTCCCTCTGTCCATTCCTTTGAAACAGTGACGCCTGCAAAAGGAGGTTGAGCTAACGCTCTTAATGATTCCTAGACGATAGAGATCTAAAAGATAATACCAGAGTAATGCGGGTTACTCTTAACAAAAGAAATCACCCATGTGAGAGAGAAGTGGGCCACTTCGAAGGGAATTGTTGTGGCGCAATTCTTAAGCAACTCTCACAGAACCAGGCACGTGTCCAGGGCCATAAATGGGCACACCCGTAAGAACTGGATGGTGTTAGTAAGGATCCTGTGTGAAGTACATTATCGTTTACACAAACGGCAGAATAGTTCAAGGACATCGCGTCTACTGGTCAGCCAGTAAAGTAAATGTATTTTCACGAGGGAAGGTTCAAAGGGTGATACCTACCTATCCTATGCAGGGTTCGGACGTTGAACGTTATCACCAAGTATTCCGCGTTTGTCAATTCCCATTCATGTGGGGGATTGTTGGAAATTAGGTGTATGGTGAATGGAAATTGAGGCACAATTGCATTGTAAATGGGAAATGTAGTTGTCCCACATAGGAACTTTAAAGAAGTTTTGTCCACCTTATTAATGGTTGGCTTTTGTGTGAGGTGTAACCATTGTTACATAGGGTATCCTCCATGGTCTACGCGAGCCCGTAGGGGGGTGGAAATCACGAGCCAATTTCCACACGGTCTTTGGGATTCGTGTGCGAGTGCGACCTGCGGACACGAATGTAGCACCGAAATTGACCACCGGGCGCAAGTTGAGTTTTGCTCGGTTGGTTTTAATGCAATGTAATGGATGGAAACGTCTGGATTAAACAGCGACCGTAACAAATAGAATTGAAAGCGGATTAGCGTTACATAGTTCTTTGTAATGGCGAATTGTAATGATTCGGCATTACACTGCCTCTGTAACGGCTGTAATTTCAACGGATATGAGTTACACGGCTGGTGTAATGGCTGTAACGGTTATGAATTGATGATATTCAGGCTCCATTGCACCTATATAACTGCCAATCCCCGTGGTCTCAAAACACACCTCTCAACCACGATTCAGTTTTCCTCTCTTCTATTGTTCTGTTCATTCTTCTTCGCTTCAGTTCTTGGTGATAATATTTCGGGCATTCAATCCAGTTCGGCTGCAGCACCTGCAGTGGTCGTTGTCTCCTGGGAGGCAATCGTTCGGGTGGTGAGGACGAAATTGCTTTAAGGACATTGCGTTTGCAAGCCTCGGCCGTATTCTCTGGGTTTTGTTTTCTGTTCCCGTTTGTGTCATTTGAATGCATTGGATATTGTTACTTGCATGAATCTCTTTAGCAGCCCCATAATTTTTCTTACACCAAATTCACTTGAAAGTTCTCACAGATCGTAAGAAGAACATTACATACCCTGGTTTTATTAGCAGCTATCATGCTAATAATATTATCTACTCCAGTAATCGGAACCAAAATACTAAAATACCACCATTTTGACTACATCCACAACAACACCCACAAGTCCATCTTACCCAAGAAATAACGTGGAGGACAAGGATCTCACGTTTGAAATCAATTCATTCAACGGTCCAATACTTCACAAAATTTAGGCAGATTTAATTATTTAAACATAATTTCATACAATCAACTTGCCATTTCTACCCACCAGCAACATGCGATTAAAGAATAATTTCTTATATTAAAAATTGCATTTTGCACACATAGTAAAACCCTAATCAACATGCAATGCATAATGCAAATCATATTATTGCAAGGCATCGAGCTAGCTATAGATGGAAACAAATGCGAATTTCAGGAAAAAAATTGGCAAACCCTCAAAAAACCGAAATACAAAAGAAGATCGGATCTTAATGTCAACATGGGATGCTATTTTGCTGATATGTGAAAATGCAGCAAAACATGCTATTTGCGTTTGTGAATTTGCTTACATAAGTTTTATTCTCTTCCCATTTTTTCTCGCCTCTGCAATGAGTACGATCTTCTCGCTTCATCAAGCATCAATTGAATCGGGCGCTAACACCGGCAGAGCCCCCTTGGTCGGCCAACTTAAGCGCTGCCCGATTTCCCTTCTCCCCATTTCTATGTTTGGACCAACAATCGTGAATGAGGAGCCTTAATTTGGTTTTAATTATAGATTATTAAGAAAAAGGGTAGAATTGTCATAAAAATATGAAAATAAGTAATTGGAAAAAGATTTATAAAACATTGTAGTTAGTAGGAAAAAAAAAAGATGGTACAGAGTTAATGGGCAATGATTGATTTTGGGCTATATTTATTGGTTATTTTAAAAAAAAAGTAAAAAAAAAATCAATTGTTACGTCGTCCATTAAAGCGGTACGTGAACTGGTTTGAAAATTTCGTGTGACAGTTCGGTGCAGATCCATTTTGGGCCTTAGACAGCCAGAAGTGGAGATATGTGTCCAAAGAAAGCATCTTGGCCGATCCTAGCCCTAACTTGACATGTATGTACTGATCACCAAATCTGACCCAGCAATTAGCCCGCCCGGGATAGGCCAGCACCGTTTCCTACATGAAGATGGCCATTATTTATTTATTTATTCCAAACCCCAAAACCGCTCTCTTGTTTAGTTTTCAAGAAAATAATAAAATAAAGTACACGATACAGAGGTCATGTTTTGAGGTAGTCGAACCAAATTCAAAGTTTATCTAATATTTAATCCTTAAATGTTGAGTCACTCTTTATTTTAATATTATATTCTTAATTTAGAGCGGTGGAAGATTACAAAAATAAAATAAAATAAAATTAGAGTGGTGGGTGTTTGCTCGTTTTATTTGGAGCCATGCTCACTCTTTTTATTGTTAAATAAATGAATGCATTCAACAAATTCAGGTTTCAACATTCTATGGTTTATTATTTAAAAAATTGTAGATTTTTTTCTTCCCGCCCCAAAACAACTGCATGAAAGAATTTTGTATTGAGGTTGCCTTCTTTCATCCATCTAATCCTCGGTTTGTTTCCAAAAAATCTCGTCTTTGGCCAATAAAGAGTTAAGTTGAGCATAGATTAGCTAGATGCACATAAAGCTGTGTCGAGTTGAGTTGGTCACATCTAATAGAAGTCTATTAATATCAACAAGCTTTCTTGGAGAGTTGAGTTATATATTGATGAAGTTTGATTAATTATCTTTGCAATTGAGTTGTACAAATAAATTCAAACAACACAACTATATAAGTTTGTACTTATTTTTCCCCTTTTTGAGTACAAAAGTCATTTTTTTTTAAAAAAAATCCTCACTAACTCATCCTCTTTTTCACCAGTACCGACAAATGAATCTCCTCTCCGTCTCTCCCTCTCTCTCCCAATTATTACTTTTATTTCCTATTTGTCTCTTAGAGTTTTGGACCAACATAATTTGTATGTCACAAAATATATATAAATATTAATATTGTACTTCCATGATTCTCTTGGGCAAAGATCAAGAAAATTCACTTCAAGAAATTAGGCCTTTAGGGGCGGTCCAATCGTCCTTATAGTCTCATACCTATAGTTTCTGGTAGTAATTTAAATTTTTGAGCAATTTAGTTCAATGCTTAAATCTTATTAAGTTTGATCCAAGGGGATTGACCTAATAGAAAATACACTTTATTGGGTGATAGGCCCGGGCACGAGGTACCACCCTATCCTACGATCCCCACCGTGTATTTAAAAAAAATTTATTAAATTTGACTATAGAATTATTTATTAGGAATGATACAATCTTGGATTGTTTTAGATTGTTTGATTGTAAAATTTGGAAGAGAATTAAATCAATCTTTCATGAGATCTAGGGAAGAAAAAAAAAGTGTTTATTTAATTTCAGAGTAAGAATCTAGTGACGGATTTGTGGAGTATATAATATCTATATAATTAATGTAATTTCATCGAGTGAAAACGAGTATTCTCCATCTTCAGATCTTAATAAATCATATCTGATAAAAGAAGTGAAAATCGACATAAAACATCCAGTTAATGTCAATACATCAAAATTTTGAAAATTAATCCTCCCTTGACTAAGTTTAATTTCTAATTCCACCTTTCTTGTCAAGAAAATGTATTTGAATGTACCAATAATTCTTAGAGTAAAAATAAAAGTACAATATAGTAATTAGAGTTGAGATGTTGGGGAGAGGGTGACAATTCTATTAGGTGCCGTTCCTCCAAACTGGAACAGTCTACAAATGTCCTTTTGGATCAGTCTAGTTGCAAGTTCAAAAGCTACATAACATTCCTGTAAACGAAGACCATTAGATATATTAAAAAAAAAAAAGGTTCAAGTGGACCCAAAGTAAATCGATACAAAAGAAACAAACCCTAAATGAACAGGTATTAGGGAATAATGTTCGTGTATGGACCATGGTATTCAATCAGAAAAAAATATAGACAAGACAAAATTATATAAAAATCCAAAATGAATTCTGAGAACTTCAACAAAAGGAATATATAATAGTATTATTCATCGATGAATCTATTTTGTCCTCTGATTAATGCATGCATGCCACCATGCACACCACTGTTTTTTTGATCACTACCTTTGCATGCCATGCCATGCCAATCTATACTTTACACCACACTACTCTCTCTCTCTACATAGAGACACATGCATTATATATATATATATATATATATATATATATATATGTCAATCCATTTTCTTAAATATGTTGTTGGGGCCTCAAATAATGGTGATCGAATTCCATTAAAAAGTGATTTTAGTGGAATGTCTCACTTGATTTTAGATGGCATGGTTGAAATCAGATCTACATATCGAAATTAAATAGAGAAAGTAATGTTATTTATAATACTCCATTTGTCCCACAAAGATAGGTTTGATTACTATTTTCGTTTGTCTCACAAATTAAAATAGTCATTTTTCCTTTTAAATTATTAGTTTTTTTTATATGCCCTTATTTAATGTTCCTTGTTATTAACAATATAAAATTATTAAAGTGTAATAATTAGTGAATTGAAGGATATTTTTAAAAAATGTTCTTAAGTTTTACTTTCCCAACATGTTTTCTTATACTCCCTCCGTCTCACAAATATAGGCTTATTTTCTTTTTTATGATATCCTAAATATATAGTCTTATTTCTATATTGAAAAATATTTTTTTGTTCATTTACCAAAACAACCTTATTTAATTTGCTTAGTAATAACCACTACTTTTTAATATTATTCATTAAATAATGATAGATTAGGAAATTAGTTATAAAATTTATTTTTTCAATAATTTTTCTTAATTTTTGTAAAAAAGTCAACAAACCTATATAATTAGGACGGAGGAATAGTTGATTATAATAATCAATCTATGTAACACCATATGCGACACAATGTTTTTAAAACTTTACTCAATTTTCATAGACTAGATGCTATTGCGATAATCGTGCATTACATATAACATTATTCTAAGAAATATTGGGGGTGTCAATTAAAATCACTTCTTTACTATGCTGATCTTTTAAAATAGAATAACAAAGATACGAATTTGCAAGAAACGTCCATACCTTTCAATCATATTATGCAATCATCTATAGTTATGCAATCTTTACACAAAGAATTCAAAAGATTTGTTGGCTCCGACACCATTTGCATCTAAAAATGTAAACCATCAATTCGAAACAATTATATATATTATTTAATTACTACTGGCTAAGTTTTGAATTACATCACTATGCCAAAAAGATTGTACCAAATATTAATTTTAAGAAAAAGTAACACTAGACGACTCTCGAAATATTTGGCACTTCAGAAAATATCAAGGAAATTTAAACTAGATATATGTATAATGTTAAAATATGAAAATTTCATATCATGTACTGTTGATCTCCCCATATGAAGAGAAGAATATTTCCTCATATGAGAATATAATAATTTTTTATTGATTCTAAAATAATAAGATGATCCTATATATAAAATCTAATTAATCTACATAAGTAAATGGAGAGGAGATTTTTTTTTTGTTTAAAATAACCATATAATAGCGTATTGTACTAAAAATGAAATATTAATAATTAAATTATTATTGTGATCTGATTGATGATTTGAAACCATGCAATCTGGGTTCTGAATCTCTGTGCAGTGAAATGGTCAGTTGGTCAGAATTGTAGAGTAATAGGGATGAATCTGACGTAAGTTTCTCCGTAACGCGTGCTTTACTTTGAAAGCGTGTCATCAAAATTTCACATTCAATGCCCAACCCTTTCTCCCGTCTTTTTCACTCACATCACAAATACGTTAATTTACATAGATACGATAAAAATTTGTACCACATACGCAGCACATAGATATGCATGTGTAGAGACTAGAGCCGCGAAAAATTTCCATCAATCCGTACCAATTATCTATATTATATAATCATGTTCTAATATCCATTTAAAATAAAATTATTATAATACAATAATACGAACATCCATCAATTTATAGGTATTTTAGTGAGCATTGGAGCAAAATTACTTTAAAGTATATACTTACTATGTCACATTATATGATGACATAGCCACAATTCAGTCTCTGTTCTGAAAAAACACACCTCGATATTGTTTAATAGTAAAAAGTACTTGGTACACTACACATCAAAACTTTTCCCTTGAGTCAAACGTTATATTAGTAAGGAGAGAAATCTCAACATTACCATATCTTTGTTCTCATCTCCTTGAGAGCATACCATTTTGCATAAAAAAGTTTGCACATAAACTTACAAGCATTTAATGGAGCTTGTTTCCGATCCCAACGTTGGAAGGAAAAATTTCCTCCCAACTAGAGATAAGCTCCGCCCCCGCCCAAAAAGGTTCCATTGCAATCCCCCCGGGGAAGTGCTGGGAGAAAATGTTCTCCCTCCCATCACTAGGAGGGCGTCGGGAGGAGAACATTCTCACCTTTTAATATATGAAAATTATATAAAGTGATATAACAATATATAGCAATAATATAAACACCTAACTTTATAAAATTTTAATAATTCATCTAATGTAGACAAGTTGTAAGTAACTAGGAGACCAATCCCATTCACAATGTTGCTCAGCCAATATTAGTTTGAAAGAAAATTTCCAATAACATTTAGTCATCCTCAAGAATGTCGAAGTGAAAATACTAAAGAAAGCTTCTATCATAAACATTGTATGGGAGACAAAGATGAGTAACATCAAATCTAAGGAAAATACATACGAGCCCCAAACACAAAATTGGATAATTTACATCCCACTAAAAAAAAAAAAAGAACTTCACTAGCTAGCTAGCACTATTAAATTTTCTCATATTGGAAGAATGTATGGATCACAAGTACTACTGATTTTACAGCCCTTGATTTTCCTCCATTGATCAGAAATATCCGCTGCAATTTTGACTGCATCTGATGAAGTTCCAAGGAGGCCTCTTCTGGTGAACCCTACTGTATACAATCCATTCTCTCCTTTCCAGCCATTTGGGAAAGGTGTTTTAGGCATCCCATCTTTTGTGAAAAACTCAGTACCCTGCGTAGGTTTCACAATTCAAGATATATCACATGCCATTTCACAGTCAAGACCGACGAAAAAACTCGACTTACTCTCTAATAAATCTATCATAACGTACTGTCTACTAACTCTGTCGAATAATATAGGCCAGGATCAAGCGATTCAACAATAATCAACAAGATGGTTCTTTTTTTTTCCTTTTTTTCTATTTTTTGGGTGGAGGGACAATTCTAATAAATATATTGTACAAAATAAACCAGGACGAGGTGATTCAATAATAACCAACAAGAGGGTTTTTTTTTTTGGCCGAAATAAATTTGAGGTCATAGTGACATCCAACTGCTCAATAGAAAGATGGAGAAGAGTTTGAAAATTTTGTTCATGCTAACTGTCAAATTCTGCAAAATTAACATCCTGACATTATTTGTGGAAACACTCATAAATTTATTTCATGTTATAGTAGAAGTACTGCTTCTGTTCACTGACCTCAGAAGTCTAAATAATAAATTTTAGAACAATTCAACAACCATTTATTACCTTCTTAATTACTTGCTCTTTGGACTGGATAGCCTACATCTACTTTGGTTAAAGTTCAAATAAAAGTCGTTGCATTTGTTATTTCCTAAGATATAAATTACTAGGAATTTAGATTCTCATTTTTCATTTTGGAACACGTGAATTATGCCTAAATAAAGTGTCAACATCAACTTAAAATAATTTATTTTATCGCGCAGAACGTATTTTTATCTCTTTAACTGTCTTGTCAAATCAATACAGTCATATAAATTAATACAATTAATTATGTATATAAACTATTTTAATTTGAATTCAGTCGAAAGGTTTAGACCGACTATCAAATGAAGTAGATAATATAAAAGCTATCTAGCAATTTATTTTAGACAAGCGTTTTAAATGTAGCAATCTAAGCAAATAAAATCTTGAAGAGAATATTTTATGATAGTTACACATGATGAAATCTTAGTAATTTTTCTTTTTCATTTTTTTTTCCCGAAAATAGGGTAAGTAAATCCAAACAAATGGCATCAGATTTTCTCTTTTTACCCCTCTGCCATTCGTGTAAGAAGGACAACGATGTAAGATTGATAATAATGAAAACAACAAAACAATATGGGATTTATTTCCACGTATATTATGTTAACTAAAAGGAAACTACGTACCTTAAGCCAAGTAGGCACATTGCTCTTATACCCAGTTGCCAGGATTATAGAATCAAACTCTTTTTCTTGTCCATCAATGAATTTAGCTCCATTTCTTGTTATCTCCTTTACACCCTCCACAACCTGCAACATTTACCAACACTTTTAGCTTCAAAGATGTAACATTTTTTTTTAAAAACCCTAGAAAAAAAAAAGTTAAGATTAATAGTTACCTTAATTTTTCCTAATTTAATCTGGGATAATGCTCCGCCATCGAGAACCGGGGTTTTGCCGGTGGCGTTTTTAAGCTCCATCGGGCCGGTTTTGGGTCGGCGGAGGCCCAATTTGTCTGTGTTTCCTAAGGTCAAATTTGCGAGCAGCAAGAGAACCTTGTCAACTATTCTCAAAGGCAACCACTTGAGAAGTGCCATTGCTATGCCAAACGTAGAAATTCCAAATGTCTCCCTTGGTAGTATATGCACCTAAAAATCAAAATAACCAAAATTTCATCACAAATCAAATTACTCAATTCCATCCATATATAATTCCAAATTCTTAAAATTACTTAATCTGCAATATTAGGCTATCCAGGACCCCAAATTTAAAATTAGGGTTCGCAATATTAAATTTTGTTTGGAAGCGACTTGGACAACTATCCAGAACCCTAAATTGAAAATTAGGGTTCCGAATATTAAATTTTGTCTATGACACCAACATTTCAACATCAACCAAGTGTACCTGAACTTATAATTAATTAAAGTGAACCTATAATTAATTAAATGAGTGACTTATAATTAAATTGAGAATGTACTACTACTTACTGAATTTCTGACGACCATGTGAGGCATTGCATTATATCTACAGAGGTCTAAACTAACTTCCATGCCGGAATTCCCACATCCCACAACCAAAACCCTCTGGTTTCTAAACACACCACCACTTTTATACCCACTGGTATGCATCACGGCCCCATTAAATCTTTCCAATCCTTGAATCTCCGGTATCACCGGCTCCGCATTCTCGCCGGAGGCGACGATCAACCACCGCGAAAAATACCCACAATCTTTACTATAAACCCTCCAAAACCCATTAACCCTATCAAATTCTGCTCTCATTACTGCTCGGTTGAACTCAGGCTGGATTGAAAAGTGCTTAGCATATGATTCCATGTAGGAGATGAACTGGTGTTTGGAGGGGTATTTCGGGAAATCCTCAGGGAACTGAAGCAATGGGAGTTGACAGAACTTTTTGGGGAGATGGAGTTTGAGGCGATCGTAGCTTTTGTGTTGCCACAAAGAAGCTATGCAATCGGCTCGTTCGAGTATGAGGGAAGGGACTCCGGTTTGTTTAAGACATGCTGCCACTGCTAAACCGGACGGTCCAGCGCCCACAATGATAGGGCCGTCGACCCACACCCCTTTTACTGCTTCTTCATTTTTACAAGAACCCATGTAGTATAGAAGATATAGTTTACTAAGAGAGTAAAAAGTAGAACGGCTTTTTTTTCTTTTGTTTTTTCTTTTCAGAAAATTCCCGGTTTTTTTTTACTACGGACTGAAAAGGTTCTGGTTGTTTAACTGAGAAAGTGTGGGAATTTAAAGAGGAGTGTAATTTGGTGGGGGGTAGGGCGTGGGGGTGGTGGGGTGGGGTGAAGAATGAATGAATGCATGAGGAAATCTTGAAGCAAGAATACAGAGGTCTTAATTAATTTATGGGAAGTTTGAAGCGATAGAGAAAGAGAAAGAGAAAGAGAGAGAGAAAGAAACTAGTGGATTAATGGAGGCGTGAAGGTTAAGGAAATGATTTGGATTTGTCTTTCGCAAGTGGTCAATAGGATTAAATTAAAGCCTAAAAATAGAATAAAAGTTTTAACCACTTTAATTTCCAAAAACTTAAATAAACACAATATAGAGGGTGGTAGCGGATGAGTTTTAATGTATTTTTATGAGTAGGAAGAGAGAGAATGAGTGGAGTTGGATGGTAGAGATTTAATAAGTAGGGAGATATATGGATGTGATTTATTTGATCAAATTTAAAAATTAAAAAACATGTATTAAAATGCATTTTCCAATTCATGCTAACACCCTCTATTTGATTAATCGGTGAAGTAATCATATTCTTGATTGTGTTCTAATGATTTCTATAAGTTAAATATTGTGGTACTTATAGATCAATTAGTATGAACGAAATGGTTCAATTCTTCAAGAAGAGACATCTAATCACAAATAGACAAAATGATCGCTTGATGATCATTAATATTTGAAATATATTTTGTGCCAGGCGATCACTTAACTGGTTCATTTTCTGAACAAGAATTTGTATCGAGCAACTACTTGGGAATGAATCAACTTATTGCTTGGTTATACGTTTTCCTCTACTTTAATCAAATTTGTTTTCTTCCCAGCTACCTACCTTCCAACGGAGTTCCAGCAAAGGCACAACTCCCCTGAAAGGGGGTCTTTTTTGGGGGTTTCCATGGGCAAGGGGGGATGACTTTTGTTCCATGCTGGAATTTCCTTCTCTTGCCAACGCTAGGAAGAGAAGCAAACTGCTACTTCAACATCAACTTATTTTCTATTTTTCTCATTCTTGCTTCAAATGACCGCTTAATATTACAACCATGAGATCCTATGATTTGCGTGGAGTCTCGAGATATGCTGACCATTTAATTTGTAACCTTTATTGGTTTTTTTACTTCTTTAGTAATACCACTGAATATAAGATCTAAAATAAAATTTAAAAAGCCGTAAAATGTGTTTAAGGAGTAAGATTAAATTTCGAATTTAAGCAATTATAAATATAAGTTGTCTGAAGTAAAAACGTAAAAGAACGTAAAATGTGTAAAGAATCAATATCAAACTTTGAAGCTAGCCATTTAGAAAAAAAAAGGAAAGGAAAAAAAAAAAGAAAACCATGCCAATGATAAATTAAGGCACGATCCATGAAAGAAATGTCCATATATTTTAACTATATTAACAAGAATATAAATAATCATCATATAATAGAAGATTGAAAGTAGTGATCGTATTGGAAAGTCAATCCAGAAGAAGAAATAGAATACAAATCAATCGATACAGAAGACTAAGAGGTGTTATTCTATACATTTTTACACATTTTTTTTTAACCTCACTCATATTCTCTTTTATTTCACATTCACATATCTCGTGGAACTTACCTGTACTATACAAATCTCCACAATTTAATTCCACTCATTTTTTCTCCTATATCACATAAAATCACATAAAAACTTATTTTTACACACATCCTAATACCCTCTAAAGAATCAGTTCATGCCACTGCATTCTTCTTTTATCAAGTTATTGTACCACAAATTGATTCTTCGAATAATCCATCATTGTTCGTAATTCTCCAAGTCAAGATTGGTCCTGAAAATAAATCAATAAAGACTCAAAATAGTATTTGTCCTCACTAGTTAATTTTTAGTGTTTCATAGGCTCCACGGCAAATGGTTTATAGGATTAAATCAAGCCTAAAGATGGAAAAAAAGTTTTAAGCACTTCAAACTTTAATTCTAGGAACTTTAATTAAAGACAATATAATTTGATGAATTGTTGAAGTAATTGTATTCTTGATTGTGTTCTAATGATTTTCATAACTAGAATATGGCCTCTACTTATAGAATAGTCACTGTCGACGAAATGGTGTTAAAGTGTCAACTCTTCAAGAAGCGACATCTAATCACAAACAGACAACTTGTTTTAACAATGGCACTGCCATTTTGATTTTTCAACCAAACGATCGCTTAGGTGATTATTTGAACTAGAATTTCTACCAAGCGATCACTTACTTTGTTCATTTTCTAAACAAGATTTTGTATTGAGTGATTACTTGAGAAAGAATCAAGCGATTGCTCAGTTATACGTTGTAAAAAATTTAACAATCAAAGAGGATTTCACCAAATCCACTCGTATTCATTCTATTTCATTCACGTAATATCTCAAGAATGAGAAACTGAAGTTCTGCTAATAATGGCTTACAAAAAAGGGATGAAAAGGAAAGTCAACATCTAAGCAAATAGGATAATGACAAGTCACTAAGCATTACTATAATGAGGAAAAAAATGAATTAAATAAAAAATAAGAAAATAAAGAAAAGGAAATGACAAAATGGAAATCCTGTGAGGGCAAAATCGTAACACACCCCCCTCAAGTTGGAGCGCGATGAAAATCCATTAAGCCCAACTTGACGAGGAGAGTAGCACGTTGTGGTCCACCAAGAGATTTAGTGAAAAGGTCAACCGGCTGGTCCTTCGATGGAATATGCTTGGGAAGAATGAAGCCATCTTTGTATTTATTTCTTACTACATGGCAGTCAATGTCGATGTGCTTGGTTCGTTCATGGAATACCGGATTTGCAGTGATGTGTAGATCAGCCTTATTGTCACACCATAAAGGAATTGGATATGGAACTTTAACTCCAAGATCTTGTAATATATAGGCAATCCATTGTAATTCATATACAGTGGCTACAAGGCTCCTGTATTCTGCTTCAGCTGAAGATGGAGAAACAGTATTCTGTTTCTTAGTTTTCCACGCTACTAATGCCTTTCCAAGATATACACAGTATCCTGTAATTGACTTCCTTGTATCTATGCACGATGCCCAGTCCGCATCACTAAAACCTTCCAAAGTAAGAGGACAATCTGATGAAAAGAACAACCCTTGTGATGGACATCCTTTAAGATACTTAACTATATGTAAAACTGCCTCCCAATGTTGTTTGCAGGGTTTACTTATGAACTGGCTTAGTTGTTGGACGGCAAATGTGACATCTGGCCTTGTAAGCTTGAGATAAAGCATCCTCCCTACAAGTCGACGATAAGGCTCTGGATCTGGTAATAAGGTTCCTGAATTCTGTGAGAGTTTAACTCCCTGTGGTAATGGTGTTTTGGCAGCCTTAGCGCCTGTAAGCCTTGTGTCCTTTAGGATGTCTAAGATGTACTTTCTTTGGTTGAGATAGGTTCCCTCCTTTACTCTAGCAAGCCCAATCCCTAGAAAGTATTTGGCTGGACCCAAATCTTTAATGGTGAATACCTGATCTAAGTAAGACTTCACTTCCTGAATTAATAAAGCATCAGTTCCAGTAATTAATACATCATCGACATATATTAAAAGCGCTAAAAAGGCAGTTGTTGTATTCTTCACAAAAAGGAAATGATCATGCTCTGATTGTACAAAACCATAGCCCTGCAATTTCCCAAAAACTGTGCAATCCATTGTCTTGATGCTTGTCGCAACCCATAAAGACTTCTTTTCAATCTACAAACCTGCCCTTCCTTAGCCTTGCCATAACCCTCTGGCGGTGTCATATAAACCTCTTCCTCTTCCAAAACCATGCAAAAAAGCATTGTTAATGTCTATGTGGTGAATCTCCGAACACTTTGAGGTAGCAACAGCTATGAGTAACCTGACAGTCACTAATTTAGCCACTGGAGAGAAGCTCTCTGTAAAATCGATTCCATAAATTTGGTTATATCCTTTGGCAACCAATCTAGCTTTAAACCTTTCTACATTCCCATCAGGGTTCATTTTCACTTTATACACCCACTTACATCCAATAATATGTTTATCAGCTGGGCGAGAGATAAGTTCCCAAGTGTTATTTTCTTCCAATGCATCTAATTCCTTTTGCATTGCATCCATCCATTCCTTACTTTGACTGGCCTCAAAATAGGTTTTAGGCTCTTGAATTTGAGACACATTAGCTAAGAAGCTCATATATGCACTGTTAAATAAGGGTGACACAAGATAAGGATAAGGATATGTGGGAGGTGTATGTTTTGAAGAGCTAGGTGTCGAGGAGGGTGTTAATGCCCAAGCTACAGAGTGTTGATTAGAAGGGGTTAAGGTGGTCACAAAATCTCTAGTCCAGGTGGGTATAGTTCTCTGTCGAGCACTCCTTCTGGGAACCATAGTTTCATCAATAGATTTTGTATATGGTAGAGTTTGAACTAGTAAAATGTTGTCTCTTGGAACGGAATGTGAGGAGGAATCAGTGGAGGTACTGGTTGAAGATGGTCTAAAGTTATCGTTGAGATTGTTTTGTTTGTTATTTTCTATAGAAATCATATCATCATCCGTGGAATCTGGAATTGGAATAGGCAGAGGTGTAGGTGATGACTCTGTGGAAGTGTTCATTTGGTGAAAGGAAAATGATTTCTCAATAAATTTGACATCTCTAGTCACAAAAATTTGATGAGACTCCAAGTCATAAACCTTAAAACCATTTTGTCCTGGACTATAACCTATGAAGATACATCTATATGCTCTAGGATCAAACTTTGTCTTGTGGGGGGAAACATTAGATGCATAACATAGGCAACCAAAGGGTTTTAGCATGGAATAGTTT
The DNA here is from genome assembly GCA_018223645.1 of Jasminum sambac. NCBI lineage: Eukaryota > Viridiplantae > Streptophyta > Magnoliopsida > Lamiales > Oleaceae > Jasminum > Jasminum sambac. The sequence goes on from CP073649.1 coordinate 16,523,402, forward strand.
GGTTGATGGCCATGTAGTAACTGATAGGGTGTTTTCCAGTTTATAATAGGACTAGGCAATCTATTAATGATATAGGTTGCCATTAGAATGGAAAAGGTCCAAAATTTCTGTGGTAGGTTAGCATGAAACATAAGGGATCTAGCCATTTCAAGAAGGTGTTTATGTTTCATTTCTACAACCCCATTTTGTTGGGGAGAATAGACACAACTCCTATGGTGTACTATCCCATTATCATGAAAAAGTCCTTGGCAATCTCTATTAGTGAACTCTATTCCATTATCACTTCTAATCACTTTGATCTTCTTCCCAAATTGCGTATCAACATAGTTGATAAATGCTCTAAGAAGCCCTACCACCTGTGTTTTATCCCCCATCAAAAAAGTCCAAGTGGACCTAGTAAAGTCATCCACTATGGTGAGTATATATGGTGTTTTAGAGAAAGATTGCTGTCGATAGGGACCCCACACATCCACATGTATTAAGTGGAAAGCTTCCCTAGTTTGTATGGAACTAAGGGGAAAAGGTAATCTTTGTTGCTTCCCCTTATGGCAAGCATCACATTCATCAAAATATGTACCTTTCATAGAATTAGAAAATGGTAGAAAATTCAAATGTTTCAGTATAGAATATGAGGCATGCCCAAGTTTGCAATGCCAATCAAAAGGTGAACTATTACAAGCCTCAGCAACCGAATTAAAACATTATACGAAGAAGAAGGGAAGTCTGTTACATGGAATTTAGAGATGTCAGAAGTATTTGTAATGAAATTGTCCTTGTCCAAAATATAAAGCTTCCCAAACAGTCTTCCAATGGCTATGGTTTGATCACTTTGTAGGTCCTGCATCAAACAATGAGTAGGATATAAGGTGAACTTTATGTTAGAGTTTGCAGCTAATTTATTTACTGACAACAGGTTATATTTGAAGCTGGGTATATATAGCGTGTCCAATAGGTGCAGCTTATGACTAAGAATGACTGTTCCTGAGTGAGTGACCACTTTTGTGGAACCATCGGGAAGGAAGACAGAAGTATGACTGGAAATTTGTCTTGGGTTTTTTAAGCAAGTTGAAATCAGTGCACATATGGCTACTAGCACCTGTGTCTAGAATCCAAGCTCCCAATTCCACTTTATCATGCACAGTGCAACCATGGTGTAAAGTATCAAGAGAGTGACTACCTGCAAATTCACCAAAATGCACCAAGTTTGCCATTCCTATTCCTCCATTGCCGCCTGAAAGTGTTGTTGTTTGCATATATCTTCTGATCTCCTACTGAACAATGGCAGATATATCAGTCCCCTGTGTTTTGAATTTGTCTTCTGAGTTTTCCATATTTTCTTCCCAGTTCAGAGGACTGTCCATCACATTAGCTGCTGTTTTGCAGTGATTCTCTTGGCCTTTTTGCTTCTTTAGCTTCTTATACCAGTCCGGATATCCCACTATTCTAAAACAGCTCTCCTTTAGGTGCCCCTTCATATTGCAGTAGCTGCAATATAGATTTGCCTTATCTTCTTGACCACCTCTACCTCCATAACCCATTCCTCTTCCATAGCCTCTTCCTCTTCCTCCTCTACTAGAACTACCTCCTTTTCCATGACTGTGTGTATTTGTATTAGTCATCAAAGCATTGTCAACATTTTTTATATAAACATGGTGGACATCTCTCTGCTTTTCCACACTTAAAATCATTGAGTATGCCTTATTTACAGTAGGTACAGTGTCCATCACTAGAATCTGATTTCTCACATGATCATAACTGTCATTCAAACCCATTAGGAACTGAATTAGCTTACTAAAACTATTTGCATCTGCTATTTCCTTGGGTGCTCCACAATTACATCCCTCACAGTTACATGCTGGAATAGGAGCCAAGCAAGCATATTCATCCCAAAGTTTCTTAAGCTTGGTATAGTAAATCATCACTGTCATGTTACCTTGGTTGAGATTGTTGATTTCTCTCTGAATTTGATATAAGTAACGGTCCATTGCACTCTCCAAACCTCTGTTCCAACTCCTTCCACAATTCATGAGCCGACTCAACATATATGAATGCATCCACAATATCCTTCGAGATAGAATTGAGAATCCAAGATGTTACCATCGAGTTACCATCAAGCTTGCTCTTCGCTTCAAGTGCAATTTTAATCGATCGGCTCCAACTCAGGTAATTTCCTCCAGTGAGTGACGAAGTTACTAGCGCAGCTCCTAGGTGATCTGAGCTCTGTAGATGCAATGAATCTTCGTTGTAGTCATCTGGTTGAATCAGATCTCTTCCAGATCTAGCTCCTGTGGTATTCTTTTGTGTTTCCCCATCGTTTACATTTTCTTCATCCATATTTCAATTCACCTAACCTAGTGCTCTGATACCATGTAAAAAATTTAACAATCAAAGAGGATTTCACCAAATCCACTCGTATTCATTCTATTTCATTCACGTAATATCTCAAGAATGAGAAACTAAAGTTCTGCTAATAATGGCTTACAAAAAAGGGATGAAAAGGAAAGTCAACATCTAAGCAAATAGGATAATGACAAGTCACTAAGCATTACTATAATGAAGACAAAAATGAATTAAATAAAAAATAGGAAAATAAAGAAAAGGAAATGACAAAATGGAAATCCTGTGAGAGCAAAATCATAACATACGTTTTCCTCTACTTCAACTTCTGATTGTTTTCTCTTTTTTCTCATTGTTGCTTCAAATGATTGCTTAATATCATAATCATGGAGATATATTGACCATTTGTCACTTTTGTTGGATTCTTTCACTTCTTGGTTATTTTCTTTCTTTAAAAAATTATGGAATGAGTGTTTGAAAATGATTTTTGAAATATCTACACTAAACAACAGTAATAAAAGTGCAATACCAAAGGCCAATTCCAGCTTTCCAACCCCTGTAGAGCTTGTTCTATGCACAATAAATTTCCACTAACTTCCACTAATTTTTTTCTCTCATCATTTTCAACCACTCTTATAATTACTTTATATTTTTTAATATATTTTTTCTAATTTTCAACCATACCTAACATGCCGTTTGAGTAAATCTCAAATATTGTATATAGAACAAGCCCTTAATAAATGTATCAGTTATACTTTTTCCAATTTTCAACTGTACACCTAACATTTCGTTCAAGTAAATCTCAACCCTTAATAACTGTATCAGTTGCCTGATATTGATCTCCAAAAGCATGTCTTCCAATGCAAATTCGCTTTATCCATCCCGAATGCATCAGAAATAGTTTAATTAGCATCTATTCAGGTGCCCTGAAAATCACCGAAAATCTACCTAGTTTCTACTTAAATTCAAAAAATAACTATTCAATTATATTTGGTCAAGATTTTCCCTTCCCTGAAAGGGTGATTTCCACAATCCTATGTTCGTTGCAATTAATCAGAAGGCATGATTCCAAGTATATGCTTAAAGGCATATCTAAATAAGCTGTATCCATTTCAAAGCTTGTGGACCACCACGGAGATGCAAATGCGCAACAACTGGTGATGATCGTGAGTGTAAATTGATGTAGAAATTGTCATTGGAATAAAGTATGCTTGTCGATGCAGATCTTCTATGAGACGACGGATTTCACTGATTGATTGAGAGACCAAAGACAGGGTAAAAAGAGTTGGAGATTGACGTGAGAGAGAGAGAAAGAGAGAGAGAGAGATGAGACAAATGAAAGAGAAAGCGAGAGTAGAGAGGAAACATGAGAGCTAGCATATGAGTAGACAAGATGTTAAGGGAAAAGTTGGTATTATAATTTCCAACGGGTAGATATAAGTTTTAGGTAGAATGTAGGGGGCCTATAGGAGGATTTTAGCTTACCTGAACAGACGCTTAGTATTGCTTCATCTATAGAAAGAGTGAACAAAAGCCTAAATAGAATAGCGAAATAAAGTATAAAACAGGAATAGAATGGAATGGATATTACTTGGGACCAGTCGGGGAAAATTTTTGCAAATAATTGGTTTTCTAAAGATAGTGCTTGCAAGTAAAAGAAGTATAAAATAATGAGCCACAAAGATGGATCAAAATACTAACAGAACAAGAGTAGGTGTCTACAGTTCCCTCAACATAAAAATGTTCCTACTTGTCCCATTTGGGCGCTTCCACATTTGTTTGAAACCAAATTCCTTCACATGAACTTCCTGAGCATGCTGAGTTTTATATCATGTATCATAAATTAACCAGAAAATGATGCAAAGAAACACAATATAGCATATACAGTTTCTCGTCCCTACCAGGAGTAATGGTAGCACACTTGGTAGCCACATTGTATCTATAATTTCAACATACAAAATGACCCCTTTTGAGTAAGAGATAGACTAAATATTTAAATTGTGATAGAAAACTCAAAATAGATAGACCGTCACTGCAAATATCATAAGACAAACAGACACTGAAGCCATCAACGATTGAGTTAAACTTATTCAAATCAAGAAAAAAATGGACAACATACGTAAGAGTAACTTTGGCATTTTCAATCTAATAACATAATACTGTTCCAACTTAAGTGCAGACTCCGACTTATACGAAAAAACCATATATAAGAGAGTAACTTTGGCATTTTCAATCTAATAACATAATACTGTTCCAACTTAAGTGCAGACTCCGACTTACACGAAAAAACCATATATAAGAACCAATGGCCTATCTTTATTTTTGCATTAGCATGTTTGCCCTTATAATAAGCTTGTAAAATCAGAGTCACAAAATGAAACTAGAGGCACAAATCACTGCCATCGCCAATAGTCAATAAAAATCACAAAATCAAACAAAACCCATAAAACAATAGAGAGATTTAATCAGAAAGTAGAACAAAAAATAAAATTACTTAACCCCAAACTAAAAATATTGATTGATGAAAAGAACATGTACCGTAATTCAAGTAAATGGGTTTGTGCAATTTGACAGAGTGTGAAGTGGATTTGCAGAGGAAATCAAAGAACTACTAAACTGCTTCTGTTTTGGAGATAAGCACGTAGTTTGATTGGGGGATTGAGATATATGGAAAGATTGGCCTAACTCTGTGATTTTCCATCAAAGTCAAATAAGGGTTTGACTTGGGGATAGAGAGATTCGATCGAAGTGTTAGAGATGCAAAAAAATTCTAATACTCATGAAGTACTCAACTCAGTACTCCAAACCAATGAAAGCTACTTACCTGCACATAGGAGGCTACAATTTAATAAATAATGTGGCTCCCATGTGTAGGTGGACAGTTTTCAAAGGCGTGGAGTATCGAGTATTTGGTACTCTGAGAATACTAGAATTCTTTCCTGGCATGCCTCTGTGATTTTCCAAATATAACTCTATCCTCACATGAATTGATGATTTGTGAATGTTATGACAAAGACGTATGAAATTGCACGCGTAATTGATGTTAGTGTAATTTAACGAGATTGCACGTGAATTGAGTGCTGAGATTTGGGAATTAGAGTTGTGAAAAAGAATCCTGGCGATTCTTGACTATCAATTGCGATTTTCAGTTTTCTCAAATATAGTATAATAATTAATCAATTAATAATAAATTATGTAAAAGGAATATAAAAACAATGAGCTGGAATAGGGAATTTTTAATTAATTAATTAATTATGTAAAATACAAGTTTGAGTGCCAAAACCTGCTCATTTTATTAATAAATAGATTTCAAATAAATTTATTTATAATAGTAATGATATAAAGATGACAAACAATAAATTTGAATGAATAATTTCTAAAGTGATTTGGTTGTTGAGGGATTTGAACATGCAAATTTTGAAGAGAGATAAAAACCAAAATGCAAACAAAAAAAAATATTTTATTTGGAGAGGAAGAAAAAGAAGTGTAGGAAAAAAATAGTGGGAAAGTGAAAAAAAATGACAGAGGTTAAAATAAATTAAAAAATAATGATGGTAAAATAATAGTAGAAGATGTGAAATTGGATGTTTATTTGTAGAAGTTGTGCAGGACCGGGACGCAATAAGCAAAAAGTGGTGAAAAAGTGGAGAACTGAAAGACAAATGATTAAAAAGAGAAACAAGTCATTTCCTTAACCTTCAAGCCTTCATTTGTTTTTCTCTTTCTCTATCACTTCACTTCTCTTCTCATACAAATCTCTCTACTCCATCCAAAGGGGTTGGTTTAGTAGAAAATGCACTTCTTTAATTACCGGGTGATTGACCTAGATTCAAGATATCATTGCACTCCTACAATCCCCAACTTGTATTAAAAAAGAAAGGGAACATATGGGCACACTCACAATATATTTATCTTTATTTATTTAATTTTATCTTAATATAATAATAAGAGGAGTGCCAACTAGGCACTGCGCCATGTTGGCAGTGCCAAGTTGGCACTTATTTAATTACTTAAATTAAAAAAGGAAAATCTTATTTAGGAAACAAATATTAAATACACACTTTATTATTTTATTTTTCTTATTTAATTTAATTTATTTTCTTTATTTATTATTTTTTCCTTATTTTAATTTTTTATATAAATTTTAATTTTCCAATTATGTATATAATTGAAAATAAACCAAATGCAAGCATTAATGAAAGTGTAATATGATATCAAAGTTACAAACTACAATATTAATTGAATTATTTTTAAAAATGATAATTAAATTTTTTAATATACATTTTAATTTTTGAATATTATCGTTTAATTTTTTTATATATTTTTTAGTTTTCGAATTATTTTGTCAACTTGGTATAGTGCTAGGTTGGTAGGGATTTGCTATTTAAAAAAATCATTTTTATTTATTTAAAAAAGTAAATGAGAAAAACCTTTTTTTTATTTACTTAATGTACAAAATCAGTTCAATATTCAGAATTCAATTTGAGTTAAATATGATATAAAATCAATTCAATATTTACAAAATTTACATACGTATTTGTAGGCCAACTATAAGATCATTGCTAATCGTATTTGAAAAGTTATGTATGATTTATAAAACATATTATTTAGTTTTTTTTCTTTGTTAAAAAAATATATTATCTAAATTTTTCAAAATATTATATTTTCCCTAAAATCACCAATTACGATAATTGATTTACGATAATTGATATAAAATTTTTTCTTATAAGATAATATTTCACACCAAAATTTATTGTCTTATTTTATAATATTATTTTATATAAATATATCATTTTAGTCGTTCCGTGCAACGCACGGGGGTAATACTAGTATTAATAAAACTTGAAGTGCCACTTAGGCAAAGTATCATGTTGGCAGTGTCAACTTGGCACGCGATTTTATAAAGATTAATTGCTTTACTTATTTAATTTATTTTACTTTCTTCTTTTAATGTTCCCTTCCTTATTTTATTTATTTTTATATAATTTTAAGTTTCAAATCAATTTTATTTGAATCTTCTTAATATAATTGCACTTAAAGTGCCACGTTGAAAAAGTTCCATGTTGGCACTGCCAAGGTGGCATGCGTTTTTTTAATTGAGGGAAATAAATTTGGACAAAATACGTTTTCTTATTTAATTATTTTTCTTATGAATTTATTTTTCTTTCCTTATTTTACTTTTTCTATATCCTAATCCTAATATTGTAAAACTTGAAGTGCGACCTAGACAAAGTGCCTAGGTGGAAGTGTCATGTTTGGCATTGTTTGTAAGCAGTTTATTATTTTCCTTTTTTTGAAAGTATCCTGGCTCAAAATCCAAGTCAGAGTACAAATTTTATTAATTAAAAAGCAAATTACACCTAGCCTGGAAGGGTATATATGAGTCTTACCTCTCGAAAAACCAAGTACAAAATGCATTATTATACCTATTATCTAAATGCTTATATAGGAGACGTACTACTTCCATACAATGGTGAAGAGGCAAAACAGAATAAAAAAGGAGAATCAACTACTTATGAAATCTAATATATGGTAATTCGCCATTGTCAAGTTTAAGAATGCCAAAGATTGTCCCTTGCAAATCCAAAATTAGCGAATATTTTGAGCTAATGAACTTTGTGACCACAATGAGCAGACCAATCTGCTATTTTATTAGCTTATCTATAAATGTGTTTAACGCAAAAGTTGGTTGATGAAATAAAATCTTGAATAACAACAGCCTTATAGATAAGGTGCCAAAGGCAAGGTTTTCGCCTAAGGATAGTATCACACATCAACACAGAGTAAAATAAAAAAAAATCTGACCTTTTTGTTTGCATAATTTAAAAATGGAGTGAAGAGCTAACACCTTAGTAGTAAAAGCATCACCGTTTCCATAACTTTCAGCAAATGCGAATAAAGCCCGACCAGAAGAATTTCCAGCAATCCCTCCACCTTCAAAGGATTCCTTAATAGTGTTGCTAATAATGTTGAATTTGGTAGACGAGGGAGATGGGAAGGAAGAGGTATTTTCCATGAAGTGGAGGGCGTGTGTTCAACTGTGGGACCTTTTTCAATATGAAAATAAGACTTGACAATGAGTTGTAAAAGGCCTGCTCGTGAGGAATTACTTTTTTGGTTGACATATTAGCATTTTGATATTTGGAATCGTTAATTTCTTTCCACAAATTCCACAGCACAGCAATGGGAACAAATTGACTCCATTTGGGAGAACCGCAGCATTATAGCAGCTAGTGAAATGCGAGGCTTATTGGATGTATATAATTTCCCCATTTAAAACCAAATTTATTGTAAAAATGAAGCCATACCTCCACAGCAAAAGAACTAGAGATAAAAATATGGTGGATAGTTTGTTCATAGTCACAACACTGGCATTTAGATGCACGACTAATCCCTAGCTTAGTTTTGAGAATGTCATCAGTAGAAACCCAATTTCTCCACATTCTCCAGATAAAAATTGAAATGCGAGGAGGAAGGGTAGAATTCCAGACCAACCTTGCAGTAAACAGAATATCATCTTTTTCTCCGATGATATTTGGGCAAGTAGAAGTGGAAAAATTACCTGAAGTATTAGGTATCCCTAAGATCTTATCCGAGTCAGAAGAGATGGGAATTTGCTTGATATGCTCAATCGGGGAATGAGAGGATGAGCTCGAATTTGTCTCGATTCCGGGAGCCATTGCAAAGGAAATCACTCACTAAACCAGACAAAAATCAATTGGGAACAGTATGTTGGTAGAGAGGTCCAAATCCAGCCCACTAATCTCTCCAAAAATTAATTGAGCCATGACCAACCTTCCAAGCAATTAGCAGTTGAGCAATATGTCTCACCTTAAGAAGTATTTTCAAATAAGGGTTTATTGTTTCCCTTATTTAATTTATTATGGTTTCTTTATTTGGTGTTATTTTATGTATTTTACTTTTTTATAGGTATTTATTTATTTTTATCTGTATTCTAATTTTCAAATTCATTTATATAATTTTTCTAATTCTCTTATATTTAGTGTAGCATACATTAATGAAAATACGATAAGAGATAAAAATTGCAACAGACAATACCTATTAAATTAATTATGAAAATTAGCACTAACATTTTCTTTTATACATTTTAATTTTTGGATATTACATTTTAATTGTTTTATATAAATTTAAAATTTCAAACTACATCCATCTATCTATCTATCTATCTATCTATCTATCTATCTATCTATCTATCTATCTACACACACACATATAGCTTCTTCTTATTGACGAACATTTAAGTGCCAATGTGGCACCGTGCCATATTGGCGACGGTCTTTTGTTTTTACAAAAAATTTACATATTAAAAAAATAAATAAAAAATCTTCTTTTTTATTTTTGCCACATTAAAGCTTAGTTTTAGATAGTTTTAAAAAGGTAATGTGCATTGTGCAGTTCAAATAGTGGGTAATTTTTTTAAGATCAAATAGTGAGTGGTTAGATAATTAAATTTATAATGAATAATTAATTAATTATAAAAGAAATAGAAAATGATAACTTCCATGTCTCATTTCATCATTTCCCAGGCTACTTAAAAAATAATTATTAAAATTATCATTTAATCATCTCTTCATTTTTTGTTAAAAAAATTACAAGTATAAATATATATATATATATATATATATATCTCATGCCATGCATCAATTGAAATATGATAAGAGATCAAAGTTATAACTTACAATACCAATTAAATTAATTTAAAAATGAGAATTAACCTTTGTTATATATATTTTGATTTTTGAATATTATATATATATATATATATATATCTATCTTAATATAATTAAATTTGCCGTGCCGACTAGGCACAGTGCCATGTTGGCACACACTTTCTTTAAAAAAAAGTAAAATGGAATTTAGAAATGTATTTAAGTCTGATTTCCTGTTTTAATTTGGCCATATTCAGAAAACGTGGTTTTATACAAACTTTAAAAAAATTGAATTTAGAAATAAATGTTAATTATTTTTTCTTTTTTTAGTTTGATTTTATATATAAAATGCCTTTAAATGTCTGTTACTAAACAAAAGAGGGAAACTCGAATTATGGCACACATTTATTTTAAAAAGGGAAAATTTTGACTCGAATTATATTGAAAAGGAAAACTCGAATTGAATATGACAATCAGACTATGTTTTGTCGATTGATTTTGTTTGGTGTTTGATTTTATTAATTTTGAGCAATAGCGACATAATTGAAAAAAGGAAAACTCAACTTGTGTATGGCTGAAAATAAATTCAATATTCACTATCCGTGTATTATAATAACAAAAAAAAAGCCTAAGCGCGTATTAGTATATATATATAAATGAATTTTTGTGGATTTTAATGTGATATAGGAGAGAGAATTAGTAGAGTTAAATGGTGAAGGTTTGTGCAATACAAGTAGGTCCCGCGAGATATGTGAATGTTAAATAGGAGAGAGAATTAGTGGAATTGAAAAAAATATATATAAATGTGTAAAACTTTATAAAAATGAGCAAGTTAACATACGCTAATAGTGGCAAAAAAGTGAAAAACTAAAAAGCTTGAATTGGATATTGCCCGAATTCAATTCAATATCAAATGCCAATATATCATAATAACAAAAATCAAGGGCAATCGCTTTTGCATGTTGGTCTTTTGTTAAAAATAATTGATATTCAGTCAATGTTACTTGTACGTCACAACGTCCAGAGTTACAAGTCATGGAGGTTTGAAGGTATTGATATATGACAAAGATGGAAAGCCAACGAAATCAACCATGAATGTTGTTTACAAAGAAATAATTCAAATTTTGTAATTTTTTCTTTACTTCGACTCTTTTTTTAAGGTACAAATTACTTCAAATCCCTGTTCAAGGGCAATGGTACAAACTCGATTGAAACTCTACTGAAGCGGAACTTATAGCCGTCTTGCCAATGGAAAAACTACAGTCATATTACAGTGGGACGTACACACACAATTAATATGATGATTATAATAATCTTCGCATAAATGACAATGCATAATACATGCTTTGGGAACCTCTGGGTTTCCCATCTCAATTGACCAATGTCAATTAGCCACATAATTGGGTCTCGTAATAATCGTATCCATATCTCATATCTATATACATAAAGGAAAGGTGCATTAGAAGTTATAATTGGAAAACGGTTATTAGGACATAAAGTTAGTTGTTGCTTTGTTGTACCAATTACCTTTTGTCACATGTATAGTTAGTTATGTTTGTCATTTTAATTAATAGTAATTATCTTTCGCCATGTGTACAGTTAGTTACGTTTGTCAATTTAATTTACTTTTCTCCATGTTTAGCAAATCCATCATGATTTTAATAGGCTCAAATTAAACATAAATAGTGAGTAAATTATTTTTACTTATTTTACCATTTCCATATTATTTATTATTATTCAATTTCTTTATTATATACTTATTAATGCAATTATATATATATATAACGAGATAGGTGAAGAATAATTTTTTTGCTCAAAAACTAATTTCTTGTTTTGTGCCTCCTTTTAAATTTTTTTGGGCATTTTTGAGGGTATAAATGTATCATAAATTTTTAGGTTTAGTTTATTTTACCATTATTAGTGTGAAGAAATATGCTATGTCGCATGGGAATTAGAGAAAAGAAACAACACAATGCAAAAATGATACCCATGTTTTGAGAATTTCAAAAGATAGTCTTTTGGTCATTCCTTTTTTTTTCAATTTTGATAATATAATTTTATTTTTGTTATATTGTTTGGATATTGAAAAAGTCAAAAAAATTTTATATAGTCCATCCATTTCTTTTTTTTTTACTTTAAATTAAAAACATAAAAGTTGAGACCAGTTACGGGGGGAAAAACCATAAAATTTGATATTTAGCATGTATATTTATTAAAATTATTGAAATAAACAAAATGCTAGAATCAGAGTAGTTTCTTTTATATGTGTTACATGTTGTAAGATTTTTTATTCTTCAATGTTGTGCAATTATGGAGTGTTGCATGCATATGCAACAACTTTCATGCTTTCTATTATAATTTATTGTAATATGTCAGTTAATAAGCATCGCTATGTAATAGTAAATATGGCTCATTTTCCTTTGGTTATTAACTTTTTTATCTTTTATTTTTTTAATTTTTTTTTTCTGTTGGAACCAACATTAGCAAAGAGTAAGTGGGTCGGTTTGCGATAAGTTTTGGGCCACATTTTTCTATTTGTTTTCATTTCTTCCAATAAAATGTGATTTGTTGTCCTACTTATTGATCGAGCAAGTGATAGCGGTTGTTTGAGATGTAAAAAGATTACTAGTAATTTAATATTTTAAAAATTTATTTCTTCAATATGGTTAACTTTATTTTTGTTAATTTTGTTTTAATTTTTTCATAAATATATAAAGTTGACGAACGATACACGGTTCGTTTTTTTAACAATTATAAACATGAAATTTTAATTAAATTGGTTTTCAAATCAGAAACATTAATATTATGGCAATTAAAAATTTCATATAAAGTTACGCGAATTTAGGCAATTCATTTGTGATGCAAAAGTTACACTTTTAGAAATTATGGTCCAAGTTGTATTTTTTTCTATGTTTTACAAATTGTCTCTTACAAAATTTTAGATATAGTTAGTAAATATGACAATATTGTATTATACATCTATATGCATAACTATTTGATGTCCAATGTTGTCTTCAAGAAAGGTTTCCAAATTTTATATTAATTTGAGATTAAATGGGATTAAATATGTGGAGAACATATACCCTTATTTAGTACATGAATTTTCAACTTATTTGTAATAGTATAAAAACCATTATGTTTCGCTTTTACTTTATCATGCTTTCATTTATATATTAGTTAATGCATATATTGAATCTAATATTAAGTAAATAATTATTAAACTTCCATGCAATGCCCAGGGCAAATGCTAGTTAAGTGCATATAATTCAAATAATTGTAACACGAAAGCCACATAATTATTTCACATAAGTCACATAATAATTCAATAATATAATACTCCATATGTCCTACAAATATTGGCTCGCTTTAATTTTTCATCCATCTCAAAATATATGTCATTTCTATTTGTGTACATTTAATTCATTGATTTTTCCTATTATGCCCCTAATTAATGTGCATTGTTATTAACAAAAATATATTATCGCCATTTAATGTAGGGCTATAATTGACAAACTGCAACTAAAACTTACTTTTTCAACAATATTAATCACATGTTCTTAATCCTTGTAAAAGTCAAAGTAGGTTTATCTTTACGGATTGAGGGAGTAATATGCTTTAACTGTAGGCGAGAGTCATCATATTTACATCGATCGGTGGTTGATTGGTTTATGTCGACTACCTTTTTCAATATCGCAAATAATTTTCTCATCAATATATGGTGAGTATTTAGAGGTTTTTCTCAAGGACCAACTTGTAAGCAACAACCATCAAAGGCACAGGGTCGTCACTCTTTAAATAGAGCATGACATGCTATATCTTTTTCATAAACAAAGGCGATCTATACATGCTCGGCAACGACAATAGCATATAGATCAATGCAGAATATAATAGATCGAAAATGCAGCTCTAGCCATTGTTGTAATCGCAGTATCTAAAACCAAGAGATTATGATACTTTTAGTATTTTTCATTCTCATACTGATGGTGTACAACTTAATGAGAATGGTATGCCCAGGACCCTAATATATATATATATATATATATATATATATATATATATGCCCATCACAAAACCCTAATGCAATCCGAGTCTGAATGTGATTCTTATGGGACTATTATTATGTAATTTCGATCTGAAATAATCTAACTACCCATATTTGAAATTACTGAGATATTGATGGGATATTGGGCTACACCAATATGTCGAAAATAAAACTAATATTCTTCCACTTGGCCCGTATATTCCATCATTTGCCAAATTAAGAAACTAATACACGAATCATGGTGACAGGTCCTCTTAATAACAAGTATTATCTTCCATTTATTATAGTGTATTATGTCCCTCAATTCATGCCCATGTAACTTAATGAATAAACCCTACGTTTATTCAACGTGCAAACTCAATAGATATTTCTACAACAATGTGTGCATAAAACCAATATGAGAAATATTACAACTGAATAGAGTTTCAGCAAGATTATCACTGTAATATATAATGAAATCAAACCAAAAGACCAAGTCTCATACGGTCTATAAGATCCTTGAATTTCAATAAGGGCATGCCTTTAGTCAAGGATCATCAGTCGTCAATTCAGTATTGACGTGTTCAATGACCACTACTTTGTTTTTAACACATTACATTATGGTTAAATACTTACAGTCGATATGCTAGCTTCGACTATTCCTTACATTTTAGCCGTGAAGATTGCAACTGAATTGTCACAAAATTCTAAATGGCTTAGCAATTAAATCAGCAATACTAAGCCCAAAGATGAAACTCTTCACAATACACCGTCAGACATGGCCTCAAAACTATAGATGAACTTAGTCTCTATAGTAGAAGTTGAACTCAAAGTTGGTTTTCCACTTCTTCGTTATATGACCCTACCACTAAATGTTGATTTTGTATATCAATCATAGTCAACAGGATCTGAACTAAAGTAGCAACCAATAACTTCTAACTTACTAGTTCGTCTATACATAAGCATGTAATTCTTCATCACATAAAGGTATCTAAGAACTTTCTATACAACCTTTTGGTGGTCTATATCCAAATAATTCTGATATTTTTTTGACATTCCAACAGTAAATAAATGTCAATTTTGAGCAAATTTGAGCACAAGTTAAGCTTTCTAGAATTGGAGCATATTCTATGTTCTTCTTTGACTTAAATGAAATTTATCACCTCTCACAATGGGAGCTACATTAGATAAACAATTTTTCAACAAAAACCTCTCCAAAATTTTATTGATATAGGTCTATTATGACATACCTAAAATGCCTTTTATGCCTGTCTCTAAGATCATATGCATGTGACATAAGATGCACCACCATATCCTATATATCAAGAATTTAGAGAGAAATTGTTTCACTTCATGGAGCAACCCCTTTATCATTGGTTGCAAGCAAAATAGCATCATATATAGAAAAAGGAAAGAAACTTCACTCTCATTGACCTTCTGGTGTATATCCTTGAATCCAAAATGAGGTCCATGAAACTTCAAATATCATTGAGGGGAAGATTATTTCAATTGGTATATGGATTTCACAAGTTTGCACCCCAAATGCTCACGACCACTACAGGAGAATCGTTCTGGTTGTTTCAGATATACCTTTTCCCCAAGATCTTCATTGAGAAGAATCATTTTCACATCTAAGGTCAAAATGCGCAACTCATGCCCGGATTATACGAAGAGAATCTTTCTTGAATATAGGAGAAAAAAAATCCCCTTAAGTGATTCCTTCTTTTGAGAAAATCTGTCGGCTATGAGTCCTTACTTTATATCTTTCAATGTTGCTCAATAAGTCATTTATTTTAAAGACACATATACCATCTATGGCCTCTAGACCATTAAGCAAATTGATAAGATCCAGAACTCTGGTGGTCTAAACTTACAACCCTAATCGCTACCTATATGCTAGAGGTTGTTCATAAGCTCTCTTCCATTAGTAGTTTGCTCTTATTTTTGAGGCTACCACAAACCTCATCTGCAAGCCCCTTGGTAATTGGAGTATGCATCACACTTCAGAAGCTAGTCATAAGCCCTCAATACTAGAAAAATATATTTTGAACTCCAAGTGGTACAAAAAATGAACAACTCGAACTCAGGGAATTTTGTTATGCCCACAACTTACATGGCATACATGTGATAGACAAGGGACCCACAATAGCCAACTGCAATTCATTAATCGAGGTAACCCTTACTAGGCCAAGACCAAACCCGTTTGTCCATCTCGGGCCACATCTACCCCTGTCTATATATAGGTGATGCTACAATTTTCAAAGGTAAGTTTACTACAAACTTATCTGCTTCTTTTCCTCTATTTCTGTTGAACTCCAAACAAATTAGTGAATTAAGACCATTGGATTGACGATATGAGTGCCCACGGCCTTTGGAAACCCATTGTTCCCATGACGTCGGCCTCTAATGGCTACTATATGTGCAGGGACATGTAGACAAAAACGAATGAGTCAGTGATGATGTTATCCATGTCATCCCTTCAAGTTTTGCGGTCAACATTTGATACTTTTTACCACTAAATATTGATTACCTTTGCATAGTAAACGACAAAAATAAATAATACAGGTCATCTATACTACTATTAAAAGTGTAGAAAGGGTGAGATTTTTTTTTCCGTTGTTACCCTCATATATTAAATTGAATTGCATTTGTGTTATAATTCTTTGAAACTAGCTGCTTCACCCCTGTGTTGCACAGCGAAAAATTTTTCAACTAATAATAGTATTGATAGATCTTAGTAATACTAAAATAAGATATCGAAAAAAGTAAAGTAAATAATGGGTCTAAATAATAAATTTAAGGAAATGTTCCCCCACCCACGCGTGAGTAAGGTGATATGCCCATAAGGGCCTACTTGTATAAAATCAAAGTTTGATAAGGGTATATTTGAACAAGATTAAACTTTGATTATATACAAGTAGGTACTTGTGGGCATGTCACCCTACCCATGTGTGGGTAGGGGAACATTACCGAATAAACTTAATATAATGTTAATGGAATAGTAGTTTTTATAAATGTTAATGGAATAATGAAATAATGAGCTTTTTCATCTATTCGTTGCATGTAGGTACTTGTGGGCATGTCACCCTACCCATGTGTGGGTAGGGGAACATTACCGAATAAACTTAATATAATGTTAATGGAATAATAGTTTTTATAAATAAATATTAATGGAATAATGAAATAATGAGCTTTTTCATCTATGCGTTGCATGAGAGACTAATTTTTTTAACAAATAGTAGTTTTGATAAATATTAATGTAATAATAAAATAATTAATTGATGATTATTTATCAATTTGTATCGTACTCTGACCTAGCATTTACACCCATGTGTTACATAGGATAATAATTTGTGATATAGATTATGATAATATGTCACATTTTACTCAATGTAAGATTAAATCTACCAAATATAAATGTAAAATAAAATAACATTACATGTTATAGCTATCCAAAAAACCAAATTCAATTCTGCTGACTTTCATAGTGCTATGGCTTTTCTTTAAAATTATTCTATATTCTATTATATGCAACTATAAATTTCGAGAGATATTAATTATATACATGTGTGATGCACAGTACTAATAATGAATATGTGAATAATAAATTTTAAAATTTTGATTATAAAATATAATGAACATACAGCTATATTATAAAAATGACAATGTCGCGGGTACATGCGCTAACACCCCATTCCTACATCGCTAGGAAACACTTATCCTCATCCCCATAGACAACTTAAGTGATGGTCTTTAAAAGTTGAACAAAATCTAAACTAACAAAAATAGGTATAAAATAAATCATTTAAAGTAGTTGGGATTGTTAATGTTTATTTAGAAAAATCTTGTGACGTTCAAGCTAGGAAAATGTGTATAAAAAAATATTTTATAAATAAAAAAATGATTAAATTTTGGAGGGAAAACACTATCTTTTTCTATATATACAAATATAAATATAGATTTTTTTCACTTCGCAATATAATTAATTTTGACTATTTTTTGTCGAATGAAACCGTGTCAATTTTTACCTAACGAAGCTGACTCCAATAAAATCTTACCAATATAATTAATTTTTCCCTAATCATTTCCAAAGAAGAATTAATTATTTCTAAAAAATTAGCTTAATGGCCAAAGTTTTAAGAATTATATAAATCTAATTTTAAAGATATTTTGTGGTTTAAAAGATATCTTTCAATTTAGAAAACACCTTTCATTTTGAAGTGAAATCTTACCAACTTGTAGTAATCCAATTAATTTTAATTAATTAATCTTTCGTTCTTTTAAATTAAATAGATTTTGCCCTTTATGTTCTATGAAATCTTAACAATATAATTAATTTTTATTTGTTGGCACCCTGGTGACGTGGCACGGACCCAGCCCAGGTCCACTGCACGATATAGACCCCCCGCTGACGTGTAGGGGCATCAGGTCGGCCGATGACGTGTCCAGTGTCCCAGGTCGGATTGACATTGGACTTTACCCCACCGGAGAATGGCTGTGGGTCCCAGTTCAGCTCGGATGGACTGCCTAACTCGGCCAAGGGCCCAGCTCGGTCGAACCATGGAGGGCTGTCCCATCATCACAGTTTCTGACAGAGGATCCGAGGTCAGCTCGAACATGGTGTGCGTCCAGTCCCGCTCGCTACAGTGGTCGACAATAAGGACAACCCATGTGTCATCTGACACCCTGACACCACCTGCAACCGACAGAGCATCTTTTCCCCCATTAATACAATGACGGCTGCACCCAAGTTTCGAGGTCAACGCCTTAAATGCAAGACGGCTTGCAAGTACAACAGACACCATCATTGCACTTATTCTTGACCAGGTCTAGCCGGTGCCATGATGACCTACTACATTCCCACCAGATTTCGCCCTATAAATAGAACACTTAGTGATCATTTGAGACACGAAAAATTCTCTGTAATCAAGTGCTAGCTCGAGCTCAGACCTAAATACATATTTACTTTCTTCACTTTTTCAGTTACTGCTAGTTAGGTCCTAACACTCACCTCTGTTGATAATTAATTAGTCCTTACTGATTTCGACATCAACAATTGGCGCTAGAATGAGGGCCCTCCCCCTTTGTATCCCAGCAACACGTCCCAGCTCTACCACGGAGTATTCCTCACGCGAGACATGAGCCGCAGTCGCGCGTCCTACGCCTCTACGGACGGGGAGCACTTCGGATCCTAGCACGGAGTACGTCATCCGAGAACCGCCCTCAGGCGCGGGGCAGCACTCCGCCAAGGATGTCACCCCGGCGCAAATTCTGAAGCGACTGGATGACCTCACCCAAGCCGTTACCACGCTCCAACGCGACCCCCACAAGCGCGCCGCTGAGTCCAGCGTCATATCACCTAGGAAAGGACGCTCATCTCGGTGCCGCACCCAGCGTCGCTTGCGCTTCAGTCGCTCCCCCGCCCCAACACTGACCATAGTGCTGCTGGAGACCCCAACCCTTTCGGAAGCCAGGTCGTCCAGAAGAACTCATAGCGTCTTCGACCGGCTCGGCCCCCGTCATGACCGTAAGCGGCAGCCCGAGGGGCAGGGCAAAAATGCGAACGACCCACCCCTGCAGTCCGAGCTCGAGCTCCTGCGGAAGAGGGTGGCCGAGCTAGAAGAGAGGGAGGCAACCCCCAGCCCCTCGACCCGGGTGGGGAAGGCTTCCCAGCTGAGCTTGAAGATCCAGGCCGAGACCATGCCTGCCAAATTGAAGCTACCTCAACAAAAGAACTACAACGGAGTCAGTGATCCGACGGGCCACGTCGGTAGGTACGCCGCCTTCATGGAGTTACAGGGGATGAGTGACGAGCTCATGTGCAAGGCCTTCCCGCTGAAACTAGGGAACAAGGCCATGAAGTGGTTTAAGAAGCTCCCGCCACATTCCATAAAGATGTAGGGCGACCTCGCGGCCAGGTTCCAAGCAGCTTTTATGGGGTCCCGGTTGAGGTCGACCCCAAAGCAGAGGCTAGTAGACGTCAAGCAGGGGAGGGATGAGTCCCTGAAGAGCTACGTGGAGCGGTTCAATAATCGATACATAGAGATTGGCAGCGTGTCAGACGAAACGGCCCTGGTGGCAGCCTTGGCCGGCCTCAGGTACAGGTCCAGATTCTGGTGGTCGCCCCATAAGAACAGTCCAGAGACATACCATGAGTTCCTCAGCCGAGCTGAGTGCCATATCGAAGCTGAGGAGGCGTCCGGAGACCGCCTCAGGACCCCTGACCCGAGAAAGGCAAGGAGAAGGACACCAACTCGACCCAGGCGGCACGTGCTCAGCACCAGCCGCAGCGCGGGCGAGAGGCCGCTCGACCACCTCCCAAGAGGTTCCAGACCTTCTACGTTCTCAACACCATCGGGGGTCCTACCACCCCCGACCCCGATGAGGACCCCCTCTTCGAGCCAGAACCAGGAGAGGTACTGCCGTTACCGTAGGTCAGCCGGACATGACACCGATGACTCTCGGGACCTGAAGAATGAAGTTGAGGGCCTGATCCGGCGAGGACAGCTGCGCGAGTTTGTCGCCCCACCACCCGACCACGACCGACCTTAGCCGGGGGCTTCCCACCGGCTTCAACCGCCTACGGGGCCACAGAACGAGGTCCAGACGTTGGTCATGGGTTACCAACACTTCGTCGGGTCGCGGAACCAGCGCAAAAGGTTGGCGAGAGAGGCCTGCACTGACTACCAGTACTCCGCGCAGAGGTCCAAGACCAGCTCCACTCCGTCCGAACCTCAGGAAGGGATCACCTTTACGGAGGCCGACGCAACCCACACCCGCCACCCTCACTAGGACGCCCTTGTCATCAGTATGGTCCTCAACGGTACACACGTACACCGGACACTTATTGACAATGGGAGTGGGGTCAACTTGCTATACCTCCGGACCTTAATCCACATGGGCCTCGACGAGCGGCACCTGAGCCCATGCACCCTTGGCCCTGTGGTTGGAGTGACTGGTCATGATACTGAGCCAGTCGGGCAAATATCGATCTTGGTGGAGCTAGGGGAAAAGCCATGCATACGGGCCGTCATGGCCACTTTCATCGTGGTAGACCTCCCAGGCAATTATAATGCCCTCCTAGGTTGGCCTCTCCTGTACGAGCTCAAGGCCTCGACCTCTATTTACCACTACGCCATGAAGTTCCCCATGCCAGCGGGGGTAGCGATAGTCCGGGGAGACCAGTCCGCAGCCCACCGGTGCGACGTCACTCAACCCGCTGTTTGCGAACGGCCCGGGGGGCTGACCGTCACCATGGCCGAGGCTCGGCGACCACGGTAGCCGACCTGAGAACGAAAGTGCACAAGCCAATGGAAGAGCTGGACACCGTCCGAGGTCGATGCCGAGCACCGGAAAGGGTCCTAAGGATCGAGCGGACTAGCTGAGCCCACGGCGCTCCGCCTTGGTCGAAGTTCCTCCGTGGTAGTTCAGCGTATTCGGCAGGAGCCCTCACATATGGTCGGCATACACGCATCCGGTCTTGTCGCTGGTGAATATCGACCTGCGGTAAGACCTCGACACTGACGGCGGCGTCACGTTGAACCAGAGCGCTATGAGGCCACTGGCGAAGGAGGTGGATAAGTTACTTCAAATTGGGTTCATCAAGGAAGCCAAGTACCCCACTTGGGTTGCGAACCCAGTCCTCCTTAAGAAGAACAACGGTAGCTGGAGAGTCTGCATAGATTTCACCGACCTCAACAAGGCAAGCCCGAAGGACTCATTTCCCCTCCCCCGGATAGATCAGATGGTGGACGCCACGGCGGGCATGAGCTCTTCAGTATGATGGACACCTACTCGGGCTACAACCAAATCCCAATGTACCCCGAGATCAGGAGCACACAGCCTTCATGGTGATCGAGGCCTCATCATTGCAGGTCATGTCGCCGGGTTGAAGAATGCTGGGGCAACCTACCAGCGCCTGGTCAACAAGATGTTCGCCTCCCAGATTGGGATTACCATGGAAGTGTATGTCGAAGACATGCTGGTGAAGAGTGTGAAGGCCGCTGACCACATCCAGCACCTGGGTAGTATGTTCCAGGTCCAGGTCCTAAGAGAGTATCGAATAAAGCTGAACCCAGCAAAATGCGCCTTCGGGGTTGAGTCCGGAAAATTCCTCGGCTACGTGGTGAGCTCGACAGGCATTGAGTCAAACCCCGAGAAGATTAGGGCCGTGCTGGACCTAAGACCTCCCACCAGGGTTAAAGAGGTCCAAAGTCTCACCAGCCAGATAGCGGCCCTGAACCGATTCGTGTCCAAGGCCACGAACAGGTGCTGCCTATTTCTCGAGGCCCTGAAGAAAGGGAAGGACTTCGGATGGACCCCCGAGTACCAGGAAGCTTTCAAGGAGCTCAAGAGACACCTGGCCCAACCTCCTCTCCTGTCGAAGCCCAAGGCAGAAAATGTCCTCTCCATTTACCTCGCCGTCTCTGAACATACCGCGAGTTCAGTCCTTACTCGTGTCGAGGGGGACATCCAGTATCCGGTCTATTACACGAGTCAGTCCTTCATTGACCCTCAGAAGCGTTACACGTCGATGGAGAAGTTAGCCCTCGCACTCGTCACCAGTTCCAGAAAACTTCGACCTTACTTCCTCGAGCACCCCATCAAAGTGGTGACTAATTACCCCTTGCGGCAGGTGCTCCAGAAGTCGGACTCATCAAGTTGGCTAGTCAAATGGGCGGTGGAGCTCGGACAGTTTGACATCTCCTACCGACCTAGGCTAGCAGTCAAAGGTCAGGCCTTGGCAGATTTCATAGCCGAGTTCAGTCCCCTGTTGGCAAGTCCCAGTACAAAAGTCGAGCCCTGGAAGCTCTATGTAGACGGTTCGTCGACAGACGTACACTTTGGAGCTGGGCTCGTGCTGCTGAGTCCTTCCTTGGAATCTTTCTACCAGTCCCTACGATTTTCTCGTTCCCAGCCTCCAACAATGAAGCTGAATACGAGGCCCTGATCGCAGGCTTTAGGTACGCCCAGGCGATAGGTGTCTCCCACCTCCAAGTCCGAAGTGACTCCCAGCTTGTCGTCAACTAACTCAATGGTACCTACCTTGCTAAGGACGAGCGGATGACCAGCTACGCCGACCTTGCTGCCACCGAAATGAAGAATTTCGAGGAGGTCATCCTACGACAGATCCCCCGGACTCAGAACAACCTGGCTGATGCCTTGGCACGCCTCGCTACTAGTGAAGGGATCGAGGAGCTGGAGGTCGTACCGATCAAATGGTTGATGAGGTCGGCCATAGCTCAGCACTCCCATGTGGCGGCCGTAAACCTAGGCCCCCCTTCATGGATGGATGAAATTCTCCCCTTTTTAAAGGATGGTAGGGCCTCGGAGGACTCCAGACTGGCCAGACAGTTGCGGTTCATGGCCGCTCGCTTCACTATCATCGACAACACGCTCTACAAACGCAGCTTCTCAGGCCCTCTGTTACGGTGCTTGACTGAAAGAGAAGCGGCCTTCTTACTTGACGAGATCCACTCCAGAACGTGTGGAAACCACTCTGGTGGTTAGGCCCTGGCACACAAGGTCCTGAGGCAAGGCTACTTCTGGCCAACCCTTAAGAAAGATTCTATCGCCTACGTCAGGCGCTGTGAAAAGTGCCAGCGCCATGCCCAGGTCGGCGGGGCCCCTCCAGTTGAACTAACTCATGTGCTCTGTCCATGGCCCTTTTGAAAATGGGGAATTGACCTCATTGGGCCTATGCCAATTGGCGGGAGGAGAGTGAAGTATGCGATAGTGGCCGTGAACTACTTCACCAAATGGGCGGAGGCCGAGGCCCTGGCTCGGATCACGGAACAGAAAGCAACCGACTTCATTTGGAGGGCAATCATATGCCGATTCGGAATACCCGAGTCCATTGTAACCAACAATGGCCGACAATTCAACAACCATAGGTTGAGGTCATTCTGCGAGGACCTGGGAATCAAGAAGCACTACTCCACTCCGAACCACCCCCAGTCCAACGACCAGGTGGAAGCAGTGAACAAGATCATCAAGCACACGCTCAAGACCCAACTGGAAGAACTGAAGGGAGGATGGGCGGATGAGCTCTGGCAGTCCTATGGTCCTCTGGGACAACATCCCTGACTCAAAGATCTTGGAGAAACCCCGCCGCATTGGCATACGGTCGTATTTGTAATACCAGCCGAGGTCGAGTTACCCTCCTTCCGAACTCGGTACTTCTCTGAGCACACAAATGACCAGGAACTTATGCTCGAGGTCGACTTGCTGGAAGAAAAGCGAATTGACGCCGACCTGCGTACTGAGCTATACAAGCGCCGCAGTGCTCGGTACTTCAACCAGAAAGTCAAGAAGCGAAGCTTCCAGGTCGGAGACCTGGTACTCAGAAAGGTCTTCCTCGCTACCCGAGATCAGGCCGTAGGAGCCCTAGCCGAGAAGTGGGAGGGACCCTTCGTAGTCCTCAGAGCCCTCTGCAACAGCTCTTACTGCCTCGGGATGGCCGAAGGAGTTGAGCTCCCCCACCCCTGGAACATTGAGCACTTGAAGAAATATTTCCAGTAGCTATCAAGTTGTAAATGTTGAAAATCAGTTGTAATATCTCTACTCCAGTAATGAATGAAAGTTTCAGTTGTAATATCTCTACTCCAGTAATGAATGAAAGTTTTGAACTGTCATTTGAATTCGGTGTTCAATACTTAACTACCATACATAGGTCCGCCACGGTGGACACACACCCTGACATGGCCGACCTAAGTGGTCCGGCCTGGGGGCAGATCCACCAAGGTGGCATCCAATCAAACAATAGGTCTGCTACGGCGGACCCACCCTAGCATTGCCGACCTACGAGGTCAGGCCACGAGGCAGATCCATCGCGGTGGCATCCGCATGCCAAACAGGTCATTGTAATCAAGCGGGGCCTAAGTTGCGTCGATCAGTCGATCTAGAACATTGTCATCCTAACCAAGCTGACTACTTGAATAATTGTGTGACAAAAAATAAAGAGGTGGCGGGACTCACTAGTGATAACTTCACGACTGAACCAGTTCATTAGACCAGTCACTTAGGTCCACCCATGTGGAAACAATTCCATAATGATGCCGACCTACGAGGTCTGGCCCGGGTACGGATCAACAAGGGCGGAACCAGAATACTTGTTTAAGTTTGAGTTTTAAGTTTTTATTCCTATGACCCCAGCGCGGGGACGACCTAGTATGAGTTCGAATACGGTTATATAAGATTACACAATTGAAACAAGAGAAAGAAGAACTGAACTGAAAAATAATTTCATTCAAGCTGAAAATTACAAAGGACCCAGATCGGAACAGCCGAACTGGGCCATGTCCAATACATAACAAAAAAAATAAGAGAAAGATTACAAGGTACAAAGCCAGGCCGAGAGCTCTTGGCGCCCTCGGCAAGCCGTGCTCGATACTGAGCCGTTTGACTTCGTCCGTGAGGAAGCTGATTTCCCACTCCAGATGCTTCTCCGTGATGTCCGATGATATCCTTGGCAGCACCAACAAAAGTGGAGTTCAGCTCGAAAGTGTATTCGTCGGACTACTTGAAGGTCTCGATCACCTCCTCACGAGACAATCAAGCGGGTTCGGGATCGGCGACTTTGCCACTGAGGCTCGGCTTCGGAGGGACTCAACCTCCGCGGAATGTGCCCTCTTGGCGTCCTCGAGCTCCTTTGCCACCTCCTTGGCCTTCCGCTGGGCCTCCTTGAGGTCGGACCGGGCCTTGCTCGCGCTAGCCTTTGCCTCCACCAGGTGGAGTCGCTCTCCCTCAGGCTCTCCTGCAGCTCTCTCACACGGAAGCCCTCGACTGCTCCCCAGCCCGGATAAGGTGGATCAGAGCTCGACTGCAGTGGACGGCCGTACTAAAAGTGTTGTCCTCGGCATCCATCTTGGAGAGGTACTCTTCCTGGGCTGGGGTCCAGGACCTCTCAATAGCAAAGTGGGCATTGGCTCCAGAGATCGGCAGGACCGAGGAGCTCTGCGACCTGACTGGAGAGTTGGAACGGTAGAAATCCCGAAGCAGCTTCGGGAGGGTCCCCTTGCTCCCGGCATAGGCGGCCTCCTTGGACTCCGAAGTTCCGAGGTAGGGCAGGTCTCCCCGCTGAGGGCCTAGGTCGGCACAACCTGGCCCCACTGAGCAGCTGACGAGCTAGGGTTGAAGGTCGGAGGCTGTGAGCCCTGCACCTCGACGCGAGGCCTCTTGGCGGTTGGGGCTGCGGGCTGACGTCCCCTCATGGCTGGTTGAGAGGAAGATTGAGCTGCGAGTTTGGAAACGGTCAGTTAGCATGTGGAAAATAGGCGAGGTCGGCAATAGGTGGTGTAGGAAAGTTAGGACGACCACCTGAGGAAGAAGATTGTTGAGGACGAGCTCGCGAGAGCCGGAGAGTTGAACAAGTTCTCTTCAGTCAGAACGGAACGCCAATCACGATCTGAGATTGACCTCGCGATGGCAGCATGTTCAGCCCAGCCTTCTAGCGGTCTTACCTCCTTGAAATCTGCGAAGGAAAACGAGTTGGTTCAGTTCGAAATAAAATAACGTCGAGGTCGGAAGAATACTTACCGAGCTCGTGATAGTTCACAGGGATCGCGACCTCCCCCTCCCAGTCGTCCGGACTGACCAGGCACCTGTGGAGCAGTTACGCTTCCAACCTTTGCGAGTCGGAAGCCCGATGCGAAGGCACCGAGTTCGGCGGATTGAGCAATAGTACCAGCCCGAGTGTTGCCCGTCCGACTTGAAGGTGTACAGGTGGTTGAACTCCCACACCGTCAACTCGCTGAGCCCAGCTCTATGCCACAGCACCAGCATCCCCAGGAAGGTCTTCCATGTGTTGGGGGTGAGCTGAGTAGGCGCTACCCCCCAAGCACTGAAAAACTACTTCACCGCCCTGGGGAACGGCAGTCTCACCCCGGACTCGAGCATGGCCTGGTTCACGGCTACGCTCCCTGCTGACGGGTAATCAGCTCGCTCATCCGCCTCAGGTACCACAAACCTTACCTGGGGTGAGACCAGATATTGGGAGTGCCATGAGCTCAGCAACTCCTCAGTCACCACCGATGGGAACTGGGAGCATCCCTACGGCCTCGTCCGGTCGCGCTTGGCCGACTTCTTCTTCCTCCTCCTGAGGAAGGTTGGTGGGGATGAGACCGGCTCGGACAGGAATTAGGTACCCACCTCGGATGCCAGTTCGACGGACTCCACCGTAGCCCTGACAGTCTGCAGAGGTATGACTTCCAAGACTTCCTCGACGCTCGGGGAGTTTTCTCGGTGTGGGAAGGGGGAGGGTCCTGGAGATCGGTCCCCCATGTCATAGTCGTACGCGTCCTCTGAACCTGACGATATTTTGGAAATTTACCAAGTTTTTAGATCGGGATCTACCTGAATATTAGCTCGGTATCGAACTGAAGGCTAGCACGGTACCGAACTGGGCTTGAGCTCGAGAGTGAAATTTCGACAAGTTTAGAGAGCGGAAAAGTGGAAACCGAAGAAATGAGGGGGTATATATAGGCGTAGGCGGCAGAAGCTGAAAAGGCGTGACCTCTCCCAACGGTCGGCCGACACGTGTTCCAGGCTCACGCCCATGTGCCACGCGCGTGCCAGCCCAGGCCGGTGAAGAGTCAACCCCAACCTAGGTCGGCATTCATGCTGGGGACAATTGTTGGCACCCTGGTGACGTGGCACGGACCCAGCCCAGGTCCACCACACAATATGGACCCCCCGCTGATGTGTACGGGCATCAGGTTGGCCGACGACTTGTCCAGTGTCCCAGGTCGGATTGACATTGGGCTTTACCCCACCGGAGAATGGCTATGGGTCCCAGTTCAGCTCGGATGGACTGCCTAACTCGGCCAAGGGCCCAGGTCGGTCAAACCATGGAGGGCTGTCCCATCGTCACAGTTTCTGACAGAGGATCCGAGGTCAGCTCGGACATCGTGTGCGTCCGGTCCCTCTCGCTACAGTGGTCGACAACAAGGACGACCCACGTGTCATCTGTCACCCTGACACCACCTGCAACCGACAGAGCATCTTTTCCCCCATTAATGCAATGACGGCTGCACCCAAGTTTCGAGGTCAACGCCTTAAATGCAAGATGGCTTGTAAGTACAACAGATACCATCATTGCACCTATTCTGGAGCAGGTCTAGCCGGCGCCATGATGACCTACTACCTTCCCACCAGATTTCGCCCTATAAATAGAACACTTAATGATCATTTGAGACATGAAATATTCTCTGTAATCAAGTGCTAGCTCGAGCTTGGACCTAAATACATATTTACTTTCCTCACTTCTTCGTTACTTGCTAGTTAGGTCCTAACACTCACCTCAGTTGATAATTAATTAGTCCTTACTGATTTCGACATCAACATTATTGTTAGCTAATTATTTCTAAAAAGAATTATTTACTTCTTAAATAATTTGTTTCATAACTGAAGTTTCAATAATTATTTGAATCTAATTTAAAATATATCTTTTAAGTTAAAAGATATTTTGAAATTTAAAAGATATCCTTCATTTTTAGGGCAATCCTGCCAATATGGACTAATCTAATCAATTTTAGTTTTTTAAATCCCCTTTTAGGAATACAATCAATGAATGATACCATACCCAATTAGATCTTCGTATTATAATTAATTTTTATTAATTACAATATAAATGATTTTAGCAATATAATTAATGAATGAAATCATGTCCAATTAAATCTTAGTATTATAATTAATTTTTATTAATCACAATATAAATGATTTTATTTAATTTTCAATTTTTAGCTAATTTTTATAAAAAGAATTAATTATTTCCAAAATAATTAGCTTGGTAGCTACAATTAAAATTAGATGAATCCGATTTTAAATATATTTAATAATTTAAAGGATATCTTATAATTTAAAAGATATAGATATAAATTCAATTAATTTAAAAATCGGATCAATGTTACTATTGGGTGATTAATTAAAAAATTGTTTAGTGTCAAAGTTCTTTAATTAATTTTTAATTAAATTTGATTGATATTACATATTTAGATTATTTTATTAATAATTTAATTCATTTTTATTTTAGATGATTATTTATAATTGAAAGATGTATGATCTAGATTACTATAGTAAAATATTTAAACTACAAAATAATTTAATCGAGATAAATTTGACAGCATAGGGATCAAATCTTAAAGATAAAGATAAATATGATTAATTGATGCAAATAAATCTTAAATATTAATTATTAAATTATTTGATTAATTAATTATTAAAGAGAAAGATAGAAGGTGTAGATAATGATTTGTGATTACAAAGATTTATAGTTCAGATGGCATTGAAAAAGAATATATGCATATAGTAGGGTAATTGAAAAAAGTTCTACAAACAAAATTATCTTAATTTTGGTATCATAATTTTATTCATAATCTATGACAACTTATATTTTTGTTATAATTCAAGAAAACACTTTACCTAAATTACTAATCCACAAATTTATGGTGAATATAAGCTATAGTAAGAATAAAATAGTATACTAAAAATTAAAAAAATGAAAAAGAAAAAGAAAAAAAAAGATGATAATGGTACACTAATTTTCAAAAACACAATTATAGGGAGATAAGAAAAGATAGAGATATATATAGAGATAAAGGAAAGATGGAGACCTACTGATAAGGAAAGAGAAGATTTTGAAAGATTTGTGGATCTAAATAAGGAAATGAAGGGTATGGAAGGCGGGGTGTGATGCTTGCGGAGGGGTGGAAACTAACCATCACGTGCTATTTGTGTGCTATCACGCGCGAAGGGTATGGAAGGCGATTGGCCTCTGGGAAGCTGCTAAGCCATACTCTGTAAGAGCACCTTTGGAGCAAGTTGTGCATCATATTGTGACCCATCAATCAATTGACGAGCAGCGCCTATTTGTGGTAACGGCTTGGATGATATCGTACGAGAGAAATCAAGGTATGCACGGTGGTCGGCGGCGTCCGGCACCTGTCGCTACTGCTGCTGCTGCTGTCCTTGACTTCCTATGACAGTAGGCTGGTAACCAAGCTATTCCCAGTCCTAAGCCCACGGGGTGCACTAAGTAGAAGAAACCAATAGTTGGGTATCTGAAGCTGAATGTCGATGTAGCCCTCAATGCCATTAGTACCCATTTTGCGGTGGCTGCCGTAATCCGCGATGAACTTGGGGCAGCTTTGGGGTGCATTGCCAAATTGATTGAAGGATCTCCGCTTGTGGACCTTGCAAAAGGGACATCATTGCTGGAGGGTCTTCGTTTTGTAAAGGATCATATAGAAAGGACTAAGGGTGCAAATAAAATTTTGGTGGGAAAAGACTAAGGCTGCAAATACTTTCTTATTCTATACATATAGATAGATTCTTAAATCGCCCTTTCAATTCCCTTTTTAAATTGTAATTATACACAATTTTTAATTTTTTTTAAAATTTTGACACTAACATAAAATGATATTTTTCCCTTTTTATCATTCTCTTTTAACTATTTTCCCTTTTTTCATTGTTTGTATTCGTTTTGGTTTATCATTCATTATATTTTTCTTGTGAGTCTTGAGAATCGTTTCTAGGGACGGTCCAATTTTTTTTAATTGAATTTTACCGATAAAAGCTATAATATTAGTCGAATTAATTTTATTTTTGTTTATTATAATTCGTATCATTAAAATTTTTAGATCAATCCTAAGTTAGTTTCCTATATATGTGAGACATCATTATTTAATTGAAAAAAATAGTGTTT
The DNA here is from genome assembly GCA_018223645.1 of Jasminum sambac. NCBI lineage: Eukaryota > Viridiplantae > Streptophyta > Magnoliopsida > Lamiales > Oleaceae > Jasminum > Jasminum sambac. The sequence goes on from CP073649.1 coordinate 16,554,132, forward strand.
ATAGCACATACTAATTCTATCAAATACTAATAAAATTGAATGGGGAGTGCATAATTTTAAAATTGATATCAATAGAAGACACATCCTAAAGAATGATTTTTAAAAAAAATAAATATCCACTAGAAATCTATTAATATCAATTCTTTCTTGGACATAGGCTTGTAAATGGATCAGATTTGGATTTGATCTACCTAAATCCATATTTGATCCAACAAGAAAATTCATTAATCCATCAGATTTGAATCGAATTCTGATAAAATCCAATCCCTTGACGGTCTTAGATGTCTTAATGATGTTTTTAGCACAAGTTCAAAGTTACAAACCATTACAGGATATTTCAATAGTTATAGTTGAGCCCTATTAAAAAGATAATCGTGTGTGAATATTTTTACTTGTTTGAAACAGAATGTTATGAACTTTTACAAAATTATAATTTGTTAAGTTCTTTTTCAATCTAATTAAATTTATATTACAACATGCATTAATGGATTGAAATTTGATAGTTCTAAAAATTCTTTATTAAGATTCAGAAAATGTAAAATCGGGTTAAAAATGAGAAAATAATTAAAATTAAGAAAATAAAAAATCAAGTTGAAAATAAAAAATTTAAAAAAGATAGTATAATAATTATGTTATAATATAACATATTATTAAAAAAATTTAGATCCGATTATTATCTGATCGGAAGGGGCTATATCTATATTTTTTCAATTTACTTAACGGATTATTGGATTCGGATCTTTATCAGGTTATCGGATTAAAACCTTAAATGCCTTTCCTATTAATTTCATCAATTTGGATCAGATCTGGATCAATATCCGATCCATTGACAGCCCTACTAGGACAGTTAAGTTGTTGATGATATTTTATTAAATTATCATGCAATTGAGTTTTATAAAGAATTCCAGTAGCATGTAATAATTAAGATACTTAACAAAATTAATCATCTCAGATTAGTAACATTTTTTTGAAAGGAAATTTTTTACCATTTAAAAAGAAATTGTGAATATTTTAAAAAATAAATTTCTACCTAGAAAAATCTTATTGAAGTTTATGAAGGCATAAGAGCAGTATGAATTCTTTTAAACATGTTAACGTTTGTTACAAACTAAATTTATCTTTTTCAAAATCTTTCTCCTTAAAAATTAAACCATATATGTTGTATCAAATAATTCAAGCGTAAGTAGAACTTATATTACAAGTATGTTTTGATTACATTTAGGTAACTTAAAAATATTTTGAAATATATTTGAGAATCAGAAATGATACATTAAGAGTTGGAACTTTACTAAAGTTCTAGCGCTGATGTGGTGCGTCCTAATACTGTCATGCAGCAGTAGGGAGTCGGTAAGTGGACTATACTACCACATGGCAGTAATGAACAGCTGCGACGTCAAGTGCTAAAGTTTTAACAAAATTTCAATACTTGGAATGTATCATTTTCTATTTGAGAATAACATGCAGAATGTTTATATGAGCTAGTATATATGTGTAAAGGTGACACATATTGAATATTTGATACATATGAATAAAACATGAATGATATATTCCTAATGTCAAAATTTTATTAAAATTCAAATGCTGATGTGGTGCGCCCTGGCGATGCCGTTATGATCGGTCAAACTTTTTGGTCATATTATGATCAAATTATAGCAAAAAACATTGATCGGCGCCTAATGACGTCGCCATAAAATTTTTTGAACTATTGAAACTTCGTTTCATTGTGTTGATTTTGAATTTGATCTCAATTTTTTTAATAAAAATGATATGTGATTGAAAAATATTCGAGAGTATAATATCTATGAGACATGAGTGTATTAATCATTACTAATCATTTATATATGCAAATAAATTATAAATTCTATAAGAAAAAACTCAGCGTTCATGTGAGAGAGAGAGAGAGATTAGATTACGTTGCTTACAGCATTGGTACGAACATACTGAAGTATACGTCATATCGGCACAGTAGGAAGTTAAGTTTTAGAGAGATCTGAAGCAGTCACGTGACATCATTCCACCGTCACCCCTGCTAATCACGTGACCTGACTCACATACCCATTTACCACTTGCTTCAATCTCTGTCACCAGTGACCACAAAACCATGTGGGACCCATTATTCTCCCTTCCTCACGTTTGGAGATGTACGATGTGCCCAGATAAAATACGGGAATGATATGTTAAGAAATGGCGAGAAATATTATGAAAAAAATGTAAGAGATGTGGGCGATCCAATCGCATTCAGCGTGGAAATTTCTGTGTTGTGACCGTTGAGAGAATCTTTGGGAGAAAAATCAGAACATAACATTTTCGAGGTAAAATGAAAGGAGGTTTGGTAGAATATTAATTGGAAAATTGACACAAATGGTTCAAAAAATTTTGTTAAAAAATTTTGGTATAAAATCTGAGTTTGATCTGAGTTTGATCCAAAATAAAAAAGGTAGAGTAAATGATACAAAAAAAACTTTAGTATGCATTTGGTCCATTTGGATGGAATTCGTTTGTTAAACTATTAGTCAAAGTCAACTTTCAAAAAATTGATTGCGTCTTTTATCCGTTCAACTTGAGATAAATTGTATAAAAGGTTTTAACCTTTAAATATTATTATACTCATGTTCCATAAGTTTGAAAAATGTATATATTAGTCCCAAATTAGTATTCGCTCCCATGCGTTGTACGGAAGAGAAGCTTATTTATTATCGAATCGAATAAATATATTAATATAAATGAAAAAAATGCTAAGTAATAGTAAAATACAATGGCATTTACATTATTACAAATAAGTTGAAAATTTATTTACTAAACAAATTAATATAAAATTTGAAAAGCTTCTTTGAAGACAATATTTGACATCAAATAATTATGCACGTAAATGTATAATACAATATCATTTTTACAATTGTATCTCATATTTGTTTCCACATTTTTGTAAGAGACATTATTTTTTGAATCTTGTAAGAGACAAATGGTAAGACATAGAAAAAATACAATTTAAATCATGATTTTTAAATTTTCAACTTTTGCATTACAAATGAATTGACTAATTACATGTAACTTTATACGAAGTTGGCATATACATGTATACTAAACGAAAGAAAAATGCAATTGTCAAAAGAAATTAATCGTATTATAAATTTATTGAATGTGAAACCTTTGCGATTACTTTATTTTAATTAAATAACATTCAAAATATCACAGTATTAATTTTTTTATTTGAAAATAATGTAGTTAAAATTTTAGGTTATAATTAAAAAAATATATATGTATCATCCATCGACTTTATATATTTATGAGAAAGATCAAAAAATAAAAAAAAAACTTAATAAAAAAAATAAAGTTAATCATAATGAAGAAATAAATTTATTAAAACTAAATAACTAATAATCTTTTTACATCTCCATTTCAAAAAAAAATTATTTTTACACTTTGAACAACTGCCCCTCACTTTCCAGATCAATAAGTAAGACAACCAATCACATTTTATTGGAAAAAATAAAACTAAAAAGGCAATCGAAAACTTACGACAAACTGATCCACTTACTCTTCCCTTATGTTTGCTTCCAACACAAAAAAAATGGAAAATAAAAATAAGAATAAAAAATAGAAGATAAAAAAATTAATAATCAGATGAGAATGAACCATATTTTTTGTAAGTACAAAATAATAATAATAGTAATAATAATAATAATAATAATAATAATAACAAAATGAGAATGAACCATATTTATTAATGTTAGTACATAACCATGCTTATTGGCTAACATATATATAACCATGCTTATCGGCAAAATTATGGCTAATTATATGTATAATATCAAGAGTTTAAGATTAAGATTCACATAAGAGAAGTTGGTTCTACACAAAATGATACAATACGTAATATGTATACACATTAAATATTAACTTTTATATTTCTCAATTCAAAGTAAATAGAACAAAAATGCAAAGACCATATAGAGCTTTATTTTAACTTTTTCAATAATCAAACAACATAACAAAAATAACATTACATTTTCTTTTTTTTTGTAAAAATTTATATTTTCAAAATTGAGCTGAGAAGCAAAAAAATGATGAAAAAGATTGATCAAAAGACTATCTTTTGAAATTCTCAAAGCACGGGTATTATTTCTTTATTTTTTATTGTTTGCTTTCTCTAACATAATTGTGATGCGACATTGCGTATTTTAATATTCACACTAATAATAGTAATACAAATTAGACCTACAAATTTATAATGAATTTATTCTTTCATTGTTTTGTAGATCGACCAAAAACAAATTCCAACTTCATCTACACCAGATCGATCCGAAATCATACACAAAGAATGCCTTTATCAAACTTGTAATTTTATGTAGCTATTGTAAATAAATATATAATCTATAATAATTGAGTGTATCTGTGTAATACTTAAAATACCACAAGTCTAATAAAAAAAGTAAAATACGTAGATGGAGAAATATGACATAGTTAATTCGTAGAGTTATGTATATTTCATAAAATAAACAATCGTAGAATTAAGTATTGGCGATTAAAAAAAACAAATAAAACTTTTAATTAAGAATGTGGGAAAGTGGCATGGCCATTAAAAAACTATTTGGCCAAACTAACTACCCATATGTATAAATAAAGAGCAAACACATGTCCAAAACCACCATCACTAAATTGATGTCTAAATAACTACTTTCCAATTACAATTTCCCATTGAAACCTATATATATATATATATATATATATATATATATATATATTCTAGTTAAATTGTACAATTTTACCTTTTATTTTTTGTGGGTGCTTATTTGGCCTATAATTAATTTTATTGAATTAATTTGATACTGATTAAATAATTTTTATGAAAAATTTTCAACACAATAACATTTCTTCGTATTGACATAATATCACAACTTTTGAAAATTTTCTTTAGCATTAGAAATGCCCACATTTTGATTTTAACCAACATTTAATAATAAATATAATTATATTACCTATACAAAATTTTATTAGGAATATATTACTGCAAAAAATATCGAATACAAAGAATTAATAAAATTAAATAAAAAAAACAAAAATAAAAAGAAAAAAAATTAAAAAATTTTCTTTAGCATTAGAAACACGCACATTTTGATTTTAAACAATAATTAATAATAAATGTAATTATTGTACTTACATAAAATTTTTTAAAAACAACCACCACCACCAACAACTCCGATTAAAACTTCGGCAATGCCAAAAAATGGATCTAGCTATCTAAAATCACCAGATCTGGTGGTCAAAGCCAGATCCATTTTTTGGCATCGCCGGAGTTTTCACCGGAGTAGGTGATGGTGATGGTGGTAGTTTTAAAAAATTTTATGTAGGTACAATAATTATATTTATTATTAATTATTAATCGCTGTTTAAAATTAAAATGTGCGCGTCTCTAATGCTAAAGAAAATTTTTGAAATTTTTTATTTTCCTTTTTGTTGTTTTTTGATTTGATTTTATTAGTTCTTTGTATTCGATATTATTTGCAGTAATATATTCCTAATAAAATTTTATATAAGTACTATAATTATATTTATTATTAAGTATTGGTTAAAATCAAAATGTGTGCGGCCCTAATGTTTAAGAAAATTTTTGAAAGTTGTGATTTTATTTTATGTTAATACGAAGAAATGTTATTGTATTGAAATTTTTTTATAAAAACTATTTAATCGGTATCAAATTAATTCAATAAAATTTATTATGGGCCAAATAAGCACCCATGAAAAATAAAAAGTAAAATTGTACAATTGAACTAGAATTCGGGACTCACATATATATTTTTCAAACTTTGAAACTTGATTGTAACAATATTTAAATGTTAAGAGCTTTTGTGCAATTTATCTCAAGTAAAATGGACCAAGCGTGCATCCAATTTTACGAAAGTTGAGTTTGACTAATGGTTTAATTGACGGACTCCATCCAAATAGATTAAACGAGTACCAAAGTTTTTTTGGACCATTTGTGCTACCTTTTTTATTTCGAACCAAACTCGCACTACACCTAGTTTTTTGGACCATTTGCCCTTATTTCCCTTTTCACTAATTTTCATTAATTTTCATTAATTTTCTTTTCTCATTATTTTTAACCACTCATATAATTATCTTATATTTTGAATATTTTTTTATTTATTTTTAATCACATATTTAACATATTGTTCGAATAAATTTATATTATTATGTATAGAACAAGCCCTTATTTGTGACAATAAAATAAAAATAAGAAAAGTATATAATCAATAATACACGTTGATTGAATAAATATTAACAGTTTATGTAAAGTCTATTAGTAACTAAAACAATGAGGGGATAAAAAGAGTTAGAGCTTATTCTATGCACAATATTTTTTATTTATTCGAATGATGTATTAGATATGTGATGGAAAATTGAAAAAAATATATTAAAAATATAAAGCAATTGTATGAGTGATTGAAAATAATGAGAGATGAAAAGTTAGTAAAAATTAATGAAAATTTATTGTGTATAGAACAAGCAACTAATTAAAAAAAACTTAAATATACAATGGCTAACACATTTCCAAAATGTAAATTGTGTGTTAGATATTATCTATCTGTTCAAAACTTTTTGATAAGTATTTTTTGACGTCCATAACCAATTTGAAAATCCATGGACTTTATGGTAGAGAATGAATTTGTTCGCCCTCCCTTTTGGAGGGCGAACATTGCCCTCCTTATCAAGAGTCAAAAATAAAAATAATGGTTCGATAAATGTGAAATTTTTTTGTTCCATATTATTCTATTCGACAAGATCTTTCATATGAGTATAATCTTGATATATAAATTTTTTATTACATTACTCATTCGATAGAGAAATAAGTTGATTATCAATAAAATAACTAACTTTTAACATAGTCAAAATTTATATATCAAAACTCGTACTCATATGAACGGTCTTATTGAGTAGAATAATACGGAGCGAAAAACATTTTACATCTGCTAAACCATTATTGTTATTTTTGACCCTCCACAAGGAAGGTAATGCTCACCCTCCAAAAGGAGGGTGAACAAATTCCTTCTTGTAGAGATTGTCCAACTTAACAAATCATTTCTATTTCAAAATAGAATTTGATTAAATTAATAATAATAATAATAATAATAATAATAATAATAATAATAATAATAATAATAATAATAATAATAATAATAATAATAATAAGAAAAGTGCCACCTAGACAAAGTATTTAGGCGACAATATTATGTTTGATATTAATTTTTAGTGATTAATTATTTTCCTTATTTAATTTATATTATTTTTAATATTTGGTATTGTTTTCCTTATTTTATTTTTTATATGTATTTTATCTTTTTTAAATGTATTCTAATTTTTGAACTAATTGATAAATTTTTGAATTCTTTTATATTTAGTATCGCATACATTAACGTAAATGTGATAGCAGATAAAAGTTATAACTTACAATGCCTATTTAATTAAGTTTGAAAATGAGAATTATTATTTTATATCTATATTTTAATTTTTTGATATTTAATTTTAGATATTTTATATACATTTTAATTTTTGAAGTAATTATATAGTTGAAGTATCAACTTAGTGTAGTGCGACGTTGGCAGCGATCATAAGATCATTATTAATCGTATTTGAAATACGTTTGAACAATTATGTATGATTCATAAAATGTGTTATTTAAGTTTATTTTTTTTGTTCAAATAAGTTTATTGTCTAAATTTTCTTTCCAAATATTACGTTTTTACCTAAAACCATAAATTATGACAATTGATATGATATTTTTTCTTATTAAAACATAATATTTCGCATTAAAATTTGCAAATCGTTGTTGAAATAATATTACATATGTGTCGTTATTTTTGTTATATATTTATAATAATTTATTGTCTTATTTTATAATATTATTTTATATAAATATATCATCTTATTCGTTACGTGCAATGCACGAGGTAATACTTTTTTTTTTGAAATAAATGCACAAGGTAATACTAGTATGTCATACGACTTGAATGTACAACATAGATCTCGACCACCGATTTTAAAAAATTCACATCCTATTTCAAATTCGAATTTATTTACTAACAGGCCTAATTGTCTTTTATATATATATATATATATGGCAAGAGAGAGAAAAATAGAGGATTCATATTTATGATGTATGTGAAAAATCGTTCACAACTTCTCAAAATGGACATTATTAGACATTATATATACTAGTATGATAAATGCTACAATATAAGTTTTTCATTTCAACCGCATTGCCAAGTTGATTGGATATTTAGAATAGAATTCATTAGAGATGATGTCTAGCGCTCTTCAGAAAAGTCGACCTAAGCGCCAAGTGGCCACATAAAGTTTTGAAGCTCCAACGTTACAAGTAGTAGGCACGTGACAAAAAAAATTAAAGCCATCAACAAAGTTAACTGTGCGGCTGTGCCTAATGTGTAGATACTGTTGTAAATGCATAAACGTTTTGAGCTTATGTACTCGTTATTTCTTATAGTTAACCCAAAAAAAGTTAAAGAATTTGTTTGTAGAGATCATAGGAAAGATGAATTTTAAACACATAGTTGAGAAGTGATGCCAATGTTTAAAAGAATATGAAAAAATTTCAAATCAATATAATAGAAAATTAAAAATGATTGTTAAGGAAAATAATTGTTTCGATAGGTTGTATCCAAGAAGCTCTAGTACCCCTAAATTGCTATTCATTGTACAAAAAAGGGCTTGGGTGGCGGTTGTTTTATATTTCAGGCGGCGATTGTTTGATCTTCACCCAAAACGGCGACACCCAAAGTCGCCGAAAGGGTGGTGGCTCAAAAAATGCCACCCAAAAAAGAAAGGGTGGCAGTTATTTTTTAAACAATTGCCACCCCCTTTTTTTTAAGTACTTAGGGTGGCGGTTATTTTTAAACAACCGCCACCCGTTCTACTTTTTTCTTTAAAAAAATAGTTAGGGTGGTAGTTCTAATATAGAATCGCCACCCTTTTTTTTGGATGAGCAATGAACTATTAATACAGAATTAAGATTGCAACTAAGAACTATTAATAATTTTTATTCAAAGTCAATCGCCTCTAATTACAGCAAAAACTGTTCTTAAATAATATAACCCTAAGATACTTTGAAATGAAATAACGAAATGAACAATCGAAGAACAGAAATACGAAACTATAAAATGAAAAACTAAAAACTGCATTTTGAGGTCTTGGACGACCTTAGATGGGCCTGAAATGTGGGGTCACAGCGATAATGGTGACTGTAGTAGATCTCGCCACGACGATTCCGGAATGGTATAGTGGACTGAAAACGAACACCGTATGCAAAAGTTATGACCGTTTAAAGTTAGTATGCCCAAACCTCGTAAAAAATTATATTAACTATTAATTTTTTTAATTGCTCTTTTAAATTATTTATAATCCATAAAAAATTATTCATAACTCCAAAATTACTTATTTAACTAATAATTAATATACCTCTAATTTTATCTCTAATTCAACAATATGCATATAAATAAATCAAAATTTAATTCAACAATATCCATATAACACAATAAATTATAGATTTACAATAGAAAATATAATTCCAATCAAATGACAATCAAATTACACACAAGAAAATATAACACATTAAATATTAAATCACAATATATATGTATATTACAACAAACAAAAACCATAAAATCAAGATTTACAAAAAAAGAAAAAAAGAAAACCTAGTTAATTTGGGCGTGTTAACTTACTAACCTCAAAAATAGGGAAATTTGAGATGAATTGACAGAGGAAAAGGACTTTGCTATGTGTTGTGGCTCTAACTTATGAATAAAATGCAACAAAAGTGTAACCTAAAAAATACACGAACTTGAGACCAAAAGATAGAGGAAACTTACATTATGTACTTAAATTTTGGCTCCAATTTGGGAAGAAAATGTACTTAAATATGAATTGAAGTCATAAAAATCCATGAACTTTCATAAAATTTTCGAAAGAGGAAGAAAACACAGAAGCTGCAATGGCTATTTCGCGCACAGGAGTAGTATTTAAAAGAAATGGTGGTTGTTATAGCAAAGAACCGCCACCCAAAAGTATTTTTAATAATAAAAAAAGGGTGGCGATTCATTTGAGAAACCGCCACCCTAATTTTTTTTAATCTAGACAATGGGTGGCAGTTATAGTAAGGAACCTCCACCCGTTATACATTTTAAAAAAAAAATTAACTTTGGGTGGCGGTTCTTTCCCGGAACTGCCACCCTTTCTCTAAGAAATGGTGGCGGTTCTTTAAAAGAACCCCCTCCCAAAGTCAATATTTTTTTAATCAAGATGGTAGGTGGCGGTTTTTTGTAACAATCGCCATTCTTTATTTTTGAGTGGCATTTTTCTGTAAAATCGCCATCCAATGGGTGACACGCGATGTCAATTGTGTACTAGTAATTTTAGATTTTTAGTTTGTTGTTGTTGTTGTTGTTGTTGTTGTTGTTGTTGTTATTATTATTATTATTATTATTATTATTGTTATTGTTATTGTTATTATTATTATTATTGTTATTAGTTATTATATTGTATATCAAACTATTGATTTCGATGGAAAAAAAAAAAGAGAAAACAAGCATACCGTAATGGGGCCGGGAATGTTATGTTAAGAGCGCTGGGAAACGCTGGGAGAAAAAATGTGAGAGAGATGTGGGTGAGGGCCCCCCGGCCCCACCGCATTCAGGGGGGGCTGCAAGTGGGTTGTGAGTAGTTGGGAGAAATGCTTGGAGAATAACGCTGGGAATATAACATTTTCGGTAATGGGGCACACTTAGGCCTTGTTCTATTTGGCATTAACCAAATCCGCATGCAATTCCGTATACTTCATACTCATTTTCAACCACACACACATTTCCCAAAATAATATTAACCACACATTTTTACACGGAATACCGCGCGGAACAACTAAACCCCCAATCAAACAAGGCCTTAGTATTGAATTTGACTTTCGTAAAGAATTGAAGAGGATTTGACATTTAGGCTAAGTACGTATCTTAATTTCCTTACATCCAGTATGTTCATTTTACTAAAGTCGATTATCTAATTATCACTACTAAATTTGTGGATAGTAGGTACATTTAAAAGTGCGGCAAATAATTTGATTAGGGACATAAATCATAGTTAAAGTTCCCCTAAAACAATGAGGGATATATTAGTGACATGTCCCTATAAATCGTGTCTCTAATAATAATTGGGGACGCTTAGGACACAAAAAAGGTCCCTAATAATATATATGCCACGTAGGATATTAGTCTTATTAGGAACACTTAATTAAATGTCTCAATTAATTTTAAAGAATATGGACATTTAAATGTGAGTCACTTAATTTAAACCAAATTTAACACGTGTTTTAGATTTAAACTAATAGAGACACTTAAGAGATGTCCTTTTAAAATTAAAATAATGGAGACATCTACAAATGTCTCTTCAAATTTAAAATAATAGAGACATTTAAAAATATCCAATTAAATTTGGAATAATGGAGACATTTAAAATTGTCCCTATTCAATTTAAAATAATAGGAACAATTAATATACATTAATTTGCTCCTAATATATTTTTTTATTTTAAATACACTAAAAGTAAAATTTACACCTATTATTATGGACATGCGTAAATATGAAACTGAATAAAAGTAAATTTTACAAAATAAAATAAAGAATAATATTAATCTCAAACATACAAATTCATTCAAAACTCAATCATCTTTCAAGAATGCATAATCCAACATAATTGCAAATGAAATAGAATGTCACCTATATATAGTAAATAATAATAAACAATAGAAAAAATTTCTTAATAGCATTCAACATTCCTAAAAAATGAATAATAACATCAATAAATGATGATCTAATCACGTTGATCATTTCTCTTATCTGAATGCATGTATCGTTGCATGAAGTCTGGGTCATTGAGCATCGCTGTGAACTCTCCATTAGGATTACACCCCGTGTACAAAGGCTGACGGTATGGTTGATGATAATAAAATTGGGACGACAGAGGATAATGGTAAGACGGAGGCTGTGAATAAGGCAAATGTTGATGAAAAGATGATGAAGGCGAACGATGATACGGTGGTACTAACTGAGAGGATGATCGGTGTTGGATAGGTGACCGTTGTCGTGTTGGTGACTCCTCTGGTTGAGAATGCAATGAGTGGTGTAATGAAGACGACTGAGTTTCTGATGGGGAGTTTTCTAACTGTGAATTCAAAGATTGATGCCTTGATGATAAAATGATTTGTCGGAGCTCTTCTATGCCCTTATGTTGTTTCTCATTAACCCCTTGTTGTTGCGCACACTTACTTTGTAAAACCAAAAAGTCTGACTCCAAAGAAGCATAAACTCGTCCTTTACATGATCGACGAGTTGAAGGTGTAGATTCAGTTTGATTTACCAATTGCATCATGTCCGACATAACAATTTCCCCATAACTACGAACTCTTCCACCAAAATCAACGCCTCTAGCATTAACATATGCTTGCAACTTGAGCTGCGGGGTCTCCTCACCATGGATAGCAACTAATTGTATTAATTCGTTTGATATCTTTGCCTACAAATTTATATTACATTTGTAAGTATATTCAATGGTTAATAGGAATAACTCAAATTATTGCCATAGAAAATATCAAACTTTCCCCCATTTGTGCAGATGCATCATCAATCCAACTTTTGTGTGTTACCTTTTCTCTTGTGAATTAGATCAAATCCCTCAATTGGATCAGCAGGTGCCTATTCTTTTGTTCCTATTCAAATGGAAGATATACAATAATTCAATTCTTGAGTAAGGTTCAACTACTATAAAGATAATAGATTGAAAAACAGCGATTATATCTAGTTTACGACAACACAACAAGATCACCTAAAGTATTAACCTTTGAGATTTTAAATTCTTTGTATTTTTATTTTGACTAAAGGAAAATTGATACAGTCGACTGTAGGGGACAACATTCTGGCAATTGAGTAGATTTTAACCACTTGATTAAAGAATACTAGACAAAACATTATGGGTTAGTGGGAGGCAACAAAATATACAGCAAAAGATTGCTCGATACAAGTAATAGTGGATTTATTAGCAAACCAAGTAGCAATGCAAATCTCTAACAATCATAAAAGAAATGATTTTCCAAATTATATGCAACAGAGCATTCATTTCATGCCTAATTTTCCTCTACTCATTTTCTTCCATCTCTATTTGCCTTTTCCCCCCTTTAAATTTCAGCATCTTTTCATAACATTGATAACTAAATGCATATAAAGTGTGAAAGCTAACAATGTTTGAGAACTCATAAGTAAAAATAGTAATCTTAAGACTCAAGAAAGCAAACTCCAATAACTTTGTTGTAACAAAAGGAAAATTTTCATCACACTCTATAGCTACACATAATTCTTAAGGACCCCCTGTATTGTAAAATAAATGTCATGTACAAGCACAAAATGCTCCGCCTAATAATGGTACCAAATGATAAGGCAATGACAATACTTACAAATTCAACTAGGTGTCGTGCGAAGGTCTTTGTCCCTCCTGTGTGATTCATTTTAAGCTTCTTACGACTCTATATTCTTCTCAACCTTATTCTATGATTCAAAAAGAAAGGCAATGCTGAAACACGGTTATCTCATTTGTAAATAGTGAACTAATAGAAAAAACCTGCATCCTAGATGTATCAATTACATTATTACCTTATTGCTTGGATCGCTGTCCCAATAATTGACCATTTCTGTCCATTGTTCACTAGGTACAGTATCATCTCCACATATAAAACATGACGGTGAGCCAATATGTGGGGTGTAATATGTCTCTTTCAAGTATCCTTTATTCTTTCTAGCCCTTTTAGATAATCTGTGTAGAAGGGTATGTCGAATTATAGGAATGCGGGGAATGTCTTCTTTACACCAGTCAATAGTATCCTTGAAAAATAAAATTCAAGTTACACAAGTAAATTTAAAATTGCAATTGAAATTTGAAGACTGCACATACAAATATTGTTTTCCATATTTTGTCTAGATCATTGTCTTTGTACATTCGCCAATCCTTGGGAGAAAGAGGGATAAGGTCGTAGTTTCTTGCCAAAAAACCCAAGTACCTCGATAGCTGGGCATCTTTAGGGTCAATGCATGATCCATCATTTCTAAACTCAATTTTTTCTTTACCTTTTTTTCCCCAATTCGGTTTGTTACGACCACGTCCTTTTATCTTAGCTTTGCCTACACACAAGGCGCAAAAAACAAAACATATAGAGCAAATAAATTGTATTAGTAGGAGGAGTTAATTAATAAATAATGCATGTCAGAAAATAGCTAATAAAACACCTACCATTATTTTTAGAGGTACTATTCCCATGCATATCATCAGAAGAGCTACCATCTTCATATTGAGAATGCTGAGAGCTACTCATCTAAATAAGCATTTTTAAAAGGGACAAGCAAACTTGTAAAAATAAATAAAATGCCAATCAAAGTTAGTTGCTACTCGTCCATATTCATGTAATCTAATCATTACATATTAGATTTTGTGCAAAAGCAAAACTAAGAAAGATAACTTGTAAATCAATTCCCAACTCCAAGACCGAACAAGTACACAAGCAGCATAATGTACAATATGTATAGAAAGTTAAAGATTGACTTTTCATTTGCATACTTAAATTCTGATCATATGTATAGAAAGTTAAAGATTCACTTGTCATTTTCATTTGGCACTGTGCTACCCGCAAAGCCAACTCCTTTTTCTCGCCTATTTAAGGCATAACAAAAAGCCAATAATTGTTATTATTGTTATAAAAGTATAGAAATAATAGAGAGAATTTAGAGAGAATGAATTATAAGGAATTCACAGGAATGAATTTCATTAATAACTGAAGCCATATTTATAGGGAAACTTCGAATGGCACAATCGTAATTACATAATTTCATCAAGGGTATAATAGTCATTCACATAAATAAAATATAATAATTTATTTCCCTCACTTCCCTCATTAATTATATTATATTAATATTATTATTATATTCATAACACTCCCCTTGAATGACTATTAATACAAATGTCTTCTAAACTTGTTTTGGAGAAAAACCAGTGGGAAAAAACTTCCCAAACCGATTGCGAGGATAGCTTTGAGTGGTTATATCGCTTCATCAAAACATTGCTCCCCCTGATATCTATCAACGGTATAAGAGTATTCACGTGCTGCCTCGTTAAAACCTTGTCAAGAAAACTCAAGTGGAAAAAACTTGATCGAAGGAAAAAGAGTACAGCTACTCCATCTGATTTCATATCTTGAGGACCGATATCCTTACTTCAGGTAAAGGATTTCAATATCATCATTGTTTGGATCTAAAGCATTGTCTCTATTATAACTTGATCCAATAGATACACTGTCGATTTCTCTTGTTGTCCTCAATATACCATGAATATGCCTCGTTAAAACCTTATTAGGAAAAACCCAGTGGGAAAAATCCTAATGAAGGAAAAAGAGTACATTATTCATGTGAATACGCCTTTAATGTTGCCTCATTAAAAACCTTGCTAGGAAAACCCAATAGGATAAAACCTCACTAAGGGAAAAAGAGTGCAACGCGTATTTTTATACAAGTATGTCTAGTATTTCAAAATATTTCATAGATTTGTATGAGTATCATATACATTGGTTCATACTCTTCATTCATTTCACGTGAATGAAATTTTAGATGTTATACAATATCATGTTATATTTAGTGTATATATGCAATCATGACCTTGATCTCATTTTCTCACGATATCGAGATATATACCTAAATCTCTTCTGGAGATTTCATATTAGTAGAGATTGTGTCGCCTTCATCAAAAACCTTGTTTGAGAAAAAACCTTGCAGGACAAAACATCAATCAAGGAAAAGAGTCAAGATATGAATTTCTCAACAATATCAATGTAGATATTTTGAGCCGTTGCATCTGCGATACAATAATACATTTGAAACCTCTTCAAGAGTTTCATTCTCATTTCTCATTAAACCCGTGCATGAACACCTTAATCATAAGGGCATATATTTCAGCATTGGCATTTTCGATGGATTTTAATATCATCACTATTATTGATAGTATGTAGCGCTATCTTTTCATAGTGTGCTCCAAACACTTTCAATTTTATTTCTTTCCCATATCGACATAACTTATCGAGATATCTCATTATCAATCCTCTTGTATGATTACACAATATAGTTATGTCTATATACTCTTCAAGAGTATATGCCTCAAGTATTAAGACCATCTTTAATAATTTGCTTGATATATATGATTGGGGAAATCTCATAACATCAACGCTTCTGGCGTGCTAACTTATCAAAGCATCTTAACTGATATATGTGATTGTTCATAGCATCTTTTATACATCTTTGAACTTCAAGTTCATATTTTAATTGTGAGGATATAGTATGATGCATTTTACATATCATTTTCAGCATTTAATACTCCCCCTCATGCTAAGAAAATTTAGAACACTAAAACTCATATATGTTCTCATCATCCGGCCTTTAATATGAGAATTTATATAGTTTGCATTCTATTCTCTCGATATTGGCAATTTATTGGAGGACTTTAAATAATTTGCCACATAATATCCCACTTGTATGCATACTCAATCCTTCGTGATTTATTCAAGTATTGGGATATACATTTACTAGCTTTATCATTAAATGGAAATCATGCTCATACTGTGAGCAAATATTTCGTAAATTTCAAATTACGAATCATATACACATGTGACTTATCTAGTGGATCCATATCATAATATCTAGTAGTCTACATGGAGGATGAGTGGACCCTATTATTCTCATCCTTTATTCCATATATTTGAGATTTATTCCCTAATATTGGCTAAGTAATGATTTCATCATTTATCGAGAATAATCATTGAAAAATTCTTTTAATTCTTCACTTGAAATATTGATTTCAATAATTATTTAAACCGGGATGGTCGGTCTGGGATTTGCATAAACGAGTATTATTGAACTTTTAGTTCAAGAAATTCTTATATCGATTTCACTAGTATTTGTATAGTGCTCAACATGATTTATTACTTTCATCATATGTATAGCTTTCATGACATATTCCATCATGTTTCGATGGAATTATTGTTCATCTTGTTGTACAAACACGGATGCACAGTTCATACGCATCATATCTGCCACAATCTTGTTCAATCATGAGTCTTAACTCTTACGCTTTCTTAGAGTCGTACCTCATACGTTTCATGTTACTATTTTAACGCGAATCGTATCTCATACCGTCTCAATATTCTATAAATAGATCATCAAAATTATTGCAAAAATTCATCCTAATAAGAGTCCATATCTTATAATGGATCATATGCTCTCAAATCTTCGAAAATACTATCCATCATTACAGATCAAAATTCTAAAAAGAATTTATCGAGAGGTAGACTCAAAGGTTGAGGATGCTAATGAATAAGGGCATCCCAGAGAGATGTTGAGGTTTAATTGAAGCAAATGTTGATTATCCGGTGAGGTTTCGATTCCTTCTAAATACATGCCTGTATGGGTAAAAGTAGTTTTCAAAGAACGGGAGATAAAAGATTAGAGGGTGTTATAAATGTGCTCGGTGGACATGTGACACTTTCGATGTAAATCATGGGGCACGTGGTGTCTAATGCTGTGAGAAGATAAGATAGCATTCATTAAGGATGGATTGAGTAAGGAGCCTTTGGATGATATTCAATGCACTCTTGAGACACATCCTAGTAGACACGCATAATGTGAGTTGATGGCCTTATGGGCCAGAATTTAAAGATCAACAAACACTTTATAGTCTTGAAATACTTACTTTAAAAGATCCGGTTTGTAAATTTAGTAGAAAAATTTAGTATAATAATTTTCTCATATTAATGTAAGGAAGCTCGGTGTAATAACTTGAAGATCAATGTTTTTCTTGTAATTGTAAATATTGTTTTTCAATTTTTAAGATATATATATGTATATATATATATATTATTTTTCAATCAAACGATGTATATGTCATTTCACTAAAATTTTTCGCCTTTTTCTCTTTCATATTTGTCAAAAAGTAAATAGTACAATCAATTATTGGTTTGAAAATTTTTCTTTAAATAGAGAGATTCATATATCTCTCAATGCGTTCATACATTAAAAGTATAGTGCAAAAAGAGAGATAGGAGTAGAGATGGATATGGAGATTTTAGAATCATCTCATACAAGTCGGCCTTTACCTCACTTGATTAAAACCGTATGTATTCTTGGTGGATCTAAATTGGTAGGTCATATCAAATATGTGGATATAGCAAACCGACTAAAAAGAGTTAGGGAGGCAAGAAATCAATATACTATATGGAGGAACCAACAACAAACTTTTAGCTAGACTTATAATGGCCGTGATCATCATGGGGAATAAGAGTTTCGAGTGTAATACCTTTCCATTTAGTTGGATCTAATACTCGGGTGGAGCCGTTCTACCATGGGTCAGCAGGGTTGGTGCTGGCGCAATCCATCCACAATCGCATGATGTATATGATGAATAGTGATGCTTTCATTGTCCTTCCAGGCGGCTACAACACACCGGAGGAAATATTCAATAGCTCAAGTACAGTGGAACTTCATGTCAAACCAATAGGTTTGTTGAATATTAACAATTTCTTTGATGGCTTACTAGCTGCTCAGATCAGTGTAGATAATAAGTTTATCTCTCATTTAGCGAGAAAATACTTATTTTCGCTAAATCGCTGATGAACTACTTATCAAATTTCATGCATATGTTCAAGAATCAGGAAGCCCAGGTCTGATCACGCATCATCGGTGTCAAGCGAAAAAAAGAAATTCGGATCCTTTAAATATCTCATTATGAACCGATGTTGAGGGTGGCGAATTACGAGATATTTATACTCGAAACGCACCCTTCATTTATGGGTTCAATGCATTTTCTTTCGCATTTTTATATTTTCGAGTGTTTATTGCCATCTTTGATATTCTCAATATGTTCCACTTAGTCTGTTTTGTACTTCTTCTGGAGTAATAATAATAATATCATATTGGCTTTATTCAAATACAGAAGTCTAGTGATTATGCTTCTTCAAGAGCATTTTATTCTCATATTAATACAATCTCATATCATCGATGAGGTTACTTCATATAATCTCTCCATGCGATATATTTTCTTTGATTTATCAACATGGGATCTATTGAGCATTTTATTTATCCAATGGTAACTTCAGATACCACTTACTCAATTTTCTCCATCAATATTCAATAGACGTGGAAAGTGAACATTCCTTTATTAAATGCTTCTTTAAGAGCATTTCTCATCATATTACAATATACTAATCTCATAATGAGATTTTTCACCACGGTATATTTTCTTTCTCTTTTATTACAATGGGATTCTTTGAGCAATTTCATTTCATCAATACATACAACGGTAAATTCTGGCATCACTTGCTCAAATCCCTTCTTTAATATCAATAGAATATTCATATCGAACATATATAAACCCGCTTATCCAATTGTGGGGTTTAATCCAACCACATTTGTAATAAGTATTCTAAACGTGTGGTATATCCCACCACATTGAAAATATTCATACCAATCATGTGATATAACTCACCACATTGGAAATATATGCGAATTTAAAAATGCACGTAAATTTAAATTGCGTAAATTAAATTTCCTCCAATAGGTGGTCGAACCTACCTTATGGGAATTATTGCAATAAATATAAATTTACGAATTTAAATCGTGAGAATTAAATTGCATAACATTTAACTACTTCTTCAGAGTAAAAATGCCTTAGTAGAAGGTATTACTCTTCACTTAGCATATAAAGTGCATAAATATATAAAATCTTAGTTTAGTGATGGTTGAACCCATCATCGTGCAGGAGGTATTGGCAAGATATTTAAATTGCAATAAATAAAGTAGACTTAAATGTCTATAGAATCAAATTTGTTCTAACTATTTCTTCAAAATATAATTATAGTCAAAGTAACTAAATGTAAATCGAATATAGCTATTACTACATCGTGGCGGCATGCGTCTTGCTGGCAGTGCGTATGGCCACATATTTCTTTATAAAACATTAATACATACTCGGCCAACCGCTTCTTGTTTGAAGGGCAGTGTCAGCTGGCAAGTGTGTGGCTTTACACATATTTCTTTATAAAATTTTAATAGTATAAGGATTAATACGTAAATATTCATAAGTCCAAGGACCCTTTGTAACTTTTTCAAAAGTCAGTACTGATTTGTAAATTTTGAAAGTTTACCTTATCAATATTGATGTCAAATCGAAGATCTCAAGTTAAATCGAGTATAATGGAGTCAAGAAAATTTGATTTTGATAATGTATGCTCCTTATATCTCGAGAAAAGGAATGTTATAGTTTAATATGTTATTATATTATAAAGTAATATAATATATACTGTCCTTTTCCGTTTTCCTTCTTTTCATTTTTGCCCGGAAGAATCAATTCTCATCGCCACGTCTCTTTTCACTCAAATTTGATATCGATAGACCGCCTTGTCGAGAGCTTCGATGATGTGGTCTCGCTTTATGCTCACGTCATCTCGTTTGGCTAGGAAAATGAAGTCTAGCGGCCGGTTGTTATGATTTCTTAATGAAAT
The DNA here is from genome assembly GCA_018223645.1 of Jasminum sambac. Lineage (NCBI taxonomy): Eukaryota > Viridiplantae > Streptophyta > Magnoliopsida > Lamiales > Oleaceae > Jasminum > Jasminum sambac. The sequence goes on from CP073649.1 coordinate 16,574,779, forward strand.
CCGTTCTCTCTTCCTTTTCATTTATTCTCTGCACCATATTTTCATATAAGTGATTGGATAGAGAGAGTGAGGTAGGTTAGAGATAGAGAGACAAAAGATTTGTAATCATGTGCATCATTGATAAACTAAGTGGATTTCAATAAGGGGATAACATGAGAGAAATAAGAAAAAAGAATTGAGCAATGCATTATTGAAGAAGATGGAGAGAGGAAGATAAGATTGGTTTGGGACGGATTCTTGAGAATTGAAAATTTTGGTGTAATAATGGTTTCGATAGGTAAGATCATCATAGATGTAATGAAGCATATTTCCTTCCATATTACTTAAAAGGTTAGAGACTTCGTCCGATAGCGGTGTTATAAAAAAGTATAGAAATAATAGAGAGAATTTAGAGTAGAATGAATTATAAAGGAATTCACGGGGGAATGAATTTCATTAATAATCAAGCCCTATTTATAGGGAAACTTCGAATAGCACAATCGTAATTACATAATTTCATCAAGGGTATAATAGTCATTCACATAAATAAAATATAATAATTTATTTCCCCCACTTCCCTCATTAATTATATTATATTAATATTATTATTATATTCATAACAATTATTTTTTTCACAATTCTGATTAGATAATATTTTAACTGTTCAAGTGAGTGGGTTAAGAGGTGAGACAATTATGATTTACATTTTCTAAAAATTGTATACAATCCTTTACGCATCGGATCTGGCACTTTGGTTTAAATATTGGTAGAAAATTTTGAGTTGTTCGGAACAGCCTCTTTCTAGTCTCAATGCTGGAATTTTCTAATAGTTTTTGAATTACAACTTTCTTATAGTTTCAGTACTGATGTGGCACGTCCTGACACTGTCACATAGTAGCAGGGAGGCTCATAAGGAGGGTTGGACATTCACGTGGTAATAGGAGACAATGCCACGTTAAGCACTGGAACTATACAGAGTTCCAACGCTGTAGGTAGGTCAAATTCCTCATAATGGTTACTGAATATGCAAGTGTAATTTAATGTTTAGACTTTACGATTTGTAAAAATGAAAAGTTGACTTTAATTTCAATTTTATCAATTCCATTCTAAGAACGATTTTTTTGAAATAAAAAATATGGTGGTCAATTAAATCCAACAACAAACATAATTTTTAATGAAATATTTTAAAATTTAAATATTTTTCCTCAAATTCCTTATTTTATTTTATAAATATTGTGAGACACTATTATACTTCTTTTATATACATGACTACTAGTATTACCCTGTACGTTACATGAGACCACTAAGATAGTATATTTATATAAAATAATATTATAAAATAAGATAATAAATTATTATGAATATATATATAAAAAATAATGAAGCATTTGTAATATTATAAATTTCAACAATGGTTTATAAATTTTGGCACAAAATATTATAAGAAAAGAAAAAATATCATTTCAACTATCATAATTGATGATTTTAGATAAGAACATAATATTTGGGAATAAAATTTAGATAATATACTTTTTTTGAAAAAAATTAAACAACACATTTTATGAACCATACATAACTGTTCAAACGTATATCAAATATGATTAACAATGATCTCATAGTCCACTTGCACATACATATATAAATTTTTAATATTGAATTGATTTTATACCACATTTATTTCAAGTTGAATTCTGAATATTGAATTGATTTTTTTGCGTTATGTAAATAAAAAATATTATTTATTTATTTATTAAATAAAAAAGGGGTTTTTAAATCGAAAACCGCTACCATCCTGACACTGTAATAAGTTGACATTATAATTCAAAAACTAAAATGTATATAAAAAACTAAAATGTAATATTTTTTTGATGAATTAAAATGTAATATTCAAAAATTAAAATGCATATAAAAAATTTTCTCATTTTAAAAAATAATTCAATTGCCATTGTAGTTGGTAACTTTCACATTATATCACATTTTCATTAATACTTGCATTTGGTTCGTTTTCAATTATATACATAATTCAAAAATTAAAATAAGGAAAGAAATATACTAAATAAAGAAAACAAAATAAATTAACTAAGGAAAACAAAATAATAAAGATTGTATTTAATATTTATTTCCAAAATGAAAGTTTCATTTTTTAATTTTAAATAAATGAGAGCCAACTTGGCATTATAAACACGACGCAGTGTCTAGTTGGCACTTCTTTTATAATTGTATTATTATTTTATTAATTAATATTGAAATAAGATAAGAATAAGATTGACAATGCCTTGATTATTAGTAAAATTAGTCTTTTCTTTTTTCTTTTTTTTCTTTTTACTTCAATTAACTATATAATAATTTTCGTACATTGCACTGGAGATATACTAGTGATATATTAAAGTATTTTCTTGCACCTAGGTTTGCAAGGGTTAAAGTCTCAACCTTGCTGTCTTGCTATGCCTCATGCATTTTACAACCTTGTTTATAAATCCTCGATTGGTGGATTTTTTTTTCCTCTTTTGAAGAATTAAGCAGTCTTCTTGTAATTAAAAGAGTAAATAAGTAAATGAAATATGTGAAAATTATTATTTTTTGCAATAATTATTATTCAGCACAAAAAATGTAAAAGAGAAAAATGAAAGAAAATATCTATTAATCATAGGCTTAGGGAGGGCAAAAACCATGTAGGAGTTTCTATTCTGATAAGTTTTCTTTGCAAAGATTTTGTGATCGACTACTATCAAAAAATAAAAAAGAAAAAAATATTGTGATCGACTTTGCTTTTTGTGATGTTACACCAAAATGAAATTGGAAGCTAATTTTTTATTGTTATCCTCGATCATAATTTGTGGTAATTAATTAAAGATTATCAATATTAATTATTTATTTAAAATAATTATTCATTTTTATCGACATGTTTTATGGTTATTATTATTCAAATTAAAATATAATATTCTATTCTACAAGTAGAAGTTATAAACCAGAACTGGGAGTATAGATGGTAAAAAAAACTGTGAAAATCGAAAATCGTAGTTACCTGAACAGAACGAGGCAAAAATAACCGAACCAATAGGTCGATGGGGCAAATATAGTTTTCTATTTTTCTGACCCGGTTTGGGTAAGGTCGGTTGCAGTTCGGGGGGAAAAAAATAGAATTGAACTGTTTATCTGCTAGCATGGTTTTCTAACTCTGTGCTCGGAAAGAATAATTAATGAATTGTGCAACTACGTTCCCAGATTGTTGGTTGAGTTGGTTAGCCGCAGTGTCTTGCAACCCAAAAGCTCGAGTTCGAGTCCTCCTCCATGCAATTGGTTTGTTTATATAGAAATTTTGAAAATTAAAAAAAAGGGCTTTGAAAATGGTTCGAAAGCCCGAATCGAACCGAACCAAACAAAAACCTAACTGAAACGAACTGAAACACCAATGGTTTGGTTTGATTATGGTTACGGATTTTTACCACTCGTTCGATTCATGGTTCAACCCGAACCGTCTCCGAACCGGCTCGTTGCCAACCCTAGCTCAAAGGGATTTTATTTTCCGAGCAATTCACAATCCTCCGAACCCTACTGTATTCAGAGAGGTGTGAGTGCTGAGAGGATAAAATCTCCTCCCAGCATTGGGAGGTGAAGCTTTTCACTCTATTCTAATGGAATAAAAATTTACTTGGAACACTGATAGTGATGAAAAGAGCAAAAGTGGGAAATCCCACATCGGTAGGAAAGAAGAAAAAAAACCAATATAAATACAAGTGCAAGGATTACTCCCCCTGGAGGTTAACCTTTTAAGGTGGAACCCCTTGCACTTGTACAAAAAAATTTAACATGGTATCAGAGCGGGCGATGACCCGGGACCGATGCTCGGATGCGCCAACCACGACAAAAATGGTCCGAAAGATGGTTCACGTGCAAAGGCTTGGAAAGATCCCGCCTGCACGTGAGGGGGGCGTGATGAAAAGAGCAAAAGTGGGAAATCCCACATCGGTAGGAAAAGAAGAAAAAAACCAATATAAATACAAGTGCAAGGATTACTCCCCCTGGAGGTTAACCTTTTAAGGTGGAACCCCTTGCACTTGTACAAAAAAATTTAACAGATAGCTTATTCACGATAAAATTTTTATGAAAATCAACACTGGGTCTTCCTTGGGCTCGATAGTCACACACTGGGAAGTGTGAAATTTACTTTTATGTAAATTTCATTTTCCATCAAAAGTGACTTAAAAACTATGCCGGATATAGTAATTTATCCAATTTTATTTATTTATATTTATTTTTCCTATCATTTTTGAAAAACTTATTACATTGATTTAACAATATTTCACACATTTTAAGATATTTTCATTAGTTATCAATAATATATTTAAAAATTATTTTTTCCAACAATTTGCAAACTATTGAGAATATATTTTAGGAGTATGGGGAGAGGGAGAGGGAGAGAGAGAGAGAGAGAGAGAGAGAGAGAGAGTAGTGATGGCAACGGGTCGGGTGCCTGGGTCGGCCATACCGAACCCGAACCGCGATGCGAAACCGGAATCCATACCCGAACCAACCGTGGTAATTCGGTCGGTTAGTTCGTATCCGCTGGTCCGGCTTTATACCAATCGAGCAATTGCTTTACCAATTTTTTTGTTTTTTTTTTTTGTGTAAATAGAACTTTAACCAACATGTTCACAATTCACAAATATAGTTAATACTTAAGTCTCATTGGTAGAATTTAGAATGCACACTAACACAACACTTGAAAATTAATTTTTCATTTTATTAATTTTTTTTTTTAGGAAAAATATATATATTCGGGTATTCGGTTCGGGTTCGGGTATGACTCTAAAATCCATATCCGAACCATATCCGTCTCGGGTTTTACTATCAAAAACCATATCCGACCCACCGATCCGTCGGTTGGGTTTTTCGACCGTTCGGTTACCCGGTTCGGGTTTTTAGTTGTTTTGCCATCCCTAAGAGAGAGAGAGAGATGGTGAGTCTAGTTGAAAGGTGGAGATTAATTAATATAGATGGGTCCTATGAAATATATAGATATGATTTGTTTGATTAAATTTAAATTTTAAAAAGTAGGAAAAAGTAATAAGAAAAAAGTACTCCGTCCGTCATACTAAGATAAGCTTGTATTTCATTTTCGTTTGTTCCAAATTATAGTCCACCTTCCCCATTGAGAATAAGGTTTATTTTCTAATTGACTAAAGTACCCATATTTAATATTATTGGAATATTAAAAATCAATTAGCTATTCCATCTCTCAAAGATATTAATAATGTTCATGCTACTTTTTTATCAATTAATGCAAGGGTGAAATAAGAACAATATAGATATATTTTGTAATTCCAATAATATTTAAGATATTTCTTTAATATATTTGAAAAATAGTGGTGGCCTATCTTTATAGGACGGAGGGAGTATGTGCTAACACTACACACTTGAAAGTGCTTTTTATTTTTATTTTCTTGACAACAAAAAGCACTTTTTTATTAAATTAAACTACCACTTCAAAATAGTTCTTAACTATACTTTTAAGCGTAGTCATCGTGGGTTTTTAGTCCAACCAATGCTCTAGTTGAATGATTTCTAGTACCATGGGTCTAGACAGGTTTTACATGATCAATGACGAATTGTGTCATTCAATATATTGTCACTTTAGTTCTGTTTACATATTTGCAATGAAAAGATTTTAAGATGCTCTGTGTCCAAATATAACAGTTCAAACTATTAAATTTAATTTAATAAAAAATAATACCTGGCAAAATTACATTGACAATCGATATCATAAGATGTGATTATCATGGACATTTGTGTTATGAATAATAATTGAAGTGTTATGAATAATTGAGAATAATTTGGTGGTTATGAATTATGAGGAATAATGTGATGGAGGAATAATTTGGTGGAGGAATAATTTGGTAAAAGATGTAATTATTATATGTGAATGACTATTATACCCTTGATGAAATTATGTAATTACGATTGTCTTAATTCGAAGTTTTCATATAAATAGAACGATTATTAATGAAATTCATTCACGAGAATTTTAGAATTCATTCTCTACAAATTCTCTCATTGTTTACATCTTTTATAACAGCGTTATCATGAGTCTCTAACCCTTTGAGTAATATGAAAGAAGTATCTTCTACAGTTGCAAATCTTATAGATGATGTACATGTCAGCTGGATTATTACCAATGAATTAATTCATCCTCATCAATCCTAAATAACTCTCTCTTTGCTAAATACATCATTGAAAATTCCCCTTTTGTTCATATTCTTCTCCCACAATTCCTCATTCTACACAACTTTTGCTTGGAGGATGTGAAATCCCAAAATTGGAAGAATGGAGTCAAAGAATTTTCAGATCACGTAAATGGATTGCAAGTAAATCTCATCCATGGAATAATTAGAGAAAGGGAAAAAGGTAAATCATATGATTTTATAATATAATAATATATTAAACTATAACATTCGTTTTATCGAGATATAAGGAGTATACATGATCAAAATCAAATTTTCTCGAAACTCCATTATACTTTCGATTTAACGAGGCTTCGATTTGACACCAACATTGATAGGGTAATAACTCGTTTTGAAATATGTTATTATCAAATCAAACTTTCAAAATTTACAAATCAGTACACCAACTTTTGAAAAAGTTACAAAATAGTCATTGAATATTTTGATATTGATAAATTAGTAGAAATGAGATAATTTTCCAATAGTAAAACATTGATAAAATATTTTTAAACAATTTTGCAACTTTGAATTGGAATGGACAATTTTACCCTTAGGAGTAAAGCGGAGCCTAATTGGCCCAGTGAAAAATGGATAGAATATTCATGAAGAAATTCTAAATCCATTGATTATATAAAATGGCTTGAAGTCCATTTGAGTTAAAAGATCGAAATATTAATGTAACTCTAGAAGAGTTCAATTACATAATGTACTTATTCTAGAAGGATAAGTGTGCTCTTGTAAGTAATGAGTATTTGTTACAGAAACAAATCGCTCCGTAAAGTAGTTCAATATTTAATTCTACTTTATTTACTTGCAATTTAATTCTTGCCATACCTCCTACTTGATGATGGGTTCAGCAGTCACTAAGCGGAAGGTTTTATATATTTTTGCACTTTATATGCTAAGTGATGGGTAATACCTTCTCTTGAATCCTACTCTGAAAAGTAGTTAAACATTATGCAATTTAATTCTTGCTATTTAAATTCAAGTAAATTTATATTTATTGCAATAATTCCCATAAGGTAGATTCGACCACCTATTGGAGAAATTTAATTTCTGCAATTTAAATTTATACTTTATAGTTTGAGTATATTTCCCAATGTGGTGGGTAATACCACACGATTGGTGTGCATATTTTCAATGTGGTGGGTTATACTACACGATTGGTTATATGAATCCTACTCGGAGAAGTAGTTGATCAAATATTCTAATCATACTCTCAGCGCAGTGAGCGATGAGAATAAAATTACTTCTCCATATATAGAATATTAATGGAGAAAATTGAGCAAGTGGTACTTGAAGTTACCATTGGATAAATAGATGAAAGTAAAATGCTCAATAGATCCCATGTTGATAAATCAAAGAAAATATATCGCATGAAAGCTTATATGGAAGTAATCACATCGATGATATGAGATTGTATTAATATGAGAATAAAATGCTCTTGAAGAAGCAAAATCACTAGATATATCATGTATTTGAATAAAGCCAATATGATATTATTATTATTACTCAGGAAGAAGTACAAAGCGAGAAGTGGAACATATTGAGAATATCAAAGATGGCAATAAACACTTTCGAAAATATAGAAATCACGAAAAGAAAATATATATTGAACCCATAAATGAGGATCGTCTCGAGAGTATAAATACTCAGTAACTCTGCCACCACAGAACATTCGGGTTCATAATGAAAAAGATCAAAGGATCTCTTTTTAACACCGCTTGACAGGAGTGATCTCGTGACCAGATGGGTTTTGACTTCCATAGATTTTTGAACATATGATTGAATCTTGATGAGTAGATCGGCAAGCTTGTATTAAGCGAGAAACAAGTATATTTCTTCTTTGAGCGAGAAATAAATTTATGTTCTACACCACACGATCTAGAAATGCTAGCAAACCATCGAAGAAATAATTAATATTCAACAAACCTATGGGTTTGGTATAGAAAATTCCCACTGTGCAAATGGCGCTATATTGAATATTTCCTCCCGTGTTATAGCCGCTGGAAGACAATAAAAGCATCACTATTGCTCATCATGTACATCAGGTCATGGATGGATTGTGTTTGTAGCATCAATCCAGTTGGACTAATGACATTTCTAACTCCAATTCGAATTCTTGCCTCCAATTCGATGAAAAGGTATTATACTTGACACTCTTATCCCCCATAATTGTGCGGCCATCGTAAAGACTCCTTAATAGTTTTGTTATTAGTCCCTCCATATAGTATATTGATATTTTGTTTCCCTAACTCCCTTACAAGTTGGTGCCATATCCACATATTGGATATGACCTACTAATCTGGAGCCACTAAGAACACATATAGTTTTTACATGGCGAGGTAAATATTGACTTACATGAGATGATTTTGATATCTCCATCTCCATCTCCACCTCTATCTTTCTTTTTCAATGAATGAATGATAGATATATGAATCCCTCTATTGAAAAGAAAAATTTTCAAACCAATAATTGAGTGCACTATTTACTTTAGCTTGACAAATATGAAAGAAAAAAAAAAAGGAGAAAATTTTTAGTAGTGATATGACATATCTATCAGAGATTGAAAAATAATATATATATCTTAAAATTGAAAACATATTTACAAATAAAAAGAAATATATTGATCTTTGTTATTACACCGAGCTTTCTTACATAAATATGGGAAAATCATTATGATAAATTTTCTACTAAATTTACAAGCGGGATCTTCTAAAGTAAGTTTTCAAGGCATGGCGTTTGTTGATCTTTGAATTTGGCCCATAAGGCCATTAGCTCACCTTATGCGTGTCCACTAGGATGTGTCTCAAGAGCATGTTGAATATCATCCAAAGGCTCCTTACTCAATCCATCCTTAATGAATGCTATTTTATCTTCTCGGTTTACGGACAAGTACCCCACATTTACAGTGTGTCACATGTCCATCGAGCACACTTGTAGCATCCTCCTAATCTTTTTGCTCTCGTTTCTTTGAAAAACTACTTTTACCCATACCCGAGCATGTATTTAGAGGGAATTGAAACCTCACCAGGATAATCGAACCTTTGCTTCAATCAAGTATCGGATATCTTGTGGGATACCCTTATTCATTAGCATCCTTAATCTTTCGACCTACATCGATAAATCCTTTTTAAGATTTTAATCGGTAGTGATGGGCGTATATTCGAAGATTTGAGAGCATATGATCCATTATAATGTATAGACCCTTATTAGGATGAATTTTGCAATAATTTTGATGATTTATTTATAGAATAATACAGCCAGCGTATGAAATAAGACTCAGATTTTAAATAAATAATATGAAAGCGTAAAAGCTACGATTTCGGAATTAAATAATAGCCGGATGTGATGCGTATGGTGTAACTCCGTGTTTGAATAGTGGTAGACAATAATGTCACCAAAAAGATGATGGAATATGTCGGTGAATTATTTCTATGATAAATCATGTTGAGCACTATCTGATACTAGTAGAAATCGATATAAGAATTTCTTGAACTAGAAGTTCAATAATACTCGTTTGCAATACCGGATTTGACCATCGGTTTAAATAATTATTGAAATCAATATTTCAAGTGAAGAATTAAAGGAATTCTTCAATGATTGTTCTCGATAAATGATGAAATCATTACTAGCCAATATTGGGAATAAATCCCAAATATATACGGAATAAAGGATGAGAAGTATGGGCCCACTCATCCTCCATGTGGACTACTAGATATTATGATATGGATCCACTAGATAGTCACATGTGTATATGATTAGTAATTTGAAATTCTGAGGAAATATTTGCTCCGCAGTATGAGCATGATTTTGAGATTTAATGATAAAGCTAGTAAATGTATATCCCAATACTTGAATAAATCCGAAGGATTTGAGTATGCATACAAGTGGGATATTATATGGCAAATTATTTAAAGTCCTCAAATAAATTGCCGATATCGAAATAGAATGCAAGCGGTCTAAATTCCCATATTAAAATTTGAATAGTGAGAACATATATGATTAAAATCATACCATTGTATGAGTTTTGGTGTTCTAAATTTTCTCGGCATGAGGGGAGTATTAAAGGTTGAAAATAAATGCATCATGTTATATCCTCGAGAAATTGAAATCTGAACTTGAAGTTCAAAGATGCATGAAAGGCTATGAACAATCACATATCGCCCACGATGCTTTGATAAGTTAGCGGAGCGAGCGTTGATATTTCCCCCAAACATATATATCAAAGCAAATTATAAAAGATGGTCTTAATAACGGAGGCATATGCTCTTGAAGAGTATATAGACATAACTATATTGTGTAATCCTACAAGAGGATTGATAATGAGATATCTCGATAAGTTATGTCGATATGGGGAAAAGAAATGAAATTGAAAAGTATCGACACAATATGAAAATGTAGCGCTACATATGATCAATGATAATGAAAATATTGAGATATATTGAAGATGATAAATGGTGAATGTGAAATCCTTAACTTATGAGATGATGAGATGATGATGACTAATGCTCAAGTTTAAAGATAAGCATGGTGGTCATTATATGTTGCATGCTCATGAAAGTTAAATTACGATCGTGTGTGTAGTGCAGAAAAGGAAATTAAAGGATCGGATGAGCTAAACCAGTGTTTATGAGTACCCTAAAAGATGAAGCTAAGCCGCAGGAATGAAATAACCTATTAAGTGAGTATTAAATGTTAAATGATATATTTTAAATGTTAGTTAGTTATGAAGGTTTACTTATATGTTTACATGTTTTACAATGAATTTATATGCTTTAAATTGTGTATTTGGAGACATGTGTTCATGGTGAATGTTTTGTAGTTGTAAGAAAATTGATGCACTCTAAATGAGCAGAAGAGTATAAAATCAATGTATATGATACTCATACAAATGTATGAAAGATTTTGAAATACTTACTGACATACTTGTATAAAATCTGCGTTGCACTCTTTTTCCCTTAGTGAGGTTTTATCATTGGGTTTTCTAGCAAGGTTTTTAATGAGAGCAACTTTAAAGCGTATTCACATGAATAATGTACTTTTTTTTTCCTTCATTAGGCTTTTTCCCCTTTGGGTTTTCCTAATAAAGGTTTTAACGAGGGCATATTCTTGGTATATTGAGAGCGATAGGAGAAATTGATCTGATGTATCTATTGGATCAAGTTATAATGGAGCTAATGCTTTAGATCCAAGCGATGATGATATTGAAATCATTTCAGAAGTAAAGATATCGGTTCTCAAGATATGAAATCGAGCGAGGCGGTACTTTTTTCCTTCGATCGAAGTTTTTCCCATTTGGATTTTCTTGACAAAGGTTTTAACGGTAGCGACGTGAATACTCATATCGTTTGATAGACGTGAGGAGCAATGTTTTGATGAAAGCGATTATATAACCACCTCCAAGCTATCACCTGTCGGTTTGGAAGTTTTTTCCCACGTGGGTTTTCTCCAAAAGCGGTCAGGAAGACATTTGTATTAATAATTAAATTCGAAGTGTTATGAATAATAATTGAAGTGTTATGAATAATTGAGAATAATTTGGTGGTTATGAATTATGAGGAATAATTTGGTGGAGGAATAATTTGGTGGAGGAATAATTTGGTAAAAGATGTAATTATTATATGTGAATGACTATTATACCCTTGATGAAATTATGTAATTACGATTGTGCCATTCGAAGTTTTCCTATAAATAGGGCTTCAGTTATTAATGAAATTCATTCCTGAGAATTCCTTAGAATTCATTCTCTCTAAATTCTCTCTATTGTTTCTATACTTTTATAACAAGTTGAACGAATCTAATTGACATTTATTATTCTTCATATGATTAAAAAAACAAATTACCACATATGAAATTAATAAATTAGAGTTACATCTTGGATGGAGATGATCATGAAAACATGGTCCCAAATAGAGAACACCACACAAAGCAATATTACTTCAAAAAATAATGTTCGAGACTTCAAAAAAATGATTTTTAGGGGTGACAATAGTCCATATAGGCACAAGGCTATAGAAACGATTGAGCCGTCCCTAAAGATTCAATTTCTTATAGTGACTTTAATTTTGTAAGCATCTCGACCTCTTACGTTTTGTAAACATATATGGTCCAATTTCTATTTCTATCACCAAAATAGAAAGAAACAGGAAAAGCGCAAGCCAAGTATACCACAATGATAATAAAACCTAGTGATCCTCTTACGTTTTCTTTCGACAATTAATGTTTATATTTTATTTTGTACCCACATTTATATTTTTGGTTTCAATTTTAATGATTGTTTTTGTAATTATTATGTTTTTTTGAATGTTTGTAACTATTATCGTCACAGCAAAGAAATGAAACATTTCTGTTCTGCTTCCTCATAAAAATCATTAAATTTCCCCTTGAGGGAAAAATTAAATTTCGTCCTAGTTGGGCTTTTTACATTTCCATTTCCCATTGTATGTTCCTGGTGTCAATTTAGGATATGTTTGATTGGTGATAAAATTGATATGTACGTAATTGTGTATAAAATATATGATTAATATTATATTAAAAAATATGTGTGATTAAAACTGTGTATATAATTATACGAAATTGCATGCATATAACTTTGTATAGAAAAGAACAAGGCCTTAATCATCCAGTAAGTATTTGATTTGGCGGTGAGAGATTATGGGCCATCGGATGACACGTGTCAAGGGTCCATTTGCAAAATTTTCTATTACCAATTTTGGAATGTTGACCTTTTTCCTTAAAAAACGTCATTGGGTTTGGCACCGGTTATCTGTCTCATTGTAGTTGAGCGTCGCATCCCACGGTCTCCGATGATGGGCCTGATATCACTGCTTTAAATACGGTTTTTGCAATAATTCCATACGTTTAAAATTTGCATTTCTAGGTGGAGGGATATCCGTACCGATATTTTTAAAAATGATATGTACAGGGGTAAAGAATTGTTTCGAGAATATGGGTACTGTTACGAAATTATCTTCAAATGTTCTCTCTTTAAACTTTTAAAATATATTCTATCCGTTCCATTAAGATAGACATTAATTATTTTTCACACATATTAAAGGAAAGATTATAAATATTATTGAAATTACAAAATATGTTTATATTATTTTTATTTTACTCTTGTATTAAATGACAAACAAATAGTGTGAATAATATTAATATATTTGGGAGATGGAATAACTAGTTAATTTTTAGTATTCCAATAATATTAAATGTGGATATTTTAGTCAACTAGAAAATAAATCATATTTTCAATAAGGAAAGTGAACTACAATTTGGAATAAATGAAAATGGAATGCAAACTTATCTTAGTAGGATGGAGGGAGTAATATTTAAGGACAATTTGGTAAAAGTAGCTCCATTCTCTCACCCATTTCCTATCCATGTCATTGTTCCTGATATTTGACTTGTATTCAAAACACTAATTCACCCTTATGATCCTGCAATTTGTACTCAAAATTTACATTTCTAAATGACATTTATATATGCTTCGTCTTTATTTGGTGATAAGAGATGTCCATGTGTTTCAGATTCAATGAACGCCTTAGCCATCTAATGAACAAGTGACCACATATTAAAATATTACTTAAAAATATCAATTTGGGTATTAGAAAATGTCAATTTGAAATATTCATTTAGAGTGATTCATACCTTTTTTTTTTTTTGTTTCTATTTTTAGACCTAGTGCTACCTCCCTACGTTGCATGAGAATGTTATTCGTAAAAATGATTTTGCTAAGAATTTATAAAAATTTTTAGTTTATATGGTCAAGCGAAAAATGAAATCATAGTATGCATGACATCTAAATAGGTGTAGATGCCAAGATTAAAATTTTAAAAACATACATATCTAATTTAAATTTTGAAAAACTTCGTAAAAGACCACATATATATTGAATTGGTACTGATTAACAATCAACGCTATCTAATAGTGGATACTTTCACTTTCGATCCCCTATCCACGCATGCTCATATTAAAATGGCAACACGCTGATGTGACAGTTTACAAGTGATCCACATTAATGTGTAAGCCATATTGTGAATTACCTGCAAATTGCTACATCAGTGTATGACCATTTGAACATACCCATATGTGGGTAGGAGATCAAGAGTGTTGAAAACATTATGAAGTAATATGTTTAGAAAAGTATTAGGTCCAACATAGAAGCACCAATTAAAGTCAAAACTCATTTTGTGATCATTGAAAAATGCAATTTCTATTTTTTTAACAAAAAGAAGAGTTGATTAAATGAAAATTTTAATAATTATTTTTATGACTAAATGATAATTTTAATAATTATTTTTTAAGTAGCCTTCGAAATGATGAAATCGAGGATGAAAATTGTAGTTTTCTATTTCTTTTAAATTAATTAATTAATTAATTAATTAATTAATTATTCATCATACATTTGGTTATAATTTGGCCACTCACTATTTGATTCACAAAAAGAAAAGAAAAAACTAATTTTCCTTTTTAAAATAGAGCTGAATTTTTGCACCCTATTTCAATTATTATATAAGAAAAGAATGAGTCATTACTGCACGTGTTTAGCTAAATTATGGAAATCTTTCATTTTCATTAAAATAAAACGGGTATATTTAAATTATGCTAAGATTACTAAGTGCTAATTGTTGGTGAATAAGCTTTGGAAACAACTACGTTATTCAAAATGTTATTCCACCAATTTATATAATTGGTGAATCTTTCCTCATGCATAAATGGGCACTTAAATATAGATTGTAATCTTTCCTTATCATTCACACGTGTATTTAATTCTTGCTAAACTACTTTTGGAATAATGTTTTTAATGCAAAAGAAAAGATATCATTAAATCATTTTAGGGAATTATATCGTCAATTCAAATTTGAAAAATAGCGTTGTTCTTACAATTGAAATGGAATCAATCCATGCAGGAGAAAAAAGAAGGAAAAAAAAAAGAATCAATCACAATTAATTGAAACAATTAAAAGACACAATTTCTTAATATTTCTCATCAAAATTTATAAACAATTATTGAAATCTATAATGTTATACATGTTTTGTTATTTTTGTTATATATTCACAATAATTTATTTTCTTATTTTATAATGTTATTTTATGTAAATATGCCATCTCAGGGTCCCGTGCATTGTACAGGGGCAATACTAGTGTATAATTAAAATTGTTATATGAAGAAATTCCGCCTTCCACTTGGTGCCCACCTCGACCTTAATTGGTGATGTGGTGCCTAGGGTGGACCCACAAGCTAGTGATGCAGCATTCCAGCTAGTTTGATGATTTAGCTCTCCCAGCAGAGCGTTTCGCCTGCACACGCTGACTGCCGTTCCCAACACTGATTGCCTTTTCTTAAATTGACCACACACAATCGCTACACATGGAAAGGATTCATTTCCAAAATGTTTACATCTACGCCTCAAACCTTAAGTTATGGCACTCTCTATAAAGGAAGGTAACTAACAGGTGAATGGTAGGCAAGTGTTACTTCTTTAACTCTTGCACGCATTACACGCGCCACCACTCTTAGTATTTCAACTTCTTCCTTGTCATGTCACAAAGCGCAGCCCGCACAAACTCCGTAAGCCTAATGAGTTACTACTCCATTTCACTGATAATGACTTGATCGTTGAAGTGCCCACAATTGCCGGCCCCTTTTTCTCTAGTGATCTTGGTGCGTAACTGTTGTGGTTGAATGTGTGACAATGTGTCATAGATGTGGACTGGGAGATTTGTTGGCGTTCCATATAGCGTGATCCATCAACAACCATGAACAAAAATTCTATATAAAAAATTAAATGTAATATACAAAAATTAAAATGTATATAAAAATATTAATTCGCATCTTCATAAATAATTTAATTGGCATTATAAGTTGTAACTTCGATTTCATTTTACATTTTCATTAATGAATGCATTTTGTTCATTTTCTATTTGAATGTGAATGTATATGTGTATATATATATATACACACACACATTTGATATTGCACTATTGGATGTATGATATAATCATCTCTACATTATTCAACATATATCCAATACTGAGGTTGTATATGTTAAACGGGCACAATAAATCCATGCCCAATTAGGCGCTTCATTATAATTGTATATATATATATATAATTCATTAATTAATTAATTTAAATTTTAAATTTATATAAATAGTCAAAATGTATATAGAAAAAGCAAAATAAGGAAAGCACGTCCTTATAAAGCCACTGTCAACGTGACACTTTGCCTAATTATCACTTAAAGTTTATATATATTAAGATCGCTTTTGATTACCTACCCACGTTGACATGGGGTCCTGTGGTGGCGCCACATCATCTTTAATTTTTTTATACTATTTATTTACGTTAGGTTGGATGAATGATACATATTCCCTGATGAGGGAGCCCACATTTTTTTTTCTGGAGTGGGTAAATATCGTTGTAGGCATCAGATCATAATTGATATTAAGATGTTGTTAACTCGTAAGTAAGTTTATAGGGAAATGTGAAATATAAATTTTTTTTAACTACAGGGCCAGTGGGGGTTGTAGGAGAGCGAGAATTGAACCTTAAACCTACTGGGTGGAAAATAGACCCAGATGCTATTAGACAAGTGTTTTCAAGTAAATCATTTTTTAAGTTAAAAACTAACATTTTAAGTGAATAGTGATAGAGACAACAATATGTGGGGATAGTAATGAATGATGATATAAAATTTGTTATTGATATTAATGTTTAATTTTGATTAATATTACAAATTAATTTTTAAGTAAAATAAATAAATACGAACAGAGCCATAATCTTCTTTAGAATATGTATTGCAATAAATGGTCTTCAAAATAGTATTCTCAAGTGAGCACTTCAATTTAATGATAATTTTGTCATATAAAAGTAGAAAGCTTGAACCCCCACCCACCACCCCACCAAAAAAAAAAAAAAAAACCTCCATTCAAGGAGATGATGCTTACTTTCAAAGGTTGAAGATCCCACTGATGTCCTCTGGGCGGGGTAAGATGAAAGGGAAAATAAATTCAAATGTCTGGGACATTTAACCTCATTTGTGAAATAAAATAATGAAAAAGAATATCAACTAATGGTTAGACACGGTTTTGCTCTGTTACCCACATATGGACACGTTACAATGCCTATTGATGGGCGAATGAGCGATATGTGTCCTGCTTGATAGTGGTGGGAGGCAAGTGGCGCCCATCCACCCATGTGGCATTGCAACGGAACATTATTTAAATGAGTAGACTACCTTATTTTTCTATGGAAGACATGTTTTAGAAAGATCTAGGCTTTACACATCTAGATTTTAAAATTAAGGATTAGAATGCAAATTATTCCAAAAGATGGATGTAGTGTAACATCCCGTCCGCTTTCATGTGATATTTGATATGATATGATCTTGTTTTGCGATGATGATGATGTGTCTTGTGATGATGATGATGTGTGTAATATGGTAAAATATGTTTATAAGTGTATGTGATGTATTTGGTAATACTACGGCTATTAGATTCAAGACGGGAAGAAAATTCCGGAAAACTAGATTTACGGCTATAAATGTCAGAATTACGGTCGTAATTGTGATGATACGGCCGTAATATAAGAAGGTACGGCCATAACTTTGACGCAGGGGAAGTGTGAAAATATGCAGAGTCTTTGGTACGGCCGTACACAATATGATACGGCCGTATGTTTGGGAGATACAACACTAAAATGTAAGGTTATGGCCATAATTTTAAGAATGGTGGAATGTGGAGATTGTTCAGAAACTTTGATATGGCCATATGAGTTGCGAGACGGCCGTATGACTGTAGCTTTCGACCGTAAGAAGTATGATTATGGCCGTAATTTTGTAAGTTACGGCCGTAAATATATTAGTTACGACCGCAATTTTAAGTTGGCAGAAACTTGTTCTCAACTTTTTTGTCATTGGGTGATATATTTCCTGCCTATTCTCGACCTAGCACCCCAAAAACACCTCCAAAGACATTCTTTACAATGCTCCAAGCTTTCCAACCCTTGTGTACCATTTGATCATCAATCTTTACCATCATCTATCCATTGTTGGTATTACAAGCAAGGTAAAGTAATAAGGAGGAAGTTGAAGGAAGCTACCAAGCATGTTGTTGGTTGTTTTCATCTCCTCCAAGGTGGGTAATAGATGTAATAGTTGTTCAAGAAGGTAAGTATAAGTATATATATGAATTGTTTCAAGGATATGATTGTAAAACTGAAGTTTTCCATGTGTGCAAGTTTGATTTAGATACCTTGAGGTATTTGTTTATATAACATGTTTAGAGGGTCATATGATGATATATATGAAGAATTCATGGGGATAATATGATATTTACATGCTTATGCAGCTTGATATGATAGCAAGGTTTGAAAGAAAAATGTTTGCACGTTTGTGATATGAATTCACATGTAAAGTAAATGCTTGCACGAGTTTACCATAAAAGCATGTAAATGTGATGTTGTCTATCATGTGTTTACATATATGTAAAGGAAATGATGGTCTCATAGGGGAAACCTCGCATGAGGATTGAGACCTTTTGCCTGAATGGTAGTCTCACGGGGAAAACCCTGCAAGAGGAGGATTGAGGCCTAGCCAAATGTGATACATTATGGAGTGCCATTGTAAGCACATAATTTGCTATTGCGCCCAAAGTATAAGCGTGACATGTGTTGTACTTGCATCTATTCCCACTGAATCTTTCTGACTACTATGTTTCTTTTTATATGTTTTAGGCAACGCTGGACGTGGCAAGAATATGGGAGATGGCGGGAAGTCCTCAAGAACTTGATGTGTGAGGATACGTGTGGGGGAAAAGGAAAGAAGCTACAAATCCTGTATAAAATGTTTTGTATTTGAATCAAAACCACTTGAGTTGCTATGTATATGTTAAATGTTGCAAGTTGATGACATAGTTTCTTATGTTCAAATGTGTTTTAAAAAAATGAACTCATGGTTTGGATAATGTTATAAAGGTGTGACGCCGACTCTACCTCTGTTGCCCTGATACAATATAAGATAGGATGAGGCACTAGAGAGGGCGTTATATGTGGAGTTGAATTTTACTTTGTGAAAACACAATTGTTTAAGACTTTTGGCTAAAAACAAGCTCTAGATTTCGAGGGGCTTGTCCTAGATTAAACACTCTTTATGTTGCGCTGAATAAAAAAAATAATTGTGAAAATAACCACCTTAATGTTTGTGGTAAATTCTCTTGTAAAAATTGTTGTGTGGTCCAAAAGGCAATTTTTAAATATTTGGAAAAATTTAAATGTGTTATTATTGTGCTTGTTTATAGTTACTTAAAAAAAATCCATAGCCTTTAATAACATCTCTATTTATTATTATAGATGGTATCTTTCACTTCTTTTCCTTTTACAAAATAATATGTAGTAGCATGTCACAAATGGATTCCAACCTTTAAGTTTTGTAATAATTTCAACCTCATGTTTTTTTTACTCTAGTGAGACTAATCTTTAATTAATTATTGCATCACCCCCTACTAAAGGAAAACAACCAATTTCACCTGTTATATCCCATAAAATTGCTATTATACCCTTCTCTCTTAACATACAAAAAAAAAATATATATTTTTTTAAAATTTGAAAATAATAAAAATACGAAGGTAAATTTCCATAAATGGTCCAAAAAAAGTATGGTCACTACGAATTTGATCCGAAATAAAAAAGGTAGAATGATTGGTCCAAAAACAATTTAGGAGCACATTTAATCCAAATGGATGGAACCTGTCCAGTTTTGGCATTAATTCCTTCACTGTTTGCTACTTTGTCATATTCCTAGTGGGTATTTTGCTCATTCGACTTAAGGTAATTTAACAAAAGGTTCCAACCTTTGGGGATTATTACAATCATATCGCAAAGTTTGAAACATGTATACATTATTCCAAAATTTGAGTTAAATTGCATAATTTTATCCTTTATTTTTTATATATGTTTATTTGGTTCATAATTAATTTTATCGAATTAAATTGATTCTGATTAGATAATTTCTATCGAAAATTTTCAATATAGTAGCATTTGTTCGTATTAAAATCGGAAGTTTCCAAAATTTTCTTTAGAATTAGAAATATACACATTTTTATTTTAACTAATAGTTAATAATAAATTACAATTATTGTACCTATATAAAATTCTAATGAAAATATATCCCTGTAAAAAATATATCGAATATAAAAAAAGGTACAAAAAATAAAAAAGTAATGAAAATTCAAAAACCCTAACCACCTCTACTCCCAACCACAGCCGCCACTAGTCGTTTTGAAAACCAACAATAGGCTGACTAGTGATTCTTTTTGGGGCGAAGGTTGGGTAAGCTGGGAGGGTTAGGTTTTTATTTTTTATTTTTTGTTGTTATTTTATTATTTCTTTACATTTGGTATATTTTTTATAGTGATATATTCGCACTAAAATTTTATATAGGTACAATAATTATATTTGTTATTAACTGTTGGTTACAATCAAAATGTGGGCGTCTTTAATAATAAACAAAATTTTGGAAAGTTTTGGTTTGAAAGTGAATAAATGTTACTATGTTAAAAATATTCGGTAAAAACTGTTTAATTAGTATCAAATTAATTTAATAAAATTAAGTATGGTTCAAACAAATATATATATATATATATATATATATATATTAAAATAAAAGGTATAATTATTCAATTTAACTAAGGGTGTGTTTGATTCGCTTAAACTTTTCCTGAAAACTCGTTTTCCAGCCGTTTTTTCCATACGAGGGTGTTTGATTCCTTTTTTTTTCCGGGAAAACATTTTCCAGGTACAAGCATTTAAAGCACAAAAAGTATAGTTTTCCTGGAAAACTCAATCCGAGGAAAAGGTAGGAATCCGTTTTCCAGGAATCCGTTTTCCAGGAATTCGTTTTTCTGGAAATGAATCAAACACACCCTAAAGTTTTTGACTAACTAGTTATAGCCAACGTGCTTTGCACTTTACTATAAAGTTTTACTCCATTCATCCCTAAAGAGAGCCCCATTGAATTTTACATGAATTAAGAAATTATAATTAATTTTATTGGAAAAGCGATACTTATTTATATATTTTCAAATGTACCTTTACATTAAATGATGATAATTTATTTTAATTAATAACAACACATGTTAAATAGGGGTATAATGGGAAATTAAATGTCACAACTAACAAAAAGTGGACTATAATTTAGGACGGATAAAAAAAGAAAATGAGACCACCTTTATAGGATAGATGGAGTATTACAAACTTGTTTGACTTTGATATAACAAATATATATATTTTTTCTGAAATATTGTTTCTGACCAATATTCATTAACTTTAATTAATGGGTTTGTCATTTTCTTTTAAAAGAAAATCCTACTTTTAACCATATATATTTAGAAATGAAATTTCCATGGATCTCTTTCAAACAAATTCTAAAGTCTCGTAAAAGTAGTTTTTTTTTTTTTTGAAATATGTAAAAGTATTATTTTAGATGTCGAATCAATGCTAAAAATTACTTCAGCAAATTGTTTAGCGAAAGAAAGCTTTTTTCATGCATGAGAGCCACATAATGGAAACCTTTTTCTTTTTTTTTTTTTTTTTTTTTTTTTTTTTTGTGGGCGCTAATGATTATACTCCTCTAGAAGCCTAATGATTCTTATCAAAGTTATGCCAAAGGATGTGAATGAGAAGATGATATTGTATGCTCTAATGTGCATTCAAAATATTAAAGCTTCACATTTTAATGTGAAGAAGCGTAATTCCCATGGAATAGCAGTTTTTGATAATTTTACTTGGCCAATAGAGCAATAAAAGGAATGTGGTTCATATTTGAATCTATGCACACCACGATACATACACGATGGAACTCTTTTTTCCTATATAGAGCGTCGAAATAAATGAAAACCGTACCCATCATATTATGGTCTTCGGTTAGTGTTCAAACTTATATATATCCTCGACATTTCTTTCTTCCTTTTGTTGAATTTCCAATCTTTGCTTTTCTATCATTGATAGATTATCGTTTTACTTGGTCATCTTTGAAAATAGATTATTTCCCATAACACACGTTCGTGTGTAAAGGAAATATGTGATCCGCTACTAATAAGAACTTTAATGTGCAATAATAAGCATTAGAGAATGGCTAATGTATTATTTAACTAGTCATGTTATAATTAGTGAATGTATTACATCTGTTTAAAAGTGTGTTTTTGTTGAACGCAATTGCAAAATATTTTGATGTGGAAAAAAAAGATCCCTATCATAATAAAGTTCAGAAGGATCATTGCAGTGATTTTGCATTTTGTATGAATGTATAGGCAATACCTCATAGGGGCGGAACTAGGCAGTGCAGGGGAAGCTAAAGTTAATAAGTAAAAGAAAAGAATAACTTATTAAAAAAAATAAAAAAAGAAAAGAATAACATTATTCCAAAAAAAAAAGAAAGAAAGAAAAGAATAACATAGAGAATGGGAGATTACGTGCGACAATTATTTTGACAACAGACAAAGAATTAGTATGGTTTGATTCAAATCAATAACATTGTTATATATTTATCTAAAACAAAAACATTATTTTATATGTATCACATAATTTCACATACAATATGAAACTATTTCTATCAAATCAGTGATCTAAAGGCTTCAAGAAGCTTGAAGTAGCAAATATGTATGCTTATTTGGAACATGTTTGTAGAATTTACCCAAAATAAACTTTTTCCAAGTACAT
Organism: Jasminum sambac; assembly: GCA_018223645.1. NCBI lineage: Eukaryota > Viridiplantae > Streptophyta > Magnoliopsida > Lamiales > Oleaceae > Jasminum > Jasminum sambac. The sequence goes on from CP073649.1 coordinate 16,597,699, forward strand.
TTAAAATTATTCAATTTCTAGAATCTTCAAATTTCACAATTTACTTCGTGTTCGAGTTTATAAATTTTATTCGAATGAGACAATTAAAATAGAAATAGTAAATATCTCTCCACCAAACTCTAGTCATGTTGATGAACTAAAAGGAACAAACTCATCAAGAATCAAATTAATTGCATATGAATTCCAACCTTAGGAGCTTGAAACAGTACTCTAAGACAACATTCTTTGTAGGATAAAACTATGTTAAAATTAAAGTAGAAAAACACCAATGCACTATTTGAATTCAATTCAATAGCATCAATTTAAACCCTGAATCGGGAAAATTCTGAAAATCCATTTTTTCATAGAAAAATAATATTCATCATTCTAACATTTCATTTATTGATGATGTGTCATACACTAATTCGTGGACAAATCTAGGATTTTTAGTAGCACGTGTTGGAACATGTAAAATATCAAATTGATTGAGGCTTTATATATATATTTTTTCAAAAATGTCTACATTAAACTTGAAGTTTTTGTCGGGAATTGCATGATCGAGCTGGTTGGATCCTCCTCTATACTAATTCTGAGAAGTAAAGAATAAAATGCTAAAATCTATCATTTGTGTTATAAAAGTATAGAAATAATAGAGAGAGTTTAGAGAGAATGAATTCTAAGGAATTCACAGGAATGAATTTCATTAATAACTGAAACCCTATTTATAGGGAAACTTCGAATGGCACAATCGTAATTACATAATTATCAGGGACATAATAGTCATTCACATCATATATATATATATATATATTATGTCTCGAATACTTTCATATGAGTCTCTTATATTCATTTTCTTTGAATGACTATTTGTTTGTCTTCTAGACTTGTTTGGAGAAAAACCCAATGAAACTTCCAAACTGATTGTAGGAAAGTTTAGAATGGTCATATCTTGCTTCGAAATATTTCTCCCGATGTCGATCACCAATATAGAGTACGCGTCTTTGCCTCGTTAAAACCTTGTCAAGAAAACTCGATGGGAAAAAACTTGATCGAAGGAAAAAGAGTACAGCGATCTATCCGATTTCATATCTTGAGGACCGATATCCTTACTTACGGTAAAGGATTTCAATATCATCATTGTTTGGATCTAAAACATTGTCTCTATTATAACTTGATCCAATATATACACTGTGTTGATTTCTCTTGTCGTCCTCAATATACCATGAATATGCCTCGTTAAAACCTTATTAGGAAAAACCCGGTGGGAAAAATCCTAATGAAGGAAAAAGAGTACATTATTCATGTGAATACGCGCTTTAATGTTGCCTCATTAAAAACCTTGCTAGGAAAACCCAATGGGATAAAACCTCACCAAGGGAAAAAGAGTGCAACGCGTATTTTATACAAGTATGTCAAGCATTTCAAAAATCTTTCATAGATTTGTATGAGTATCATATACATTGGTTCATACTCTTCATTTATCTCCACGTGAATGATTTTTAGATGCTATACAATATCATGTTATATTCAAGTGCATACATGCAATCAACAGCTTTCGATCTCATTTTCTCACTATATCAAGATATATACCTAAATCTCTTCCGAGATTTCATATTGAGTTGAGATTGGGCTGCCTCATTAAAAACCTTGTTTGAGAAAAACCCTTTTGGGACAAAAACATCAATCAAGGAAAAGAGTACAAAGATATGAATTTCTCAACAATATCAATGTAGATATTTTGAGCGTTGTATACTGCTTGATACAATAATACATTTGAAACCTCTTCAAGAGTTTCATTCTCATTTCTCATTAAACCAGTGCATGAACACTTTAATCATAAGGGCATATATTTCAGCATCAGCATTTTCGATGGATTTTAATATCCTCACTATTATTGATAGTATGTAGCGCTATCTTTTCATAGTGTGTCGACACTTTCAATTTTATTTCTTTCCCCATATCGACATAACTTATCGAGATATCTCATTATCAATCCTCTTGTAGGATTACACAATATAGTTATGTCTATATACTCTTCAAGAGTATATGCCTCCGTTATTAAGACCATCTTTAATAATTTGCTTCGATATATATGATTGGGAAAATCTCATAATATTAACGCTTCTGGCGTGCTAACTTATCAAAGCATCTTAACTGATATATGTGATTATTCATAGCATCTTTTATACATCTTTGAACTTCAAGTTCATATTTTAATTGTGAGGATATAGTATGATGCATTTCACATATCATTTTCAGCCTTTAATACTCCCCCTCATGCTAAGAAAATTTAGAACACTAAAACTCATATATGTTCTTATCGTTCAGCCTTAATATGAGAATTTATATAGTTTGCATTCTATTCTCGATATTGACAATTTATTGGAGGACTTTAAATAATTTGCCACATAATATCCCACTTGTATGCGCATACTCAATCCTTCAGGGATTTATTCAAGTATTGGGATATACATTTACTAGCTTTATCATTAAATCTGGAAATCATGCTCATACCGTGAGCAAATATTTCGTAAATTTCAAATTACGAATCATATACACATGTGACTATCTAGTGGATCCATATTATAATATCTAGTAGTCCACATGGAGGATGAGTGGGCCCATATTTCTCATCATTTATTCCAGATATATTTGGGATTTATTCCCAATATTGGCTAGTAATGATTTCATCATTTATCGAGAACAATCATTGAAGAATTCTTTTAATTCTTCACTTGAAATATTGATTTCAATAATTATTTAAACCGGGATGGTCATCTGGATTCAAGAAACAAGTATTATTGAACTTTTAGTTCAAGAAATTCTTATATTGATTTCACTAGTATCTCAGATAGTGCTCAACATGATTTATTACTTTCATCATATGTATAGCTCACCGACATATTCCATCATGTTTCGGTAGCATTATTACACATCAACTGTTCAGCGTGGAATCTTAGCACATACGCTTCATGTTTCAATATTGCTCCAACGCGAGCCTTACCTCATACGCGTTTATAAATTATCCGGCACTTTACAAAGATTCACCATAATAATGGTCCATATATAATAATGGATAATTTGCTCTCAAATCTTCGAAAATACTATCCATCACTATCGATCAAAATCCTAAAAAGGATTTATCAAGTAGGCTTGAAAGGTTGAGGATGCTAATGAATAAGGGCATCCCAGGAGATGTTCGATGTTTAATTGAAGCAAAGGATTCGATTATCCGGTGAGGTTTCGATTCCTTCTAAATACATGCCTGGTATGGGTAAAAGTAGTTTTTCAAAGAAACGGAGAGCAAAAAGATTAGGAGGGTGCTACAAATGTGCTCGGTGGACATGTGACACTCGATGTAAACTGTAGAGATGCGTGTCTAGTAACCGAGAAGATAAGATAGTATTCATTAAGGATGGATTGAGTAAGGAGCCTTTGGATGATATTCAACAGGCTCTTGAGACACATCCTAGTGGACACGTACAATGTGAGTTGATGGCCTTATGGGCCAAATTTAAAGATCAACAAACACTTTATAGCCTTGAAATACTTACTTTAAAAGATCCAGTTTGTAAATTTAGTAGAAAAATTTAGTATAATAATTTTCTCATATTTATGTAAGAAAGCTTGGTGTAATAACAAAGATCAATATATTTCTTTTATTTGTAAATATTGTTTTTCAATTTTTTAAGATATATATATATATGTATACATATATTATTTTTCAATCACCGACAGGTATATGTCATGTCACTAAAATTTTTCTGCCTTTTTCTGTTTCATATTTGTCAAAAAGTAAATAGTACAATTAATTATTAGTTTGAAATTTTTCTTTAAATAAAAGGATTCGTGTCTCTCATGTTCATACGTTGAAAGTATAGTGCAAAAAGAGAGATAGGAGTAGAGATGGATATAGAGATTTTAGAATCATCTCATACAAGTCAGCCTTTACCTCACCAGATTAAAACCATATGTGTTCTTGGTGGCTCCAGACTAGTAGGTCATATCCAATATGTGGATATGGCCGACCAACTTGTAAGGGAGTTAGGAAAACAAAATATCAATATACTATATGGAGGGACTAATAACAAACTATTAAGGAGTCTTATGATGGCCGCACAATCATGGGGGATAAGAGTGTCAAGTGTAATACCTTTTCATCGAATTGGAGGCAGTAATCGAATTGGAGTTAGAAATGTCATTAGTCCAGCTGGATTGATGCTAGAAACACAATCCATCCACGACTGCCTGATGTACATGATGAGCAATAGTGATGCTTTTATTGTTCTTCCAGCGCTATAACATTTGGAAGAAATATTCAATATAGCGTCATTTGCACAGTGGAACTTTCATAACAAACCCATAGGTTTGTTGAATATTAATTATTTCTTTGATGGTTTGCTAGCTTTTCTAGATCAGGGTGTAGAACATAAATTTATTTCTCGTTCAGCGAGAAATATACTTGTTTCCGCTAATACAGTTGCTGATATACTCATCACGATTCAATCATATGTTCAAAAATGTGGAAGTTTGAAACCCGCTTCATGCACCATCGGTGTCAAGAGAAAAAGAGATCATTTGGATCTTTCATTATGAACCCGAATGTTCGGGGTGGCAGAGTTACGGAGTATTTGTACTCTCGAGACGCATCCCTCATTTATGGGTTCAATATGTATTTTCTTTTCGCATATTTATTGCCATCTTTGATATTCTCAATATGTTCCACTTCGACTGTTTTGTACTTCTTCTGGAGTAATAATAATAATATCATATTGGCTTTATTCAAATACATAAATCTTAGTGATTATGCTTCTTCAAGAGCATTTTATTCTCATATTAATACAATCTCATATCATCGATGAGATTACTTCATATAATCTCTCCATGCGATATATTTTCTTTGATTTATCAACATGGGATCTATTGAGCATTTTACTTTATCAATACATACAACGGTAAATTTCGGTATCACTTGCTCAAATCTCTTCTTTAATAGAATATTCATATCGAACATATATAAATCAGTTATCCAATTGTGGGGTTTAATTCAACCACATTTGTAATAAGCATTCGTAACGTGTGGTATAACCCACCACATTGAAAATATGCATACCAATCGTGTGATATAACTCACCACATTGAAATATATCTAAATTTAAAGTGCGTAAATTTAAATTGCAGAAATTAAATTTCCTCCAATAGGTGGTCGAACCTACCTTATGGGAATTATTGCAATAAATATAAATTTCACGAATTTAAATTATGAGAATGCATAATGATTAACTACTTCTTCAGAGTAGGATCTCGCTTTAGTAGAAGGTATCACCCATCACTTAGCATATAAATTGCATAAATATATAAAACCTTCTGCTGATGGTTGAACCCATCAACAGTAGGAGGTATTGCAAGATTTAAATGCAAGTAAATAAAGTACGAGAATTAAATATTGAATCGCTTCTACGGAGCAGATTTGTTCTTCTAGAACAAATTCTCATTACTTCTACAAGAGCTCACTTATCCTTTTAGAATAAGTATATTGTGTAATTAAACTCTTCGGAGTTAAAATAATATTCGATCTTTTAACTCAAATGGACTTCAGTCGTAATTAATGGATTTAGAATTTCTTCTGAATATTCTATCCATTTTGTTTATTGTCGTCAAAGTAAACGAGGAGGTCGAACGATCGTTCTGCTACCAACTGCTACTTGTCGCGTGGCGTGCGCTGGCAAAAAGTGCGTGGCGCTACACATATTTCTTTATAAAATTTTAATAGTATAAGGATTAATACGTAAATATTCACAAGTCCAAGGACCCTTTTGTAACTTTTTCAAAAGTTGGGGTACTGATTTGTAAATTTTTGAAAGTTTACCTTATCAATATTGGTGTCAAATCGGAGATCTCGTTAAATCGAGTATAATGGAGTCGAAAATTTGATTTTGATAATGTATGCTCGTTATATCTCGAGAAAACGAATGTTATAGTTTAATATATTATTATATTATAAAATAATAATATATATACCTTTCCGCCCTTTCTCGATTTTCCTTCTCGTCAATTCGTTTCTGCATATTTACGGATTAGGAATTAAAGACATGAAGTAACACGGTGTGATTTGTGAGTACTTTCTCGGTTTCAATTACAATTGAAGAGAAGATGCGTGTAGGAGAAGTTTATTAAAAAAAAACAATTAGTTATTTGAGAAATGTTTAATCAGGTTTTACGTCTGAGAGGATCATCGTTAGATGCAACTGTAGAGCATACTCCCTTCTTATTACTCAAGGCTAGAGACTCGTGCTGATAACGTGTTATAAAAGTATAGAAATAATAGAGAGAGTTTAGAGAGAATGAATTCTAAGGAATTCACAGAATGAATTTCATTAATAATCAAACCCTATTTATAGGAAACTTGAATGGCACAATCGTAATTACATAATTTCAATCATGACATAATAGTCATTCACATCATTAAAATATATATAAATTATTTCCTCGATTCCCTCGGGTGCGTTTTATATTCATAACAATTTGTTGTATTGTATAGTTTAATAATTAACAAAAACTAACAACTCTAATAATTGTTAATTTTCAAAATGAAAAATACTATATGCATTAAAATGGGACCATAAAATTATATATATATATATATATATATATATATATATATGTTTTGAATACTTTCATATGAGTCTCTTAAAGTTTTCATTTTTCTTTTAATTAGTATTATCTCTTATAACATTTTATATTTATTACTGCATTATTGTATTCTACAAATTTTGACACAAGTATGTTTATTTATTAAAAGCCTACATTACACGCCACTAAACGAATCCCTTATCTATTTAATTAATTCAATCTACAACAATTAATTGGAAAGGATCTTGAGCGACTAGGGATACAGACAAACGACTCCTTATACGTGGTGCTGAATTCGGGTGATTTTAATTTAAATCAGAAGGGATCTTCAGAGTTCCAAGAGTCCAATATTGTCTGCTAATTGATTGAGGCTGACATAATTATACATGCCAGGATTAATATATAATTGGTGAGAATAATGTAATTCAATTTGAGTTGTGATGGCACAATTGAAAAAAAAAAAAGTTTCTCGTTTTCACAATTTTTATTTTTTTATTTTTATTTTTATTTTATTTTATTTTTTACGTCGGGGAAATCGGGGAGGAGGGATTGCAGGGGAGGGGGTAGGAATCGAACCTAGGCTTTCGGCCTAGAACGCGAGTTTTTTACTACTTGTTGGATTCCTCTTTTCACCACACTTTTAGTAGTATAAGGTAGATGTATACATGTTTCAAATTTTGGGATCCTACTATAATAACGTTCAAAGGCTGGGACCTTTTGTGGAGTGGAATGACAAAAATGTCCCTTTGGAAGAAGATAAAATAACAAAAATTGAAGGAATTAACGGCAAGACTATACAATTCCATCCATTTAGACTAAATGTATACCAATTTTTTTTAACCAATAGCGCTACCTTATTTATTTATTTATTTTTATTTCGGATCAAATTTGCATTAACCATATTTTTTTGGACAATAATAATAATAATAATAATAATAATAATAATAATAATAATAATAATAATAATAATAATAATTTACCTTATTTGTCTCATATATATGGGCTTGTTTTCTTTTTTAGGACATCTCAAATATATAGTCTTTTTCCTATTTTAAGGAATTTTTTTGTTCATTTATTAAAACAACCTTATTTAATTTACCTATTTATAATCATTATTTCTTAATAATACTCATTAAATAAACAAGTCTATATAATTGAGATGGAGGGAGTAGAAAATAACCCAAACCCTCGCCCGCACCCCTTTTCTCTCCCTTGCTATAATTTCCGGTAGCAAAAGAGGGGGGCTCATGCTTCCGACGGCATTTTGCTATTGGAAATCGCAACAAGGGAGAGAGACGGGAGGAGGGAGGGGTGGGGTTATTTTTTAAAATTTTAATTTCTTATTATTTTCAAATTTTAAGAAGAAATAATTTGTATTTGATCATATAAGGGAAGAATAGTAATTTTGATGGTGTTAAACAGTGAAATTGGATGTTTTCCTCTAGTAAGGGGAGATGGGATAGTCAATTAAAGGGTCGGGGTCTTACTGCTATTGACACACGAATATCCCATATAGAAGTAATACTAAAGACTGAGCCAATAAACAGAGGGATTGAATTACTCACCTTAATGAGTTAACTTTTTAAGGAGCCCAAATCAAACCCCGTTGCCTTAGAAAACAAAACAGTACAAGGATACTTTTATGCCGGGTAAATTTAATGAATGGTTACCAAACTTTCAAGATGTTACTAATTACTCACTGAACTTTGAAATGTAATTGAATACTCATTGAACTTTGTCAACTAATTAATAATCATTCTTTAACTCAATATTTAAATATATTTAAAAATTATGTGTATATGACTAATAACATTTTTCGTAGAGATAGTTAGACTAATTATTGGCAAATAAATTCATCTATTAGAACTTAAATCAGAGAAAAACTAAATAAACTATCAGAAATGCCACTATTTGAAACAATACTTGTGTCGCATTTCTTATTATTTATATGGCTTTTCGTCTTATTTTGGTGAGTTTTTTATACTAACAGTTGATATAGTTGTTCACAAGTATAGTATCGTCATTCAAATTGGTGCAATACGCTAATAGAATAAATATTAAGTTAACGAGTGATTGATAAATGACGTTAAGTAAAGTTCAGTGAGTATTTAGTTACATTTCAAAGTTCAGTGAGTAATTAGTTACATCTTAAAAGTTCTATGACCATTCATTAAATTTACCCCTTTTTATGTCGGATGAGACTAAGTAGCTACCTTAATAAGTTAACTTTTTAAGGTGAAATTCCAAACCTTAACAATACCGCAGAATACCTTCACTAAAATATGACAAACATTGATTGTAAGGTACAATAATATCCAACATCGCACAATTAATATCTCGTGGCTAATTTGATTTGTACAAAAATACAATAAAGTGCGTGTGATAATAGAGTAGTCCACAATGAAGTTGAGGGTCTCTTTTCATCACAAATGATTGAGTGATCGGTGTGGTTAACATCTCAAACATACAACAACTAAATGTATGTGGGCAAGCTAGAAAATTCATGGCCCCATTATATGGTTGGTTAAAACGGTGAAAAAGACTACATATATATTTTCTTGAATATTTGTAGTACATAACTTAAATTTGATCCAAACAGCATAACTTTTCTCAGTGCTTACACACATATAATGCATGCATTATACATACTGACCAGCTGAAACTTTATGGGCCATATAAGAGATAGTCAGAATTGCTTTAATTCACCCAAACAACTTGAATCTTCGTGGGGACAGCTGAAAATTGGGAATGATTCCCATTTGCACGTTTGGTATAATAAACTGGCCAACGACAAACACATTAATGAAAGAGAAAATAAATAATAATAAATAAATAATAATTTTACTTAATTAGATTTAGAGCTTGTTTTATTTTAGCTCTTAAAAAAATAAAATTTCCATCATATATACCGAGTGTTTGTTTGACGGAACTACGTTATCTCATTAATTAATCTCTCTCTCTCTCTCAATGTTTTTTCTGCAATTCGTTTTTAAGTACGAGACACACCTTACAAAAAACTTACTTTTTAAATTTTTCTGTATAGAATTCTTTACTCTCTAACCACATATTTCTTAGAAATATGTATGGATGATATTTTTTCTTGTCACCGGCCTACGCTAATAATGCTACGGAAAAGATTTTACAAAAAAGAATATAGCTTTTGTTTAGTGGTTTTTTGATGTACGTAGTTATTTCGTACACAGATATTTTTTTCCTCCCCTTTTTCTTTCTTTTCAAGAATATGTACATAGTTAATAAATAGATAGAAATTTATGGATACCCTCCAAAAATATATTTTATGTAAAATATATAGTTTTAAATGAGTATGAAAAAAAGGTCAAATTAAAGAAGTAGTTGGCGTTGCATGTAATATATGGTTTAATTTCATTCCTAGTTCTGCAAATCAAATGCAACATAGATATGCTTTCAATCCATTTTAACTAATATTTGCTTAATTCATGTCAGACTTCTGCATATCAAAGTTAGTACAGACGCATTAACTTAGTCAATTCTATCAAAGAGTTTGTTTAATTTGATGCCTACTTCCGCATATCAAACCTAAGAGAGTCTCACATTGAGCCTATTCGTACGAAGATCTTTATGTTATTTTGTTGGGAAGATGAGATACAAAACAAGACAGAGGACAGATCATTGAGAAAACATCCCTAGTCAAAGCAATTCTCATATATTCTCAGTATAAATCATTATGAAGGCGTGATTGCAATGTGCGATCCTGAAACATTGAGTCCCCATTCCACACTATGATATGATACATATAGGAGGAGAATTTCCTACCTAAATCATTACAAATTACTGTTGTGAATAATTGGACATTTAATTGTTTATTACTACCTGGATACGAGATTAATTAAGTACGCGACTTTAAAAAGTACGTGACTTTAAACTTTTTTACGCGACTTTAAACCTTTTTATATCTAAAATTTAACTTCAATTACTCAATGAAAGTCAGTATTAATGTTGACCATACATATCGTATCACTACTGTTAGGAATATCGTAATTGACATATCCATGTACGAAAATCAAATCTATTGAGTTGTAAGTTCATTTTAACTTATTGGGTAGTTTAAGACTTGAGTGTGGATCAAATTAGAAGCACCTATGCAGAAATCCACTCAATAACCGCTCAAGCAGATTAACCAAAATCGGATCGCTCGAGATCTGCTTGAGCAGATTGACCAGAGCTATGGCACTTGAGAACGGCTCGAGCGGATCCAAGGCTGCTTGAGATCCACTTGAGCGGCCAATCCGACGACCTGGCTCAGTTTCGCATTTCTGATCTATTTCTGCATAGTTTTGAACCTATATTAGGTGCGTTTCGCAGCCAGATCAATATATACACGAATTTGGAGAGCTTTTACATCAGAGAATTAATCTCAAAACACTCTTAACACATCAAATTGCTATTACTTATTGTCTCAATTGTTAGATTAGCAAACTATGTTCATAAACACTAACAAACCAAATCCTCTTCAATATTGCCTTCAGAATTCTGAAAATTGGTGAGGTGGCTGGAGTTTAGCACGGTTGAAGATCCACTAGTAAGGAAAAAGGCGCCAAAGTTTCGGAACGTCCAGTACGCACAATGCGACTAGGTTCGTCGGGGTTTACAGACTGGGGATCAGGCTAGGTTAACATTGATTGTATGTAAGTATAAGCCTTTTTTCTAGTGGATTTTCGTGGCGCGTTCGCCCGGAGGTTTTTATTGTTCGAATAGTTCTTCAACGGGTTTTCCTCCGTGATCAGATCAGTGTTGTTTATTGCTTTATTTATTGCTTTAAGTTATTATTCCATGCGTTAATTGTTCAATTGGCATATGAATTGGTAAATTGATTGATAATTGATAAAAATTGATTGGATCAACTGCTGCAAGTGTTATTTTCAACTACTTATTATTATCTACGCATCTCATCTTGTGGTTTGGTCTCCACTATTATTCAATTTAAAATTTTAATTTTTAGTAAAAATAAAAGTTTACCCAAAAACATATTCTCAATGTGAAGTTTATATACCTTCATCTGCTATATACTAATCAAATATCAAATACGTACATTTACCAACAACTTAATTTATAAGATCAATCTACATATATAGGAGAACAATGATAGTCAACTAAAATCAAAATATGCAGTGATTAAGATTAATTATAAGTCGTTTTGAATTCGTAACTATGAAAAAAGAAATAATTACACGAAAAAAACAAAAATGAAAGTACATAGATTATATGAGATCGAGTTGCAGCCAGTACTCTCGATGATATCGTTGCGCATATTACAGGTGGACCTAATAAATATGTGAACTAGTTACTAGGACATTAGGTGGATCTATACTCTAGAGAAAAAGTGAATCTATAGTCGACTAGGATCAAATACAAAGGAGAGAATATCTTTGTTGAAATGATTACAAAGTGTTCGAGTCTTGAATATGACCCAATGAAATGGAAGATCATGCATATAAATCAAAGATTCTACTTCTGCCATGCACAGTTTTTGCCATTATAATTGATATCTAGTGTCCATGCAATGGAAAATTACTGTTTCAACTCTGGCAATCCACCATTTTTCTTATAGGAGATCTAGTTGTTGCTTTATATCATTTGCATGTGGCCATGTTTTATTGCCCCCACAGGCCACAACCCAGGAACAACAAAACCCATTATTGCAAAGGGGATACTAAAGCTGGTTACTGTTTTATATGGCTCAAGATATCAAAAAATCTGAAAAAGGGTACATTGAGTGAGATTTTGCATAGCATGAGTATGTCAATAATAATCATTACGAGGTTCTGTAGTACATTTTGGAAAATAATGACTTTACCGTTTTTGGTATGCATAATTGATTTTTATTATTATTTACTTCATTTTCTCCATTGGCCTCTTCCACTAGAAACACTGTTGGGTTGGGCCATATTGATATTGGGCTTGGCAATGATATGACCATATACTATATTGGGTCATGAGCCATTTGGACCAAACTTACTTTCGACCCAACCCATTTTCTAGTGTTGATTCGGCCCTCTTAATCTTGTACATTGTTGTTCTCAGTTGTTTTCTTGGATTATGCTTGTCAAATTAAATTGGGTTGAACCTTCTGTGTCTTGCATTTTCGTTCGTACAGCCATATTTAGTTTAGTCGATGATAAAATTTTTTACGGAACTGCTAATTTTCTCTTGTGGAAGATAAAAACAAAAGCTATAATTGTCCAACATAAGATTGCTAAAGCACTTGATGACCCCGAAAAAACACCATGACTCTTTTAAAGCTAAACCTCAACAAATTGCTTCACATGATAAAATTGCATATAGCGCCATCTTTTTATTGAAATACAAATATCCCACATCAAGGGCTTAGGTTACTCCTTTGAAGGTTGAACCCCAAGCTTCAACACTTTTTACATTTAATTAATGTAACTAGATAGATATCTAGTAAAACTATTGCTCTTGATGTTTGGAATGTACTCTTTATGTTGTCAAGAATGTACCTAACAAGATATTCTTGCTTTAATAGTTTTTTTAACCTAAAAAATAATACTGCTAAAAATTTCAATGATGTTGTAAATGAAAGAGTTTTTATTTCATTTTTCGTTAATGCATTCATTACAAATATCCCATATTTATAGGATAATATTAGGGCACATTGTATTACAAATATTAATCCAGTATATAATAGTTATTTACACAATAAAACATAATGACTGTATCAACTTTCGGTGCATTTTACTTGGTGTTTTTACTTAACTTTTACAACACTCTCCCTTGAATGACTATTTATACAACTGTCTTTTAAACCTGTTTGGAGAAAAACTCAGTGGAAGAAAAGCTTTCAAACTGATTGTAGGAGAGCTTGAGTGATCATTCATTACTTTAGGAAAATCTCATAGGACAAAACTTGAGCGAAAAAGGAAAAAGGGTAAATTTGCTCCCGATGACGATCATTCTTATAGGAGTACTCATGTACTGCCTTGTTAAAACCTTGTTAAGAAAATCCAATGAGATAAATCTTGATTGAAGGAAAAAGAATATAGCTACTCCATTTGATTCCATATATTGAGGAATGATAGATTCACTTCTGGTGAAAGATTTTAAGGTGATTATCTGACTTCAAGTAATATCTTTCATTATAAACTAATCCAATAGATTTATTGAGCATATTTTTCTTGTAGCCCTCAATACATCATGAATGTGCCTCATTAAAACCTTATTATGAAAAACCCAGTGGGAAAAATCCTAAAGAAAGAAAAAGAGTACACCATTCATATGAATATGTCATAAATGTTGCCTCGTTAAAAACTTTCTTAGGAAAACCCAATAGGATAAAACCTTAGCCAAGGAAAAAAGAGTGCAGCGTATTTTGTACAAATATACTTCAAGTGTACCAAAATCTTTCAGATATTTATATAAGTATCATATTTATCACTATGTCATATTCAGTGCTCATTTGTAATTAATAATCTCAATCTCATATTCTCACTGTATCGAGATACATATACTCGAATCTGCTCTCGAGATTTTCTATTAGTTATGATTAAGCTGCATCATTAAAAATCTTGTTTAGGAAAAACCCTTTGGGATAAAAACCTCAAATAAGGAAAAGAATATAGTGTACGAATTTTCCTTCGCAACAATATCATTGCTTTGAGCCATTACAAGCACTGTTATCTATGATCTTTTCAAAAGTTCTATCCTCATTTTTCTTATCAAACCCGCATATTAATACTTTTATTATAAGAGTATATATTTCAATATTGGTATTCTTCGATATATCTCAATATTTTCATTATAATGGATCGTATGTAGCGCTACATTTTCATAATATGTCGACACTTTTCAATTTCATTTCTTTTCCCATAACGATACAACTTATCGAGATATCTCATTATCGATCATCTTGTAGGATTACACAATATACTTGAGTCTATATACTCTTCAAGAGTGTATGCCTCATTTATTAATACCATCTTTTCTCATTTGCTTTAATATACATATTTGGGAAACTTTTATTTAAAATAATATCAATGCTTCAGGCTTGCTAATTTATCAAAGCATATGTAGCCGGTATATGAGATCATTATAGTCTTTCGTGCATCTTTGAATTTCAAATTCATATTTCAATCATTGTACATTTCATATATCATTTCCAATTATTAATACTCCCCATCATGCTAAGAGCCAAACTCAATACAATTTGTATGATTTTCATCATATATATTCTCAGTATTAGCTTTAATGGGGGAATTTATCCATTCTGTATTTTGTTCTCGATATTGGCAAATCGATTGGAGGACTTTAAATATTGGTATACGCATATCTAATCATTTACGGCCTTATTAAAATTATTGGGATGTATATTTACTAGCTTTATCATTAAATCTTGAACTCATGCTCATATCGTGAGCAAATCATTTCGTAAATTTTTAGTTACACATGTTACTATATAGTGAATCCATATCATATTATCTAGTAGTCCACATAAAGGGTGAGTGGACCCATATATGTTCAAGATATATTTGAAATTTATTCTCAATATTGGCTAGTAATGATTTCATCATTTATCGAGAACAATCATCTGAAGGATTCTTCTGGTTTCTGATTTCAATAAATTATTTACATCAATCGAACCGAGATCTATATAATGCTCAACGTGATTTATTACTTTCATCATATGTATAGCTCACCGATATATTCCATCATCTTTCGGCGGTATTATTACGCATTACTATTCAAATGTGAAATTTTAGCCCATACGTTTCATGTTACGACACTGTTCAAAACGCGGAGTCGTGCCTCACATGCGTTTATAAATCACCTGGACACTTATAATATTCACCCTAACAAGGGTCCATACATAATAATGTAAGCTTATGGCCTTATGGGCCAAATTCAATGATGAACAAGCACGTTATAGTCTCGGAAAACTTATTTTAAAAGATCTTGTTTGTAAATTCAGTAGAAAAACTTAGTATTATGACTTTTCCACACTGATGCAATGAAAATCGGCATAGATCAATGTGTTTTTCATAGTTGTAAATATTGTTTTTTGAGTTTTGAATTATATATATATGTATGCATATTTCAATCACCGGTAGGTTTATGTCATTTCACTTAAATTTTTCGACCATTCTCTTTTTTTATATTGTCAAAAAATTAAATAGTGAAATCACTTATTGGTTTGTCTTTAATTAGAGAGATTCATGTATCTTTCATTCATACGTTGAAAGTTTAGGGTAAAGAGAGAGATGAAGATGGAGATGGAGATTTTAAAATCATCTCATGTAAGTCAATCTTCACATTACCAGATTAAAACCATATGTGTTCTTAGTGGGTCTAGACTGGTAGGTCATATCCAATGTATAGATATGACAAACCAACTTGTAAGAGAGTTTGGGAGACAAAACATCAATATACTGTATAGAGGGACCAACAAGAAACTTTTAAGGAGTTTTACAACGACCACACAATTCATCAAACTAGAATCAGTAATCGAATTGGCGC
The DNA here is from genome assembly GCA_018223645.1 of Jasminum sambac. Taxonomy (NCBI): domain Eukaryota; kingdom Viridiplantae; phylum Streptophyta; class Magnoliopsida; order Lamiales; family Oleaceae; genus Jasminum; species Jasminum sambac. The sequence goes on from CP073649.1 coordinate 16,613,821, forward strand.
CAGTACTGTCACGGGTTCAACTGGACTGATGCTACAAATGCAATCTATTCAGGATTGTAAGATGTACATAATGAATAATAGTGATGCTTTTATTGTCCTTTCAGGCAGCTATAACAAGCTAGAGGAAATATTCAATATAGCATCGTGGGCACAGTGGAACTTTTATACCAAACCAATAGGTTTGTTGAACATTAATTATTTCTTTGACGGCTTATTAGCGTTTCTAGATTAGGGTAATGATAATAAGTTTATTTCTCATTCCGTGAGAAAAATACTTATTTCTGCCAGTACAGTTCCTGAGTTACTCATAAAGATTCAATTATATATTCAAGAGTCTGTGGAAGCCTAGGCCCGTCGGTCACAGACCATCGGTGTCAACCAAAAAATAAATTCGAATCCTTTGGATCTCTCATTATGAACCCGGACGCTAGGAGTGATAGAGTTACGGAGCATTTGTACTCACAAGACGCATCCCTTCTTTATGGGTTCAATATGTATTTTCCTTTTGTATTTCTATATTTTTGAGTGTTTATTTCCACCTTTTGATATTCTCAATATGTTTTACTTTAACTTGTTTTGTGCTTCTTCTAGATCAATAATAATGATATCATGTTGGCTTTACTCAAATACGGAAGTCTAGTGATTATGCTTCTTCAAGAGCATTTTATTCTCATATCAATACGATCTCATATCATCAATGATATGATCCCACCATGCGATATATTTCCGTTGATTTGTCAATTGGGATCTATTGAGCATTTTATTTTCATCTATTTATCCAATGGTAACTTCTGGTACCTTTTGCTCAATTTTTTCTATCAATATTTAATAGACATAGAGAATGAACATTTCTTTAACAATTGTTTTTTTAAGAGCATTTCTCATCGTATCGGTATATTTCTTATTAATATATCATAGTACACTAATATCATAATGATATTTTCACCATGGTATATTTTCTTTCTTTTTTATCTCCATGGGATTCTTTGATCAATTTTGTTTTATCAATACATATAGCAGTAAATTCCAATGTCACTTGCTCAAATCCCATCGTTGATAATATAACTTTCTTATCGAAAATATATCAATATGTTATCCTTATTTAGTACCAATTGTGGGGTTTAACCCAACCATATTGTTAATATACACTCCAATCGTGTGGTATAATTCACCACATTGGAAATATAAAGTACATAAACTTAAATTATAGAAATTAAATTCTCCCCAATAGGTGGTAGAACCTACCATATGTGAACTATCGCAATAAATATATATTTAAATTCCAACAGGCAGTATAACCGACCATTTGAAAATTATAGTACCAAATATAAATTTAAATTCTAATATGTGGTAGAACCCACCATATAGAAATTATCGTAATAAATATAAATTTAAATTGCGAGAATTAAAATGATTAACTACTTTTGGAATATTCTATATATTTTTCACAGTCATAAAAATTAGATCGGTTCCATCCTTTATAGTCCGCAAGGGTAAAATTATAAATTCTAATCCGCAAGGGTAAAATTGTTTATATATATTGCCACATAACTCCGGTCCATGATAGGGAATTGTCAAAAAGGTTCTAAATTTGGGAAATGATTGTATCCTGACAATCAAAGTATCATCCTCATGAATTCCAGAAACAGCATAGTCCACAAATATGACCATAATGCAATCATTAGAATAAAATACGTGGCATATTTTGTCTCTATTATTGCATGTGATGTCCAACACTATAATTAGCAAATAGTATGAAATCATATAATTTAATAATAAAGTGCACGGGCCATTTACCTATCTCTATTATTGCCTATAATGTTTCATTTGATTTTACCTTGATATATGTGAGAAAATTTACATATTACGTTTCCTTGGTGGGCGTGGGCTATTCAGCACCTAAATAACCATAAACGTACAAAATAATGTCTATGTTATTTTGTGTGTGTGTGTGTGAGAGAGAGAGAGAGAGAGAGAGACAGAGAGAGCAAACCACTATAGCTGCAGTTACAGGTACAACGCTGTTGAATGAGAAGCCATTGCGAGGGAAAATCTAGTAGTCAAAGCTCCACCACCACCACTCATGGTCTTCGGCACAACGACAGCATATAGGAAAAAGAAGAAAATCTTGTGGGCTAATGTAAGTCGGATATGATCACTTTTAAGGATTACGCACACAACATAAATAGATTTTCCCTTCCTCCTTTTGTTTTGGTATGTGTAGGGTGCATAATTCGGGCTAATAGAATGATTAAGGAGAAGAAAATGAAGGTTAGCTTTTGTTTATTGTATTCTAGCTTAAGAAGTGCATAAATCCATTTTGATGTAAATTTCTTTCTTCTAAGATATTAGTTTTTAGTGGGAACTGTGGAAGTAGGTAGGAAAGTATCTTTTCATGGTTGGCATGTGTTGGAGAGAGAGAAAAAGGAGATCGAAACTGTAGTTGCAAGTTTTACAGACTTTCTTCTTTGAGAATTGGGTTTGAGATTGAGATTGAAACTGGTGATGATGGAGGTGGAGATTGAGATTAATGGGGTCATGATATGTAACTAATTTCTTGCATAGAATTATTCTGCAAACAAATTCTCGTTCAGAACAAGTAGAGACTCGTGCTGATAATGTGTTGTAAACGAAAGAGTTTTTATTTCATTTCTCGTTAATGAATTCATTACAAATATTCTCTATTTATAGGAAAATATTAGAGCACATTTTATTACAAATATTGATCAAGTATAAAATAGTCATTCACACAATAAAACGTAATAATTGAATCAACTTTCGGTGCATTTTACTTGGTGATTTTACTTAACTTTTACAACAGATGACTTGAATAAACTTAATATGACTCTTGAAGAAAAGTCAAAAGTTTGATGATGAGCAAGTATCTGTTATTTTGTTGAATTCTCTACTTTTGTTTTTTTTTTCTTACAGACGAATAATAGTATGAGGGATTCATACCGACTCAATGGAGTTAGCCAAAAAGCCACATGCTCTCGCTAGGTGATAAGCAACTTGGTTCGTTGATTTTCGGACACAAAGGAATGTGATGCCAAGCAAATCGTTACAAAGTGAGATTTGGTTGAAGACCTATGGGTTTGTCTTGAATTGTATGTGCAAGGCCAAATATGTATTTCCTTAGAGTTGATATTTGGAAGACCTTGTGTATGCATTCTAGCTGAGGGTAGTAACAACTCGTAAGAATCTTTTCCTATTCTTTTACTGATCTTGAATGGCCTGATATAGCATGGGATAAGCTTCTTTCTTTTAGCAAATCTCATCATTCTCTTTATTGGCGAAACCTTAATAAAAGGTTTATCTCCCAGGTTAAGTTCAACTAGCCTCATCTTCAATCCACATAGTTTTTCTGCCTTCCTTGGCCTGTGGCTAATCACTCTCTAACGATCTCTACCACTCTCTTGACATCTTGCATCATGTCGGGCCCAAATATGTATATCTCTCCTATCTCATCCTAGTAGATTGGAGACCGCGCAAAATTATTGTTTGTACAAGGCTTCATATGGTGGCATCTCTATGGAGGCGTGATAACTGTTGTTATATGAAAACTTTATCAGTATAGATATTTGTCCTAACTTCCTTGAAATTCTACAAAGTAAGCCTTAGCATGTCCTCTAGTGTCATGATGGTCGTCTCAGATTGTCCATCTATTTGGGGGTGAAATGTCGTTGAGTTGAGTCCCAAGCAGTTTCTGGAGGCTTTTCCAAACGATAGATAAAAATCTAGGGTGTCAATCAAAGAGGATTGAGGTGGGGACACGATGAAGTCGAACAAGCTCTTGCACATATATTGTGGCTAGATGCTTCATTCGATATCTCATTTGTACTTGAAGAAAGTGTACATATATTTGGTAACGCAAGCAACAATGACCCATATAGTATCATGACCTTAAATGATTTTAGGGAAACCCATTGAAAAATCCATGGCTATCTTTTTCCACTTCAATTTGGGTATTGGAGTACCAATCGTAATGGTAGTTGATGTTCGGCTTTAACTTGTGGGTAGGTCATGCATGCCATTCCCCATCTATAAACCTTACCCTGAACAATGACTTTGCATTATTCAATCACTAATAATAATATTAGTTACCATTACTAGTGGTAATAATATATATATATATATATATATATATATATGTATATATATGTTTTTTAATGCTTACACCATATTGTGAATGCATTATTTAAAGTTAACAAGTTGATCGAAGGGTTGTGAACACAATATTAAAACTTATTCTAGTCATTCTTCGTTTAGAAAGCAAAAGTCTTCAAATTTGTAATAAATTTCGAACAATAGTCAAGTCGATTCGTAAAACAAAGTTATCATGATGTTTATTTTAAGGTATTTGGTATTACGATGTCGTTTCAATGCATTCAATTGATTTCTTATGGCAGTTCATTATAATTTACCCTGTACCAACACATTCGTAAAACAATTTCGTAATGGTAGAAACATTGTGTCCCACAGAATAATAGTATGCTGGTGCAGTGTAGTAGTATTGTAGCACCAAACAGAAAGCATTGGCTACTTGTGATGTAATTGCAATGTCCTATGATGTAGATCAACATATTATGCGCAATTAGACAATAAGATTTGTAATATCACAATTCATAGAAACATTCAATATTAATTGGTATAAATAGAAGCATAAATCATGTCTTGACATGTTACAATCCATTACATTACCATAATAACTATAGTTTGATATCCATTACAATAGAAGTTCATACATTATAATACTAAGCATGAAAACAAATCACTCCTTAACTTCCGACCCTCCGCTTTTCTATGTCTTCAACCATAAGCTCCACTAGTCGTTGCAAAAGAAGAAGATTCCCAAGAAGCTAGCAAAATTGATAACCATACTACATATATAGGAATCGTAGTGACTAAAACATTGTGTGACAGTGCGTGAGCCAAGGTGATTAATCATACAAGCACGGATTCAGACACACACACACACACATATATGTATATATAGCATAGCATAATATTTAGCACACTTGCGCTCGCTCACATACATTAATACTATAGTCGGGGTAGTGGGAAAAGTAGCTAAGAGTGGGTGGTCGTCTGGTCGAGAACAAGCATAAGCTATGGACTGGTTTCGAACTCACGAAAGAGAATAAATTCACTATTATAGTCAAATACTTCAAACAAGAGGGAAGTACAAATGTTTGTCTTGAAGCCGGCTATATCCTCATAAAACCCCCAAGCATCGATCTCTGTCACACATAACTTGATCTCATCTTCTTCGAGCTCGTGCCAATTGGATGTTCTCACCTCGTGCATACTACGTTGTAGCATCTACAAACAAAAGTATAAAATACACAATGTGAGTCCATAGGACTCACTAGGCAACTTAAAAATGCATAGTCAAATGCATGTGCCATGATGTGATGACTAAAAGATGCTTTACAAATTTCTCAAATGAAATCTCTTACCTTTCTTTTCAATAGAGCCCAAATGGACTCGTTGTGTTCCTTACGAGGCGCCAAAATAACAATGACCTACCCGTCGGGCAGTCACAAGTGACCTATCCTTGGGATGGCCACAAGATCGGATAAAAAGGCTCCAACAATACACAATAACAATCATAAACATAGTGCACCCAATACACAGTTGCAACAAATAACAATTGCAATGCCCCAAACGCAAAAAATCTAATCTCAATGTACATAAATGATTCTGAATTAAAGTAAGCAACCAGCTAAGCATTCGTTTCTTAAAACTTTTTCTCGAAAACAAGCTTGAAATGCTTGAATGCTCATGTCCTGTCATCATTCTACATGATGGCGTGAGAATGATGAATGTAGCTCATGCTTTCAACTTGAAACGCCGCAAAGAGCATTCTCATGCATTTCAAATAATCATCCATATATCACAATCAATTCACATATTCATGGATGATGGAATTTCAATAATAAGAGATGTAATTCAATTTTAAAGAATTATCAACAACTTCAACTATGTATTCAAGCTCAATTCTCTTCTTTCTTCTCAAAGCATGGACTTCAAGCTTAGTTATAGCCATTACAATCCATTTGTAATTGACTACTTTTTGTTATATTCAAGTCATAGGAATATCCTATATGCACTAGCGGGTTGTTTAGGCCTAAATATCAACAATTATATCCATTATCATTTTCTTCTTACTTTAAAGTTCATTAAATAATTATTTCGCGATTTAAGTTTAAGCAACTCCACCAATGGGCATTATAAGATAAAGGAATGATCATACTAAAATATCTTGACTAAAGTTTCAAGAAATTCGAGCCATGCATGCCATAAGGTCATAGGTTCTAGGAACAATTTGGAGTTCAATTTGTAATTTCAATTTATTTACATATTTAGCTTATTTTCTCACTAATTAATCAAACTATAACTTGAATTTAACTAGATATTATCAAATTATTGCTCATGCAAAAGTTACTTCGAGGCATCTCGTAAGCGTTTCACAGTGGACCAAATAGTAAAGTTCCTTACTCCACTTTTAAAATAAATGTACTAGTGTGAATAAGGGTCGAACCCAGGAGGAACAGTATTTTATCTGGTTGTCGTAACAATTAGAGAGATTGGGGGGATTTGGTCAGCAAGAGCAATTAAACATAAAAAATTAATTATAAAAGTAAAAAAAAGGGGATTAGAGAATGCAATAAGAGGTAAACCTAGTTCTTGGGTTCGGTTGTGTCGCCAACTATTGTTATTTTGTTCCGTTGTAATGCATTCTATTCCTATTCAATTTATCAACCCTAGATAACCAACAAGCTCTGATTATCTAAATTCTTCCTTAAGCGTGTTAATTCAAAACAAGCTCTTTGAGCTAACATCTAGCTAATGGACAACCCTAAAGAAGCTCATAAGGTTTAATGCTCCACTTGTATTAAGATATAGAAGAATGAGTTGAATTAGGCAATCAATCACACAAGCTTGGATTAATTTAGGGCCTGTTTGCATTCTTTGTAATTCAAGTTAAAATTCATTTTTTGAAAAATGAGGCCTCATTTGAATTCAACCTGTCGACACGAGTGGGCCCCTCCCATGCTCTGACAAATTGACCGCGTGCTCCACTATCCCTCACTAATTACACCCACCAACCCCTTTCTTCCTACCGTTGCCTTTACTTTCTCCCAAAACTAGACATTCTTCTCCCCCCTTTCTCCATTGAAGCCGACCAACACTCCTCCATTTCAAATAAAAAAAATTAAAAAAATCCTATAGAAAGGCAACGAAGTTACATTAGCACCACCAACGACAACATTAGAAGAAGCCCTGCGTTCCGCCCGTCGTTCCACCCTGAAAACACAGATCCAGAGCCTTTCCACCTTGTCGTCCAAAAAGCACCTATGGAGGCCCCGTACCCACATTGCCGACAGTCGCCACGGTGCAAGGGCAAATATGTTGTCAAGGAGGTGGACGTTCCAAGTGCCGTGATTGCAAAGAAAATTTTTTTGCTGGCCCCTTATACTGAGTTATCGAAGGGCAACATCAACAACGGCCTCCTAATTAAGGATGGATGGAAGAATGTTCAGGATGCATTATGGACGGCAATGAATCGGCCATACAAGATACCGCAATTGAAGAACCAATGGGGAAAACTTAAGCGCGAATGGGGAATTGTGAAGAACCTTCTCCATCGAGTCACGGGCGCAGGACTAGACGAAGTAACTAGGGCATTGCACCAAGACCCGCAGTGGTGGGCATAAACTATTGCGGTACGTTTTCACTTACTATGAATACACGGTAGAAACTCTAGTCGGCTATTCGACAATGTACAGCTTTTTGCGGTGGTTTTGTTGCACTGTAACTTAATAGAATAAGGTTCGATAACCCATATTTTCATCTAATTATTGTGTCGCCATATTAGAATGAAAAATTACGAACGTAGTGAAATTGTAAGTGTTCGTATAGAACACAAAAAAAAAAAACCAGACTAAATTTTGGAATTTTGCAGCTTCGAAATCGTCCTCAACTTCTTCCCTTTCTTTAACAGTGTGTCTAATTAACATATGCAAACAAAGTGGGTCGTGAACATATCTCCTGATGAAATGCAAAAGTAATATGTACGGGTTGGTTTGGCCTTAGCTTGTGCTTGATATGTTGATCTCTGCCGCTGCCTAAATGAAAGCCAAATACAAAGCCAAAAAATGCACAACAGCAAGAGATGTTTCTTCAAACAATTGAACCTTAATTGCAGTTGCTAACACCGCCCATTAACTAATCTTTGCAATGTATCCTAGGACATAGGAATAACCTTTTACATCAAAAAACATACTGAAGCTACGCTATTGTTGTCTTTCAGTTACATGATGATAAACATTCGTATGTTCCAACTTAACATACAGATAGGATGGTAAACACTAACATATGGATATTGAAACAAGTTGAAGTAAATTGCAAAAAAATGAAATGCTTCTAGGAAATAAATAAATAAATAAAGGATGCAGTTCATTTTATTTGTACATGGGCCCATACCATTTGCATGCTTCAATCCATTACCATCATTTATTTTCTCATAACTCGTGCTGGCGAATTTTATCCTGTTGTGTAGTTTGATAGTAGGATGGGAGCATACGTTAACCAGGACTTGAGGACATGGGGGGACGTAGGCCCTTTCCTATTCGATGGAATCCTCGCCACGGGTGAGTTTGCCATTGCGCCGATTATCTACAGTAACACTCACTTACAAGGGGGTACAGACATGGCTAACTCGGATCCTGATTCTACAGAAGGAAGTGGCGACAGTTGTGACAAAGCACCTCTTCCACCTGTCCCCTTTGTTCCCTTGAATTCTTCTGGTTGCGGTAGTGGCTCCTCGGGGAAGAGGAAGTGTATTGACCTTAACACTTGCATGATACCGCAGGTTCGACGAAAGCTTCCTATGTCAGACTTCTCGATGGGGTCAGCACAGACGAGTAATACTTCCAATGCCCGTAACAAAGAGAAGCAGGTTGCCCCTATACCGACGGTGAAACAGTGTATGGATTTGGTTAATTATCTAGAGAGCTCAGATATCGACCTGTATGTTTATGCCCTTTCACTCATTCGTGAAGACGTGAACCGTCAAATCCTGGTTGCAATTCCCACAAGAAAAGGTCTTGAGCATTGGCTTAAAACTATGAGGAAGAGAGTACTTAATCGACTTCAATGGGGGGCAATGGTTTTCCGTTTGCATTGCTTCTCTATTTCCCGCTTATATATGAAGTAGTTGATGTTCCATTCCCATTGTAACGACTATCTATTTTCAATTACTTATTGTTTGTACTTGCAACTCATGTGGACTTCTTCATTTGCTATCGGAATTATGATATCTTAGGAACCGTTATTGTATTTTAGCTATTCCATGTAGTACCCAAATTATTTGCAGTGAAATGAACCAAGGGGCCTAAGTTTGAAACCATCGTTACAAGGTTGCATGCAAAATCATATATCACAGGTAAAAACAAAAGTGTTGTCATCTAATTTGGGAAATGAAGGACATTTCACTCCTAGATTGTTCAACAAATTGTGTGTGTTTGGAATGCAATTGATTATTTATGAATGTGAATGATACTTTTATCTGCAATATAGCTTATGTGTTATATGGTGCATTCATGTAATCCGCGCTTATTTTCATCGCACGCGTTCATGTCGTTAATAGACCTACTGCTTGAACATTTATATGCAATACTTACACAAGACTGTTAACAAATTCTTTGTTAGAAAATTTTGGTTTCTTAGTGAATCGTATCTTCAAGAAGAAATATGAGTCAAATATATTAAAAATTAAATACCACACATGGTATTAAAAGTTTGTAATAGTTTGTGAGCAAAAAATGTAGAATATTTATTGACTCCTACTTACCTTTTTATGCTAAACGTAGTTATTTTGTAAACATTAATGAAAATGTGACACCATTTGAAAGTTATAACCTATACTGGCAGTTGAATTCTTTTTTCAAATGATAATTAACCTTTTTATATGTATATTAATTTTTGAATATTATATTTTAACATTTGATATACATTTAATTTTTTTAATTACAGTGTGAACTTAGTTCAGTGCCAAATTGACGGCGATTATTGTGGTTTAACTATTTTATTTCAATAAGGTACATAATCAATTCAATATTTAAAGTTCAATTCAAGCTAAATGTATTATAAAATGAATTCAATATTCATAAAATATATATATATGTGTGTGTGTGTGCACGCGTTCGCTGACCAAAAAATTATTATTAATTATATTAGAAATACGTTTAACAGTTATGTATATGTCTCATAGAACATGTTATTTAGTGTTTTTTATTGTTAAAAAAACCACTACTATCTAAAATGTGTTTTCAAATATTATGTTCTTACATAAAATCATTCATTACGATAATTAGTGTCACATTTTTTTATACGATAATAATATATCGCAGTGAAGTTTGTACACCATTGTAGATATCTATAATATGATATAGATTTCATTATTTTTGTTATATATACATAATAATTTATTGTCTTATCTTATAATACTATTTTATATAAATATACCATCTTTGTTGTCTCGTTGGTTGCACGAGGTAATAGTAGTTCTTGCAATAGCTTAAAATTTTGTAAGAGCAATGTATTTATTTAATTACATTTATATATCAAAAAATTGTAATTAATCTGAATAAAGAACAGGCGACAAAGTAAAATTTTCCTACCATGTCTCATTCACAGTAGTTATTTATCGATGTTCATGATTCATTTGGTCCTCAGTGGAGAAAAAAATTGCAGCGTCCAATAAGTTTATTCATAATATGAGTTTTGATTCTATAATTATTTTGCAAACATTGACTCCCTAGAAATGTGATGATTAATTCCTAGTTTTTTAGACAACTGTATACTAGTTTGTTGATATATTAGTAAGGAAATAATCAGTTTCATTAAACCCGTTACTATGGAATGCAATTCTTTGAGTGTGCAAATTTGTGCTCTTAATTGTTTCCAACACATGTGAAGACTAGCTCTATCCATAACACTGTTACCCATGTGTTAAAGTAGATTTGGAAAGATCCCATATTTCATTCTCCAACCTATAGATTAGGCATGCAGGTGAACATTATTTGCATGTGCTCAACTTTGAACGAAATAGGACAGTAGAGGCATGAAATATGAACATTGGCCTATATAGGTACTAGAGTCTTTACTACAAAAGCCCTCCATTGCGCATACGGACTTTCTCAGTGTGTTGACATCTTCACTGCCATAAGGTGTGTACATTATCCTTTGCCGATTATCGTGTTTGTAGACGTTAACTAATTTTTTTACAACCCCACGGTTTATTACATTTGTCCGAATCACTATTTATATACAGCTGCTCCAATTCGCATATGATTATTGTATCATGTTTCATTGCCACTTTCACCTTGTTTTGATGATTTTGGAGTGTGAACACTATTTTTGGTGGTCTTTTGTTTTGTTGGGTTTCTATTCTCACACCATTGATATCAATGTAGTGTAAATAATTTGCTGCTACATATGCATGCGTTTATGAAGTGGTTTACAACTCCTGAAATTCGTCTTTCAACTTCATCAACAAGTACTGCAACATGCATCATACGAAACGATAATAAAAAATTCATTTTATATTTCCGTAATTGTTTTGATTAGTTTGTTGTATTTTTTTTTTGTTTTGTTTTTCTTTGGCCGCAAAAAAATTCGTCAATGCCGAGTAGTGACATAAATAAATTACTACGTATGAGAGAAAAAGTAACAGGCAATTATATAACTCTTGTACAATGCAGTAGTTAGTTGTCGTTGGTTTTTAGTATTCGAAAAGTTATGGATATTTTTGCAATTTAAACGTACTGCTATTGAAGAATGAAAAGGGAAAAATGCAACAAATTTTAGAAACTATGTGTTTGGAAAACCGTATATTTCATATACACTGAAAACAACATGTTATGGTATAGAAATGGACCCGTTCCAGGTGTTGTTGAACGAGTTGCATGCACTGAGCGAGACAATATACAGTGGATACAATTCTGCAACATCGCAATGTACACATTACAAGACTTTCTAATGCCATACCTAAATAATCCAGTGATTGCCGACCAAAGATCTGGAACCGTTATGGTCAGAAATGCATTGCAAAACCCAAGTGTTTGCTACACCCTATTCCAAATGTACCCTGATGTGTTCATGATGTTCGGGAATCGGTTGATGCAAGAACACGGTCTCCAGCCTTCCAACGTGGGTCTCATGGAGTAGGTTGGAATGTTTATTTTTACAGTGGCACACGGTGTCGGACAGCGGCTTACAGGTGCGATATTTGGTGTCGCAGAGTTCACCGTCAACAAACACTTCCACCGAGTACTAACAGCTGTGACGTCGCTAGGGAACGAGCTAATAAGACCGCATCCACAGTATTTGCAGGCGCAGGCTACCACAAACCCATAAACCCGAGACACCACCCTTTCAAGGTATCTAATATAAGCGTAATTTTATGAATTTTGACATGACTCCTGTGTTATGGATCGTTTGCAGTTGCTACATTACTTTCACGTATAGGACTGCATAGGTGCCATTGAAGGTACACACATCAGGTGTGTGCCACCGAAAAACACAAGTGCAGCTTACTACGGCCGAAAAGGTTACCCTACACAGAATGTCTTAGCGGTCTGTGACTTCAACCTATGTTTCACATTCGTTTCTCCTGGCTGGGAGGGGTCAATGCATGACAGTGCAGTACTCCGAGGGACATGGGCAAAATATGGTGACACTTTTCCACACCCAGGCAACGAAAAATACTATTTAGTAGACCAGGGTTACACCCACATGCTTGGATACATGGGCCCGTATCGAGGAGGGAACGTAAGGTACCACTTCAAGGAATTCCAAAGCGCATTCACCAGAGCAGCACGTCAACCTAGAGGCGCCAAAGAAGCCTTCAACTACATGCACTCGTCTTATAGGAATATCATTGAGCAGACATTTGGTGTGTGGAAGGCACGGTTCAATATCCTAAACAGCATGCCTTCGTACAAGATGCGTCGGCAAGTCGACATTGTGTTTGCGACAATGACAGTCCATAACTTTCTATGCTTGTATCAGCAAAACGATGCCACTTTTGTCGCTCCATGTCAACATGAGTTCATGCTAGTGGACGATGACGACGAGGAGGACGAAAATGCGGAAAACCAGAGTTCGAGTTCACATCGGGTAGCACGCGATGCTTGGAAGGCAAGGCGGGCAGCTATTACTGTCGAGGTGGTAAGCGGAATGTAACAGGTGAAACCATGTGATGCTCATTTCAATGCATTTTAGCTAGTGAACGTTATTATTGTCTACATATGCTTCACCTCATAACAAACAATGTGTATGATGGCGATCTGATGTACTGCGTAATCCGTATTTCAGGTTTTATTTTCTTCTAGATATTCACCCGTGCGCTGCACGGGGTGATTTTAATAAATATTGTGATATTTTACTATGATAGGAAAAGAAAGTTTAATACTAAAATTGAACGCAACAAATTAATTGAAAAATAGAACATGATATATGCATGAATGGATAGTGGATTTATTTGAAGTTAAATATATTAGTTAGTTTCGAATATATAATGTAATATATAAAGAATGGAAATAAAAATAAAATATAAGTAATGTTCACCAAAAGAATTGTAAAATCCAACAAATTAAAAATAAAAATAATTACTTCAAAAAAAAGTCGAACAACGATAATTTATCTTTTTATTTTTTCAAAAAATAAAGGGCTGTAATTACAGCCTCTACTATATAATATATAGAGGAAGAGAAAAAATGAAATAACACTAATGTTAAGAAACAAAATGTAAAATAAACGACGTAAAAATAAAAATTAATGCTTAAAATAAAAAAGGAAAAGAATAAGTTATTTGAATGTATTTTTTTTTAAAAAAATAAAGGGCTGCAATTGAAGCCCTGTATTTATAGGTTGTAATTGCAGTTCTTTATTACAGTCGAGAAGGCCACAATAGCCCACACTTCCGATAAGACGCCTACAATTAGTGATGCTGTATTACGTTAAAAATTAGACAAACAAATAAAAAAAAAGAAACAAATAAAAGTTAACATGAACTGACTATTTCAATAACCCATCAAATCTTAAGTAAATTCATTAAAGAAGTCCAAGTGGAAAAAAAAAAAAGAAAAAAGACAACAAGAGGGAAGCCTAGAAACCCTAAGTCATTTAATATATATATATATATATATATATATATATATAAAAGATAAATATAAAATAAAGATGATAATAATAATATTATTATTTTTTATTGTTACTTTTATTACATATACATTGATTCATTCTTATGAATACTTAACTAATTTTTTAACTCGATTAATTAAATGTAAAAATATATTACAAGATTAATAAGTGGACGTAACAATTAAAAAATAAAAACAAATTAAGTGGGCTGACTAAAAAAACCAAAGTAAAAAGGTGCGAAGCTAAAAAAAGGCTGAATAATACTTTAAATATATGTAAAGATTATTATTATTATTATTATTTTTATTACATCCACATTGATAGATTCTTATGGACACTTAACAAATTTATTAAGTAGATGAATTAAAAGTATATCAAACAATTAATAAGTGGATGCAATATAAGTAAAATAATTAAAACAATTGAACTGGCCTAACTGAAAAACCCAAAGTGAAGAAGATGGAAAAGCTAAAAAAAAATCAAATAATACTTTTAATATGTATGAAGATGAAGATGATTATTATTATTATTATTATTATTATTATTATTATTATTATTACATCCGAATTAAACAATTAAGAAGTGGATGTAATAAATAAAAAATGAAAACCAATGAAGTGGACTAACTTACAAAACCCAAGCGAAAAAGACACAGGTCCGAAAAAGGCCAAGTAATGCTTTTAATATATACAAAGATTATTATTCATGTGTAGTGTGCCCAACGGCAAAAAACAATGTGATCGGTTGCAATGAGAATTTTTTAACTTTTCATTAACAATTTCCACGTAACATGGCAATGCTATGGAAAAACACGGGCATTGCCGAAAAAATTTAAAACCTTTCATATGTTCGCTCTAGTTTTGTGGTACCGTGTTCGTGGTTTATGTGGTTCGATACAAAGTTCTGTCGTTGGCCCGTTTAAACATGTAAAAATAGTATTATGCACTTCGTATAAATATATATATTAAGATATTTATAATGTAATTGACAAAAAAGGGACAAAAAACATCATTGAAACGAATAAGCATTCTTTGTTGTCATCGAAACAAGAGTACAGTATATGAAGAAAAATGAGAACTATATAATAAAAAATTTCATTTTTCAGAACTTGTTATTTATCTCGTTCCAGTGTGTTATTTTAATTAATAAAAGGAAAGCGTCGTTGTAAAATCTTTTATTGATTAATAAACCAAGTCCACCGTCATTATTTCTTATCTTCGACACCGTCATTATTTCTTCTGAAACATAAACTCGTACACTTTCGAAGAGACATTAACATTTTTCTTTTCTGAAATTGATGCGCATTTTCCCAACATTTTTGACAGATCATCCACATTGTTGTGGATCTCAACGTCATCACCCGTCCCCAGTGTGTTGCTTGTTTCTCCTTCTTCATTGTCGGGGTCCCCCTTTTTTGGAGGACCAACCAATTGCCAGAACCTACACTCACCGACCATTTGCTTTGTGCAACTATAAAATAGGAAGCCTTTATAGGGAGATTCTTTCTCAACCAAGAAACACTGCCGCCAACCAGTCTTGCATTGTGGACAGGTTACCTTGTCGGTACATTTCTTAGAGTCATGATGACGCGACCGACAATGTAGGCACATACCAATATTTTTTACTCCCATTTGAACCCTGCAACACAAACAAAATCATCAACGGAGGAAGAAAAACATAAGCTGAATAAGTGCAAAGCTTTGCTTTTATAAAGTTAACATGTAACATTATTGTGTTCCCATGTTATAGTGAAGAAACCTTTGAACATGATTACATGGCCTCCAACTTCTGAGAACTCTATCTCCGTAACAATCGTAAAACCTTTGGCGCATTTACGTACGGCCGAAGCTCTATGGCGGTATTTGTTTTTTGAACACCAGAAATTCATTGTATGTGCAGATATAAGAAGGGGAAAAACAACAAATAGTAATGTCCAAGGCTGTGTAACAGGGAAGATACGAACAGATAATCAACCAACGCCATTACACATTTCGTGATTGTGTAATGCTCCACTAGTTGACATACAGACGGAATCTTTCATTTTGTAGTTGAAATTCACATTTTCATTTTAAGGCTGAAACTAGTTAGGGGTCTTATAATTTTTCCATCTGAAAATGTTAATATAAGCACCACAGTTTGAACTCTGCAACCTATGTAATTGTCAATTTTTTCAGTTTTGTATGCTACACACTAGACATTATGTAAATAATTAGGCAAGAAAAAATTATGCACATGGGTATGTAGAAGACAAAAGTTCGGAATCTCACTCACGTGTTGTTTGCTGTTATTCTTTGTCCGAGGTTTACGTTCTTCTGGAATTTGAATTCGCTGACACTTGAACGGATTGGAGGCCTCTACAATTGAACCTTTTTTAGGGATTGTAGGGGTTTTTTGCATAACCTTTCTTGTTACAAATGGCAGAGAGATATAGGATGAGGAGGATTTTATTTATGTATTATTATTATTTGTATTTGAAACGGAGGAGTGTCTGTCAGCTTCAATGGAGAAAGAGGGGAGAAGAATGTCTGGTTTTGGGAGAAAGTAAAGGCAACGGTAGGAAGAAAGGGGTCGGTGGGTGTAATTAGTCAGGGATAGTGGAGCACGTGGTCAATTTGTTAGAGCATGGGAGGGGCTCACTCGTGTCGGTAGGTTGTATTCAAATGAGGCCTCATTTTTCAAAAAATGAATTTTAACTTGAATTACAAAGAATACAAACAGGCCCTTAACCTAAGTTGATTTATTATTAAATCTGCATGAGACTTAATTGCTACTAATGAATTAGTACCTATGACAGTTACGGATCAAAGGTTTAATCCTAGCACATATCATGAATTTATAAACAAAATAACACAAATGGCCAAATTGAATCAAGTAATTATATAAATCCACATCTGATTTAATAACACAACAAATCAACAATTAAACTTAGAAGGAACAGACACAACATTACTTGAATTTGGGAAAAGAGCTACAAATTGAAACGACATAACTTTCCTCTTGAACTAGATCTAGAAGCCTAGCTGCTTATGTTGGCGATGAATCCTTGATTTATAGATCATGAATTCACCATCTTGATATTGAAATCTCCTTTTGATAGCCTCTTTTCTTTCTAAAATATGTAATAAAGCTTTTCCTTTTGTTGTGCAGCTCAAATCTCCATTTCTAGGCTCAATTTTGGCTGTAACTATTGGAGTTACGGCCATAACTACATCTCTGCATAAATTTTTTTGCACTCATGATCTTTAGTATTTTGGGCATAACTTTTGATTCCGACGTTCGATTTAGCCGACTTTTGCATTGGAAACTAGATTCCGTGGGCTATAATTCTTCAAGAAATAGTGACCTCAAAATTCGACTTCTATCTTTATGAAAAAATCAATTAAACGTGCTACCAAAATTCGTTTCTTCACTCTTTTCACCCTAATTCCACTTCTTTACACTTTAGTTGGTCATTTTCCATTTCTTTTCACTATTCTTGATCTTTAACGACAAAAAAAACAAAAACACATAAAACTACATCTTTATATAAATATAACTCAATTAAAACAGAACAAATGAGAGATCATTTAAGTGCTTTTCAAGCACTTATCAAATCCCTGATAAGTGTTAGAAAAGTACTTAAATAACTCTTCTATTTTATGTGTTTGTGTATTTTATTAGTGTTATATGTTCCGTTTTACGTGTTTTTCCTTTATTGTGGTGCTTAGGGTCACAAAGAATCAAAATGAGTCAAAATGGATGAAAATCGAATGAAAACGGAAACTCGGGACCAAAATGCAAGCGAATCAAAGATGGAGGGCCTCCGATGCAATTTTATGAAAAGTTATTTTTATAATTTTTCTTGTGCCAATGTTTAAGAACATCAAAAGAGGATTCCCAAACTTCTTCCGAATCCCAAATCGGAGTTTCCTAGTTAAAGTTATGGCCGTTTGAAGAAAAATGACTAAAAGTGTAAAAAAAAAATCAGCAACTCGGATTTACTGGCGCAGTGCAGTAATTTGACCATAACTTGAGCTACAAAAATCGAATTGACCCGATTCTTGTTCCTGTGGAAAGAAGACTCAGAGGGGTACAACTTTGAGGTTCATGACTTCAGATGATTCGGACA
Organism: Jasminum sambac; assembly: GCA_018223645.1. Taxonomy (NCBI): domain Eukaryota; kingdom Viridiplantae; phylum Streptophyta; class Magnoliopsida; order Lamiales; family Oleaceae; genus Jasminum; species Jasminum sambac. The sequence goes on from CP073649.1 coordinate 16,632,143, forward strand.
TTATGGTGGTAAAAAATGGGTAAAACCGTGACCATTCTGAATGGAGGATTCTTTGGACCATGTTTTGGTAGAAAATTCATAACTTTCTATTAAAATATCCAAAAGAGGAAATTCCAATTGCATAATTCAGCCAAGATGCTTACCTACACCATGATGAAATTCCATTATCATGATTTGGTGGATACAATTTAATAAACCCATGATGGTGCATGAGTGTAATTTTTTATTGTATTTTCTTATGAAATTTTGCCTATAAATAGAGGCATTTGTAAGGAAGGAAGACACAACTTAGTAGAGAGAATTAGCTAGTGATTCTCTCCAACTTTCTCCTAAATAAAATTCCCTTCTTCATTTGTTCTTAGTTCTAGCTTGAAGCTCTTAGTTTTTCATATTTCGGCGGATCATTTCTTCACTAAGTTTTTTTTCTTTCTTTTATTTTTCCTGTTCGAGGAGGATAATTTCTCATATAGTGTGGTGGTAATACAAGGCTAACACTTGCTAAATGAATATCGTGCATATTTATTAACAAATCTACTTAGATGCATTAATTCGAGTTTGTGAAATTATTCATCTAAGTCAACTCATTCTTCTCGTTCATTTCACACTAGCTTTGCATTAAATCCTAAGAACTTGTTCAGGGTTATCCAATGGCTAGATGTAAAGTTAAAGAGCTCACTTTAATTTAATACACTTAAGGAAGAATTCGTTAATCAGAGCGTATTGATTAATTGGAGTTGATAAATTGGAGAAGGAATAGTAACACGTTGCATTGGAAAGATAAACACGAGTTGTTGACACAACCGAACCCGAGAACTAGATATTTATTTCAACTGTTTCTATTTTAATTTTATATTTTATATTTTTATTTTCGAATTTCTTTCTAATTTCTCAAAGCCCCCCTTACTATATTAATTGATAAAATCAACTAGATAAAACACCGTTCCTCTTGGGTTCGACCCTTACTTACCACTTCTACATTAATCTGTAGTTTTGAAACCGAGTAAGGAAATAAAATTAAACTTTGGCGTGATGCGACAAACGCGACCAAGTTTTTGGCGCCGTTGCCGGGGAACGGTTAACCAATTTAGTTGCTTTTATTAATTAATTTTTAAAAAAAAAAAATTTAGAGTCGAGCTAACGACTTTAAACAAAAGCGCTTCTTGGGAGGCAACCCAAGTATTTTCTCTCATTTTTATTTTTTTTTGAAATTTTTGTTTTTATTTCTCAACTTTTTATCTATCGTACTGAGGAAGATATTACTTTGAAACTGCAGAAAGAAGATATCTCGGGATTCAATCAATTGGGAAGAGACATGATGACGTAAAAATCAGTGATTAGCAATAGTTACTTATAACGTGTTGGGATTAATTATTGATAATGGACAATTTGTCAACGCGCTTTCTCGGATACTCCTTCCAACGTACTCTTTCCGGCACACTCCACATGCATAATTGTCGGTTGAACCAGTGCTCATTTGACTATAAATCGAGACCATTCTCTACTTGAAACTACAACCAAAAGCCTCAACCCTCTGTGAGTATTCATTTCTGACAGTGATTAGGTAATTTTCTTCTTCTTCTTAATTTTTTTTCTTCCTTTTGTTCTTCTTTCTCTTCTTCTTATTTGTTTTTCTTATAACATGGATGTGTGTGATATTTTTGTAAATATATGTCTTTTCCTCATATTAATTGATTATATAATTCAATTTTTTTTATTTTTTTCCTTCTTCAATATCTTTGAAAATATGGGAGAGTGTGATAATCTACTATGCTTATTGATTTTGATGATTTTAATCTTATTACTTCAGTGTTTCTTTTTCTTTCGTGTGTTACGTAGCTAAAACAGAAAAAAAAACAAAACAAAAAAAAAAATGGATAACAAATTTTCCCAAATCCACAAATATTACCCGTCACTACCTTTGAATGCTTTGAAAGTGATTTATTATTCTAGAGTAGGACGGTTAAAAATGTTGATGGAAAAGGAATTGCCCGAGGATATCCGTTGGTTGATTGAGGCAAAGGTCCGATTAGGATGTGAAATGTCAGCTTTGAGCACTAAATATGCACCAGGGTTAGGCAAAAGTATTTTTGCCAAGAAACAAAAAGCAAAAAGAATGAATGTGTGCTATAAATGTGCTAGATGGCCGTATAAATGCACCCGATGGACCTACAACTCAGGTAATCATTCCATTGGATTTGTGTCCACAAATCGAGAAGATAAAATATATTTCATTAAGGATAGCATGAGTAAGGAGTCTTTGGATGATATCCATCAAACTCTTGAGACGCATCCTAGTGGAATGGTGCAAATCGAACTTCTCAATTTGTGGAGTGAATTTAAAAAGGAACAAGAACGATATAGTCTTGGGAATTTGACTTTAAAAGACCCTGTTTACCAGTCTATAAGAAAACTGGATGGGAAGCCTATCCCTGACTCATAGAAGGGGTTTAAGCCGTTTCTGGACGTAAAACCAGAGGAAGATGTGAGCCACAATCACAACTACGTGTACATATTGTTATTTTTTTATTTTTATTTTTATTTTTTTGTGTTCTTGTGTCAGTTTTTAGTGTGCAAAATTGACAACCTATGGAGGCTATTACTTCTGCCAGAACTGGGAGTTCAAAGAGGACATTAAGGGTCATAAGTCTCTTTGGTGGAATCAATCTGGGACAACCAATGCTTCTAGCACCAGTAGTAGAAGTTGGAACAGTACTTGGAGATCGAAAGGGCAAGATAATATACGGAGGGGGTTACCGTGGACTGATAGGGTGTGCCGTTCAATCTGCGTACGTACGAGGATCAACAGTGATTGGTATTACTGTGCCACCTTTAAAATAGGTGTATGATAAAACCATCGGTTTTGAGGTAAAGGCTAAATCGTTGTTTGAACGCTTAACACTAATGATAATGCATTCGGATGCTTTTATCGTATTACTAGAGGGTTTTGAAACTTTAGAACATATCTTTTGCATAATTTCTTGGGCCACGTTGAATCTACACTCTAAGCCAATTGGTCTTTTAAACATTCAAAACCATTTCAATGGTTTATTGACATTTCTCGAATTTTTAGTTCATCAAAAGCTGATTTCTCCTAATACTTTAAAAATGATTTTTATTACACCATCAATTGAGGAATTATTGGAGCAATTAGAAGCTTATGTACCACAAATGCATGAAAAAGTGCTTGTCATCAATTGGTCAGAGGAATTATGCAAAAGAGATTCGAATGAATTGGATTTAGAGTTAAGGTTATGAATGTGGAATAGCTAACTTCAGATGGTAGAATACGGAGTTAGCTCTGGAAACACATCTGTGTTACGCTCTGAAATAAATAAAAAAAACAAAAATAAACAAAAATAAAAAAATAAAAAAAAACAAAAAAAAATTCAGATGTTGTTTTTCTTGTTCTGTACATATGTTGATTGCAGGTCGTTTGCTATTGGATTGTCGAAGTGTTCCTAAAAAGTGCTACATTGTGCAACCACCATCCCGATTGGCACGACACATTACTTACCATAGGGGAGTTTCTATTTCTACTCTTTTTCATGTTTTCTATATTTCTACATTGGGGACAATGTAGAATTTAAGTGTGGGGAGTGGCATATTGTGGTTTGCGTGTGATTTTTATATTTTTGTCGACGATTTTGCATGAGATAGCAACTTTTGAATATGATTGAGCTTAATTTGCGTGACTTAGCTGAAACTACAAGATCTCGAGAAAAAAAAAGTGTTTTGTTCTTCTCCAAGCACAGTTGGAAAATTTATCTGAGCACATTTATAGGTAATTTACTATCATTCTCTGGAACACAAATTGAAGGTTGAAAATGTTGATTTTTTTTTATTTTTCTAGGCCATAGTAAACTAACTTTTTCTTTTCTTTTTTTCTATCCATTTGTCCTGCTCAAAGTAACCTGGAAACATTAATTGTTAGCAAGGTGGAGTTATAATCGCATGGTATCTGTTTTTTGTGAATGTGTCTTTTATTGACAGAGTTTAAACAGTTTGGAAAAAGCACTGACCCATGCTGAGAATGAATTTTACTTTTATATTCGAAATAAGGAGATGAACCACAGGAAAGAGCTACCTGCCTCGGAGAGTGAAAGATCATCACCTCGAATGGGTGAAGAAGGCTACCTCCAATTAAAGGGGCTAGTGTGAAAGCTACCTGTGGGGTAAAAGCTGAAAAGAAAATTGCAAGACTCTTCTTCTTCTTCTTATTCTTCATAAAAAAAAAAACATAAAAAACCAAGAAATGTGATAGCTACCCAAGTGTGAAGTGAGATAAATAAATTTCCTCAGTGGTTTGCAGTGCTCAATCTAACACTCTTTAAATTGAAGACATATTTGTGATAAAACACCTGCCATACCCTTTTTTTTCTTTGCAGTATTAACAGTTGATGATTTTTGGTGAACAGAGTAATTTTTAGGATCCATGGGAATCAGTGTAAAATAAGAGTGGGATCACGAGAGGTGAAAGGAAATATTTCACCATTTCGGGTCAGGATTTGGATAAACATTGTAAGCTTTTATTTGGTTCCAGTTAGTGATGGGATGATAACCTCAATTGCACACACTCACAAGCCATTGTGCATTTGAGAAGAAGTGGAATTTTCCTCGTTCGGGAGAATGTTTATTAAGCAAGTCACTATCTGTAGTTGGATTTCACCATTTAAAGTTGTTTATCTCATGTAAAATCATTGTGTTGTTTTGTATCGTATGGTTGTTGTTCGAGGGCGAACAACAGTCTAAATGTGGGGGAGTTTGAAAAGTGCTAGAAAAGTACTTAAATAACTCTTCTATTTTACGTGTTTGTGTATTTTATTAGTTTTATATATTCCGTTTTACGTTTTTTTCCTTTATTGTGGTGCTTAGGGTCACAAAGAATCAAAAGGAGTCAAAATGGATGAAAATCGAATGAAAATGGAAACTCGGGACCAAAATGCAAGCAAATCAAAGATGGGGGGCCTCCGATGCAATTTTATGAAAAGTTATTTTTATAATTTTTCTTGTGCCAATGTTTAAGAACATCAAAAGAGGATTCCCAAACTTCTTCCGAATCCCAAATCGGAGTAAAAAAAAAAATCAGCAACTCGGATTTACTGGCGCAATGCAGTAATTTGACCATAACTTGAGCTACAAAAATCAAATTGACCCGATTCTTGTTCCTGTGGAAAGAAGACTAAGAGGGCTACAACTTTGGTGTTCATGACTTCAGATGATTCGGACACTATGGTGGTCAAAAATGGGTAAAACCGTGACTATTCTGAATGGAGGATTCTTTGGGCCATGTTTTGGTAGAAAATTCATAACTTTCTATTAAAATATCCAAAAGAGGAAATTCCAATTGCCTAATTCAGCCAAGATGCTTACCTACACCATGATGAAATTCCATTATCATGATTTGGTGGATACAATTTAATAAACCCATGATGGTGCATGAGTGCAATTTTTTATTGTATTTTCTTATGAAATTTTTCCTATAAATAGAGGCATTTGTAAAGAAGGAAGACACAACTTAGTAGAGAGAATTAGCTAGTGATTCTCTCCAACTTTCTCCTAAATAAAATTCTCTTCTTCATTTATTTTTAGTTCTAGCTTGAAGCTCTTAGTTTTTCATATTCCGGCGGATCATTTTTTCGCTAAGTTTTTCTTTCTTTCTTTTATTTTTCCTGTTCGAGAAGGATAATTTCTCATATACTGTGGTGGTAATACAAGGCTAACACTCGCTAAAAAGTATGAAACCCACAAATATGAGTAGTTAGACTTCACTATCTAGTTCGAGGGGAACGTTGTGTTCAACTAACATGTGATTATCTTTTCTAACACTTTAGTAACATTTTATCTATTTCTCCACTTCAATTAGTTGGTTTGTTATGCTTGTAAACCCGTTTTTGAGTTTATGTGATTATTGCATTCACTTTGGCCAATTGAATCAATTAATCTGTAAATTCAAGTTACATGCTAGGATTGGAACTCTTGATCCGTAAATGTCATTAGATTCCAATCCAAAGTAGCAAATGAATATCGTGCATATTTATTAACAAATCAACTTAGATGCATTAATTCGAGTTTGTGAAATTATTCATCTAATTCAACTCATTCTTCCCGTTCATTTCACACTAGCATTGCATTAAATCCTAGGAACTTGTTTAGGGTTATCCAATAGCTAGATGTCAAGTTAAAGAGCTCACTTTAATTTAATACACTTAAGGAAGAATTCGTTAATCAAAGCGTATTGATTAATTGGAGTTGATAAATTGGAGAAGGAATAGTAACACGTTGCATGGGAAAGATAAACACGAGTTGTTGACACAACCGAACCCGAAAACTAGATATTTATTTCAACTGTTTCTATTTTAATTTTATATTTTATCATTTTATTTTCGAATTTCTTTCTAATTTCTCAAAGCCCCCTTACTATATTAATTGATAAAATCAACTAGATGAAACAGCGTTCCTCTTGGGTTCGACCCTTACTTACCACTTCTACATTAATCTGTAGTTTTGAAACCGAGTAAGGAAATAAAATTAAACTTTGGCCTGCTGCAACAAACGCGACCAATCCCCCTAGACTTAAACTATTTTTCGTCCTCGAATAATGACATAAAACACAATAACAAAACTAAAACACGAGAAGAACACAAACATTAAACTCACAACCCACTTTCCTTAGCACAACATTTTTCCCTACATAATTGGAGTGTGTTAGCCTGTTCTAGAGATGCAGTTTCCAATCCCCATTGAATCAAACAAGAAAATTCATATACCTTCCCAGTTCAATCCCTTATCCAATGGGGTCTATATCCTCTCACAACTCGTCGATTCTCTCTTCATATTCATTCATAGGCTCCTACAAGGGTGTTAGCTTTACCAAGATTGATCAAGGGTTACCAAAATAGTGTGAGATATCCATGTTGAGCACTTTATTAGAATTACATTTCCATCCTTAAGTTTAAAAAATTAGTACATCGCTAGACCGAGCAATTCAAACCACTCATAAGCGCATGATATGGGAGAATACCCCCACAAAGTTGTTGTTCAATTCACTTAAAAGTGTATAAGGGTATGGTTTTTCACTCTATTCACTATATGACAAATTCATTACCGTAGACTGGCAATATATCAAAACTGGAGCAAACAAATATAGAAATGCAAGTAAAGGTCTTAACAGGTTGTAATGGGGTTTTGGGTTAGGTAGGATAAAAAGAAATATTTAGGCTCAATCGATGGAGGAATTTCCACAAGAAAAATATATTCAAATCTTACTTCACTTCTTCACATTATCCTTTTAAATCATTTTTCTCAAACTTTTCTGTTTCTTTCTCTTTTTTTTTTTTGAATCTTGCTTGAGCTTCTTTTTTTTCCCCTTTCATTCCCACTATGATAGGATGATTCTTTTCACATGATAACATATCACTACACATCTTCCAATCATTCTATGATTTGTTGAAATAAGCTTTTGAATCCCTTCCATAAAGGTTCAAAACAAGGATAATGTCAAAGAAAGGGAGTATGCGACATGTAATGTAGCTTAAATTTCAACAAAAGGCCAAGGCTCAAAGGGCTTCTATTGGTAAATTCATTATGGTGGGCCTTGTAAGAAATCTAAACTTGGGTTATGCTAGTGCCTTTACGTTAATTTTCATTTGAGTAAAAAAGCTACAACAATATACACAACAAAGCAAGTCCGAGAAAAGATTGACCACACAGGGCACACACATCAAAGAAATAGAGCTATATCAAATAAATCATGCTCATAAGGTTCAATAGCTCGCAAATTATGGTCCATATGTATTTTTCCCATCCATTTATGAAGTATAGGTCATTTCTCAGTCCTGATTCCAAACTCTCATTCTATAAGCAAAGGACATCCTGCTAGAAAGTTCAAACCATAGATACTCACACTCCTCTGCTAACTTTTGACATAATTTGGCTACTCTAGAAATTCTTGAGAGGATTTTTTTTTTTATCTTTTTGATTTCGATTTGGGTAGATTAAGTTTCAAAATTTTCAGCTATACCCAATTTTCACAGCTATTCAGAAATTAATAGAAAAATTATCTCTATGTGCTCATTTTGATCCAATTGTGCACGTATAAAAGCTTAATTTTTTTTTTTAAAAGTGGGGATTTTCCGTTAACTAACATCAAATAAACAAATCACAACACAAATCACACATACGAAACATATTACATAAAACACAAAAAAAGACCAATAAGGATAACAGGGACAATTGATTTCCTCCCCCACACTTAATTTCCACGTTGTCCTCAATGTGGAACTACACATAATAAAGCAAAAGGAAATTCAAAATTCCCGAGGGGTTTATAGAGTGCGCGCATTGAATGTCTCTATAATGCTACGCTAGCACCTCTCCATCTCATTATGTGTTCCATGAGATACCTAAAACAAGACATGTATCAATTTCAAGTGCAAATTGCAAATAACATTAACGTGCTAAAAATAAAAATAAAATGCAAATGAGATAATAGGGGCTATTCTCTTCTCAATTTGCCTCCTGGGGAGTGCCTTTGTGTAATATCGTTGGCTCGATCCACTCCTCTTTTGTTAAGTAGGGTTCCTCAAGTCCATCGCAACTACACTTTGTCCTTGATAGCATCTTGCGAATGACTTGATTTCTTGGCAGTCCACCATGAATTTTTTGCCCATCTTGTTGCTTTGAACTCCCACAGCCTTCTTTCATGGGACGGGGTCACTTGCATTGGCTCAACCTTATGTGGCGCACTATTCCTGCAGTGTAACTTACACACTTTTTGCACAATAGGGTTAGTCGAGTGAATTGCAAAAATACCACTTGCACTATTGGGGTACAATGAGCCATCAAAAATACTAAAATTTACTTTCTCCCCATCAAACTCCATGGACAATGTACCCTCATAGACGTCTATCTTATTTTGAGAAGTGTAAAGAAACGGACGTTCGGGTGAGTTAGGTGCGGGGTTGGTGGAATGTTCATCAGCCATATCTGACGCATAGTGATGGCAGAGAAATTTGATCCAATCCAAATATGATGGATATCCAATTCGAATGGAGCATTTTTTTGCAGATTTGACGATCCGTGGATTGGCTGATCCAAGATGGACTTGGATTTACTGTAACGCCCCGAGTTGTAAGAACCCGGAACGTTAGTTCTTTCTTTAAAAACACTTAAATTCCTCTTTTTTTTTTGAAATATAATAATGACATTAAATGCGAAAAAAAAAATTCACAAATAGCTAAAATGCGGAAATTTATTTAAACTAACAAAGTCGAAAGATAGTTTTCAAACAATCCTCAAAACATCCAATTAAAGTACTAGTAAGCTCGAAACATTCAAAAGTCATTACTTCAACAGTTAAAAGTACTAAATTGTCAATTTAATTAAAACTAATTTATTTGAAAGTCCCTAAGAGATTCCCACGCCTCCACGCCTCAGGCTCCTTAACTGCAAGTTGATCATTTGATAGAGAAAATCGTGAGTATTTTAAATACTCGATAGATCCCGCACCACAATTAATATATATTACAAATTAAATGCACATAATCATCATCTTCATAAAATACTGACGGTATAAAATACAAGTTCGTTCATCATCCCTCTTAATCGTGCACGTCATCATAGTGATTAATAGCACGTCATTATAATATATTAGGCCAAAGACCTATCGTCATAATGCTATTAAATCGCGTCGTAATTAGGCAAAGAGCCTATCGTCATAGTGCCGAGGAAGCACGTCAAAAGTAGGCTAAAAAGCCTATCATCACATAACATTTACATGCAGCATTTATAATAATATTAATTGCAATTGCGCACATTTAAAAGAAACTTTTAGAAAGGGGATCTACCTTAACCTTGTCACGAGTATTGAGCTTACTAACGGTGAGAAATCAGTCCTCTAGTGTAAAATGCGCCTCGCCTAGCCAATAACAAGTTTAATTTATATTAATATTCTTAAATATTAAGTATCTATAAGTAATATAGAAGTTCGTGGACTAAAATAGTATGAATATAAAACTTTTGGGGTCAATTTGAAATAATTTAATAGTTTGAGGGCTTATTTAAATATGATAATTAAATTGGGGGGACTAAATCTTCAAATAACATTTAGGGTCTAAATTGCAGAAATTAAAAATTAAGGATTTGAAAATAAATAAAGCGGAAGGACCAACTTAAACTAATTAAATAAAGCGAGGGACCAGGCGTGCAATATCAGGATTTAAAACACGGATCGGGCGGTCGCGGTCGTCACCTTCTCTACCCGACTTTCTCTCTCTTAGTCGCTCTCTCTCTCTTCCGTCGGCTCTCTCACTCTCTCACGTGTTCAGTGGGTTTTGGTCGGCGAAAATGGCGGCGAAGGTCAATATTGTGGTGGTGAATCTAATGGTGGTGTCAATTTCAAGAAATATTGAGTATTTTTGGAGAAATCAAGGATTGAACACTCAAGTGAAAATTTGGGTATTTTCAAAATTGGGTTGATTCACTAACTATTTTCGAAATTAAACTATACTACGATGTTTTAGGGAGCTAGAGGAAGGTGTAGGTATAATTTTTGTGAATTAAAGTTGAGTTTTGAGCGTGGTCGATGTTCTTGGCGAGAGTTCGTGTGTATCGGCTATGGCGTATCTATCTCTGTATGTATATGCGTGTGTTGCGGTGGGCGAGGTGGTGAAGGCGGTGGCGATGGTGGTGGTGGTTGAGCGGCGGCGATGGTGGTGGTGTGTACGTGTATCTACGTATATATATGTATTTTGTGTATGTACATTGCTACTTTGTGTGATAAATCAAGTGACAACACAAATAGATGATTAATACTTACAACAATAAAATTTAGAAATTGAAATATGAACAAAGTGGCAAGAAATATTACCTCTTGAAGTTTGATTAGTTGGATAAGAATGGATAGATTGATCTTGAGGTTGACAATGGAGGAGAATGTGGCTAGGGTTTAAGCACACTCAAAAAGTGTATATAAGTGTAAAATTTAGAATAGCATTTGCAAATGGGCATCTAGACGGGTTTTCAAATTGGATTGGACCGTATTGGACTACAAATGGGCCTCTAATTGGATCTAAAACGAATAATTTCTAAAATTTGGTCCTCAAACGTAAATTGAAAATAAATAAATAAATATATATACTATAACTTATTATTTTTGTTTTCATTTTAAATAATTCAATATAATAGTAAATTTTATAAAATTTTAACTAGGCAGCGTCTGTGATTTAACTCTATAGGTGAAGTTGTAGCGACACGTTTGAGATTTTACTCTAATTAAATATTTTAATTTAAGGAAATTCGCGGTCACTACAACCTTACCTTCTTAAAATAATTTCGTCCTCGAAATTTAAACTTACTTAAAATATAAACTTACTTGATCCATAAGGTTTGGGTATTGGGATAGGATCTCTTCTTCTTTCTCCCATGTTGCCTCATCCTTGCCATGACTACCCATTGAACCTTAACTAGGGAACTTTTGATTCCTCTAGGCATGGACCTTCCGATCTATGATCGTCACGGGTGTCTCTTGGTATGACAAATCATACGAATATCCAAAGGCGAAAGCTCACCACGTGGCTTGGATCATGGACATACTTCCTCAAGCGTGAGGCGTGAAATACATTATGCATCGATGAAAGCTCGGGTGGCAAAGCCAAGCGATAAGCTCTCTGCCCCAACTTCTTCTAGTATCTCGAATGGTCCAACGAACCGTGGTCTCAACTTCCCTTTCTTCCCAAAGCGTATGGTGCCCTTCATGGGAGACACCTTGAGAAATACTTTCTCTCCAATCTCAAACTTCAAGTCCTTTCTCCTCTTATCGGCGTAGCTCTTCTATCTATCTTGAGCGGCCTTGATCCTCACTCTGATCTTCTCTATAGCTTCCATAGTTTTCTCCACCATTTCTGGTCCCAACATCTTCCTCTCTCCAACTTCATCCCAATAGATGGGCGATCGACACCGTCGCCCATACAATGCCTCATAAGGCGCCATCCCAATCGTGGCCTGGAAGTTGTTGTTGTAGGCAAACTCTACAAGTGGCAAATGAGTTTCCCAACTCCCGGCCAGGTCTAGAACACATGCTCTCAACATATCCTCCAATATCTGAATGGTACGCTCAGATTGACCATCCGTCTGGGGATGGTAAGCGGTACTAAATCTGAGCTTCGTCCCCATAGCTGTCTGTAAGCTCTCCCAAAATCTCGAGGTAAATCTCGGATCTCGATCTGAAACAATGGACACAGGTACCCCATGTAGTCGAACAATCTCTCTAACATATAACTGTGCCAACTGGTCGATGCTGAGAGTCATCCTAACTGGTAGAAAATGCGCGGATTTCGTGAGTCGATCCACAATCACCCATACGGCATCATGTCCTCTCGAGGATCTCGGTAGAGCCGTCACGAAATCCATAGTAATCTTCTCCCACTTCCACTCTGGTATCTCCAAGGGGTTCAACAATCCCGACGGCCTTTGGTGTTCAGCTTTAACTTGCTGACAAACTAAGCATCTAGCCACAAATCTCGCAATGCAACCCTTCATATTCCTCCACCAAAAGGTATCCCGTAGGTCACGGTACATCTTCGTTCCACCAGGATGGGCTACATAAGGAGTCGAGTGAGCCTCTGTCATAATCTCATCTCTTATCTGCTCATCTTTCGGCACACACAAGCGCCCCCTAAACACAAGTGCTTCATCTGAAGCAATCTCAAAGCCTATCTTCTTACCAGTTCTAACCTCCGATCTAATCTTTTCAAGGAACTTATCCTTCTTTTGAGCCATTACAATTCGACTTCTCAAGTCTGGTTGGAGAGTTAAGGTTGCTAGCTTGCCCGATCGCCAACTCGCGAAGCTTGTACTTCGATCTTCAAATTACGCAAATCCGAATGATCGATCTTGCATAGTACCCAATGCGGATATCATCCCACACTCTTCCTACTCGGTGCATCTGCCACCTTATTAGCCTTGCGGATGGTAGAGAATGGTACAATCATAGTCTTTCACAAGCTCTAGCCAGCGTGCCTCATATTCAACTCTTTCTGAGTGAAGAAGTACTTGAGGCTCTTGTGATCTGTGTAAATCTCACTCTTACTCCCATACAAGTAATGACGCCAAATCTTCAAAGCATGTACTACTGCTGCAAGTTCCAAATCATGCGTCGGATAATTACGTTCGTGTGGCTTCAAGCTGTCTCGGCGTAGGCAATCACTTTCCCTTTACGCATCAATACACATCCCAATCCTTGTTTGAAGCATCACTATAAATGACAAAACCTTGATTGCCATCGGGTATGGTCAACAGTCTTTGTAACGATCGACTCTTCAACTCCTCAAAACTCTTCTCACACCGATCGGTCCAATGGAACTTAACACCCTTCTTAGTCAACTGAGTCATGGGACCCGCAATCTTGGAAAAGCCCTCAATGAATCGTCGATAGTATCCGGCTAACCCGAGAAAACTCCTTACTTCCCCAACATTTGTAGGAGTAGACCAATTCATCACAGCTTCAACTTTGGAAGGATCAACTTCAATGCCCTTGGCCGTTACAATATGACCCAAAAATCCAACCTTTTCGAGCCAAAATTCACATTTCTCGAACTTTGCATATAGCCTCTCTCTCCTCAACACATCAAGAACAATCCTCAAATGTTCTCCATGCCGATCAGAATCGCTAGAATAGATCAAAATGTCATCGATGAACACAATGAAAAATTTATCCAAATACTGATGAAAGACTCGATTCATCAAATCCATAAACACTGCCGGTGCATTCGTGAGACCGAAAGGCATCACCGTAAACTCGTAGTGCCCATATCGTGTCCTAAATGCTGTCTTCGGTATATCCGTCGACTTGATCTTCAACTGGTGGTATCCCGACTTCAGATCAATCTTCGAGAAAACCGAAGCACCCTTCAATTGATCAAACAAATCTTCAATTCTTGGTAGGGGGTACTTATTCTTTATCGTCAACTTGTTGAGCTCTCTATAATCAATGCACATCCTCATGCTCCCATCCTTCTTCTTAACGAACAAAATAGGTGCTCCCCATGGAGACACACTTGGCCGGATAAAACCTTTCTCGAGTAATTCTTCCAATTGGACTTTCAACTCTTGTAACTCCTTTGGTGCCATCCGATAAGGGGCTTTAGACACGGGGGCAGCTCCCGGTACTAGATCGATAGCAAATTCCACTTGCCTATCGGGTGGGATACTTGGCAAATCATCGGGAAAAACATCTTTATACTCACTCACAATAGGCACCGAATCCAATGCAACTCCATCTATAGATTCGCCTCGAAGGCTAACAAGATATCCCGTGCTCTTTCCCTTTGCCAATAGCTTCTCCGCTTGTAGAGCCGAGACAAGGCGAGGAAGCGCCTTAATCTTCGACCCATATAATCTAAACACTTCTTCCCCATCTTTTCGAAAAACAACTTCTTTCTCACGGCACATGATGGCGGCATGGTTGGCACTCAACCAATCCATACCCAAGATAACATCAAAATCTCTCATCGAAATAACATTCAGATCCGCCTCTAGCACCATCCCATCAAAGTCTATCGGTACGGTCTTGGCTACTCTATCAGTCTCTATAGTCTTTCTGATGGTAGGCTAACCTCAAGTATGCTATCATTTTTCTCCACTAACAAGTCCATTCTATCCAAGCACGCATCAAGAATAAACGAGTGCGTAGCACCCGAATCTATCAGTACATAAATGGGAATACCAGAAATAGATAGCACATCTGTGTTCATAATCAAACATGCATTTAGCGACATGTGGTTGGTACTTGACATGGCATACTAGAAAACATTAGAGTAAGTGGTATACACGCAATCACATCCGCATCTCCCGGCATCCATAGCAAAAACTCTAGCCTTTCCCTTCTTTGCTTGCTCTATCCGCTGACGGTCCCTCACTTTGTTCTAGCTTGCATGGGACGACAATCTGTGCAATATGGCCCGGCTTCCCACACTTGAAGCAAACTCAGGTGCCCCATAGACACTCTCCTCTATGATACTTCTTGCACCTCGGAGCCTGGGGGCGTCTCTGAAGTCGGCCCTTAGTCGGCCCGTGGTTAGGCTTCTTGTTTGACATCGATTCTGTTCTTGTTACGATTCGACTTGGGCCTTGCCACTTCCTCTTTCCTTGGAACTTTTGGCCATTTGATTCCCCTTGTCATTGGCCTCCTCCATAACATAGGCTACGGTGCTGAGCTTTGCTAACCACTTCCCCATAAGTGGGAAGCTCAAGAACACTCTGTCAGCGAATCTCGGGCGTAGGCCCATCTCAAAGCGGCGTGCCTTCTTCTCCTCCGAATCAACAAAGCGAGCCGCAAATCGAGATAACTCCTCAAACTTCCTCTCATAGTCAATGATATCCATATCGCCCTTGAGATCCAAGAATTCCCTCTCCTTCTTATCACGAAGGGCAGTGGAAAGTACCTCTTCCTCATTCCCTCCTTAAACTGCTCCCAAGTGAAGGCCCTTTGTTGCTCGACACTCCTAGTCCGAGTGTCCGATGCCCACCAATGGCCAGCATTGCCCTTCAACATAAACTCAGCACATAACACCTTCTGATCATCAGGGCATGAGATGTGTCTGAAAATCCTCTCAATCTCCTGAATCCACTCCTCAACAGCTAGAGGACCGCTCTCACCGTCGAATGTGGGTGGGCTGTACTTCCTAAAGCACTGTCGGTGACACAGCGGGGACAATCTGAGCAGCGGGAGAGGAGCTTGCATAAGTCTGAACACACTGCATAAAATTCCTCATAAAAGTAGCCGGGTCAACCTGATTAGGATCACCCCCACGTGTGGCAGCCCTACGGGGTCGAACCATCTTCCTAAACAATCAAACCACACAGCACAACACCACATCACATTCCCATTACAGTCAATCACAATTCCATTACAACTCCCATCTCAATGCATAACACCAAATCAAAGTCCCAAACATCAGCAATTACAATCACCATTCAATATAGGCAAGAGAGAACAACAATACCCTCACATGATAGTCAATAGGTGCTTCAAATCATGAAGTCAATCTCGAGGACTAGAAATATTACAAAATACACTTTAATTCATGCTTCATTCATCATGTGATTATTTCACCTTAAGCTCAAACTCGGTTTCTTTCTCTCTATTCGGATATAAGCACTTCATTCATAAAACATTATATCTTACATAAAACATTTCATCTCATGTATCCGAAAAAAAAAGATGAACAATAAAATCTTCATAAAATAACTTATTTACCTCGAAGTCGGCGGAGAGGCGATGGTCGTGGTAGCTCTAAGGACTTTAAAACTCTTTGAAATTTCCAAAATCCTTGAAAAATACTTTAAAAATTTGTAAGTCTACAGAATCGTAGACCCGCTCGACATCTGTCAGAACGCTTGAGTTCTAACAACCCGGAACGTTAGTTCTTTCTTTAAAAACACTTAAATTCCTCTTTTTTTTTTGAAATATAATAATGACATTAAATGCGAAAAAAAAAATTCACAAATAGCTAAAATGCGGAAATTTATTTAAACTAACAAAGTCGAAAGATAGTTTTCAAACAATCCTCAAAAACATCCAATTAAAGTACTAGTAAGCTCGAAACATTCAAAAGTCATTACTTCAACAGTTAAAAGTACTAAATTGTCAATTTAATTAAAGCTAATTTATTTGAAAGTCCCTAAGAGATTCCCACGCTTCGCCACGCCCGGCTCCTTAATGCAAGTTGATCATTTGATAGAGAAAATCGTGAGTATTTTAAATACTCGATGAGATCCCAGCGCACCACAATTAATATATATTACAAATTAAATGCACATAATCATCATCTTCATAAAAATCTGACAATTATAAAATACAAGTTCGTTCATCATCCCTCTTAATCGTGCGTCATCATAGTGATTAATAGCACGTCATTATAATATATTAGGCCAAAGACCTATCGTCATAATGCTATTAAATCACGTCGTAATTAGGCAAAGAGCCTATCGTCATAGTGCCGAGGAAGACGTCAAAAGTAGGCTAAAAAGCCTATCATCACATAACATTTACATGCAGCATTTATAATAATATTAATTGCAATTGTGCACATTTAAAAGAAACTTTTAGAAAGGGGATCTACCTTAACCTTTTCCCGAGTATTGAGCTTACTAACGGTGAGAAATCAGTCCTCTAGTAATAAAATGCGCCTCGCCTAGCCAATAACAAGTTTAATTTATATTAATATTCTTAAATATTAAGTATCTATAAGTAATATAGAAGTTCGTGGACTAAAATAGTATGAATATAAAACTTTTGGGGTCAATTTGAAATAATTTAATAGTTTGAGGGCTTATTTAAATATAATAATTAAATTGGGGGGACTAAATCTTCAAATAACATTTAGGGTCTAAATTGCAGAAATTAAAAATTAAGGATTTGAAAATAAATAAAACGGAAGGACCAACTTAAACTAATTAAATAAAACGAGGGACCAGGCGTGCAATATCCGGATTTAAAACACGGATCGGGCCGGGTCGTGGTCGTCACCTTCTCTACCCGACTTTCTCTCTCTTCCGTCGCGCTCTCTCTCTCTTCCGTCGGCTCTCTCACTCTCTCACGTGTTCCGGCGGGTTTTGGTCGGCGAAAATGGCGGGGAAGGTCAATATGGTGGTGGTGAATCTAATGGTGGTGTCAATTTCAAGAAATATTGAGTATTTTTGGAGAAATCAAGGATTGAACACTCAAGTGAAAATTTGGGTATTTTCAAAATTGGGTTGATTCACTAACTATTTTCGAAATTAAACTATACTACGATGTTTTAGGGAGCTAGAGGAAGGTGTAGGTATAATTTTTGTGAATTAAAGTTGAGTTTTGAGCGTGGTCGATGTTCTTGGCCGAGAGTTCGTGTGTATCGGCTATGGCGTATCTATCTCTGTATGTATATGCGTGTGTTGCAGTGGACGAGGTGGTGAAGACGGTGGCAGTGGTGGTGGTGGTTGAGCGGCGGCGATGGTGGTGGTGTGTACGTGTATCTACGTATATATATGTATTTTGTGTATGTACATTGCTACTTTGTGTGATAAATCAAGTGACAACACAAATAGATGATTAATACTTACAACAATAAAATTTAGAAATTGAAATATGAACAAAGTGGCAAGAAATATTACCTCTTGAAGTTTGATTAGTTGGATAAGAATGGATAGATTGATCTTGAGGTTGACAATGGAGGAGAATGTGGCTAGGGTTTAAGCACACTCAAAAGTGTATATAAGTGTAAAATTTAGAATAGCATTTGCAAATGGGCATCTAGACGGGTTTTCAAATTGGATTGGACCATATTGGACTACAAATGGGCCTCTAATTGGATCTAAAACGAATAATTTCTAAAATTTGGTCCTCAAACGTAAATTGAAAATAAATAAATAAATATATATACTATAACTTATTATTTTTGTTTTCATTTTAAATAATTCAATATAATAGTAAATTTTATAAAATTTTAACTAGGCAGCGTCTGTGATTTAACTCTATAGGTGAAGTTGTAGCGACACGTTTGAGATTTTACTCTAATTAAATATTTTAATTTAAGGAAATTCGCGGTCACTACAACCTTACCTTCTTAAAATAATTTCGTCCTCGAAATTTAAACTTACTTAAAATATAAACTTACTTGATCCATAAGGTTTGGGTATTGGGATAGGATCTCTTCTTCTTTCTCCCATGTTGCCTCATCCTTGCCATGACTACCCCATTGAACCTTAACTAGGGAACTTTTCGATTCCTCTAGGCATGGACCTTCCGATCTATGATCGTCATGGGTGTCTCTTGGTATGACAAATCCTACGAATATCCAAAGGCTGAAAGCTCACCACGTGGCTTGGATCATGGACATACTTCCTCAAGCGTGAGACGTGAAATACATTATGCATCGATGAAAGCTCGGGTGGCAAAGCCAAGCGATAAGCTACTGCCCCAACTTCTTCTAGTATCTCGAATGGTCCAACGAACCGTGGTCTCAACTTCCCTTTCTTCCCAAAGCGTATGGTGCCCTTCATGGGAGACACCTTGAGAAATACTTTCTCTCCAATCTCAAACTTCAAGTCCTTTCTCCTCTTATCGGCGTAGCTCTTCTATCTATCTTGAGCGGCCTTGATCCTCACTCTGATCTTCTCTATAGCTTCCATAGTTTTCTCCACCATTTCTGGTCCCAACATCTTCCTCTCTCCAACTTCATCCCAATAGATGGGCGATCGACACCGTCGCCCATACAATGCCTCATAAGGCGCCATCCCAATCGTGGCCTGGAAGTTGTTGTTGTAGGCAAACTCTACAAGTGGCAAATGAGTTTCCCAACTCACGGCCAGGTCTAGAACACATGCTCTCAACATATCCTCCAATATCTGAGATGGTGCGCTCAGATTGACCATCCGTCTGGGGATGGTAGCGGTACTAAATCGAGCCGTCCCCATAGTCTGTAAGCTCTCCCAAAATCTCGAGGTAAATCTCGGATCTCGATCTGAAACAATGGACACAGGTACCCCATGTAGTCGAACAATCTCTCTAACATATAACTGTGCCAACTGGTCGATGCTGAGAGTCATCCTAACTGGTAGAAAATGCGCGGATTTCGTGAGTCGATCCACAATCACCCATACGGCATCATGTCCTCTCGAGGATCTCGGTAGAGCCGTCACGAAATCCATAGTAATCTTCTCCCACTTCCACTCTGGTATCTCCAAGGGGTTCAACAATCCCGACGGCCTTTGGTGTTGACTTTAACTGGCGACAAACTAAGCATCTAGCCACAAATCTCGCAATGCAACCCTTCATATTCCTCCACCAAAAGGTATCCCGTAGGTCACGGTACATCTTCGTTCCACCAGGATGGGCTACATAAGGAGTCGAGTGAGCCTCTGTCATAATCTCATCTCTTATCTGCTCATCTTTCGGCACACACAAGCGCCCCCTAAACACAAGTGCTTCATCTGAAGCAATCTCAAAGCCTATCCTCTTACCAGTTCTAACCTCCGATCTAATCTTTTCAAGGAACTTATCCTTCTTTTGAGCCATTACAATTCGACTTCTCAAGTCCTGGTTGAGAGGATTAAGGTTGCTAGCTTGCCCGATCGCCAACTCGGCGAAGCTTGTACTTCGATCTTCAAATCGCAAATCCGAATGATCCGATCTTGCATAGTACCCAATGCGAGATATCATCCCACACTCTTCTTACTCGGTGCATCCGCCACCTCATTAGCCTTGCCCGGATGGTAGAGAATGGTACAATCATAGTCTTTCACAAGCTCTAGCCAACGGCGCTGCCTCATATTCAACTCTTTCTGAGTGAAGAAGTACTTGAGGCTCTTTTGATCTGTGTAAATCTCACTCTTACTCCCATACAAGTAATGACGCCAAATCTTCAAAGCATGTACTACTGCTGCAAGTTCCAAATCATGCGTCGGATAATTCTGTTCGTGTGGCTTCAACTGTCTCGACGCGTAGGCAATCACTTTCCCTTTCTGCATCAATACACATCCCAATCCTTGTTTCGAAGCATCACTATAAATGACAAAACCTTCAGTGCCATCGGGTATGGTCAACACTGGTGCTGTAACCAGTCGACTCTTCAACTCCTCAAAACTCTTCTCACACCGATCGGTCCAATGGAACTTAACACCCTTCTTAGTCAACTGAGTCATGGGACCCGCAATCTTGGAAAAGCCCTCAATGAATCGTCGATAGTATCCGGCTAACCCGAGAAAACTCCTTACTTCCCCAACATTTGTAGGAGTAGACCAATTCATCACAGCTTCAACTTTGGAAGGATCAACTTCAATGCCCTTGGCCGTTACAATATGACCCAAAAATCCAACTTTTTCGAGCCAAAATTCACATTTCTCGAACTTTGCATATAGCTTCTCTCTCCTCAACACATCAAGAACAATCCTCAAATGTTCTCCATGCCGATCAGAATCGCTAGAATAGATCAAAATGTCATCGATGAACACAATGAAAAATTTATCCAAATACTGATGAAAGACTCGATTCATCAAATCCATAAACACTGCCGGTGCATTCGTGAGACCGAAAGGCATCACCGTAAACTTCGTAGTGCCCATATCGTGTCCTAAATCTTTGTCTTGGTATATCCGTCGACTTGATCTTCAACCTGGTGGTATCCCGACTTGAGATCAATCTTGAAAAACAAGCACCCTTCAATTGATCAAACAAATCTTCAATTCTTGGTAGGGGGTACTTATTCTTTATCGTCAACTTGTTGAGCTCTCTATAATCAATGCACATCCTCATGCTCCCATCCTTCTTCTTAACGAACAAAATAGGTGCTCCCCATGGAGACACACTTGGCCGGATAAAACCTTTCTCGAGTAATTCTTCCAATTGGACTTTCAACTCTTGTAACTCCTTTGGTGCCATCCGATAAGGGGCTTTAGACACGGGGGCAGCTCCCGGTACTAGATCGATAGCAAATTCCACTTGCCTATCGGGTGGGATACTTGGCAAATCATCGGGAAAAACATCTTTATACTCACTCACAATAGGCACGAATCCAATGCAACTCCATCTATAGATTCGCCTCGAAGGCTAACAAGATATCCGTGCTCTTTCCCTTTGCCAATAGCTTCTCGCTTGTAGAGCCGAGACAAAGGCGAGGAAGCGCCTTAATCTTCGACCCATATAATCTAAACACTTCTTCCCCATCTTTTCGAAAAACAACTTCTTTCTCACGGCACATGATGGGGGCATGGTTGGCACTCAACCAATCCATACCCAAGATAACATCAAAATCTCTCATCGAAATAACATTCAGATCCGCCTCTAGCACCATCCCATCAAAGTCTATCGGTACGGTCTTGGCTACTCTATCAGTCTCTATAGTCTTTCCTGATGGTAGGCTAACCTCAAGTATGCTATCATTTTTCTCCACTAACAAGTCCATTCTATCCAAGCACGCATCAGAAATAAACGAGTGCGTAGCACCCGAATCTATCAGTACATAAATGGGAATACCAGAAATAGATAGCACAACTGTGTTCATAATCAAACATGCATTTAGCGACATGTGGTTGGTACTTGACATGGCATACTAGAAAACATTAGAGTAAGTGGTATACCTGCAATCACATCCGCATCTCCCGCGACATCCATAGCAAAAACTCTAGCCTTTCCCTTCTTTGCTTGCTCTATCTGCCTAGACGGTCCCTCACTTTGTTCTAGCTTGCATGGGATGACAACGGTGCAATATGGCCCGGCTTCCCACACTTGAAGCAAACTCAGGTGCCCCATAGACACTCTCCTCTATGATACTTCTTGCACCTCGGGCACCGGGGGCGTCTCCTGAAGTCTGGCCCTCAGTCGGCCCGTGGTTAGGCTTCTTGTTTGACATCGATTCTGTTCTTGTTACGATTCGACTTGGGCCTTGCCACTTCCTCTTTCCTTGGAACTTTTGGCCATTTGATTCCCCTTGTCATTGGCCTCCTCCATAACATAGGCTACGATGCGAGCTTTGCTAACCACTTCCCCATAAGTGGGAAGCTCAAGAACACTCTGTCCCGGCGAATCTCGGGGCGTAGGCCCATCTCAGCGACGTGCCTTCTTCTCCTCCGAATCAACAACCGAGCCGCAAATCGAGATAACTCCTCAAACTTCCTCTCATAGTCAATGATATCCATATCGCCACACTTGAGATCCAAGAATTCCCTCTCCTTCTTATCACGAAGGGCCCGTGGAAAGTACCTCTTCCTCATTCCCTCCTTAGCGCTCCCAAGTGAAGGCCCTTTGTTGCTCGACACTCCTAGTCCGAGTGTCCGATGCCCACCAATGGCGACATTGCCCTTCAACATAAACTCGGCACATAACACCTTCGATCATCGGGGCATGAGATGTGTGCGAAAATCCTCTCAATCTCTGAATCCACTCCTCAACAACTAGAGGACCGCTCTCACCGTCGAATGTGGGTGGTGTACTTCCTAAAGCACTGTCGGTGACACGGGGACAATCGAACAAGCGGGGAGGAGCTTGCGTAAATTCTGAACACACTGCATAAAATTCCTCATAAAAGTAGCCGGGTCAACTTTGATTAGGATCACCCCCACGTGTAGGCGACCCTACTGGTCGAACCATCTTCCTAAACAATCAAACCACACAGCACAACACCACATCACATTCCCATTACAGTCAATCACAATTCCATTACAACTCCCATCTCAATGCATAACACCAAATCAAAGTCCCAAACATCAGCAATTACAATCACCATTCAATATAGGCAAGAGAGAACAACAATACCCTCACATGATAGTCAATAGGTGCTTCAAATCATGAAGTCAATCTCGAGGACTAGAAATATTACAAAATACACTTTAATTCATGCTTCATTCATCATGTGATTATTTCACCTTAAGCTCAAACTTCGGTTTCTTTCTCTCTATTAGGATATAAGCACTTCATTCATAAAACATTATATCTTACATAAAACATTTCATCTCATGTATCCAGAAAAAAAAAGATGAACAATAAAATCTTCATAAAATAACTTATTTACCTCGAAGTCGGCGGAGAGGCGATGGTCGTGGTAGCTCTAAGGACTTTAAAACTCTTTGAAATTTCAAAAATCCTTGAAAAATACTTTAAAAATTTGTAAGTCTACAGAATCGTAGACCCGCTCGACATTGTCAGACATGCCTGAGTTCTAAGAACAGGAGCGTTAGTTCTTTCTTTAAAAACACTTAAATTCCTCTTTTTTTGAAATATAATAATGACATTAAATGCGAAAAAATTCACAAATAGCTAAAATGCGGAAATTTATTTAAACTAACAAAGTCGAAAGATAGTTTTCAAACAATCCTCAAAAACATCCAATTAAAGTACTAGTAAGCTCAAACATTCAAAAGTCATTACTTCAGTTAAAAGTACTAAATTGTCAATTTAATTAAAGCTAATTTATTTGAAAGTCCCTAAGAGATTCCCACGCCTCATACGCCTCCGGCTCCTTAATGCAAGTTGATCATTTGATAGAGAAAATCGTGAGTATTTTAAATACTCAGTAGATCCAGCGCACCACAATTAATATATATTACAAATTAAATGCACATAATCATCATCTTCATAAAATACGAACAGGTATAAAATACAAGTTCGTTCATCATCCTCTTAATCGTTACGCGTCATCATAGTGATTAATAGCACGTCATTATAATATATTAGGCCAAAGACCTATCGTCATAATGCTATTAAATCACGTCGTAATTAGGCAAAGAGCCTATCGTCATAGTGCCGAGGAAGCACGTCAAAAGTAGGCTAAAAAGCCTATCATCACATAACATTTACATGCAGCATTTATAATAATATTAATTGCAATTGCGCACATTTAAAAGAAACTTTTAGAAAGGGGATCTACCTTAACCTTTTCCCGAGTATTGAGCTTACTAACGGTGAGAAATCAGTCCTCTAGCTGTCCGTACGCCTCGCCTAGCCAATAACAAGTTTAATTTATATTAATATTCTTAAATATTAAGTATCTATAAGTAATATAGAAGTTCGTGGACTAAAATAGTATGAATATAAAACTTTTGGGGTCAATTTGAAATAATTTAATAGTTTGAGGGCTTATTTAAATATAATAATTAAATTGGGGGGACTAAATCTGCAAATAACATTTAGGGGCTAAATTGCAGAAATTAAAAATTAAGGATTTGAAAATAAATAAAACGGAAGGACCAACTTAAACTAATTAAATAAAACGAGGGACCAGGCGTGCAATATCCGGATTTAAAACACGGATCGGGCCGGGTCGCGGTCGTCACCTTCTCTACCCGACTTTCTCTCTCTTCCATCGCTCTCTCTCTCTCTCTTAGTCGGCTCTCTCACTCTCTCACGTGTTCGTGGGTTTTGGTCGGCGAAAATGGCGTGAAGGTCAATATGGTGGTGGTGAATCTAATGGTGGTGTCAATTTCAAGAAATATTGAGTATTTTTGGAGAAATCAAGGATTGAACACTCAGGTGAAAATTTGGGTATTTTCAAAATTGGGTTGATTCACTAACTATTTTCGAAATTAAACTATACTACGATGTTTTAGGGAGCTAGAGGAAGGTGTAGGTCTAATTTTTGTGAATTAAAGTTGAGTCTTGAGCGTGGTCGATGTTCTTGGCCGAGAGTTCGTGTGTATCGGCTATGGCGTATCTATCTCTGTATGTATATGCGTGTGTTGCAGTGGACGAGGTGGTGAAGACGGTGGCAGTGGTGGTGGTGGTTGAGCGGCGGCGATGGTGGTGGTGTGTACGTGTATCTACGTATATATATGTATTTTGTGTATGTACATTGCTACTTTGTGTGATAAATCAAGTGACAACACAAATAGATGATTAATACTTACAACAATAAAATTTAGAAATTGAAATATGAACAAAGTGGCAAGAAATATTACCTCTTGAAGTTTGATTAGTTGGATAAGAATGGATAGATTGATCTTGAGGTTGACAATGGAGGAGAATGTGGCTAGGGTTTAAGCACACTCAAAAAGTGTATATAAGGGTAAAATTTAGAATAGCATTTGCAAATGGGCATCTAGACGGGTTTTCAAATTGGATTGGACCATATTGGACTACAAATGGGCCTCTAATTGGATCTAAAACGAATAATTTCTAAAATTTGGTCCTCAAACGTAAATTGAAAATAAATAAATAAATATATATACTATAACTTATTATTTTTGTTTTCATTTTAAATAATTCAATATAATAGTAAATTTTATAAAATTTTAACTAGACGAGCGTACGCAGTTTAACTCTATAGGTGAAGTTGTAGCGACACGTTTGAGATTTTACTCTAATTAAATATTTTAATTTAAGGAAATTCGCGGTCACTACATTTACATTGGATCAAGCTTGATCCAATCTGATCTGAGTAGATCCAAATTGATTTTTTTAAATAAAACATACTTATACTAGGTTTAGTGAGGAGGAACTCGATGACGGAGTGATAAGTTTATTTTTTGATACATTAATATATTAATCACAGTAGTTCAAGAATTTTTAATACAATATTTATTTCTTAATTTCTTACTGTACGAAAGCATCTCTAGCTCAAACATGAGAACTTTTGGTTTTGACTTCTGATTAAATGAAGACGAAGTTTTTTTTAAAGTCATGAAGGCGAATTTACAGAGATGAAAAGCAATGTATTTTTTCTTGTTATTTTAGATTGCCTTAACACTTAAATTATGAGTTTTGAATTCTTGGATGTTTAATTATGCAATTGATGTTTAAAATTTTTTTAAAAAAGGTATCCAAACCCGATCGTAGGAATTTCAATTTGTATTTAGATTTGAATCGAGGTTATTGATTTGGGTTTGGATTTTTATTAGTTCGATCCGATCCAAAACAGATCCACTACCGTCACTACTAGCACATAAAAATTGGAGGGGAAAGCTAAACCATTTCTCTGAACTAGCACATCCTCTAGTACCCCACCAGGGTAGGTATTTGTGAGATCCACTAGTTGTACTATTGCGTTGGTTTTTTTTTTAGCATTCCAAGATTTAGTGACTGATATAGTGATCTTGGCATGATGTTTATAGAGGTTCTTAAGTCTATCAATGCCCCATCAATGTGGTGATTACATATAATATAAGGGATGGTAAACATACCTGGGTCCTTGCATTTTGCGGGCAACTTCTTCTAGAATACCACTGAGACAGGTTTTCCCATCTTCACCATTTCATTCCCCTTCACCTTCCTTTTTTTTGGTGCATAAATCCTTCAAAAACTTTGCATAACAGGGGATTTACTTGATTACCTCCAATGGCGGCATGTCCACCTCAACCTTCTTGAACATGTCCACGGTGCATTTCTCTTCTTCCTCCTTTGATTTTTCCAACCTGCTTGGGAAATGGGAAAGGATGGCGTTAGTGGCTAAAGAAGGATTAGAATTTACTTGAGGCTATATACTGGCTTTTTTTTTCGTGCTCTCCTTCTCTTCTTCCTCCAGGTTGCCAGAGGTGGCTCGTTTGGGTGTCTTAACCTTGTACCCGTCCTCAATGTTATGCAATTGATGTTCTTTGGGTTTACTTTGGACTGAGAGGGTAATTTTCCTCCAACTTAAGCCTTTAACCGATTACTGGCAACTACCATTTAGCTCAGTTGGCCCTCCAAGTTTTTGATACTCGATCTTGTCTTCTGCTGAAATTGGATAGTGTTAGATGCTAATGATTTAACCATATCCTAAAGAGACACACCTGAAGGTTGGGCTTTTTGTTGAAATTGCCCTGTGGCCAAAAATTCCGTTGAGGTGGAAATTGGGCTTGAGGTGCATTAGGAAAGAAACCCTAGGGTTTATTAGCCCCCATCGCTCAGGTTGGGATGATCCTTCCATCTTAGGTTGTATGTGTTTGAATGCGGATTGCATTGTTGCTTCTGAAATGGAAAGTCGCCTGCTACATTTACTTGCTCCACATTGTTATCTTGTAGCATCGGGCAGACGTCTGTTGGATGTCCACGTATGCACAAATCCTACACACTCTTACTTGTTGTGGGTTTCCTATAGCCATTTGTTTAACAAGGTTAGTTAATTCAAATAATTGAGCTTCAATATTAGAACTGCTTAGCTCGTTAACTATTCTCATTGGCATGCTTCGGCTTGTATCGAATTACTGACAATTCTCAACCATGGTTCTAATCAAGCTCTGTGCCTCTCTAGGGGGTTTTGTCTATTAAAGCTCCTCCACTAGCTGCATCAATCAATCCTTTATCATTAGGCAACAATCCCTTGGGAAGTACTACACCAGAAATTGTTCACTGATTTGGTGATGTGAGCAGCTCACAACAGGCTTCTTGAAATGCTCCTAGTACTCATATAAACTCTCTCCAATACCCTGATGGATCTCATTGATTTCCTTTCGAGCAGTCCATGCTCTGGACGTAGGAAAATACTTCTCAAGGAATAGTTTTTTCATTACATTCCACGTGTTAATTGATTCCAAAGGTAGATAATAGAGCCAGTCTGCAGCGATATCCTTGAGAGAGAACGAGAAAGATCTCAACTTAATCTGCTCCTCAGTGATGCCTGTAGGCTTCATGCTATTTTATATTATATAAAATGTCGTCAGATGCCGATATGGGTCTTCATCGGCTCATCCATGGAAGGATGGAAACAAGTTAATCAAGCCAGATTTAAGCTCAAAGGTTTTTCCTTCTCCCACTGCTGGAAAAGTGATGGACAGTGGTTGTTGAGTAGAGCAATATCTAGGGAAGCTAGTTGCTTAAGAGTGTAATTGTTAGGGACCGTCATTTGTTGTCTTGCTTCTCTTTTTCACCGTCGAAATATTCTCTCCATTTCTTGGTCAAAACCAAGAATTTCTGGATTAGTGGATCGAATTTTGTGCATAAAAGCAAAGAAGCAACCAAGAATTTTTTTAATAAAATAAATATGAAATATAGAAAATTAAAATTTAATTAATAAAACAACTAAATCAATTAACCGTTCCCAGGCAACGACGCCAAAATTTTGGTAAGCATGTCACATTGCACCAAATAACACCAAATAATAAAATTCCTTACTTGGCTTTTACAATAAATGTAGTAGTACAAATAAAGGTCGAACCTAGGAGGAACGGTGTTTTATTTAGTTGTCCTAACAATTAGAGTGATTGGGGGGATTTGATTAGCAAGAGCAGTTAAAAATAAACAATTAATCATAAAAATAAAACAATGAGAATTCAATAAGAGCTAAACATAGTTTTTAGCTTCGGTTGTGTCACTAACTATTGTTATTCTGTTCCCTTGTAATGCATTCTATTCCTATTCAATTCATCAACCCTCGATAACCAACAAGCTCTGACTATCTAAATTCTTCCTTAAGTGTGTTAATTCAAAATAAGCTCTTTGAACTAATATCTAGCTAGTGGACAATGCTAAACAAGCTCATAACATTTAATGCATTGCTAGTATTAAGATATAGAAGAATGTGTTGAATTAGGCAATCAATCACACAAGCTTGGATTAATTTTACCTAATCTGGTTTATTATTATATCTATATGAGACTTAATTGATACTAATGAATTAGAACCTAGGACAGTCACGGATCAAAGGTATAATCCCCGCACATATCATGAATTTATAAACTGAATAACACAAGTGGCCAAATTGAATCAAGTAATTATATAAATCTAGATCTGATTTAATAACGTAACAAATAAACATGTTGAACTTAGAAGGAATAGATGCAACATTACTTGAATTCGGGAAAAGAGGTACAAATTGGAACGACACAACTTTCCCCTTTAACTAGATCTAGAAGCCTAGCCGCTTATGTTGGTGATGAATCCTTGATTTATAGATCATGAATTTACCATCTTGATGTTGAAATCCTCATTTTGATTGCCTCTTTTCTCTCTAAAATATATAATAATGCCTCACCTCTTGTTGTGCAGCTCAAATCTCTATTTATAGGTTCAATTTCATGCATAAGAAGTCAAAAATTCTTCTGAAAATAGAATTTCAGCCAAAACAGGGATAGTTTTTCCACGTAATAGGGATTACGGCCCTAACTATGCTACTTACAGATGTAACTAGCACTCTGAAAATCATGACTGGAGGTGAAATTGGGGGTTAGAACTATAACTATGGGAGTTGCGGCCATACCTACATCTCTGCATAAATTTTTCAGCACTCACGCTTTTTAATATTTTGGGCATAACTTTTGATTCTGATGTCCGATTGAGCCTATTCTTATGTTGGAAACTAGATTCAGTGGGCTACAATTCTTCAAGAAATAGTCACCTCAAAATTCGACTTTTATCTTTATAAAAAATTCAATTAAACGGACTCCCAAAATTTGTTTCTTTACTCTTTTCACCCTGATTCCACTTCTTTCTACTTTTCTTGGTCATTTTCCATTTCTTTTCATTATTCTTGATCCTTAATGAAGAAAACAACAAAAACACATGCAACGATATCTTTATATAAATATAACGCATTTAAAACACAACAAATGGGAGATCATTTAAGTGCTTTCCAAGAAGTTATCAACATCATTTGGGGTTTTTCTTTATTAACCCACTAGAACTCTAATTAACCTTGAAAACGTACTCCAAACCAGCACATAATCAAAAGAGTTCAAAAGCCTTCTCATGCATGAAACCTAGGTCTCGAGTTCAACTTCAAGATTGCAACAACTTCGTTTCACACAAATTTTCTTCATCAAATTGGTAGATTACACGGGATTAAGGGATATTAAAAAGGAATTAACCACAAATCAACAAAAATCCTCCTCCGACAAAAATGGCACTGGTTCAAGCATAATCACAAGCATGGAAATTTTCACCATTTATTTAACCTAATCTCATGATTATTATAGCTCAAACAATACTAAAAACATAAGAATTTAGTAGAAGAAGAAGGTTGAAGGATTTTACAAACACAAGGCATGCATTCGAAAATTAATCACTACCACCCCACATTTTAAAGCACCTCCCTTTAATCTTTCATTGGAAGAGTAAATAGAAGCTTTGATTGAAGATGAAACTTTAGAATTTCTTGACCTCCAAGTTTGTGTGTGTTTGGCCAAGAGTGCAAGAGAGAAAGAGAGAATTTTAGGGGCTTGCTAAGTGAAAAAAAATGAGGTTAATGAGTAGTTTAGGCTTTATATAATAGGGTAGATTAGGTGTTGATTGTTTTAAGACAAAGTTTAAGTGGTTTTAGGATTTTCGGTCTCTTAATTGCCAAGTGGAAGTGAGAAAGATGGTTGTGTGGCATATTGGGCGAGACTTTTATCTCTTTGTTGGCACTTGTCCCTTGTCTGGCTGTTTTGAGAGTGAAAATTACTTAACTTGTCTTGTTTATCGTTCAAATGATGATAATTATTCCTTTAAATTATCGCTACATTTTTAACTACACATTCTAATTGTAATGCATGCAAGACAAATATTATGCTAAAAATAATTTATCTAACTTGTATAGATTAACCAAAGTTGACTAGGTGAAATTAAACAATACTAATTATGCATGCATGGGATGTTAGTTTTGCATGCATGCTGCGCAAATTATTTTATGTATTTTGCTTAATTAATTCAAAATTTACTTGTACACAGTAACACTTCCTTGACGTGTTTGTTATTTTGTATTTTCTTTTATGTAGAATATTTATTATTTGATCGTTTAATGATTAATATTCTTAAATTCGCAATCATTCTTAGTTTAGTAATTAAGTTACTATGTCATGAATCTTGAATTAGTCATTTTAGAGTGCGTGTCACGTTTGGTCGTTACAATCTACCCCTTAAATAAATTTTGTCCCCAAAATTTACCTTGGAATTACTTGGGATACTGAGCTCTCATTTCGTCTTTTGGTTCCCAAGTATTTTCTTCAACTGCTTCGCTTTTGCATAGTACTCGTACTAATGGAGCCTCTTTATTGCGGAGCTTATTTGTTCGTCATGCAATAATCTTAACTAGTCTATCTTCGTATGAAAGATTTGAGATCCAGTTAAATATCGGCAAAGGGTTCATAAAGCACGTGCGAAGGATCAAGAATATATTTTCTCAATGCTAAGACACGAAATACATTATGAATCTTATTCACGTGATTTTGTAGCTTGAGTCGGTAGGCTACCTTTCTAACTCTTTCGGCTATCTCGCATGGTTCGATAAATCAAGGAGTTAACTTCCCGTGTTTAGCAAACCATAGTCGACGCTTAATCAGTGAAATTTCATGAACATTATCACCAACTTCAAATTCTAAGGGTTGTCATCGATGATCTACGTAACTATTTTGCCAATCCTGTTCAGTTTTCAACCTCTGTATGATTTGATCCATGCAACAATCATTTCTTGTTCTTCGGCCTTTACTAAGTTTCTTTTTCCTACTTTATCCCAGTATAATGGGGCTCAGCATTTTTGTTTATCTAAAGCTTGAAATTGAGGCATGTTTATCAAAGAGTGAAACTTTTGTTGTACAAGAATTCCATTAGCAAGAGATATCTATCCCAACTATGTTGAAATTCTAGAATGCATGCCTTTAACACATCTTCTAGCATTTATATTGTGCATTCTGATTGCTTGTCCATTTGGATATGAAATGTTGTACTAAATTTTTAAGTTTGGTACCAAGTATGGCATGCAATTCTTTCTAAAATTGTGACAGATATCGGGGATCGTGATTTGAAGTGATACTAACTTGTACTCCATAGAGTCGTAAAATCTCTTACACATATAGTTGTGCTAATTGTTCCAATGTCGATGTCGTTTTGATCGGAAAAAAAGTAAGCCTAAAATCTCTTGCATATATAGCTGTGCTAATTGCATATGACACTTTGTTATGCTTGGGCAATCCAGTCACAAAATCCATAGTTATCAGTTCCCATTTCAATTCTGGAATTAGTAAAGTTTGCAATGTACTTGCTAGTCTTTGATTTTCAGCTTGTATTTGTTAGCAGGTTAAGTATTTTGATACATATGTCACAATTTCTTTGATTCTTGTTTTTCAATGTATTGGAAACTTGGTGGGAGAAGTCATATTCTTTCTGCCTTTCTTTGATTCTTTTAACCAGTGTTGGTTGAACTATCATTGCCGCTAGCTTAGCTTCTGCAAATTGTAGTATCTCCAAGTTGAGCTTTTCGATATCTTTTTGTGATTCTCGTGGTTTCTTTCCTGGAGATTTTCAACTTAATCTACCAACAACAATATTTGTTTTTCTTAGGTGGTATAGAATCGAACAATCATAATCCTTGACTAGTTCTAACAACCGTCATTGTCGCATATATAACTCTTTTTGAGTGAAGAAATACTTTAAGCTCTTATGGTCTGTGTATATTTCATACTTTTCCCCATACAGATAGTGTGGCCAAATCTTCAAGCAAACACTGTCGCTACTAATTCTAGGCCGTAAGTTGGATAATTCTTCTCGTATGGTTTCAGTTGTCGTGATGTGTAGGCAATTACCCTACACTCTTATATCAATCTGAATCTAAGTCCACATTAAGATGCGAGACTATAGATAGTAAACATTCTCAGGTATTGTCAATATGGGTGATGTTGTAAGGCGAGTTTTCAACTCTTGGTAACTTATTTTGCACTTGTGAGTCCACATAAATGGGATATTTTTCCTCGTAAACTGGGTAAGTAGTACTGCTGTTTTCGAAAATTCCTTTATGAATCTTTTTTAATGGCCTACCAACCCTGGAAAACTCCATACTTCGATTCGCGTTGTAAGTTAAGGCCACTTAAGAATAGCTTCAACTTTGCTAGGATCAACTGAAATACCATATCCTTCATTATGACGCGCCCCAAAAAGTTGACTTGATCCATCCAAAATTCACTCTTCAAGAACTCAGCATAGAGCTGATTTTCTCGAAGGATCTGAAGTGCTGTGCATAGATGTTGTTCGTGTTCTTCTTGTGACTTAGAATGAATTAGTATATCACCAATGAATTGTTAAACAATCTCAACCAACAAGAGAATTCAAGAGAAAAATAGAACTAGGGTTTTCATTAACAAAAACGTGGTGCTTTACAATGCAAAAATTGTCTTTAACCCTAAACACAACTAGACTACATATAGACTAAGGAATGAAAGACAAAACGACTACTCTACCCATATAAGTAAAATAAAATAAATAATCCTACTTATCTTAACATGAATATGATCACAAAGTTGTCCAAATATTACTTAAAGAACCTATTGATCAGGTTCATAGCAGCAGCTCGAGAATTCATTAAGTCGAATGGCATAATGAGAAACTTGTAATCTTCCTATTGGGTGCTAAAAGCCGATTTAGAATAAACTGCAGACCCTTATAATTGGTCCAGTAAGTCATAAATTTGAGTAGCGAGTATTTATTCTTGATTGTAACTTTATTTAACTCCCAATAATGAATGCATAATTGCATTTATTCGTCATTTTTCTTCACGAATAGGACGAACACTTCCCATGGTGACATACTTGGTCAGATAAAACCTTTTTGTAGTAGATCTTTGCATTGCACCTTTAACTCCCTTAAATCGGCCAGTACCATCTGATAAGGTACTTTAGAGGGGGGTGGGTTCCTAGAATTACTTCAATAGTAAACTCAATCTCACATTAAGGTGGTAACCATGGTAATTCATCAAGAAACACATCCTCAAATATTCGTACTATTGGCACTAAGGCAACAGTCATTTGGTTATCCGCCTTGATGCAATGCTGGCTGACCTAATAAGAATAGCATCCCTGAGTAATCATCTTCCGAATTATCATTGTAGAGATGACCATTCTACTCGTATTTTTACATTTAGGAAAAATTATAACCTCGTGCTCAAGGAATGTCAGCACCCTCGACTTACAATAGATCATTATTCCGTATTTGGTTAACCAATTTATTCCCTAGCGTCACTTCAAGGTTAGCATCCGTGCTCACCTGTTGCACTTGCAATAATGTCTGTGGTCGATGATAGTCCACATTGGTCGTCATCGCCCAATAATATTAGGATATCTAAAAAAAGTATACCCTATGGGTTTCGGCCCCACTGACGACTTTCGAACAAATTGCATAAGCATGAAAGAGAGCGTCGCGCCGAAATAGAATAATGCATATGCTGGCATTGACAAAGCATATATCATACTTGGGATAACATCTACATTCTCAATTGCTTCGGGCTCTACCATAGTAAATACTCGTCTAGTTTGTAGTAGAGCATTCTTCTTTGGTTTTTGGCAATCTCTAGCAAAGTCTCTATCCTTGCCACAGTTGTAGCACTTGGTCGACATGAACCGACATTGCCTACAGTAATGCTTACCATATTTTTGACAGACAAGGAAACTTACTGTCTTTTGCCCGATATCTTCCCTCCTGGATGGTGGTTGAGGTTTAAGGTTATTATCCTGTGGGTAGTTACCATGGTTCCACTGTTTACCTTTGTTGTTATTGTTCCAATTCTAGTTCTTATTGAATTGATATCCTGGTGATGATTGTACTTCATCCTCTAGGGCTTTAGAAATTTGTTCCTCGGTCGGTTCAACTATCATTGCCCACTCGATAATCTGCCTGAAGCTCGTCGTTGAGGTGTCGGCCATTTGTACATCCATTAGTAGTTCAAGTTGAAGCCCTACGACAAATCAATCAATTTTCCAAGCTGCTGCATTGATTATATGTACAGTGAAATGAAATAACCAATTAAACTTCTTGATATACTAGCTAATTGTCATTCGGCCTTGGCATAGCCAAATGAGTTCATTTAGCTTATGGTTCTTGGTCGTTGAGCAGAAATACTTGTTGTGAAACTTTGTATTGAACTCAGCCCATGTAATCCTAGTAATTTCGCCTACATTCTTTGAAGTATCCCACTAGTAGTTTGCATTTTCACATAGCATAAAGGTTGCACAATTAATCTTCTCTGCCCCTGGGATATGGGCATATTCAAACATCCGCTAGATTGTTTAGATCCAATTCTCAGCCTTAATTGGATCTTTCACCTCCTCGAACACAAGAGAGTTAACGTGGTGAAAACGATCAGTAGCCTACTCACTATCTCTTTTCGCCTTATTTTGCTCAATATCTCCCATATCGGTCCGATTGTTGTGGATTAGCTACTTGATTTGTTGAGACTGCTACTCAACCAATATATTCAAATAGTTGATTACCGACTCATCTCCATCAACTATCTGTTCACACAACAATCCTCTAGTGATTAGTCCTAAAATTAAAGTAAGATGCTGTTTTAATCACTATAAATTTAGAAGATCTAATTTTCACGCTATCTCAAGATTTCCAAAATTTGAAGTTGATATCAGTTATTCTTATCATCTAATTGATAGGGTTCTAAATGTCCTAGCATCATTCCAATAAAAATATCAGACAAAAGTGGGTAACAATGTGAGTGGGAGTGGATGCATAAATGATTCACTTATGTATGGATGAATACTTTGAAAAATAAATGGAAATCCTTATGAAGAAGCCTCGGAGTACACAACTTACTATTTTTTAGAGAAAATGCACCATGACACATTCCTTGCTTGGTCCCACCAAGAGGTATACTTAGGTAAACTTGTTTCCTATGATGCTTTGAAGAATTTACAGTTCTCGTTTTTAGATTATTTTAAGAGATTGGTTTGACATTATTTGCTCAAGAGTGAGGTTGCGGTGAATGAGCTTGCGGATCAAACCTTTTACTGCAATGCTTTTTTCGAAGTTCATAAGAAAAATGTAGAAGAGTTTAACACTTAGTAGCCAGCGTGAGCTAACTATCTCGAATACGGCTATTGTAAGTTTCGTTGAATATCGAGTGAATATGAATATTGCCTTAGCTTGGGTTTTCGATGATTCAGCGACTTCCACTCATCCCAGGGATCTTCCTTTCCATTTTATGCTTATTAGGTTTTGTTATGTTCCAAATGCACGCAGGATTACCACAAGTGCACTGGTTATAATCAAGTAATAAAGTGGACTTTTTGAGTCAGGGGTATTGTACCCATGGGGATTAGTTATTTGTAATTGAGTTACTTATTCTAGCATGAGGTGAAATGCAAAATCAAGACACAATAAATTGGGTAAAGAGTGAGTAAATTAAACGAAAGAACAAAAAATATAACATAAAAGTGAATAAATGGGAATTCAACTTGGATAATTAGCTAGTTGGGATTCTTGACTTCACTCACCCATGGCATAATTAGCTCATCATTATAAACAACAAATTAATCATTTTCTATGTTAGACCCGATTCTACTAATTTTGCCAATTACCTTTCTCGAGCCTCAAATTGGCTCTAATTAATTGATTGGACATACTATATCTCTATGTCAATTGGTAATCGCAGTATTGTTTGTGGAAATAACTCAATGGGTCATCTAAGGTTAAGGTATATCTCTATCTCCTATAAGAATCTATGGTGATTGCTACACGGTCTAAAATGCATATATTTCTCTCGAAAGCTATACAAATCACTAAGCACATATTTGATGATCAAGCAAAAACATAGATAAAAGCTCAATAATAACCACACACGAAATGGATAAACAAATTCAATACCATAAACATATAATTTAACTAAGCTAGGTCAAGATCCATAAATCATCCCAATATTATACAAATCCAGCTCATAGTAATAGAAAACAAAGATATCCAAGAAACAGATGCACGAAAGGTTTTAATGGAAGAAAATAATGGAAAATTCAAGAAAAAAGCCAGAAATCTCCCTTTGAATGCTCAATCTTGATTTACATTCCACTTTCAACCATTTTCTTCTCCTGATTTCTTCATCTTTGACTCCAAGTGATTTTTCCCAATTGAAACCCTATCTATTAAACTACGAACTAGAAAGAAAAGAAAAAAACTAAGAAAAATGGAGATGAAATGTGCCCTAAATCTCCCCTTTTTTCTCCAAGCCAAGATCCCCAAAATAAACACTAAGAAACTAACTAGAGAGACGCTAACAGCAAGAAAGAAAAGTACGGAAAAACTAAGAAAATGGAGATGTCTAAAGCCCTAAAAACTAACTCCATTTTCTTGCAAGCAAATGGGCTTTTGTAGTGTCAATTGGTGCCCTAATTCAAGTGAAAAAAATTGGCCGAAAAGCCGGTCAAAGTAGTGGATTTTGTAAAATTCTAGAATTTTTTCGTGCAGCAAATTTAAGTATGCGGCCGCACAGTTTGGAAGTGCGGCCGCACTCGATTCTGTGGAAAAAAAAAGCTCGCTCTCCGAACTTCAAATGATTGTAACGTTTGGTAGAAAACTTGGAATTGTGATCCATAAAAAGTGATGGAATCCTATTTCAATGATCTTTCAATTGAGCACAAGAAAAGTTGAAAAAAAAAGCTCCCATTAATGGTAGAATTTCTCTCCACTTAACCCTAATGATAATCCCCCATTTTTCTTTGGTTTTGCAATCTTTTTGAGCATTCCTTTTCTTATATGATTCATGGTATCCCAATGCCAATGGATTTACCCAGAGTGCCAATTGGACCTATCACGAGATCTTAAGCAAATAAGTTGAAGATTGCAATGACATGATGTGATTGATTGAAGAAATGTGGCAAAATCCGTCTAAGTAGGCAACTTATAGTTTGGAACGTGGTTTGGGAGCAAGTGGGTTGAGAGAGGTCAACTTATTAATCATTGAGACTGATTCTATACAAGAAATGATGATCGGGGATCAAAACAATGTAAGGGAAGAACTTGGAGACCAAAATGGCAATTTTGGTGGAAAAATTGGGCGTGTTGTCGCAGTACGCCAAAATTTATTTTATTTCCTTACTCGGTTTCAAAACTACAAATTAATGTAGAAGTGGTAAGTAAGGGTCGAACCCAAGAGGAACGGTGCTTAATCTAGTTGATTGTATCAATTAATATAGAAAAATGAAGGTTTTATGATATTTGAATAAAAATAGAAAATCAAACGTCAAAATAAAAGATTGAAATAAAACAATTGTACAAAATATCTAGTTCTCGAGTTCGGTTGTGTTAACAACTTATATTTATCATTCCCATGCAACGTGTTACTATTCCTTCCTCAATTTATCAACTCTCAATTAACCAAGAAGCTCTGATTAACGAATTCTTCCTTAAGCATATTAAATTAAAGTGAGTTCTTTAACTTAACATCTAGCTATTGGATAATCCTAAATAAATTCTTAGGATTTAATGCAAAGCTAGTGTGAAATGAACGAGAAGAATGAGTTGAATTAGATGAATAATTTCACAAACTCGAATTAATACATCTAAGTTGATTTGTTAATAAATATGCACGATATTCATTTGCTACTTTGGATTGGAATCTAGTGATAATTACGGATCAAAAGTTCCAATCCTAGCAAGTAACTTGAATTTAAAGATTGATTGATTCAATTGGCCAAAGTGAATGCAATAATCAAATAAACTCAAAAATGGGTTTACAAGCATAACAAAATTCAAATTGAAGTAGAGGAATAGATAAAACGTTACTAAAGAGTTAAAAAAGATAACCACATGTTAGTTGAACACAACGTCCCCCTCGAACAAGATAGAAAAGTCTAACTACTCATATTTGCGGGGTTTCATACTTTTTAGCGAGTGTTCGCTTTGTATCACCACCACTATATGATAGATTATACGCAAAATATAGAAAACAAGTAAATAAATGTTAAGAAATAGATAGAGAAATAAAAGGGAAAAGAGAAACTTATCAAAGAAATGATCCGCTAATCATATTCACAGCCGAAGTATCGTTGATCGATTGAAGCCTTTATTTCTTCCGCTGGAATATGAAAAACTAAGATCTTTCAAGCTAAAACTAAGAACAAATGAAGAAGAGAATTTTATTGAAGAGAAAGTTAGAGAGAACTACTAGCTAATTCTCTTCCACTAAGTTGTGCATTTCCTTCCTTACAAATGCCTCTATTTATAGGCAAAATTTCACAAGAAAACATAATAAAAAATTGTACAACTACTCCATTATGATTCCACTAATTGGTAACCACCAAATCATGATCTTAAATTGCTCCATTAGTTCAAATATTGTATCATGGTATAGGTAAGCATCTTGGCTGAATTGTGCAATTGGAATTTCCTTTTTTTGATATTTTAATAGAAAGTTATGAATTTTCTACCAAAACATGGCCCAAGAAATCCTCCATTCACATCACTCTCGGTTTTGCCCATTTTTTACCATGATATGATCCGAATCATTTGAAGAGGTCAACATCAAAGTTGTCGCCCTCTGAGTGTTCTTTCCAACAATATAAAGCGCAGGTCAATCCGAATTTTGTAACAAAAGGTATGGTCAAAGTACTGAACTGCGGCAGTAAATTCGAGCTGCTGATTTTTTACGCTTTGTCATTTCTCTTCAAATGGCCATAACTTTCACTAGGAAATTCCGATTTGGGATTCGGAAGAAGTTTGGGAATCCTCTTTTGATGCTCTTAAACATTGGCACAAGAAAAATTATAAAAATAACTTTTTCATAAAATTGCATCGGAGGCCCTCCATCTTTGATTCGCTTGCATTTTGGTCCCGAATTTCCGTTTTCATTCGATTTTCATCCTTTTTGACTCCTTTTGATTCTTTGTGACCCTAAACACCACAATAAAGGAAAAACACATAAAATGGAACATCTAACACTAATAAAATACACAAATACATAAAATAAAAGAGTTATTTAAGTGCTTTTCGAGCGCTTATCAAAAATCCAAGACATTTGATCGCCCATGCGATCACATGCTTCATTTGAAGCTATGGGCCAAAAATGGATCAAGGTCTAGTTATGACCGTAACCATGGCCTTCACAGTTGTAACCCATAAAGGTATGAGGTTGTCTATTCGACCACATGGTTCAAAAATTAGCAAAAGTATGCGGTTGTTCAAAAACTAAATCGGAGATATTTTGCGATACTTTGATTATTCTAATGTTATTTCTATTTCTAGCTTAGGAGTTAAGTTATCTTATATTTTGAGATCGTCATTTATATATCGCATTCTTCTTCATTTGTAAAGAACCTTTGAACATGTATGAGAACTTTTAGTTTTGTGAGTCAAGTTTTCTCCTTCTTGTTCTTCAATGAACACAGCCGAACTTATCAAGAATTTGGCCAACTCTCATGGTGTTCAAAACCCATTGGTTGTATACTCCAAATTGTTGGAGGTGTTGGGTTTGATACATCTATTATTGCCATGTCGTGAGTCAAAAGTTGATGGGATCGCGCAGATTACCTACCGGAGTTTAGCTTTTCTGGGATTGATCTAATCTTGTATGGGTTGTGTTAGCTCAATTCTAGCATGGTTTGCATCAGTTGGTATTAGAGCAGAGAT
Source organism: Jasminum sambac (assembly GCA_018223645.1). Taxonomy (NCBI): domain Eukaryota; kingdom Viridiplantae; phylum Streptophyta; class Magnoliopsida; order Lamiales; family Oleaceae; genus Jasminum; species Jasminum sambac. Next base: position 16,672,893 of record CP073649.1, read on the forward strand.
TCTAATCAATCGCTCTTTCTATCTTTACTTTTGTCCACTATTGTTTTAGTTTTTGATTTCTAGAACTTAGATTTTAGTTAATAGTTGGATCTAGTGTTCTTTAGATCATTTTATCGTGTTCTTGAGTTGTTCTTCGGAACTTGTTGTCATTGAGTCGTCTTGTTGTTTTTCTTGAGGTTTTCTAGTAATACTATTGTAGTATTGAGTTGTGACTGTGTTGTAGTTGTTGTTGTTGGATCAAAATATAAAAAAAAAAAGAAAAAGAAATGACTTGAAATTTAAAAAAAAAAAATCAGATCAAAACAAGAAAATAAAAAGAAAAAATGGACTCTACAACAATGTAGTGAATGAGTGCTAGTCCAATTCTTGGCTACACTTGGTTTTTTTGATCATTTGATTGCAATTATATTGAGTTGAAATCGTAGTGCTGGCGCATCATTTGCTATTGAAGCTTGCTATTTGAGTGTTTTCATTTGATTACCTTCATTTCTGCGTGGCACATCGATATCCAACTTCGAATTTGAATTGAGCGCGAATTGTAGTCAGGAAACGAGAGGTAAAATGCCAAGTTAATATCAGGTAAAAAAGCCATTTGTGTTAAAATCACGATTGATAAACTTCATGAGACGACACCAACACACACTTAAACACATTATGTGTAATATTAATTCTACTGCAGGTCAAGAGTGCAATTTCGGTAATGATAGATGAGTCGAGAAGAATATTGGAAAAAAACAACTGTCAAATGAAAGCTTCATTTGAGGAGTCAATAGCCAGATTGGGTAAAGAATGGATCGATTGGAAGTTCGGCGAAGCGAACCTCATGATAAGGATACTAGTGATGAATTTAGGGTTAGTGATCACGATAAGGATGATTATGAAGAGGAGCATAGGAGAAATAGGAAAAGAGATATGGATTGACGGGATCGTCGGGAAAGAAATGAGGAGGAAAATGAAATGAAGAATATGAAGATTGAAATTCCTTCATTTCAAGGTAAATCATATCTGGATGCTTATCTTTATTGGGAGAGTCGTGTTATGATATTGGAGGCAAGGAAAGTATTGTTGTTAGCTAGGGAATTTACAGGTTATGCTTTGAGTTGGTGGAAGCAACTAACCACCGCTAAGCGAAGAAATTTGGAGGATTTGGTGGAAACTTGGGATGAGTTGACGAGTCCAATGAGAAAGAGATTCATTCTAACACATTGTTATCGAGGTTTGTATCAAAGATTGCAACCTTTGAATCAAACATGACGAACAGTGGAGCTTTACTACCAAGAAATGGAATCCCTAATGACTCGAGTAGACGTAGTGGAAAAAAAGGTAGCCGTCATGGCTAGATTTCTTAATGGATTGATTAGGGAGATTGCCAATTACATTGAGCTACAAGATTACACTTACATTAAGGAATTATTGCACAAAGCCATGAAAGTGGATGCTCAAATTAAGAAGAGAGCTCCCACCAAACCTCAAGTTGAAGGTGGTAGCAACTATGGTAAAGCCAAGTGGGTTTGACAATCGAGGGGACAAAGGAGCTTAGAAATGGAAACGTGAACCACCAAAGTTAACTCCAAGTCCGAATGATAAGGGCAACAGGAAATTGGAAGGGACAGCAAGCCTAAATCGTGACATTAAATGCTTTAAATGTCGAGGGTTTGGTCACATTGCATATGAATATCCTAATAGGTAAATGATGTTGGTGTGGGAGAATGGTAAGGTGAAAACCGAAGACGAGGAAGAAGAAGCTCTATTCGTTGAAGAAGAAGAATAGTTGGTAATGGAAGATTAAAGCATTCTAACAATCCTCAGAGCTTTAGTAACAAGGTGAGGTCTTAGCACCCAAGTTAGAGTAGATGAGATGGCACCACAAAGGAAGAATATATTTCATACTAGTTGCTTGGTGAATGGTAAGCCTTATGGTATTATTATTGATGGGGATAGTTGTACCAATGTAGAGAGCACTACTTTTGTGAAAAATATGGGATTGCCACTAATTCCACACCATAAACCCCTTTTTTGCAATGGTTTAGTGATTCGGGTGGGGTTAGGGTGAACAAGCAATTTGAAGTACCATTAGCTATTGGATTTTATGAGGATAGCATGATTTGTGATGTAGTGCTAGTGCAAGTTACACATACTTTTTGGAATGACCCTGGTAATATGAACAAAAGGTTTTGCACAGTAGGTATAGAAACCGCTATAGCTTCAAGATGAATGGAAACCGGCTTGTGCTTACTCCATTATCTTCCCACCAAGTATACAAAGATCAATTGAACCTAAGAAGTGAGTTGGAAAAGAGAGAGTGAGAAGTGACCAACTGGAAAGGAGGAGTTGAGTGAGAAAAAGAAATAGGGAGTAAAAGGAAAGTTGAGTGAAAATAGTCAAGAGGGAAAAAAGAAAGAATATTTCTTTGCCAAAAAAAGACATTACGAAAGCCCTTTCGGAAAACCAACCATTGGTCGTGTTGGTATACAAGGAATCCTTCCTTGCTCTTAACTCTAACCATGATTCGTTCCCATTCGTTGTTAATTCTCTTCTATATATAGGAATTAGAGGATGCGCTTCCTGAAGAATTGCCAAGTGAATTACATCATATTCGAGGCGTTGAGCATCAAATTAATTTGGTACCCGAAGCTTAAATTCGAAATCAACCTACTTATCGAAGTAATCTGGATGACACAAAGGAGTAACAAGTGGAGGATTTGATCAACAAAGGGTACATTCGTGAAAGCATGAGTTCATGTGTCGTGCCAGTGCTTTTGATTCCAAAGAAAGATGGAACTTGGCGAGTGTGTGTTGATTGTCGAGAAATCAACAACATCACAGTATAGAGTCGCCACCCTATCCCCAGGTTAGATTCCATACTTTATGAATTACATGGTGCTAATGTATTTAACAAAATTGATCTTAAAACCAGTTCTCATCAAATTGCAAATGACAGAAGAGAATGAGTGGAAAATAGCTTTTAAAACGAAACATGGATTATATGAATCGATGGTGATACCATTTGGCTTGACAAATCATCAAGTACTTTTATGGACCTAATGAATCATGTTTTATGTGCTTTCATAGGTAAATTTGTTGTGGTGTACTTTGATGACATATTGATCTATAGTCGTAGCTTAGAAGAACATGTTGATCATCTTAGGGATGTTTTAAAAACCTTAAGACTGAGAAAAATTATTTTTTCAACCCTGCTAAAAGTAATTTTTTTTTGAGAAAATTATTTTTCTTGGTTATGTGGTGAATGCTAATGGGGTGGGAGTGGATGAAGAAAAGATAAAAGCAAGAGATTGCCCTACTCCTACTAGTGTATCTAATGTTAGGAGCTTTCATGGATTAGCAAGTTTTTATAGAAGGTTTGTGTCTAATTTTAGTGCCTTAGTGACACCACTGACTGAAGTAATCAAGAAAACTATTGGATTTAAATGGGGTATTGAACAAGAGCGTGATTTAAAAATTGTTAAAGATAAGTTATGTTCTTCGCTTGTGCTTGCTTTACCTGATTTTCGAAAGATATTTGAGATTGAATGTGATGCTTCAAGAATAGGTATTGGTGTTGTGTTAATGTAGGAATAGAAGCCTATCGCATACTTCAATAAGAAGTTAACTATCCAATGTACGATAAGGGGCTATATGCTTTGGTTCGAGCCTTAGAGAATTGGTAACATTATATATGGCCTACATATGGCCTAAAAGTTTGTAATTCACATTGATCATCAATCTCTCAAGCATCTCAATAGCCAAGGGAAGTTGAACAAGCGACATACAAGGTGGATGGAGTTCATTGAAACATTTCCCTACGTGATAAAATACTAATAGGGTAAGGAAAATGTAGTTGCAAATGCTTTGTCACACAGGTATGCTTTTTAGTGTTGTTCAGAGAATATCATTATGGGAGGATTTAATCTCTTTTTCTACTGCCAATCATTCTCCTTGGATGGTAAGAGGTGACTTCAATACCATCCTTACTGCTGAAGAAAGAGAAGGGGTTATGCACCTAATGGTAGAGCCATGGATGATTTTAATAGCATGTTATTATCTAGTAACTTGGAGGAATATCACATTTTTGAAGGCAGCAATACGTAGACTAAAATAGGTTGTGGGAGAAACTTGATAGATTGTTGATTAATGAAGCTTGGCTATCAGAACATCCTAACTTTTGCCCAGATACTATGTCTCCAGCTACTTGAGATCATAACCCTTTACTCATTGGCATTAAACAGAGGGACTTTCAAGCTAAATCTTCTTTCAGATTTCAATTAATGTGGCTTCATCATGAAAACTTCTTGCAGACTATCAAATCCAACTAGGTCCTTTATTTAAGTTGCAAAGACTTAAAAAACATCTTAAACTCTAGAATAAGCATACTTTTGGTGATATTTTTGCAGTTGTTAGACATGCTGAGGAAAAGGATTTAAGACTTGAAAGAAAGCATGGTAAAGCAAAAAATGAGCACACTCTGTCTGCAAGGAATGTAGCTTACTCTACCTTACATCTGTTTTTCTTCAGGAGGAGTTATTTTGGAAACAAAAGTTAAGCATAAAATGGCTCAAAGAAGGAGATAGAAACACTGCATTTTTTCATGTAGGGTACAAAAAATAAGAAGCTATAATAGAATCATTAAAATTATAGATGAGGAGGGAAGAGAAACTGAAGATCTTGTTACTACTCATCATTCCACAATCCACTTCTTTCAACAACTTCTATCGGTTGAACCCGTTTTAGAATTGGAAAGTATCCCTTCCCTTATTACTCTTGAAAATAATATTATGTTGAACTCTATTCCAACTAAAATAGAAATTAAAGATGTTGTGTTTGCTTTGTGTGGGAATTCTACTATAGGCCCTAGTGGCTTTCCTATAGCTTTCTATCAACACTATTTGGAAATAGTTAATACTGATGTTATTGATGCTGTTATTGACTTTTTATTGGGCAGAGCCATTCCTGACTCCAAAATGGTTACTTGCATTGCTCTCATTCCTAAAATTCTCCATGCTAAACAGTGGAAATCTTTTAGACCTATCAGTTTATGCAATGTCTCCAACAAAATTATCACTAAGATGGTCGCATCTAAGTTGAATTCTTTACTTCCCAAAATTATTTCTCCTTAGCAAGGTAGATTTACCTTGGGAAGATCTATAATTGATAATGTCCTATCAGCACAGCAGTTGGTTTATTAGATTTCCAAGAAAGTAAGATGAGGAAACACTATTTTTAAACTAGATATGGAAAAAGCTTATAATAGAGTTAATTGGAACTTTTTCCTTCAAGTCATAGGGAAATTTAGTTTTGATGATTGTTGGCTAGCTAAGATTCAACATGCTATTGCTCACTATGGTTTCTCCATCATCATCAATGGTGAACTTCATGGTTATTTCAAAGCTTCTCGAGGACTTAGGCAGGGGGATCCAATTTCTGCATCCTTATTTATTATTCTGGCTTAGGTCTTGAATAGAAGTTTATTTCAGCTTATAAGCTCACATAAATATATGGTTTATCATTGTCATGGCTTTTTGCCAATGCGCAAAGGAACTCAGTTAAGCTATTGATGGAATTTTTACAGAGACACATAGCAACATCAGGAGAAAAGGTGAATCAGGCTAAAATTAGCTCCATCACTATCAAGGCGTCTCATCAGCAAATCATTCATTCATGTACTGGGTTTTTTTCTCAATGGTTGCCTATTAGTTATTTGGGAATCCCTCTATGTAAGGGTTATGAGAAGATTTTCTTGTGTGAAAATTTGATCAATAAAGTGAGACAAAAAATATTAGGATGGGAACATCGCAAGCTATCTTCATGAGGGAAAATGACAATTACTAAATCAGTCTTAAACTCTATTCCCATCCACTTCTCCAGTCCATGTGCCCTCATAAGCAGGTATTTTCTAAATTAGCTAGATCATTCAATTCCTTTTATGGGGTGATTCTTTTGAAATGAAACATACTCAGCGGCCTGCTTTGGAAAAATTGTACTTTCCTAAATCAGAAAGTGGACTGGGCTGGAATAATTTGGCTATTTTTAGTGAAGCTTTTGATATGAAATTCTGGTGGATTTTTAGAACACAAAAATCACTTTGGAGCCAAGTGATGCTTGCTAAGTGCTGCAAATCTTCACATCCTATTTTGGTTTCTATTAAATCTAGTGATTCACCTACTTGGGAGAGATTTTCACAAATAAGATCTAATGCTGAAAATCATGTCAAATGGAATGTGGGTGATGGATTGGTTCATATGTTGTATGATACATGGCTTTTTATGGGAAATCTCTCGTCCCTTTCCCTTTTTTATAGCCTCATTTTTTTTCAAGTTAAACAATATTACTTTGAACGGGGTTAGGATGTTGTGAAGCTTCAGTCAGATTTTCCCAATGAAGTTATTCATGCTATTCTCAGTGTTCTATTGGAAAGCATGAGGATATCATTATGTGGGATGCCACACCAGATACTAAATTTAAGCTTAAGATTTGTGTTGAGGAACTTAGACCTAAAAGGCTAAGTAGTTGATTCTCAAATTTATATGGTCTGAAGCTATTCCTAAAAAGATTTCTTTCTTTCTTTGGAGATTGCTGAAAAACTGGATCCCTATTGACGAAATTCTGCTATGTAAACTTGTCTTCTAATTGTGTATTTTGTGCTGCCATTGAAGATATAAATCATGTCTTCTTAGAAGCCCATATTGCTATTGGAGTGTGGGACTCATTACATATTATCTCTAATATCACCAAGTAATCTTATTCCTCTCTACAAACACTCCTCATACATTGGTTTCTTAATTTTCCAACCCATTCTTTCCAGCAGGTGCTTATTCCTCTTCTCACATTTTGGTTTTTGTGGCTAGAAAGAAATCAGGGCAAACATCATGAAGTAAGTATGTCAGTTCAAAGGGTTATTAAGATGGTCATTTTCTTCAGAGATCAAAACCTTCATATACACAAACCGCGTATTTTCAAAGCCCCGTGCCTATTTGCTGTCTATTGGTATAAACCACATTTTCAGTGATTTAAACTAAACACTGATTGCGCCCTTAAAGGAGATGGCAAAGCTGTAGGAGGTGGAGCTATTAGACACTGGCATGGTGAAATTTGTTGGTGCTTTTATGAATATTATGGTGTTTGTCAATTACTACTGCTGAGCTTAAAGCTATTGCTTTTAGTCTCAAACTTTGTATTGAAAAGAAACTTTAGAACATTTGGCTTGAAGCTGATTCCCTTGTGGTAGTTTATCTTATTACCTCTAATCAGTTGGGAGCATGGAACTGTACATACATCTTAGAGAAAATTCAAGCTTATATTCATCTTCTCAATGTTAAAATTTCTCACATTCGGTGGGAGGGGAACAAGCTTGCACATTGGTATGCTAACATTGGTTATAAGGAAAGAAAGAGGCTTACCCTTAATGCGCAAGAAATTGATAAAGAAGCTCGTGCTATAGCTAAATTGGATCGCATAGGTCTTTCTAATTTAAGGTTGTAGCTTTTTGCAAGTTAGATTCATTTTAGTGTGTTTTAAGCTCTACTTTAAATGATTTAGGTGTGGGAGTAGCACTCCATTGCATTTCATTTAGCTTTCTAGTCTTATTATGTAATAGGTATCTTGGGAGGTAAGGACTTATCCCCCACCATCTAGGTGTATTTTCTTTTTTTATTAATAAAACCTCTACCACGGGCTTGGATTTTCGAGTTATGGTAGCTTCATAAAAAAAACACTTAAGAAACACAGGTATACTGTGCTATCCACTGTGAGCACTAGATTGTTAGGATTTGAAATATTGAAAGATTATATGTGAATGATCCTAAATTTGTTGGTGTATATATTGCTTGTGGGAAGGGGGTTGGAGGAGTGTTTATTTCGAGAGAATAGATTGTGTGTGCCTGCTAGTTCTACTCAGGAGTTATTGGTAAGAGAGGCCCATTTAGAAGGTTAATGGATCACTTTGGAGCATAAAAGACCTTAGATGTCTTGCAAGAACATTTCTACTGACCAAAACTGAAATCAGAGGTTGATAGGATGTGTGCCAATTGTATCACGTATAGGAAAGCTAAATCTAGGGTTTTACCTCAAGGCTTGTGTACACTTCACCGGTGCTATAACCACCTTCGGAGGATATTTCAATGGACTTTGTATTGGGACTACCTAGGTCTAAGAATGTTACAAATTCGATTTCTATTGTCATGAATAGGTTTAGTAAGATGTCACATTTCATTCCATGTCACAAAACTAATGATGCTACACTCGTGATAGATTTGTTCTTTATGGAGATAGTGCGATTGCATGGCATTCCCAAAATAATTGTGTCAGACATGGACGTCAAATTTCTTAGCTACTTTTGGAAGACTTTGTAGGAAAAGTTAGGTATGAAATTCTTGTTTTCTACCACTAGACACCCCAAACCAATAGTCAAACCGAAGTAGTTAATCGAATGTTGTCACAATTATTGCATGTCGTCATTTCTAAGAATTTAGAGAATTGGGAAGAGTGTTTACCATTTGCTGAATTTTCTTATAATTGTGCTCTGCATGCTATTGTTGATTGCTGTCTATTTGAGATTGTGTGCGCTTTTAATCTGTTGACTCCGTTGGATTTGAGTCCTTTACTTGTTGCTGAAAAGATTAGCTTAGACAGAAAAAGAAAAGTTGAGCTTGCCGGGATTTGCATGAAAAGGTAAAGATGCGAATTGAGAACTGAAATGAACAAGTTTTGAATTGAGTCAACAGAGGAAGAAAAAAGGTCACCTTCAAGCCGGGGGATAGGTTTGGCTATATTTGAGAAAAGAAAGATTTCCCCAGCAGCGGGGCTGAAGTTACAACCGAAAGGTGATGGTCCCTTTCAGGTGATAGAGAAAGTGAATGAAAACGCGTACAATTTAGACCTTTCAGGTGAGTACAACATTTTTGCTACCTTTAATGTGTCTGATCGCGTTCCATTTAATTCAGGTAATAATTTGGGGACGAATCTGCCTGAAGAGGGATGGGATAATATGATTCATGATAGCTCAACTAGCTCAACGCCAATGGATTCATTGCAACTGCCAATTGGACCTATCATGAGATCTCGAGCAAATAAGTTGAAGATTGCAGTGATGGAATTGATTGAAAAAATGTAACAAAATCTATCAAATGAGGCAACTTATAGCGTGGAAAGTGAATTGGGAGCAAATGGCTCTAGAGAGATCAACTTATTAAGCACTAGGACCGATTCTAAATAAGAAATGATGATCGGGGGTCAAAATAATGAAAGGAAAGAACTTGGGGACCAAAATGAAAATTTTGGTGGAAAAATCAATGCATATAATCGCCTGTGCGATTGCATGCTTCTTTTGAAAATGGGGGAGGCCTAGTTACGGCCATAACCATGGCCTTCAATGTCGTAACCGGTAGAGGCATGCTGTTGCCTACGCGACCACACGGATAAAAAATTAGCAAAAGCTTGCGGTTGCTTGTGCGATGACATGGTTCAAAAACTGAGCCCGTGATATTTTGGGATATTTTGAGATGTTTTGATTATTTTAATGCGGTAAACTACCAGATTGGTATTTAAAATAATATTATCTTGCCAGATTAGTATTTAAAATAACGCCAGCGACACTAAAGCATTTAAAATGGCACATTCGCGCATATCCACCCCTACTCCACACCGCTCGCCATACACTGATTAAAATAATATTTTTTTGAATTGTCTTAATTCTTTTTCTTCCCCTTTATCTTAACACTGCCGGGGCCCCCAAATTTCATACCCTACCCCCCATCTCTCTCAAGACCGTATCACTCTCTCAATCTCTGCATAATCTCAACCTCTTTCCCAATCCACTTCCTTTCCCACACTGCACACAACTTCTCATCCATATTCATCATTGTTGTACCACGTAGAAACTTTTCAACTCTCCTCAACTCCTTCCTAACATTCTCATCCACATAGGTACTATGGTGAAGAACTCATCTACTTAATATGTTTTTCAAATTTATAAATTGAATTATTGTGCTGCTTTTGTTAATAATTGGTTTAGGAATTTTATTAAACGTGTGAAACTATAACTAGATAGGGTGAACTACCAAAAAAATAATCAATAAATTAGATGAACACACAGAGTAATAAAGCAGTTCCATCACAGATTATTTAAGAACGATTAATAAAATATGGAAAAAAATGAAGAAAACATGATTCTATTTGTTATCGAAGAGTAATGAAACAGATTATTCCCATCCGAGATGACACATAAGCTAGAAATACACTTGGGAATCAGATTATTAAGATCCAGCCACACAGCAATTTAGCTCGATTTGAATCTTCATTGCCAGATTTAGAACAAACCTTCTCAAAATGAAGAGATGCGAGCGAGAGTGATTGAAGCAATTCGGTGCCAAGATTGAGCAGCTTCAACTGCAACTATTACTTCCATTTCGCTGGCTTTGAGAAATTTAGCAATGCATTGAGCAATCAATTTAGAGGCTAAGGGAAATTTGAGCTCGATCCATTTTAGCAATCAATGCTGAGTTGTTAGTGCGTATCTTCGGTGTGTGTTCTTGAGAGAGAGAGAAACGGATAGGGTGTGAAATTTTAGGGCTGCGATGTTGTTAAGAATAAGGGAAAGAAAAGGAATTAAGAAAATTCAAGAAAATATTATTTTAATCAGTGTTTGGTCGGCGGCATAGAGTAGGGGTGGACGTGAGCGAATGTGCCATTTTAAATGCTTTAGTGTCGTCGGCGTTACTTTAAATACTAATATTGTAAAATGGTGTTATTTTAAATACCAATGTCGCAGTTTACCGTATTTTAATGTTATTTCTATTTCTAGCTTAGGAGTTAAGTTTCCTTCCATTTTTGGATTGTCATATATATCCCATACTCTATCATTTGTTGAAGATATATGAGAGCTTATAGCTTTGTGGGTCAAGTTTTCTCCTCCATGTCCTTCATTGGGCACTGCCGAACTTATCGAGAATTTTAACGTGGTTTGCATCATGTTTTCCTTTCTCAATTCTTCATAATTTTTCGGAAATGTACCTACACAAACACAAAACAACTAAACATGAATAGAAATCCATCATTCAATTGATAAGTTATCAATTTAAAAGCATAAATATGTGCATGAAAAGAACACTTATTAGGTTTCTTTATCGGGACTTGTTCGTACCTCGTAAGAGTCAAAAACAAGAAATTACCCCAAAGGATGGTTGGTTCATGTGTTATGTGCTTAACAATGAGCCCCTTAACCTTTTTTTCATTATAGTACTTATAACATGATCAATTCCATTTGCCTTAAGGGTGGTCAGCTCCCTTGTGGGCGTCTCATTATGAAAATATTAGCTTATGAGATGGTGAGGTTCCATGGGGTCATATTGTTTTGGAGCATGATGTGGTTCCTCGAAATCTCTTCACTGTCTCGGCTACATTGAGGTTGATGGAGATGTGGGTGCTTATCAATAATGGGAGAGCACGTGGAGATAGGGAGAATACGGAGGAAATTGACGAAGAGGAGAGAGTGGGGGAGAACAATGAAGTGAATAGGGGAAGTGGAGTTGCCAATGAAGATATTGAGCATTCTTTAGCTTGAAAGGCGAGCTACATTGACTATATCACAGATTGATAATATCACAGATGTTGTTGCTACCTTTGGCGGAAGTATCAATGATCACACCATGCTTTTCAAAAAGGCTCTTCTACAATCAATAACAAACCATAAATCATTTGGGCATTGAGGACAAGTTTGAAGGATTGAGTCTACTCCCTAGTTTTCGTCGGTGTTACACCCCAGCATTCTCATGTATTTATTCTCATTTTCCTATATTCTTATGGATATTAAACTACTTGTTGATGGATTTTGGAATTTGGTCCGGTGGTTTTGAACTTTGTAGCTTATCTTTTCAACTGGATGGATGATGATGGATGTATTTTGAGATTCTACGGATTTTTGACTTGTTGAATGGATTTTATGAATGAAAGGAATGCCTTGTATTGGATTTTAGGCTTTTATGCCATGCTTTCATATGTAAGTCTTAGTCCATGTAGCTTTTGTACTTCTGATTCTATTGAAGATAGACTAATGCTTTCCAATCTAGCACTATATTTTCCTAAAGGTACTAAAACAAGTTTTCTAGTGTATTGTCGAGTACATCCATCACTATCAAAGCAATTCAAGTAACTATAGGAATTTTTTTCAATCAAAACATTCTAAAAGCCATTACTTCATAGATAACTATCGCAAATAGTTTTACGAGTAAAGAAACAAGTTTTACACGTCCCTTGCACTAATCATCGAACTCGCAATGAAGTGAGCTCACTTTGGCATCACTCAAGTCAAGCTATTTTCGATAATCCAACGGATTCTATTGCTCTAATACCAAGCTCTGTGGGTTGTCACTCCCCATCTATAAATTTCATCCTGAACAATCACTAATAATAATAGTAGTTAGCGCTCGTGGCAATAAATTTTTTATTTTAATGTTTACACTATATTGTCAATAGATTATTTAAGACTACTGGGTCAATAGAAAGGTTGTGAACACCACATTAAAAATTATTCTTATCATTCTTTGTTTTTAAAGTGGAAGTCATCCTATTCCTAATAAATTTTGAACAATAACCAAGTTGATTCTTAATACAAATTTATCATTTTGTTTATTTAAAGGTATTCGGGATTACAAAGTCATTTCAATGCATTCAATTGATTTCTAAAGGAAATTTACAAGAATATAGTTTTGCCAACACAATTTAAGTAAAGAAATAATCTAAGGACATAGTAGAAATATTTTGTCTCATAGGATACTGGTGTGCTGGTATAGTGTACTAGTATTCTAGCACAAAACAAAAAACAAGTAGCAACTGGTGATGTAATTGCAGTGTCCTATGATGTAAATCAACATATTATGTGCAACTAGAAGATAAGATTTGTGATATCACGATTCATAGAGATATTCAATATTAATCGACATAAATAGAAGCATAAGTCATGTCTTGGCACATTACAATACATTACATCACCGTAATTACTAAAGTTTGATATCTATTAGAATAGAAGTTCATACATTACAATACTAAGCATGAAAACAAACTACATCTTAACTTCCAACCCTCCGTTTTTCCCTTGTTTTCACTACAAGCTCCACTATTCATTGGAAAATAAGGAGATTCCTAAGGAGCTACCAAAATTGATCACCATACTACATATATAGGCATCGCAACAATCAAAACATCGTATGATGGTGTGTAAGCTGATAAGTGCTTGAATACCACTTATTTAATCCCTTATTATTGTGTTTTTTTTTTGTTGCGTTTAGTTATAAAAGTGTATGTTAATGTGTTTTGTGTCGTTGAGGATCAAGAAGAATGGAAAGGAGTAAAAAAGGACAAAAAAGTGGAAAAAGTGGAAATTGGGGACCATAATGAACAACTTGGAAGTTAGGAGGACCTATATGGCAAATACTTTAAGGCCATTACTACCCTATTTTACTATCATAACTAGCCAAATTCGGCAATGCCAAAAACAAGCCGACAATTACGGTGGATCTAAAAACTATATAAAGAGGAGAAAGCCACAAGAAATAGATCTGAATTTTTTGAGACTTTAGAGAGCAATTGAAGAGTAAAAATCCGATAAGAAGAATTCAAGAAGCTGGATTCGACTTCTCAAGCGCTTGTTTCCACGATGAACATGACTGGCTAAACTTCTATGCTAGTTCGAGGAAGACATTGTGTCTATCCATTTAATTATCTTTTCTTTTAAATGAGTAACGTTGTATCTTCTCTCTTTTATTAGATTTGTCGGATTTGTGAGACTCAAACCTAGTGTTTGATTAATTTATGATCAATTCTATTTGGCCAATTGAGTTGTTCATTCTTTTAATTGATTATTCGTAGTAGAATTAGAGTTATTGATATGTAATTGTCATTAGTCTTTGACTCATAGTAGCAACTATAATTTGTGCAATTATAGGATAATTCCACCCTAGATGTATTAATTCGAGCTTGTGAAATTGGTGACCTAGTTCAACCTATTCTTCTTATTTATCGCATTAGCATTGCATTAAACTCTAAGAGCTTATTCAGGGTTGTCCATTAGTTAAAAGTAAATCAAAGAGCTTGTTTTGATTTATTATACTTAAGGAAGAATTTGAATAATTAGAGCTTGTTGATTACTTAGGGTTGATAAATTGAAAGAGAGAGTTAGAAATTTTTTACGAGTGAATTGGTAACATCAATTGACAACACAACCGAACCTGAGAACTAGGCCGTGCATTTGATTGAATTTCTCCACGTCTTTAATTGTTTATTTTCATTTGTAGTTCTAAATTTTGTCATTACAATCCAAACCCGCCATAGCCTCTACTTAACGAAACGTCAAAATAGTTTACCGTTCTCTATGAGTTCTATCCTTGCTCTAGCTACTACATTATTAGGAATTATTAGTGGCCAAGGATTTATTTTAATTTTGGTGTATTACAACACACATCATGAGATAAGATGATCGATCATACGAGCATGCATAACATAGCAAAATACTTAGCGTGCGCACACAAATACTCATAAATATGTGCAAATATGTCTTGAAGCTGGGTATATCCTCATAAATCCTCCAAACATTGATCCCCATCACACATAACTTGACTACATCTTCTTGAACTCATTGCTGAAAGTCTTAAGTTGCCTAAATTAACTTAACAGCGTGCCCAGATGTGTCTGGGTTGACTTCAGCTTCCTTGATTAAAACATAGACTGTTTCTGTTTATTGGCTAAGTTAGATATTTTTGGATGTGACATATGTGTTTGTGTAACGCCTAATCTAAACTCCAACAAGAACCTACCCTTATTTAGAGTTGCAGAATTAGACTAGATGTCACACATACATTTACAAAAGCTACATGGGTTTATATTTTCCTTTATCAAAAAATTCTGTATATCATGGAAACAAAACATATTCAAAAGATCCCGTGCTAATTTAAGTACAACAAATCAAACATTGAAATAGGATGCACAACTTCCTCTCTTCTTCCCCACACGAACTCTCACACATCAAGTTTGGGAGGACTCTCCGTCATCTCCCGTGCTAATATCTTGTCCTGAAATACCTACAATCATGCAACCAAAAAAACCAGATGAGTCATAAAGACTCAGTGGGAATATGGATATGTGCAATGCATGTTCACACGCGTTCTTTGGGCCCAATTGCTTGTTATGTGTAAACATCGGCGCCAAACGTAGCATAACATAACATATTTGGCCCAAAGTCTCAATCCTCTTGCAGGCTTCGCCCGTGCGACGGCCAAAGGTCTCAATCCTCTTGCGGGGCCTTTTCCCGTGAGACTGTACATGTACTTTTCATGGTGTAACGACATGATAGGCAACTTCACATTCATATGTTCTTATCCTATGATCATACAGTAAAGGTAAAAGTAACTCTCCTTTACTAGAAGCCATTCATACAACATTTAACATAGATATAACATCAACATAGGTAATGGCTCATAACCCTTAACCCCAAGGCCCTAGCACAAATAAGAGGGACTACTCACATATAGACCAAGAGATATACCATAAACCATAACATAGACATAGAGATATACCATAAGCCATAACATAGACATAGTGATATACATAAATATACTTACCCCATGTCACAAACTCATATATCCATTACCCACCTTATCTAAGAGTAGACAACCACACCAAGCTTTCCTCAACTCCTTCTTGATCCAACTCTTAGCTTGAACACCTTAGATTGAACTTGATGCTCCAACTAATTTAATTACCTTGTGGAAGTGATTAAATGGTTTAGGAGAGGATTTGGGGGGCCTCGAGGTCGAGTGGTATGGAAAAATGCCAAGAAAATGGCCAAAGTTGACTAAATACACCACTCTGTAGACTTAAAATTACGACCGTAACTCCCGAATTACGGCCGTAACAATAACATTTACGGCCGTAACCCATCTCATACCGCCGTATCTCAACACTTATACGGGTGTAAAGAAGATTCTGTAAATCCAGTCTATCTTTTCACTAATATTACGCCGTAAATCCCATAAGTACGGTCGTAACCAAGGTTATACAGCCATAACTCGACGTTATACGGCCGTCATAAACTCTCTACATCTTTGAGCATATTTCACTGTTATACAATTGCGGCCGTAAAAAGAACCCTTACGGCCGTAAATCCAAATTTCCTGCATTTTCCTCTCGGTTTACACTAAATGGCCATAACCCTTTCAATAATCTCATAGATACTTATAGACACATCCGACCACATTGAACATGTACTCCACATCAACATCGCATCATCATTATAGCAAATTCTTATGGAAAGCGAACGGGGCGTCACAGTCTGTCTAACGATTGATGAGTAGAAACAACAAAATAAGAGAAGCAACATAAAAACAACAAAATACACACTGCACATGAGTATTTAGCATGGAAAACCCTTTAGGGTAAAAAATCGATTTTCACCCATCGCCTACGGGTGAAAACCGATTTACT
The DNA here is from genome assembly GCA_018223645.1 of Jasminum sambac. NCBI lineage: Eukaryota > Viridiplantae > Streptophyta > Magnoliopsida > Lamiales > Oleaceae > Jasminum > Jasminum sambac. Next base: position 16,689,360 of record CP073649.1, read on the forward strand.
AGATACGAAGACTTTAAACCCTACAAGTATACTGTAGGGCAATTTTATGTATAAAACCTACCAACACCTAATAGCAAAAAGAAAACTCCATGTTTTCGTTCTCAACATGTAATATGAGCCGACGTCCCATCACTCATCGCCCATACTTTCTTCCAAAGATATCTTTTTATACCATAGTCTCTAGTGGGAGAAGAGACCTAGTTGGCACCCACTTCCTACCAAAAAACAAGATAACCTTAATCAGTAAGAATTTGTAGGACAATTCAAATTAAACAAAGGATAAAGAAATAACTTACCAACTTTCATCAATCAACTTACCAACTTAAATGATTCATTGTACTTGGACATTATCTCATGTTGACCTTATCTCATGCATGTGACCACTCAAGATAAGCCTTAAAAACTAAACAAGCATGCAGGAGTAGAACCATGTGATAAGATGTGGGATAACTAACAACTTGAAATTCCTCATTTAGTAATTCAAAAATGCATTGTCACTGAAAAATAGAAATGCCAAGCTTGGATTAACTTTTAAGTCAAAAGTCAATAAAAAATAAAGCTAACACATACCAATAGGATGTTCTTACCTTGTCCATAGTCTATTGTAGCATCTACAAATAAAAGCTTGCAATACACAAAGTGAGTCCATAGGACTCAATAGGTAACTTAAAAATGTGTAGTGAAATGCATGTGCCATGATGTGATGACTAATAGATGGTTTGCAAAATTCTCCAATGAAATTTCTTATCTTTCTCTTCAATAGGGCCCAAATGCTCTCGTTGTGTTGCTTACTAGGAGTCAAAATAACAATGACCTCCCATCTAGGCAACTCAAGTGGCCTATCCCTAGGATAGCCACAAGATTGGATAAAAAAGGCTCAAGTAATAAACAATAACAATCATAAACGTGGTGTACCGGTCGGCAATCGTGGCCACAAACAACAATTGAAATACCACAGGCATGCAAAATCCAATCTCAAAATACGTAAGCAATTCTTAACTAAAGTAAGGAGCCAACTAAGCATTCTTTTTAAAATCTTTTTCTCGAGAACAAGCTTGAAATGCTTGAATGCTCATGTCCTATCATCATTAACTAATGCTTTCAACTTGCATTATCATAAAGATCATTATCGTGCTTTCAAATAATCATCCATATATCACAATCACTTCACATGTTCATGGATGATGAAATTTCAATAACAAGGGATGTAATTCAATCTTAAATCATTATTAACGACTTCAACTATGTAATCAAGCTCAATTCTCTTCTTGCTTCTCAAGGCATAGATTTAAAGCTTAATTACACCCATAACAGTCCATCACTGCCCCTTTGTAAGCATTACAGTCAAGTACAAATCATTACAGTCCATTACAATTGTGTACATGGCTACTTTTTGTCATATTCAAGTTATAGGAATAATCCTTTATGCCCTAGAGGGGTCTTCAGGCCTAAATATCAACAATTATATCCCATTACCACTTTCTTCTGACTTTTAATGTTCACTAAAGAATTATTTGGTGATGTACCTTCAATCAAATCTACCAATGGGCATTATAAATTAAAGGAATGGTCATACTAAAATATCTTGACTTAATTTACAAGAAATTCGAGCCATGCATGCCACAAAGTCCACGGGTTCTAGGGCCAATGCGGAGTTCAATATGCAATTTCAATTTCTAGATATCTTTGGCTTATTTTCTCACTAACTAATCAAACTATAACTTGAATTTAACTAGATATTAGCAAATTATGGCCTATGCAAAATTTACTTCAAAGCATCATTTGGGGTTTTTCCTAATTAAATCATGAGAACTCTAATTAACCTTGAAAACAAACACCAAACCAACACATAAACAACATATCAAGTGATCAAGATCAAAAGAGTTCTAAACAAAGATCAAGGGCACAGGCTCAAGCGCAATCATAAGCGTGAAATTTTTCATCATTTATTTCATATAATCTCATGATTATTACACTTGAAACCACACTAAAAACTCAAGAATTTCGGAGAAGAAAAAGGTTGAAGGATTTTACAATTGCATGAATTCGCAAATTAATCACCACCACCACAATATCTTTTCAAGCTCCTACCTTTAATCTTGTGTTGTGAGAGTAAAAAGAAGCTTCGATTGAAGATGAAACTTGAGAATTTATTGACCTCCGAGTGCGTGTGTGTGTGTTTGATAGAGAGTGCTGTTGCTTGGAATTCCACACTGCAAGTGTACGGGTCGCGTAAGTAATAAAGAGGACTTTTAGAGTCCGGATGTTGTACCCACGAGGACTGAGTTATTCTCACCTTCACTCTAACTAACTGCAACCGAAACGAATAAGTTGAGATCAATTAATTCCTTGACGTACAAAAATTGAATTACTAAATTAAATTGCGAAATCTAACACTAAAGATTACGAACTAAGCTAGAACAAATTAAAAGAATGAATTTTTATGGGTTAAATTAAATATGGAAAAGGTAGCATTAAGGTTTTGAATCCACTTTTCAATTAGTTTTCCCTCGGATTATTAATTTGACAATGAAAGTTCGTTTTGACGATTCATTCACAAAATTTGTTGAATAATCTTTCTCAAGTAGAATTCAACTTATTTATATTAGTTCTATGATAATAACAACATAAAAACGCATTAAAATGCAAGAATTGTATAAAACATCGCACAACGCATAGGAGTATTCTCATTCCCTATCGGATTTTGTGGTTTTCAATAAGAGTCTAATCTATTCACGATTTCTCAATTCAATAAATAGATCAGGAATCAACTTTGGCCACAAGTTGTAAAAGAAAACACAATTGTATTGAAAACTCAAAACCGAACATTCGTATGAGCATAAGAATTAACAAATCATCAAATTCACAATCCGGATTCAAACTAAAATCAAAGTTTCATCTCTACCCTAATGCTATGAAAAGTTTAGCCTAACATGTTGTAAAGAACAAAAGAAAAACAAAAGGAGAAAGCCATAACCGAATTAATATTATGTTCTTGAATTTGAATCTTCAATTCTTGGCTTTTCCTCCAATTTTATGCAACTTGATTGCTCCAATTTTCGTCCCCTCTATGTTCTCCAATGCTCTCCCATTTTTAGGCTGAAAATTGGTATTAAAAGATGTAAGAAAGCCCAAGTATTGTGTTCGTTTGAGAATGTGTTGAAATTATTGCCGCAAGTGTACGGGTCGAACAAGTAGTAAAATAGATTTTTAAGTCCAAGTATCGATCCCACAAAGACTGGATTTGCCTATTAAAATTATCAATTTTGTACTCTATTTGAAAAGACAACTTGATGGTTGTTTTGATTTTCAATAAACATAAAAGTTTATAAATTAAATATATAAACTAAATAAAATCTAAATTAAAAGAATTAAATATTTGCAATATATAAATAGATGACGATGAGAATTAAAACACTTGGGACTCACAATTTCACCAACTTTGATTCCTCTAGTACATATAATTAGATTCAAGTAGTGATCTTATTTTCGTCAACAAACGAATTTACTAAAATAAATATTTACCTCTCTCGATGATAAATACATCTATTCTATTAGACCAATTTATTTATCTCTAAATAAATTCCTTATCAACCCTCTAGAACGCATTCACACAATAAATTCAAATAGGTTACGTCGAAACTTCACCTAAAGATCGCACTAACCCCAAGCTTATATCTAAATCTTGTCTAAATTAGTGTTCTATGTTATTTATCCTAATTTGTGTTTTCATTTCTCAAATCCGAAACATACCAATTTATAATTTATCAATTGATCAAAAAGATAAATTTATAAGCTTAAAAACATAAAATTAATGAAAAATCAATCACGTACTATTAAATCCAATAACATAATACTAGAGTTTACAAAGAAGATTCATTGTTCGTCCCAAGTATATAAAGTTAGCTACACATGAATTTCAATACGAGAACTACGATAGAGAAAATATCGAAATACATAACCCGATTTCAAAGAGTTATGTGTTTTTCCTTCGGTATTTTCTCCTTTCATTTGCTCTTCAAAATTCTCCAATTGCACCCCCTCCTCGAAAGCTGTGTACTTCTACAAACTCTCTATAATACGTGTTTTGTTCTCACTTTCGTATCACATGTGTTAACCTCACTGTATGTTATTTTCCATCTCCATGTGCACACTTCAAGCTCCAACGTATCCTTCATATATAGAACTCATCCAACCATAGCCAAAAAGTAAGTCACACGGAAAAAGAAGTGTAATGATCATGGACATAATCATCATGCTTGTCTTTTCCTTTAATGATGGAGCATTATTGTGTCTCCACTACTAGCAAAATGATTCTCCTAATTTCTACACTCCCAAATGTTTCCAGTAGCAAAAATGATTCTCCTAATTCTCCACTCCCAAATGTTTCCACTAGCAAAATGATCATCCGGAAATGCCAATATGAGGAGAAAGCTTGTAGAATTGCCACGAGATCCTTCATCTTCAAGAAGTATGATTTTTTCATCCTTTTTACCATTTTTACCTCTTTACAACTCCTAATACAAAAAGTAAGTAAGAACTAGTAGAAATATATGGAAATATAATAAAAACACACTAGAAATAAGGAAATTAAAACATTAAAAATACAATCTATCACATTGGAGTCCAATTCAATTTCAAAAAGTTTTCTGAAAATCTATCCGATATAACCATGCTACCGCACGTGCAATCGCATGGTTATAGGTTTGCAAAGGCATGCGGTTGCGCATGCGACTGCATGGATATACCTGATTCAACTTTTACCCGATTCCATTTTAGTTTTCAAGGTTTAATTGCAAGCCACGTCCTGAACTTCCAAGTTTGATCAATTAAGTTCACAAACTTTTGATTTCTTCAACTTAGCTTCCATTTGATTTCTCTTCACCCTCCCACTTTCATTTCTTCCAATTGAGTCCTTCAAACTTCGATCTGTGTCCTTTTTAGCCCAAAATTGTAATATTTTCTTCAATTCCCTGTTTTACACTGAAATAGAAATAAATTGCACTAAATTAAACACGAAATTAATTAAAAATAAGATAAACACATAGTTTAAGATACCTAAATAAGTACATAAATTGCACTTATCAAGTGCAAGAGAGAATACTGGATTGGCGCCCAAAAAATTGGCACCCATTCTGGAAATGGTGGATCACGTCTATCTTTAGCTGAAAGTTGCCTATGCAAATGGAGAGTACACAATACTGGATTGGCTTTGGATGATTTGTAGCGTCATGAAATCACCAACTAACATGTTGTCTTCATCCAAAGTCCCTTTTGGCCCGGGGCCCATCATTGTTCATACGTGGAATTTTATCATTGGCTGCCATTGCTTTCTTTTTTTGATTTTTTTTTGTTTTTCTGTTTCTCTAGCTTCTCTATGTCTTTGACGAAAGGTACGCTCGATCTCTGGATCAAGTTTGAGAGGTTGATCGATCCTCATACTTCACATAAACCTGAGAGAGAACAAGAGAAACTGTGAATAAAAAATTAAATAAAACTAAATAGAAACAAATAAAGTTCGAATTAGTGCTAGCTAGACTAAACGGTAAAATAAATACAGTCCTCGGAAACGGCTCTAAAAACTTGTTGCTTTTAATCCCACATGGCAAGTGTACAGGTCGCGTAAGTAATAAAGAGGAATTTTAGAGTCAGGATGTCGTACCCACGAGGATTGAGTTATTCCCATGTTCACTCTAACTAACCTTAACCGAAACGAATAAGTTGAGATCAATTAATTCCTAGACGTGCAAAAATTGAATTACTAAAGTGAATTGCAAAATCTAAAACTAAAGATTACGAACTAAATTGGAACAAATTAAAAGAACGAATTTTCATGGGTTAAATTAAATATGAAAAAACTAGCATTAAGGTTTCGAATACACTTTTCAATTAGTTTTCCCCCGAATTATTAATTTGACAACGAAAGTTAGTTTTGACGATTTAATTCACAAAATTTATTGAATAATCTTTCTCAAGTAGAATTCAACCAATTTATATGATGTGTTAACTATATCTCTATGATAACAACGACATAAAAACGCATTAAAAACACAAGAATTGCTTAAAACACCGCACAAAGTATAGGAGTATTCTCATCCCCTATCGGACTTTGTGGTTTTCAATAAGAGTCTAATATACTCACAATTTCCCAATTCAATAAATAGATCACGAATTAACTTTGGCCACATGTTGTAATAGAAAGCACAATTACATTGAAAACTCAAAACCAAACATTCGCATGAGCATAAGAATTAACAAATCATCAAATTCACAATTCGGATTCAAACTAAAATCAAAGTTTCATCTCTACCCTAATGCTATGAAAAGTTTGGCCTAACATGCTGCAAAGACAGAAGAAAAACAAGAGGAGAAAGCCATAACCGAATTAATATTATGTTCTTGAATTTGAATCTTCAATTCTTGGCTTTTCCTCCAATTTTCTATAAGTTGATTGCTCCAATTTTTGTCCCTTCTGTGTTCTCTAACGCTCCCCCCATTTTTAGGTCGAAAATCGGTATTAAAAGATACAAGAAAGCCCAAATATTAGAATCCAATTCAATTTCGGAAAGTTTTCCAAAAATCTGCCCGATATAATCATGCTACCGCACGTGCGACCGCATGGTTATAGGTTTTCAAAGGCATGTAGTCGCGCATGCAACCACATGGCTATACCTGATTCAACTTTTGCCCGATTCTATTTTTGTCCTCAAGTTTTAATTGCAGGGCACGTCCTAAACTTCCAAGTTTGATCAATTGAGTCCACAAACTTTTGATTTCATCAACTTAGCTCCCATTTGATTTCTTTTCACCTTCCACTTTCACTTCTTCTAATTGAGTCCTTTAAACTTTGATTTGTGTACTTTTTAGGCCAAAATTGTAATATTTTCTTTAATTCCCTGTTTTACACTAAAATAGAAACAAAACGCATTAAATTAAACATGAAATTAATTAATAAGAGAAACGCATAATTTAAGAGACCTAAATAAGTGCATAAATTGCACTATCAAGTGCAAGAGAGAAAACGAGAATTTTGAGGCCTCGCTAAGTGTGAAAAATGAGGTAAAAATGAGTAGTTAGGCTTTACATAATAGGGTGGGTTAGGTGTTTATTATTTTAAAACAAAGTTGAAGTAGTTTTTGGATTTTTGGTCTCTCAATGAGGTAAATGAGGGGGGAGTGATTTTCTCTTTTTGTTGACACTTGTCTCTTCTCTAGCCATTTTGAGTGTGAAAATTACTTAACTTGTTTTTTTTAAAGATTGAATTATGATAATTATTCCTTTAAATTATTTCTACATTTTTAATTGCACATTCTAATTATAGCCCACGTAAGACGACAATGCTACAAATAATTTTTCTAACCTGTATAGATTAACCGAAGTTGATTAGTTGAAATTAAACTGTACTAATTATGCTTGCATACATACGTAAATTATTTTACGTCTTTTCCTTAATTAATTCGCATTTTATTTGTACACACAAACAGTCTCTTGAAGTGTTTGTTATCTCGTATTTTCTTTTATGTAGAATATTTATTATTTGATCATTTAATAATAAATATTCTTAAATTCACAATCAATCGTAGTTTAATAATTAAGCTGCTATTTCATGACGTCACGTCACCAAATCGGTCACTTTAGGATGCGTGTCACATTGGGTCATTACAATGCATTTCTTGACATACCTCGCAATTTTCTTTTTTATGCCAAGCCACCAATATAGGGCCTTGATGTCATGATACATTTTCGTAGCCCCTGGGTGCACTCAATAGGGCACACTGGGCTTCTGCCATCAATGTGTTTCTAATTTCTGCTCTTTTTCGTACATACAATCTTCCAAGAATAACTTCATTTGAAATTTCACACTCTGTGTGAATGCCTTGTCTCTGTGTTTTCCTTTATCTTCATGTAGTGGCTATTATATTTTTGTAGTAATAGGATTTGCTCTCTCAGCGTTAGTTGAATGGTCATGTTAGAGAGATATATGTGTTTTGGTGGTGTTAATTCTAAATCAAATCTTTGAATCTATTCTCTTAGTTATGGTGCCACCTTCCAACTTAACGCATCTACCATCACGTTGGCCTTCCCCTTGGATGATAGTTGATGACACAGTCAAAATCTTTCACTCATTCCAACCATTGTAGTTATCTTATGTTCAGCTCCTTCTAGGTGAAAAAGTACTTTAGCCTGTTGTTTATGAAAAATTTACACACTGCGTATCAATATAATGCATGAAGGACTCGGAGGTGGGCACAAGCAGCCAGGTGATCTTGTCGACGTCTCATTATACGCATGCCCTGCCTCCTTTCTCTATAGAGGTTGTGTCATCATACCTTGATGGTAGTGGCGTAGCCAGGTTTTCAAGTTCGGGGGGGCAAAATTCAAGAATAATGGGTAGACTTGTGGATTCAGGGCAACGGCCCCAAAATTTTTTATACGTATATAGGATGTTATAAGGTACAATTTACTTATTAAACATTGTTAAAGTACAAAATTTACACTAAATTAATTTCAATTTAATCATTCCATATACAAAAGCGTTATATAGAATATTGTAAATATATTCCAAATAATTTATTTATTTTAGAAATAAACTGATACATATTGCCATATCGAATATTGTAATATTTAATTTAGTCCGATGAGTGATCATGACATGCTTTTGCCATTTTACAAATGAAACAAAGTTATTATTGCATAAATTTGTGTATAAAAAGTTACATTCTTTTTTTCCTTGATTTTAAATTCTAATTAGTTTTATCCTAATCGAAATTATTTGAGATTAACAAAAATTAGATTACCTAAATCAAAATCAAAGCAATAAATATGAAATAATAAGAATTTGAAAAGTATTGTCAAATATTAGATTTGATAAGAGAAAGATTTTTGTATTAAAAATTAATGAAAAGATTTGCAAGAGAGGGAAGGTTTTCCTTATTGAGGAAAATAACAAAAAATCTTTGATTGGCATGGGAATTGAACCTTAGCTATTCTATGTACTTGTGTAATATAATCATCAAATGCCTCACCGCCCGGCCAAAGACACCTTCTGTGTTGAATATGTGCACCAAAATTTATATATTCTATTTTCGAAAAAAGTCGCAGGGGCAAACATAGAGACAACCGCCAACGTCGCGGGGGCGACCGCCACCCCCAGCCCCCGGTAGCTCCGCCTCTGCTTGATGGTGCAGACTGCGGCTGCTAATTCAAGGTTGTACGTCAGATAGTTTTTCTCCTATAGGTTTAGCTCTTGCAATGACCTTCTCATGCTGTATGAGAACACACCCTAGGCCATTTTTGGAAGCATTGTTGTAAATTACAAACACTGAAGGGATTGTTAAGATCAGTGCCCAAGGAATTCTTTTCTTCAATTCTTGAAAACTTTATTCACATCTATCTATTCAGTGAAAAAGTGTACTCTTTTGAGTCAACTAAGTTAAAGTTGAAGCAATTCGAGAAAATTCTTTGGCAAAACGTCGGTAGCATTTGTTCATTCCAAGAAAACTTCATATTTCAGTCACATTAGTGGGTCTTCACTAGTTCATTACTGCTTCTACCTTACTTGAGTCTACTAATATTCCTTCCTTGGTTACTATGTGACCAAGGAAGTTAACCTGATCGAGCCAAAACTCACATTTGGAGAGTTGGGTGTACAATTTTTCTTCTCTTAATTTCTAAAAGATTAGGTTAAGGTATTCTTCGTGTTCCTCTATATCCTTTGAATCAATTAGGATATCGTCGATGAATATGGCGAAAAATTTGTCAATTTATTGTTGAAAGGCTCAATTCATTAGATTCATGAACGTTGCAGGTGCAGTTGTAAGCCCGAACATCATTATCATTACTAAAAATTCGTAACGGTCGTGCATGGCACTGAATGCAGTGATTGGTAAGTCCTCATTCCTTATCTTCAACTAGTGGTGTCCAGTCCTCAGATCAATTTTCGAAAATACAGCTACTCCCTCAAGTTGGTCAAATAGATCATTGATTCTTGACAGAGGATACTTATTTTTTATCGCAACCTTGCTGAGTTCCCAATGCTCAATGCATAATCTTAGTGCATGACCCGTTCTATAGGCACATCAATCACAGAAGAAATGAAGCTAAAGGGATTTTTGCAAGAACTTAAAAGTACCAAACTTGTTCATCAAATTCGGGGAGGAATCACCAATCCTAGAACTGGAAAGAAGAGACTCTCTACGTGAAGAACTAAGCACGGGAGTGTTGAGTTATTGGAGACGGAGTGTAGCGACAGGAGAATTACTTTGAGATGTGGGACGCTAGCTTGTAATACCCATCAAACAAAAGAGAATCTGCAGGGAGTGGTTTATTTGTATTCTTTTGAGTGCTTTTATGAATTTGTGAATTCATTAGTTAGTTTTGCGCGCTTGTACATATTAAAAACTCTTTTGTTCTAGCAGATTGGTTTTGTAAGTGAAGGGCACGTGGTTTCGGAATTTTCCACATTAAGATAATTATGTTTGCTATCTTTACATTATGCTACCAATTCGCTACGCACTGCTCGGACTTCGTTAGATAGATACATCGTGTTTAGTGTTGTACTGACTTCGCTGGATTCATCCTATCACTAAAAACAACTAGAAAATTTCAATATTTTCTTTGCTTATTTATGTTATTCTATTTTTATTGTAATTCTCGTTTATTTGTATCGTCTTCTATTGCTCATATGCCTATTCCCTCGATGGTTCTCCGCTTGCTCATATTTCGTTCTATTTTCTGTGGTCGGGCACAATAAATGGTGCTTCTCTTTCGTCTTAGTGTACAATCTAGGATACCTGCGAGTACACACGATTGTTCTTATCTGATTCTATGCGATTGGTGGTTAGTTTTCTCGTATATAGCTCAATACAGTCAGTTTTTACTTGGCCTATGTCATCGGTGTTTAATGTTTCACGTTTATAGGTCATAAGTTACATAGTCATAGGTCCTTGGTTTAGAAAATTTTCTATTAATAGTTGTTGTTATGTTTATATTCCATCTTTGGTACAAGATTTGTACATAGAAATAAAAAGGACGTAGAAGAAATTTTACGATGAAATTGTTTTTTTTCTCATATTCGTTCGAATAAACTGTTGTTTCCTTTTTTTTTATGTGATTTGAAAATTTCCTTTCACACTAGTACAGAAATACTCATTCTGCAACGGTTATTTTGACATTTAACAACGGTTCCGCGGACGTTGCGTATCAAGGGGTTGCAGAAAGTCAGGACATTTAGCAACGGTTCTAAACCGTTGCTAAATGTCCATATTAGGCAACGACTTTTCACATGTAACCGTTGCTAAATGTCTACATTCTGCAACGGTTTATAATAAACCGTTGCTGAAAACATGTTTTTGGCAACGGTTTTATTGGAACCGTTGTGGATAATTTTTTTTTTTTAAATAGAACTTCACTGGCAATGGTATACCCCACATTTTTGCATTATATTACAAGATCAATACCTGCATTAACACTACTACTATAATTCATTAACTACATCCACTACCATATTAAAATCAAATCTACAATATTTCATTACACCATATTGCACAAAGCATCAAAATACCCACAAAACATCCAACGATCTAAGGCTAACCTAAATCAAATCCACTACCATATTAAAATCAAATCCACAATTCACTACACCATATTACACAAAGCATCAAAATACCACAAAACATCCGACGATCTAACGCCAACCTAAAACCTAAATCGTATTTCCAAAAAAAAAAATAATAATAATAATAACAAGACCAAGCTAAATCGCCAAACTATTACATGTCATACAAAAAGTATTCAACCCATAAATTTCGAACCTCATCGATTTGCTCTTGTGCATATGATTCTTCTCCAAAACTCACCTACAAAAGATTAAATGAATACCACGGTTAGTTCATTAGTTTAAAACAAGTTGATGAAGTATGTACTAAAGAATTCTTTATTATAGTTTGATGATTTATGGATGTATACCTAGTCCAATGAATGGTTCGCATGATGATGTCTCACAAACTCCAACATGTACCGCATCACATAATATCCGCATTCACTACCACCAGGTTGTTTTGGATACTAGCATTACATATATACTTAATGTCATTAGTAATGAGATTAAAAATACATGTGAAGTAATTAACACACTTTTTTGTATTTATATACCATAGGATATTTCCACTGCAAATTGCGCCCTCGCCTCTGACCTCCTTGCATATGATGGAGTCTGAAAGCCCTACAATATCAAGAAACATATAACGATTCAACGGAAATTTATTCTAAGAAGACCTTTTTGCACTGCTTATTCATAATTACTTACATATCCAACCTTATTTTCTTAAGTTTACTAGTACTGTATGTAATTATATCAAGATTATATCAAGATTCACCTTATTTTCTTAAGTTTACTATTACTGTATGTAATTAATTATTGATGTAGTATATCATTTGTTTATTCCCTTCACATTTAACAACCCCGTGGAGATAGAGTTGTAATGGTATAAACTACTACTACACCGTTTATATGCGGTGGAATATTCCAACCGGAAGGTAAAATGGAATGGGAGGAAAAAGATGATTTACCTCGAAAAATGGAGGAATTTGCTTTAAAAAATGATTGAGAGGGTGTTAGCGGATAAATTTTAATATATTTTTATGAGTAGGAAGAGAGAGAATGAGAGGGTTTTAGCGGATGAGTTTTAATGTATTTTTATGAGTAGGAAGAGAGAATTAGTGGAGTTGGATGGTGGAGATTTAATGAGTTGAGAGATAAATGGATGTGATTTGTTTGATCAAATTTGAAATTTGAAAAAAATGCATTAAAATGCATTTTTGTTTCCATGCTAACACAACCTGAGTGGAGGTAGATGGTAGAGATTTAATGAGTAGAGAGATAAATGAATGTGATTTGTTTGAATAAATTTGAATTTGAAAAAGAATGAATTAAAATGCATTTTGATGTGTATGCTAACATGCACTGAATTTGCTGGAGTTTAGGGAGAATATCAGAGAAGAAGGGTTCGTTGGGAGAAATTTTGTGAAGACAGATGTACTCACGTAAATTTATTTTTTCAAGACTAAGAGAGGAATTCTCCCTCCGATCGAATCGAAGATAAAGTTGTATCTTTACGGATAAAATTTATATCCTAAGTTTGGGTTTTTGAGTGAGTCCACTTAATTTTCGCCCTCCAAAAGTGATCTTTACAGATTAAAATTTCTTCTACTTTTCTTGTAGTAATCTATTGTCATGTTATTCGATTTTTTCTTCCTCTCGAGATATAGTCCACTTTCTTTATTGTTAGTGTATTAAATATTTTAATTTCCTAATAGATCCTTATTTAATATTTTTTATTGTTGATCAAAATAAATTAATTATCATTGTTTATGTAGGGATACAAGCATGTGAAAAGTGCAAATAAATGCTCTTTTTTAATAGATAAATGTTATCTTTTAAATAAAATTAATTACATTAAATTGCCATCGATCGTTTAATGTAGGGATACAAGTGAAAAAAATGCAAATAAATACATATTTTTAATAAAATTAATTACAATTTTTACTGAATCCAAAAATAAAAATATAACCATCTTTACGATGCATGCACGGATTTATTATCTTTCATTCTTTTACCTTCATCAAGTAAAAATATTCAATGTCGATAATAGAGGCAACAAAAAAATTGTAAAGGCAGATGTATGCATTTTCATTTCCTTTCATGGTGAAAATTTCCTTACAATCGATGATAATATAAAAAATCAAATGAAAAACCCTATAAGTCCGTGGGTGGCTCTATTGCCTCAACAATATTTTAAAACTCTTTGATTTTACATTTAGATTTTTAAATTTTGTATGCATGTTTAATATATGTAGCTGTATACATAATTTTCTAGCATGTAATTTCCTTTTTTTTCTTTGGGTACTCCTTTTTTTTCTTTTTATTAATGGTTTTTTCTAACTCAACACTTAAGTTTAGTTTGATTTCTCTATTTTTGATAAAGTCGTCAGAGTGTACGTCATGAGGTTTAGTTTGATTTCTCTATTTTTGATATGCTTGTGTGCTCCCATCCGCGAATTATCAACAACATAATTAGAGAATGCAGAGTTTAACAGAAAGTTAAGTTACATACCACACAGTTTTCTTCATCTTTCAAGAATGATAAGTACTTAAGTTACATGTACCTAACTAAGTGCATGGGTGGTTGGTGATTAAATTATAATTCAAAGGATTTTAAGTTGCTGTGAGTATTAGTTACATTGAATCATTTTGTCAAACACTTTGTGGGCAAAAATGGGGTGGTTCATTAGGGAAAAATTGGCACAATAAACTCGAAACTCATGCTACAAATCGTAAATATTCAAGCTCAATATGCATATTAACACACAAAATAGCAAAATAAAACCCAAAAAAAGAGAGCATACTATGTACTATACCCATTTTCGTCCACATTGTAAGAGGGCAAAAGAGGTGAGTTTTACCTTGAATCTCTTTGGAAAAATATGCCTGAATCTTGCTTCCTTATTACTAGAATGAGATGATAATTGAGTTAGTCCTTCCACATTGCTAGATAGGTGATATTAGATACCGTTGCAGAAGCCAACCAGCCGCGGGTGGAGCAAGAAAAGAATGCCGATTTCGATCGAGTACAGAGATGGAGAATAATTCGTTCGATCTAGTTCAAGCCGTTGTCCACTGTGGTGCTCTATTGATGGTGTTATTTAGCTGGCCGAACATAGACCTTAGACGAGAAAAGAGAAGTCTGAGAATGGAGAGAAGAAGGGGATCTGAAATAACTCAACGTATAAATCAGCCGTGTGGAATGGACAACGGTTCTTTTGCAACCGTTGCAGAATATATACTTTCAGCAACGGTTCAAATATAGAACTGTTGCTGAAAGTATATATTCTACAACGGTTTTGGTTTTAACCATTGCAGATTGCCTTTAGTTGAATATTTAGCAACGGTTTAAAATTCAACTGTTGCAGAATACCTTTGTATTATTCCAACTTTTTTACAAAAATACCACCGCATGGCTTTTCCACAGCGGCTCTCCCAATAACCGTTGCAGAATGCGTAGTATAAAAGGCACTTTTTGTACTAGTGTAGGGTAAAAAAGGTTTTGTGGAATTTTGTTTAAAGGTATCTTCTCAAGCCATCTTAATTTATATGAACAATGCTAAACATACATAATGTTTACCATAATAGATGACATATTAGAAGTGAAAGTCTTATTTTATCCTTAATGATTATATAATTTCTATAAGGAAGAGTAATGGTGATATAATCATTGTACCTAATTATGTTACTCTTTATATAACTCTCTATGTCTTTGTAGCAAGGCCGCAATTTATACATCTTGGCATCATACCCTAGCCAAAAATTAAGTCATTGAAAAAGTGGAGTAAATACGAGGGAGGAAGGGAGGGAGAGGGGGGAGAATTATTGTTCTGTGATTATGTTACAGAGTAGTTTCATGATAGGAAGAATGATTGCCATAAGTAAAATGGCAATTTGCGCCTCAACCGAGCACTCAAGAAACAATGCTATCTTCGTTTCATGAAGCTTCTTTGATTAGATTTTTGTGTAGGTTCTCTTTAGTAAATCTATCCAACTATATCTAATAAGGTGTGTGCCTAAGATACATTCTTTATGTAATTAGTCTTCATGTTTATTCCATATTCAATTAAAATGTGAATTGAACTTATTTTTTGTCACATTAGTATGAACTTATTCAAATTCTTATCGAATTTTGTTTTAGGAAATTGGGATGTGGGTTGACCGGAAGACATTATTGAGGAAAAACAAAAACATGGAAAGGAGAAAGTATATAGGGTGATAGGGGTTGATTTTTAATGGTTTTTAAAGATTTTTAATGTAAATGAAGAGAGAGAATGTGTGGAGTTAAATAATGGAGATTTATGGATGTGATATGATATGTGGATATGATTGATTTAGGGTAAAGAAAGAATAAATAAAAAAGTGGTAAAAAGTGATAAAAATTTTTAAAAAGGGTTGCCTAACACCCTTATAATTGTCCTGCTTGCATGGATGCCACGTCAAGATTAGAAATGATAATGCGATTTATATAAAGATAACTTTATTCATTACGAAATAGGGCATAATATTCATGATATTACATTTCGGACAAACACAATTTAATTTGTACTTTCATAGACGAAATTTATACTATGTTAATGGGAAGTTGAGTAACATCTTCATTGTAGTCATAGTCAGTGTGAATACCTACAAGGCATTTGGTACGAGTGTCGAGCATTTCCTTATGAGTGGTGGTCATCTCGCATTTATATAGTGTCGAGACCACAAACGGTTTATTGATACCCAACAAAATTAGTATTGGTCGGGCTGGATTGTCCATGCCTCGATATTAATGATGAGATATTATTGCTCCATCACCTTAAAAAATTATAAAAGTTTATGAATAAAACTACTGCCTCCATCTCAAAAATATAATCCACTATTCCTTTTCCGTCCTCCGTCCCAAAATATAAGTCACATTCCTTTTAAAGATGTAGTTAAAATATTACTTCTCTTTTATGCCCCAATTTAATATACATTGTTATCATCAAAATAGAGTAGTTGAAATAAAACATTTAATAAATAAGAGTGCATATTAGGAAAATAATCTTGAATTACACTTTTTCAATGCCATTAATTGTATTTTTCTTAATCTGTGTAAAGATAAGAAAATTGCTATAATTTTGGAACGAGATAGTATTTAGTGAGCAAAGTCGGTGCAGGTAGATCAAGTGTTGTACTATAAATAAATAAAATAAAAAATCTCGACCATCTCTTTAGTTTCGTGCAAATGGAGGTTTAGTTCTGTGTGAATGGAGGCAGATTTCACTACTAAAAAGCTGTTGATTACCGACGGAATATTTCCTTTCGACGAAAAAGTAAAAATCGTCGAAAATCTCCGACAGAAGACTAAAAATCGTCGGAACTCTCTGACCAACGAGGATGATGTCGGTAATTACCGACAGTCACAATAAATCGTAGGAAATTTCCGATGGGAAGTGATGTCAAAGATTTCTAATGGCCGGGTGCTTGGCGTTGGAAATTTCCGATAGCAAAGCAAGGCGTCAGACATTTCCGATGGCGAGACCATCCGTCGAAAAATATTGACGGACTTGATGTTACCGTTGGTAAATCGACAACCTCAACTAATCTGTCCGTAATTTCTGACAACATCAACTAATCCGTCAGTAATTTCCGATGGAATGGATTTGTCATCGGAAATTTCCGATAGCTTTGTAAATATGGTCGGTAAAGTTTGTTTTTGTTTTGGATTGGAATATGAATAATTTTGTAAGAGTGACTTTATTAGAACATTATTTTCCATGGAAATGATTTTTCATGTCAGTTACTTGATTGTAAAATTTTCCACGGAAAATTTCGCAATCAAACAACCAACTTGGAAAATAATTTCCAAGATTCCATATTTTTCATGGAAAATCATGGCAATCAAACAAACCCTAAAATATATTCTTCATTTCATTCATGGAATAAGTATAATTGTAATTGTTTTCAGCATAAAATATCCTTCTCATTCCATTGGAAATAAAAAATTTTACATAGTCATCCAATAATAAATATAAATAATATAAAATATAAACTTTAATAATTGCTATAAGAATAACTTTAACTAATTTATTAATTTTAAAATCAAGGTCAATATGACTCTAAGGCTTAAAATACATTTGTTTGTTCCGGATAAAAAGAAAACAAAAACACATTTGCTTGAATCATTGAGATGGTTAAATTAAAAATAATATATTTACATGTAATTATTAATATTAAATTAAATTGAAAATGAACCATATTTGAACTAAAAAACATAAAATTCACTAGATAATTCAATAACCTTTTAATTTATTTTAATTTCTCTAATACAGACCCCATTATTTTTAATTTTGAAAATGGATTTGAAAATTTTACTTTAAATTACAATAATAGTTTAATATGCAAAAAGAAGTAAATTTATTTATTTATATTTCACATTGGGAAAACTTAAAACAATAGAATGCAGATGATATTGAATACAAACATAAATAATACTATTTTTAATTAAATAGTATTTTTAATGTATACAATGTTTTTCTTCGAGAGATAAGGCCCATGACGTTCCCCTCATATTTTTTAAATTTGTTTATTACTTTAACAATAAACTTGTATCTCGAGTTTAAATTTTCGAGTCAATATACTTTCACAGAAAAAATATATATAATGTTTGACTATTTTAGTAAATTACGTTTATTAAGAAAGATGTATACAATATTTTAATAAATATAAATTAATTTTTAAATTAAAAAACTACTAAAAAATATACTATAGAGACAACAAGTAAACAAGAAAGAAGGCTTAATTAAATAGCATCCTAATATATACAATATTTTACTAAAAATAAATCAATTTTTAAATTAGAAAACTATAGAAAAGAATATAAGAAATACATTACAAATGACACATATGATTGGGACCTCAATCCTTAACGGCGATGTGCCAAGGCCGAAGCCCAGCTTGGGCAATTTCATAAGGCAATTAACATGTAGGATATAATGAAAGATTGGGCGGTTTGGGTTGGCCTGCAGGTTGCCTGTACAGGTTGAGTAGGTTCATGGCTAAGGCAAAGACATGAAAATATTTTTTTTCAATATTGTGGTGTCCGTTTGAAATGTCCGATGGGTTATCTGCCGTCGAAAATTACTGACGGACTATATATAGTCCATCGAAAATTTCCGACGAATTATACGCATATGTTGGAAATTATTGACGAAAAAAGTCATTGAAAATTATTCTGAAAGCATAATTCTGTCGGTAATTACCGACAAGGCAATCATCGACTCACATTTTGACGATCTCCCACCAGTCAGTAATCGCTTTTTCCAATGGATTTATTACTATTACCTACGGATTTGGCTATCAGTAATAGTCTTTGTTTTAGCAGTGTTTGTTTTTTGTGAATGGTCAAGTGACTTTGGACCCCTTTGGAGCATAAGGCATGTAAAGGAGTCATGCGGCCTACAATATGGTATATTTCTTGTTGCTTATTATTATTATTGCATGTGGACCTCAGCTAATGTGGCACATGATATGCCAAATACAATTGATGTACCACATCACGTCATGGTGTGCTATAGTGTGGATCCTAGTGGACACCGTATCATTTTTGTCATTAATGATGTGGTCAACCCAAGTATCATGGCTTTGTTTAGAGCAAAATTCATGACTTACTGAAAATGGTTAATGCACTAGAAATTATTAAATGAATTACAGATAATAGGCAATGCATTACATATAATATGTCATTCATTACAAATGATCCGCAGTGAATTATAGGAAATATGTAATAAATTAGAAATGGATTACAAATGATGTATAATGTATTATAGATAATCTTTCATGAATTAAGAGGAATATATGATGTTTTATAGAACATGTGTAATACATTGTAGATAATATGTGATGAATTACAAAGAATATGTCACTCATTACGCACAGAGTGTAATATACATTAATTAAATTAATGCCCCGTCAGGCTATAATTTAAAAGTATTTTAAACACTTTTTCTCTCTACTAAATCAATCACATCCACATATCTCATCACATCCACAAATATCAACCACTCAATTCCAATCATTCTCTCTCCTCTTTTACATTAAAAACTTTTAAAAACTATTCTAATATATTCCCTATCACCTTATAAATGGCCAAACTGCAAAATTATACGAGATAATTAAAAAAATAACTTTTAAAGTGAAAATGAAGAAATGTATTAGGAATTAGATTAAAAAAATTAAAAATCACAACATGTGTGATACCCATTAGTTATTAATTTAACTAGTATCTGACCCGTGCGTTGCACGGGATGAAAATATTCCAAGAGTACGTCAGATCCGATGGGAAAAAATAATTTAAGTAACATGCATTAGATGAATTATAGTTGAAATAATTTTAAAAAATAATGTTGGACAATTAATATAAAATATTTAAGATACGTCTCACGTTAGATATAAAAATAGAGCTGAACAATATTGTGTGATAATCGAACTAAAACAATTATAAGGTAAAGAGCATCAGATGGAAGTGTATTTGAATGCGTGGACTAACATTGTGGTGATATGCATCAAAACTAAATAAATATTATGAATCATAAAAATCATTTTATATTTTGAAATACTTCTTTAAACACTATATTCATTGTTTAATTTTCCAATTTACTATCACTGTCACAAATCAAAATCATCAGCGACTCTCATTAATAACTCCGGAGACAGCAATATCCAATTGTCCATGGCTAAATATCGGCCTCCTCAAATAAATGTCAACATTAGAATCAATTGTACTGACTCTTGTTGATCATCATCATATAAGAAACAAATAAAAGGTAACTCGCTCCGTTGGAACTTAAACGGTAATCATGGATTAGTTGAAGTCAACGTCATTCTAGGAATGAATATTTTGTGACCTACATTGCATCAAAAATAATTTTGCCTCAACCACGTGTTCCCAAGTCTTGTGATGATTAATCGGGTTCCACTGCATAAACCCACTAAACGATTAATGTTTTCCAACAAAAGTACAGGAATGCCGACTTTTACTTTTAGTTTATGATTTGACACCAGAACACTGAATAGCATTCAAACATTTCAGTTCATCGACAGTTAAGCATAGACATGTGTACCTCAACAATCATCTTCTTTTCCACTTCTTACACCTCAAGTATTACCAGTCATCCTTCAATTCAATTTGCAAAATGGTTGCAACAATACAAAATGAATTGTAATTATCAAATTAATCCTAAAACATTTTAATTTTTTTTAATAGAATAAATGATTCTGAAAACTGACAATAACTTAATGAAGTTTGTTAATTTAAAAATGATTTATAAAGCTACCATCCATATTTCGGATTTTATATCTTAATGGTTAATTCTAATCATCTTGTTAATTAATATAATAGATTAACTAAAAATATAACAATATAATCTCTTAATTAGAAATTAATAATAATTTTTCTGATTATATACATTGTTTTAAATTAAAAAGTTAACAATTGTTCTAAAAAATTTATAATTGATTTCTTATTGTACTTTCATTTTCAACATCCTTGGAGTTTTTTGAGATAACACAAACTTTTAACGGAAACGCACAATCAATAATCTTGTTCATTGTCGAGAACCACAAATGCGTACTTTAACCTCATATTATGCACAAATTATGAGGCCACTATAAGATTTTCATTCATTGTTATTAATTAAAAAATTAAACTAAAGGGAAACCGGTCATTACGGGGCCGACTATGAGATTTTCAGCCATTCAATATTAAATTAAAGCCACTAAAGTGTACGTACTTTAACCTTGAATTTGTCTTGCATTGTGAAACCACTATGGAATTTTCATCCATTATTATTAATTTAAAAATTATTAGTAAACTAAAGGGAAACCGCACCAATTCCCTCAAGTAGCCATTGCCTATAACTTGTAGATATTTAATAATAATTAATATTTTATAGAGTCGTACGCACACTCTTTTTTTTTTATAACTGCAAAATGTGGGATTTTTTTTTTAAATAGCATATAAATTATCACATTATCTAAACTTTTGGAAGGGAAGTTGAGAATTTGATTTTTGAAGGACTTCCAAAATAAATATTTCTCAAACCAGAAAGATTCAATTAACTTGACATGAAGTTAGTTATGTGCTACATTAATTCTTAAAATAGTATTATAATTCTGAATAATTAATATTATGTTTTATCTAAAGAAATAAAAAAATCGTGATTTTTTTATATTAGGAGTGTACAGATGTTTTCATATGTGTAATTCTGCACATATATTAACCCGTATTACCATATTTGTAGATGTGTATTACCATATATGGATTCTGCTATATACTAAACCACATAAAAAATTTAATAAAAAATAAGTTCCACGTTTCTTTTAAATTAATTTTTGTTTGAAAAATAAGTAAAGGGTCCAATCTAATTTCTAGTTTTAATTTTACACGTTTATTTTTATTTTTATGGAAAAAATTAATGAACTGTGATTTTTTTATCATAACAAAATTCAATCCTATCGAAATTTATAATTTTAATTAATTTTCATTTATTACCTAATTATTTATAACAATAATTAATTATTTGTAAAATCAATTAATAGGCCTAATCTAATTTTTGTAATCTATACTACTATTAAAAGTCTAGAAAGGATGGGAAATATTTTTTTCCATTTTTACCCTCACATTTTAAATTAAATTACATTTGCATCATACCTTGAAATTATTAAACACCGCTTTCAATTGCCCTTTTAAATTGTATCTATGAACAATTTTTATTTTTAAAAAACATTTTGACACTAACATAAAATGATTTTTTTGTCACTCTATTTTCCATTTTCTCATTGCTTGTATTCTTTTTTGGTTTATCATTCATTATTTTTCCTCTAAGTTTTGATGATAGCTTCCAGGGATCGATCTAGGGATTGGGGCAAACATATGTAGTAATCGGCCCAAGTTTGTTTTTTATTTTTATTTTTTTGAAATTTTATATAGAAAAAATTTGTACAATATAATCTTTGTCAGTTAATTATTTTATTTATTACGGACCGTATCATTAAAATTTCTAAATCTGAGTGAAATTATTAATTTTAATTAATTTTTAGTTTCTAATAATAATAATAATAATCATCATCATCATCATAGTATTATTATTATTATTATTATTATTATTATTATTATTATTATTTGTCACTACACTCTAAGTTACACCTTTAAATTTCATTTTATGTATGCCAAATTTATTATTATTTATACATATACACTTTTTCCATAT
This sequence comes from Jasminum sambac, assembly GCA_018223645.1. Taxonomy (NCBI): domain Eukaryota; kingdom Viridiplantae; phylum Streptophyta; class Magnoliopsida; order Lamiales; family Oleaceae; genus Jasminum; species Jasminum sambac. The sequence goes on from CP073649.1 coordinate 16,712,196, forward strand.
TCCATACATGTATATGTAATTAGACACGATTTTCCTTTTTTATTTTACACGATTTTATTTTTTTATTTTTACACAAATTTCCATTTTTATTAAACACAATTTTTCTTTCCTGATATATAGCAATGCTGAAAAAAAGGAAATAAATCTTTTGTTTTAGGCGGGAAAGTGTGTGCAAAAACACACACTGGTGGATCGGCTTTTATATATTAGTATAGATTAAATGTTCAAACTACGAAATTATAAGAAAAGGGGGAAAAGAATGTTTAAAATAAAAATGAAAAAATGTATACAGAATTATAGGAAAAATATTAAATTGAAAATCAATGCATTCCACAAAGTGTGCAATTATAGTTATACATTCAATAGAGTTTGCAAGACATTCCATAGAGTTTGCAAGACATTACACAGAGTGTATAATGTATATTAATTAAATTAAAGGCCTAAGTGGGAAAATTATATGAAAAAATGAAATAAAAAATTGTTTAGCATGAAAATTACCAAAATCTATTAATAATTATATAAAAAAATTTAAAATATAAATTTAAAATCACAATATCTAGAATACATTAATTAATTAGATTAAAACGTTGAGCTACAAAATTATAATAAGACTAGGGGTGTCAACGTGCATTTCACATTACTTCGCATTTGTGTAACCTAGCGTGCAATAATATTGTGATTGAAGTGACAAATTTTGTGGCACCTCAAACAACCATTAACCTTATGTAATACGGACTGACAGTCCTAGTTTCTATATAACTTTGCAATTGAAGTGCCACTGGACTTCGGGGTGCAAAAGGATTCTTTATCATTGTTCGTTTAATCTTACATTCCTGCTGCAAGTTTAATTCGTCGTTGATAATTTTAATCCGGGAGAAAATCTATTCAATTTAAAGCGATAAGTTCGAGTTTCCACAGAGACGATATGGCCTTTAAATTCCGTATTTCACATGGCAACTGCAGGGACTCCAAATTATGATCAAACATTGAGATAATACTTTAAACGGCGGTCATTTTTGACCGCCATTTATTGTGGCTAAAAAGTATGAGATACGCGGCGGTAAAATTAACCGCCCTTTAAAGTCGAATACTTTAAATGGCTCCCTGATATACAGCGTCCTGGAACCGCCGTTTATTCTTGATTTTGACTGCCGCAAAAAGCCTCTTTTGTAGTAGCATGACTTGGCATCCATGTAAATAGGATAATTGTGCTTTCTACTTTCCCTCTTTTTGTTTTTCCTCAGTAGTATGTTCCGCCAAATCCCACGTCTCAATTTTCTGCAACAACATTCTATAAAAATTTGAATAAGTTAATACGAATGTAACAAAAAACACCTTCAAATCACATTTTAACTGAATATGGAACAAACATAAGGACCAATTACATAAATTAATAAAGTATCTTAGGTACACACCTTGTCAGATATAGTTGGATAGATTTACTAGGGAGAACCTAAACACAAATCTAATTGAAGAATGTAAACGAAACCTTTAAACAAAATCCCTCAAAACATACGAAGATACATAAATTGAGATGGTTTGAGAAGATACCTTTAAACAAAATTCCTCAAAACATTTTTCATCCATCTTGTTGAAAAACAAGAATTGAATAACTATCACAAAAAAGCTAGCTTCATACATTCATACATTCATCATGAGCATTCATGGTCACCATCAGACATAAGTTTCGATAATTTTTTTTTAACATTACCTTTATCAATTATCTTCTTCGACCATATCTTCTTAACTTGATAAAATATATCGATAACGAAAAGATTAGTACAATCTGTTGATCATAGATACAGGTTCTTCAATTATATTTTCATTCTCAATTATCTTCTTCAAAATGCACCAACGCCCATCAACATTAAATAGAAGATATGCATAGACAAAAACACAAAGCAAGTTTTTACTTCCAAACGATGGCCCCGAAAAATTAAAGAGCAAGAAGACCTCTGCTCTCTACATCAACGAGATATGCTTGGATCATGGTCAAACTGGAAGGCTCGTGATTACTCTCCATCATATTGATACCACGCATTTGATCTTGTTATAGTAGAGTACAAACAATTATGATAAGAATAAGATTCTCCATAGTTTGGGTAAGTCTGAAAGAACCTGTGTAAAATTTTTTTTTTTCCATTATTACTTCTGCTCAAAATAACGTATTTAGAAAATCAACCAGAATTTCGCTTTCCACATTTACAACGGCTAGTACTAATTGGTTTATGAAGAATTAAGGGTGTGTTTGATTGCAAAGCGAGAAAATGATTGGAAGAAAAATATTTTCCTGGTAAATAAATTCCGGGAAAAGGTTTTCCAGGAAAAATGATAGTTGTAGGTGTTTGATTGCATTAATTTGCAAGTTCGAAAATATTGTTGTTTTCCTTATTTTTTAATTTTTTTTAATGAAATTTGATTATTTTCTTTATCTTTATGGTTAAAGCACGCAAATTGTCCATTAAAAAAAAAAAGAATCAAAATTTTCCCAGGAAGACATAATCTAGCCAATTGGTAGGAATTGGAATTCCTTAAAAACAAGGAAAACAAGTCACGTGTGGAGAGAGAATGGAAAAGACTTTCCTGAAAATTTTGGCAATCAAACGCTCTCTTTTCCTGGAAAAAGTTCCAACTTTTTTCTTTTCCTGGAAAAAGATGCTAAATCAAACACACCCTAAGAGAGTTTAAAAATTGATCCACAAGTAGATTAGTTTCTTAAAGAGTTAATGGAAAAATAGGATACAAAGCTCATGAAAGAGTTCATGTGCATTGAAAACTGAAATGTGCAAGCTCATCGAGAAAGTTACCCTCCAATGACTACGAAAATAATGGACTTCTTTTTATAATAATATATTTGGAAAAGAATTTTTATTTCAAATTTTAAGCTTCAAAAAATCATGTTTAGTGCAATAGAGATGTTTGACTTAGTTACCTTCGATTAAGCACACTTAACTATATCGCCGAGTTGTTCTCGCCTCACTACCTTGTGGGATTGTGCCATGGCTGTAGTCAGACCCGGCTACAGTTCCGAAAAAATCGGAACCGAGGCAAAGCTATGTTATGCAGGATTCCAGGCTGGTTCTTGAATCGGCGGTTCCGATTTCAGAACTACAGGTTCACGGTTTTTATTTTTTATTTTTTAATTTATTTACACCTTAACCCCAACAAAAAATAATTTTTAAATAAGATAAGGCTTGAACTTGATCTTTTACGAGAAATGTTTTTGAGAGTTGAGAGAATGAGAGTTAAAACTTCAAAGTTGTGGTGTGAGTGTGAAATAAAAATAAAGGATGAGATGTATTTATAGATAATATATTAAAAATAAAAATGGAAATTGTGACCTTTCACTGTTTCTTATATTATGATTATTATTTTTTTTTTCGGTTCCGATTTGCAATTGAACCGGAACCGTACGGAAACCAGTTTTGTAACCCAAACCGGTCAATCTGGTTCCTATTCGGGTTTGACTAGTTCTGAACCGTTCGATTTCGGTTCAGAACCGAAACCGTGGCGAGTCTAGTTGCAGTGGTCTTCTAGAAACCTATTTTAAGTCCAAATTCATTAAAATAATAAATGAAATAAAAACAAATATAAAATAAAATAATTTAAAATGAATTTGCGTAATCGTAATGTGTTTTGAGCTGAGAAAATATGCAAAAAATAAAAAAGGCAACACTAAATTAAAAGAAAAAGAGGGGTTTATATCCAAAAGTTGGTTGAGTGGATATATATTTGTCTGTTGGTGGAAGCAATAGAACAAATTGTAGTTGGGTGCCACCACCAAGAAAATCCAATTCAAAATGGAAAAAGTGAAGTTGTAAGGACATCAAAAAATCTAGAGCACAAACAAAGGATGCCTGTGAGATTTTCATAGTGAAGAATTTGTGAACGTTTTCCTCTTATAAGCGAAAGAAGCCAGATAATCAACACCACAATTGTATTATAATTGCACAATTAATAATACAATTATTTGATGTTTCTGTTGAAATGTAGAATTATTGTAGAGGGACTAAAATAGATATTTGAGCAATAGTTAGGGACTAGTTAGCGACTTGTGATTTTTTAGTTTCTATACATAGCAGCCTTTGTAACTGTTTCATTCATGATAATACAAGCATATTTTCCTCTGATTTTCTACATGGTATCAAAGCCCAGATCAACAATTCTTAGTTAAACATCCAAACAATTTTGCTTTCCGACGAGCGGCCTTTGAGCCACTCGTCTAGCCATAAATTTTTCTCTGTTAATTCTTTATCATCTTTTTTTGTGTTTGTACCCTTTTATGTGAATATTTAACTCCTAGAACCGTAGCCAAATCTGAAAGAAACATTAAGAAAAACCCCCACATTGGGATTGTCGGCTTTCGTTTCCGATGTTTGGACAAGATTTTATTGTAACTTAAACCAAATTGACATCTCTTTGCTATAGCAAGAAAACCCTTGTCTGTCACTATGGAGAATTAGCTGAGGTCAAGCTTCTGGAGCTGGTGACAACCATTTGCAATTAATCTGAATCAGGCCTTCATCACCAACTAATGATAAGTTCCAAAGTGAAAGCTCTAGCTCTTAAAGAAAGGTAACTACAGCTACGATAGCAACTGCTCGTGGACGCTACTAGCTCATCTCCAGCAAGTCCAAACATCAGCGACCTCACGCTGGCGACCTCCTATTGCTGGCAACCTCTCGCCGACCCTTAGACACCAGAAAACCTACAATTGCAGTGCTGAAACCATGCATTTTTTCCAGGATTCTTCGTCTTTTTTCTTGAAAAGATTTGAACGACTGTATCTTGCCTCCGTGATACCTTGTCTCCCCTCTATACTTTACTCCAATGACCTCCTTTTACTCCGGTGATTGCTCTTTCTTTGGGAAAAGTGGTTGGTTCTTCATTGTTTGGGAGTGGTGTGTTTCAATCATGTTTCTTACCAACTGATGATAAGTTCCAAAGTGAAAGCTCTCTTAAAGAAAGGTAACCCTAGCTACGATAGCAACTGCTCGTGGACGCTACTAGCTCATCTCCGGCAAGTCCAAACATCAGCAACCTCACGCCGACGACCTCCTATTGCTGGCAACCTCTCGCCGACCCTTAGACACCAGAAAACCTACAATTGCAGTGCTGCAACCACGCATTTTTTCTAGGATTCTTCGTCTTTTTTCTGGAAAAGATTTGAACGACTGTATCTTGCCTCCGTGATACCTTGTCTCCCTCTATACTTTACTCCAATGACCTCCTTTTACTCCGGTGATTGCTCCTTCTTTGGGAAAAGTGGTTGGTTCTTCATTGTTTGGGAGTGGTGTGTTTCAATCATGTTTCTTCATCTGGATTATTTTTATAGGAAGATTGGGGATTTCATTTATTTGTGTTGTTATTATGGACTGCAGACTGTTCTTTCTTGTGAGCTACAGATTTTTTAGTGTTTAATGTTTTATTTTGGGATATTATTAAGGTTTATGATGTGTCGGGTTTGATATTTGGTGTTGGGTTTATATATGTTTTCGATTGATTGTGTTTAAGATGGTGATTGCGTCTTTTTCATTTCGAGTTAGTTTGTTGGGCTGGTGTTATGACTGGGCTCATTGTTAAGGTGTTCACTATCCAATTATAATTTAGTCATTAAAATTTTTGAAATTTACAAGATGGTCCCTCAATTTTCCAAAAAGCTCATTCAAGATTCTATCTTTCAAATTTACATTCCAGTCCCTAAACTTTGAAACTTTTGAATATTTAGTCCTTAACCTTTTCTTTGAAATTATCATTTCAGTCCTACATCTTTTGAAATTACATTTCAGCTCATATCCTTCTTCAATTTGAGCGATTTGACCTCTAAACTTTCAGTTCCTTTTTATAGTCACCTATGTTTCTTAGGTGTTGTAGTCTTTTATTCATAAATCTAGTTTCTCTTATTGACCTTGATGATCAAGCGATTTATTATCTATTGGATTTGCGTCTCTTTGTTTGGTTGTATTATTTGGTGTCGGGAGTAAGGGTTTCGTATTATTACGGGCTATGGACGAAGTCCAGTTGATCCTTCATAGTTGACATCAACTCAAGAAGACTATTAGAATTGGGAGAAAGGGAGAGAACTTGGCGAGCTAATTGGAATTACAATTCAAAAGTCTCTTTGCACTAGTACAAAAAGGGGGAAAGGGTTGGCGGTTCTAGAAACGCCACCAAAACAGGAGACACCCAATGCCTTTTGAAAGCGGGTGGCGGTTCCTAAAACTCCACCCAAAATCTTTATTTATTATTTTTTTTTTTTTACATAGAAAGGGTGGTGGTTCTTTATTAAGAACCGCCACCTATTGTAACTTAGGGTGGCGGTTCTTAATAAAGAACCGCAAACCCTTTCTATGTTTGTTTTTTATTATAAAGGGTGGCGGTTGTTGGAGAAGAACCGCCACCATTTTTTTGAAATATTATTCTCAAACTACTTTGTTATTAATTTATATTTATATAAAATAAATATTAATTTATTTATTACATAGTGTGACGTAGATCTCAAAGATGTACGAACACATAATTGCAACTAAGAACGAAATAATTTTTTCAAAGTCAATCGCCTCAAATTACAACCAACCAAAGCTGATCTTAAATAATGAGAAATAAAACTCTAAGATACGCAACTGGGGCCTTATGGGCGAAATAAAACAACTGAATAACGAAAATACGAAACTATGAAATGAAAAACTAAAAACTGCATTTTGAGGCCCTAAACAACTTCAGATGGGCCTGAAACATGGGGTCATAGCATTAGCAGTGAAGATCGTAGATCTCGTTGCGACGATTCCGGAAAGGTGTGGTTGGTTGAAAATAGACACCGTATGTGAAAGTTATGGCCATTTCAGTTTCCAAGCCCAAAAATGCCCGAATATGCATACTAAAAAACATAAATGACAAATTATACCCAATAAATACAACACATTATCACAATATATAATATAATAATACACAAAAAAAACCATAAAATCAAGATTTAATTACAACAAGAAAAAAAAAAACATAAAATCAAGATTTAATTACAACAAGAATCTAAATTAGGGGATGTTAACTTTCTAAAAATATAGGGTTATACTAAAAACATAAATGAAAAATTATACCAAACAAATAGAACACATTATCACAATGTATAATGTAACATAACAAAAATAAAATAAAATAAAATAAAATCAAGATTTAATTACAAAAAGAACCTAAATTAGCGGATGTTAACTTTCTAACCTTAAAAATATGGCTCCAAATTGATAGAGGAAGAAGACCTTGCTTCAATTGTGGCTCCAAATTATCAAGACATTGCAAGAAAATTCAATTTCAAGAAAAACCTAGAATTTGGGGAAATTTGGGGATGTTAACATTTTAACATTAAAAATATGGAAATTTGGGACCAATAAATAGAGAAACACTACCTCGCTTGAAATGTGGATCCAATTTGTGAAGAAATTGTAGTAATTTGGTTCCAATTCGCTTGAACATTCGAAAATTTTCAAGACGAAGGAGGAGGGAAAGCGAGAAATGAAGGTGATTTTGCTTCTGGTTGGATTATAACACACTTTAGGAGGTGGTTCTTGGTCAGAACCACCACCTGTTCTTTGAAGAAATGGTGGCGATTGTTGCCAAGAACCACCACCCTATGTTAAATTTTCTTTTTTTTTAAAAAACCAATTCTGGGTGACGGTTTTTTCCTAACAATCGCCACCCAATGGACGACATCCAAGATCTCTTTTGTACTAGTATTGTATCATTTCAAAGTTGATGTTGTGTGGATGCATCAACTTGAAGGGGAGTGTTGAAATGTAGAAGTATTGTAGAGAGACTAAAATAGATATTTGAGCAATAGTTAGGGACGATTAGCAATTTGTGATTTTTTTAGTAGGCTTTGTGACCTTTTCATTCATGATAATACAAGCATATTTTCCTATCGTTTTCTATAGTTTCACCATCCCTTAAAAAGTGAATTATGATAGTTGTTGTGTTAAATCCCACACCGCAAGTGTACGGATCGCGTAAATAATAAAGAGGACTTTAGAGTCCGGATGTCGTACCCACGAGGACTAAATTATTCCCACATTCACGCTAGCTAACCTTAAACGAAAAGAATAAGTTGAGATCAATTAATTCCTAGACTTGCAAAAATTGAATTACTAAATTAAATTGTGAAATTTAAAACTAAAGATTACGAACTAAATTGGACCAAATTAAAAGATTGAATTTTTATGGGTTAAATTAAGTATGAAACAACTAGCATTAAGCTTTTGAATCCACTTTTCAATTAGTTTTCCCCCGGGATTATTAGTTTGGCAACGAAAGTTAGTTTTGATGATTCAATTCACAAAATTTATTGAATAATCTTTCTCAAGTAAGATTCAATCAGTTTATATGACGTGTTAACTATATCTTTATGATAACAATGACATAAAAACGCATTAAAAACACAACAATTGCATAAAATATCGTACAAAGCACAGAGGTATTCTCATCCCCTATAGGACTCTGTGATTTTTAATAAGGGTCTAATCTATTCATGATTTCTCAATTAATAAATAGATCACAAATCAACTTTGACCACAAGTTGTAAAAGAAAGCACAATTATATTGAAAACTCAAAACCGAACATTCATCTTAGCATAAGAATTATCAAAACATCAAATTAACAATCCAGAATTAAACTAAAATCAAAGTATCATCTCAACCCTAATGCTATGAAAAGTTTAGCCTTACATGCTGCAAAGAACAGAAAAAAAAAAAGAAGAGAAAGCCATAACCGAATTAATATTATGTTCTTGAATTTGAATCTTCAATTTTTTGCGTTTCCTCCAATTTTCTCCAAGTTGATTGCTCCAATTTTCGTCTTCTCTGTGTTCTCCAATGTTATCCCCAATTTTTTATGTGGAAAATCGGTATTAAAAGATACAAGAAAGCCCAAGTATTGGAGTCCAATTCAATTTTGGAAAGTTTTCTGAAAATCTGCCCGATACAACCATGCTACCGCACGTGCGATCGCATGGTTATAAGTTTGCAAAGGCATGTGGTCACGCATGCGACCGCCTGGCCATACCTAATTCAACTTTTGCCCGATTCCATTTTAATCGTCACAGTTTAATTGCAGGGCAAGTCCTGAACTTTCAAATTTGATCAATTGAGTCCACAAACTTTTGATTTCTTCAACTTTGCTCCCATTTGATTTTTCTTCACCTTCCCACTTTCATTTCTTCCAATTGAGTCATTCAAACTTTGATTTGTATCCCTTTTAACCTAAAATTGTAATATTTTTCTTCAATTCTGGTTTTACACTGAAATAGAAACAAATCACACTAAATTAAACACGAAATTAATAAAAAATAAGAGAAACGCATATTTTAAGAGACCTAAATAAGTGCATAAATTGTACTTATCAATAGTTTTGTATTATTCTACGGAACTATTTCTCCCTTCCACTAATATTTTAGAAGACCAAGATCTTGTTCTGTCCTATTTCCTCGGAGAAAAAGGGGGTTAGGTGGGAGAGGTGGGCGCGCCCACCTCTCAATATTTCCTTACTCGGTTTCAAAAGTACAAATTAATATTGATTTCTATCCTCCTAAATGTGTTCAAAATTTCTGTTTCCTTGTCTTCTTTGTTAGTTTTTGCTAATCTACTAGGGAAAGGGGGAGGAGTTGTTTTAGCAATGATATGAGAGTTAGGACTTGCCTCTTTTTCAAGCTTTTCTTCTTTATCTTCATGTGTGGGAACTTCTTTGTCAGGGTTTTCGATCTCTTTTCCGGTCCTTAGGTTATGGCACTAACATTCTTTGGATTTACCTCGGGTTGGGATGGTAACTTCCCTCCAGATTGTGCTTCGGTCGATTGATGGCGGATTGCCAATTGACTCATCTGGTTTCAAGTTTTGAATGCTCAATTTGGAATCTGTTGAAATTTCACGGTGTTAGTTGCTAATGTTTTCACCATATCCTCGAGAGACATACACGATTGTTGAGGTTTTGTTGAAATTTCCCTTGGGTTGAAAATTCCCATGTTGTTGGAATTGGCCTTGAGGCTTGTTAAGGGAAGAATCTGGGGGCTTGTTGTTTCCATAGCTTTCAGTTAGGTGGTCTCGCCATCCTGGATTATAGGTGTTTGAGTACGGATTGTATTCTTGTCTTGCAGGAATGGGAAATTATTTCTTTGAGTTCACTTGTTCGTTGTTATCCACTTGTAAAGCAGGACAAGCATCATGTAGATGTCCTAGATTTGTGCATATGCATGCTTTGACTTGCATGGATTGTTTCAACAATTTGTTTGAGAAGATGTGTTAGATTGAGAAGTTGGCTTTCAATATTGGAATTACTTACCCTCGTTAACTCTTGAATGTTCATCTCGTCTGTCATCTTGAATTGTTGAGTATTTTCAGCCATGTTTGAAATCGAGTGTTCCTGGCTTCAGTGGGGGTTTTATTCATCAAAGCTCCTCCACTAGCGACATCAACCATGTTTAAATACGATTGACATAAGCCTTCATAAGTATTGCACTAGGAGGTTTTCAGTTTGGTGATGCAGGCGACTTGCAATGAGCTTTTGAAAGCGCTCCCAATACTCATAAAGAGTTTCTCCATTGTTTTGGCATACTCCCGAGATGTCTTTCTCGATATTTGCGGTGTCTTTGAAGGCTGGAAAGTACTTTGAAAAAGTTGCTTCATTTGATTCCATGTTGTGGTAGAACCTGGTGGTAGAGTGTATAATCAATCTGTGGCATCTTTTAGTGAAAATGGAAGGCTACGAGCTTGATTGGCTCTTGATGATGCACTGGGGGTTTCATGCTGCTCGCTTTCCACATGAAACTCCTTCAAGTGTCGAATATGGATCTTGTGGATCGTCCATGAAAAGAAGGTAGAAGATGTATCAATCCAGTTTTAGTTGAAAGTCTTACCTTCTTCTACGGTTGGAAATGTGATACACAAAGGTTGTTGAGTAACCGGGAGTTGCGAGTTGTTTGAGAGTTCTTCGTTATTGTTTCTGCCATTTCGTTAGGTTTGTTTTACTTGTCTTATTCGTCTTGAATGGATTCTACGATTTGGATCGAAAACTTTCAAGTTGATTAGTAGATCGGGTTATTATGCATACAAGTGAAGAATTTTTTATTTTTAAATTAATTAATAAAAGCAACTAAATTGGTTAACGTTTCAGCTTGTAAAACTTGACCATTATTGTGTAGTTTAAATTTTATTTCCTTACTCGGTTTCAAAACTACAAATTAATGTAAATAGTAAGTAAAGGGTCGAACCCAAGAGGAACGATTGTAATCTAGTTGTCTTTATCAATTAATATAGAAAAGTGAGGTTTTGAGAATTTTGAATGAAAATCAAATGACAAAAGATAAGATCAAATAAAACAATTGAAATAAATATCTAGTTCTAGGGTTACATTTGTGTCAATAACTTGTGTTTATCTTTCCCATGCAGCGTTATTACTATTCCTTCTTCAATTTATCAACTCTCAATTAACCGAGAAGTTAAGATTAGCAATTCTTCCTTAAGTATATTAAGTTAGTAAGCTCTTTGACAACATCTAACTATTGGATAACCCTAAAACAAGCTCTTGATTTAATGCATTTAGTATGAAATGAGCGAGAAGAATGAGTTGAATTAGATGAATAATTTCTGCTCAATTAATGCATCTAAGTTGATTTGTTAATAAATATGCACGATATTCATTTGCTACTTTGGATTGGAATCTAATGACAATTACGGATCAAAAGTTCCAATCCTAGCAAGTAACTTGAATTTAAAAATTAATTGATTCAATTGGCCAAAGTGAATGCAATAATCACATAAACTCAAAAACGGGTTTACAAGCATAACAAATCAACAAATTGAAGTAGATGAATAGATAAGCAGTTACTAAAGAGTTAGAAAAGATAACAACATGTTAGTTGAACACAACATCCCTCGAACTAGATAGAAAAGTCTAACTACTCATATTTGCGGGGTTTCATGCTTTTTAACGAGTGTTCGCCTTGTATCACCACCACTATATGATAGATTATGCAAAATATAGTAAATACGTAAATAAATACTAAGAAATAAATAGAGAAATAAAGGAAAGAAGAACTTGTGAAGAATTGATCCTAGGAATATGAAAAGCTAAAATCTTCAAGCTAAAACTAAGAACAAATGAAGAAAAAAATTTTATTGGAGAGAACTACTAGCTAATTCTCTTCTACTAAGTTGTGTATTTCCTTCCTTACAAATGCCTCTATTTATAGGCAAAATTTCACAAGAAAACATGATAAAAAATTGTACAACTACTCGTTATGATTCCACTAATTGGTAACCACCAAATCATGATCTTAAATTGCTCCATTAGTTCAAATATTGTATCATGGTATAGGTAAGCATCTTGGCTGAATTATTGCAATTGGAATTTCTCTTTGGATATTTTAATAGAAAGTTATGAATTTTCTACCAAATATGAAAAATCCTCCATTCACATCACTCTCGGTTTTGCCATTTTGACTATGATATAATCCGAATCATTTGAAGATGTCAACATCAAAGTTGTAGCCCTCTGAGTGTCCTTTCCAACAATATAAAGTGCAGGTCAATCCGAATTTTGTCAGCAAGCGTTATGGTCAAATTACTGAACTGCGATAGTAAATTGTCAGCTGGCTGATTTTTCACGTTTTATCCTTTCTCTTTAATATTATCTTTCACTAGAAACTCAGATTTGGGATCCGACAAAAATGTGGAAATCCTCTTTTGATATTATTTGATATTGGCATAAGAAAAATTGTAAAAATAACTTTTCATAAAATTGCATCGGAGGCCCTCCATCTTTGAATTTGCTTGTATTTCGGTCCCAAGTTCTGTTTTCGCTCCGTTTTTATCCATTTTGGCTCCTTTTGATTTCTTGTGACTCTAAACATACAATAAAAGGAAAACACGTAAAAATAAACATATAATACTAATAAAACACACAAATACGTAAAATAGAAGAGTTATTTAAGTGCTTTTCTAGCACTTATCAAGAGGATTAAACTATCATTGACCAAGCAAACATGTGAAAAGGTTTTTTTCCGTTCTTTTTCCTTCCTTTTTTCTTTTCTTTTGTAAATTTTTCGATATATTGTAGGACATGTATAGAAAGCGGTACAACATGTTTGGTATAAGTTTAATCTACTATTTTAAACATTGTCTTATTAATTGTCTCATCTAATGAGAATATGTTAGATACAAATAAATTGTGTTAATTTATGTGATTTATTTTCATCGAATAACCAATCAAGATTTCGAACACCACATTTGAGCTTGGTATGAGATTAATTGTTCGATCCACATTAAATTTGGTAAACTGTAATTTGGTTTGGAAGTATAGTTGAGAATTGAAGAAGATATATTAAAATATATTAAGTAATTGTTAAATTAATTTACGAGTTGTTGAAAAGAATGAGAGAGAAAAGATATTTAATTTGATGAAATTGAATGCGAGTAGAATCAAAGTGTGTTTTGAAAAAAAAAAATATTTTTTGAAACATAATTGCGCTTTCAACGAAGTTCAAAATTTTTAAGGAATTTTTAGTTTAAAAACTCATATTTTCTGTCCAAAATAAAAAGACAAATCTTTTTAAAAATTAAAAAATGAATAAAAGGAAACATTGATTTTTCAATGTGGAGTACATGATTATTATTCAGATAAATTTGTCTAGTGCACAATTTGATGGTGGAGGAATACAAATTTCGTTGAATTTTCTCACTTAACAAAACGTGGAAGCAACTGTGACCCTGTCTCAAGGGAAAAGTATTTTATTTTCTTTTTAGTGTAAATTGAGAATTGCAAGATTGTGGTGGTATCTAGAATCCTAATTAAATATATTGGTAATATGATATTTTTCCACTGAGACAAATTCCCTTATACTTCGATCTAGAAGTATGGACAGTAAAAGTATTGTTCAATAAAAATTTTTGGAAAAAAAAAGGAAAAATTACAATTTACCTATTACCTATATTCTAATACAAAACTGAGAAAATACATGATATACCCATTGACCAATTTACTGTTATTAATTTGTTATATATAAGTTATTGACTTTTGATCATTAGCATTATGGATCACATTATAATTCTAATATATAAATATATATATATATATATATATATACATATTACAATTCAATCAATATCAAAGTATCGCGTTATTGAAAAATCAACTAACAATCACAATTTTATCAAAGACTTATATGGTCTAGCAATATATAAGAGGGCTTACCACACGGTCTACATGCACCCCGGGTCAGGAAGTCAATTCCCGTCCCGTCCTCTCCAATTATAATGTAAAATAAATAAAAATTAAAGTTAAAGTTAAAAAAATAAAAATAAAAAATAAAAAAATAAAAAAAACCAACCTAGCAGTAGCAATTTCGTAAATGATGATAGTGTCGATGAGGAAAACTGTTGCAAGACGGCAAGTAAAAATATCTTTATATGGTCCCACAAGCTCCGCCTCCGCTGCATTATCGTTATTAGCCATCGTAATTAGTCATAAACTGACCTGCGGACATATGGCTCATATCGAATTCTAGGCGAGGAATGGAAGATTGAGTTACAGATTTTTTATTATCCGAAGCGTGATTTTATAATTAAATTTTATTTTTTTAATTCAGAAAATAAAATTTTTCGCGGAAAAATGGCCTCATATTATATGGGAGATATATAAAGTGTTCGAATTCTAGAAGATGAAGGAAAGATTGAGTTACAAATTTGTGATTATCCATTTACAATTAAATTTTATTTTTTTAATTCATAAAAATAAAACTTTTGACGGAAAAATGATCTCATTTTATTAATATATATATATATATAGATATATATATAGATTACGTGTGCCTATATATATATACATATACCCCCTCATTTTTTTTGGGTAAAAAGAGGTAACGAAAGGGCCAGAAAAATGGCTAAAGCTCCATCAAATTGGCACCTCAATCCATTCCCCCAAACTCCTACCTCTGCCACTCGATTACCATCAAGACCAACACAAGTCGCATGGTGAGTAAATCTTTATTCCCAAGTATATTGATTCGGGTTATGTTAGCTTGTACAATGTGATAAAATTTTGTAAAGTTATTACAAGATTTTACGACATTATTTAGCTGTCAACTAATTGTACTTATGTGATTTTCCTATTGATTATTGATTGTAGTCATCTAGTCGAGCACCCAACAAAATCTTGGTGACAACTTTATTAAATAAATTTCCAATTTTATGAGCGTATGTAGAGAGACAAGGGCATACTATATATTAATCGCACGTACTGGCGTATATGTTTATTATATTAGAAAATAAAAAATAAAATATATCATGCATGTTCAGTGTTACTTATTTCCTCATGACGTACGTTTGTGGGAATACATTTTATGCAGCCCCCAAAAGGAAAGATCATGGAAAAGCCAATGCATGTTAGGGTTAACATGTCTAATAATCGGACAAGAAATGGGGAATATGAATGCGATTGCTGGAGAGGAGATGAAACTAGTTGTGGAGTCCCAAAGATGGAGTGATAAAGAAAGGTGTCTGCCGTGGCGCCGGAATTCCTTGGAGATGATTGTGCCGGAGAATCTCCCCCGGCCATCCGCACGGAGGCGATGGGAGGAGGTTGATAATTTTTCTCGAAATGCACCCACAATCAAAGTTATTGTAAGAGAATCAGTCGCCAAAAGTTGTTTTTCATTATGAATTTAAATATACATTCATAAAAAGATATATAGATTTTATTGTTTCGTTTGACATGTCTAAAATCAATTGTAGCATTTCAAGTTGAATTGTTTGTAAATTGATGCATTTCATGCATCTATATATACTCGCGACTCAAACATTTCGAGCTTGACGAATCTGATATTGAATTTGAACTAGATTAAAAATAGCGAAGTTACATCAGACGTGTTTGCGGGTAATTACAAATAATACAAAAACAAAAAAAAAAATCGATGATGATTGACCAGACCAAAAGTATTTGAAAACATATTTTTTATTTTATAAATAGATACTTTTCAACTGAGTGTTTATAATTGCAAAATTTGTAGTACATGTACTACAAAATAAATATATTGTACCTTAAAACAAAATAAAATAGGAAAGTACACAAGAAAGTACAAGAAATTTCTAAGCATTACATGGCGGGTCGACCTAACACATTGACCCCGTCCGATCCTACGAGCTTGGGTTAGACACCAGCGTTAACTTTATTATTATTTTTTTTTTGATAGCGGGGAAGGGATGCAGCCCTGGGGAACGGGGGTAGGAATCGAACTCCAGCCCTTCGGCTAGAACGTGAGCGTCTTACCACTGCGTCACGCGTTCGTTCCTAACGTTAATTTTATTTTTAAAGTTACGCCTTGTTGTTTTCAATTTAAACTTTGTTTATTCAAATTTTGTGTAAGAGTGTATAATTGAGAATTAGAAAAAATATAAATAAATTGTTAAATTAATATTTAAATGGTTAAAATGGATGAAAGAGAAAAAAGTAAGTTTGAATTTTTGAATTTAATGTATATAGAACGGGCCATTAGATTCATTAACTTTATTTATATTTATTTAACATTAATATTACTGGCATTCCTATTTTTCTAATTTTGAAACCTAAATTGCAAACTTATCACATCTCATTTGAATTGTTTGAGATAAACTTGGTTGGCATTATATTTTATTAAAATGGGAATTGAGCAAGAGTCCAAGAAGGATTGGTATTTATCTTTGGGATTTTGCACACCATATATTCCCACTTGATCTGAACCTACACGTTGGACTATGGCGTATCCAAGTTCAATGGATGTTAAGATTGTTTAGTTAAGTTGTTATCTGGGCATACTACTAAGTAAAATTTGGCAACTTAACACTTTGAAGCAGCATAATAATAATGTTGTTCTCCTCATAGGAGTAGTTATTCTTCCTATTTTGATATATTAGCAATTGAAGATACTTACAAAATTAAGAACTGGGTCCATGTGTTAAGTTCAATTACTGACATATCACATGTGGAGAGAATTACTCATCCCCACATATGGAGGAGAACGTTACTGTAACTACATATTATCTTTTGTTTTATCATCATATATGTACAATTATTACATAGTTTTGATCAACATTCGTGTGAATACTGTATAAGAAATCTATTGTTGATGTGGCATCTGTAAAATTAAGTGTGGTTTCATTTAGTTGTGAAAGTTACAAGTTCTTTATACATGATTCGTACAGGCACTAAATCAAACCCATTTGTTACTAATATTCAATTTTTAATAGGACAATTGCAAATATAGAGAAAATAGAAGTTGTAATTTTAAAAATGACAATTATTTTTACAAATACTAGAATAAGAACTATTAGACTTAAAATTACAATTTTATCCAAGTCTATTTGACATCAAACCCTCCGGTCTCCCATATTTTTTTAATAATTCCAATTCCAAAAAATTGGTTCTTCTAGATAGTGAATGCTCTTCTCCAACAAGTGGAGAAGAGCGGAGAAACTTTTTGGACAAAATTGACTCAACTACCTTTCTATTTTGCATTAATTAATACTCCTTCGTATTTTATAATAACGATATAGACATTACTTGTTTGATTTCGGGAGATTGACCAATAACTACAATCAAGGGAAAAATTTGAGCATTAACTCATGTACATATCTTTTTGAAACTGACGCATCTTTTACACAATAAAACTAAAATAAAAATTAAAAATCACAAATTTACAACAACCGTCACTCTAATAAAATTAACAAACATAAAAAATAAAAGAAAATAAACACACTTTATATCTCCAGATTACTACCTTAGGTAATCTTTATTAACATTAAATTTCTCCCTTCATCTCTCTCCAACTTTCTCTTTACGCATTTTCTCTCTTCAAATTACTACCCCGAGTAATCTCTATCAATATTTAACTTCTTTTTCCCCCGTCTCCGCCTTTCTCTCTGCACATTTTCTCTCTCCAAATTACTGCCTTAGGTAATTTCAATCAACATTCAACTTCTCTGTTCCCCCATCTCCATCTTTCTTTCTCCACACACTTTCCCTCTCTAGATTATCGCTCTAAGTAGTCTCGATCAAAACTCAACTTCTCTTTTCCCCAGTCTCTGATTTTCTCTCTCTATGCATTTTCTCTCTCCCGATTGCCGCCGCAAACAATCTCGATCAACAATCATCTTCTCACTTCCACTGGCTTTGTTTTTCTAGCTCTATATACTTTGTCTGTCCAAATTACCGTCCCAGGTAATTTCGATCAACATTCAACTTCTCCCTTCCACCATCTTCGATTTTCTATTTCTACGTATTTTCTCTCTCCAAATTACTGCCAAAAGTAATTTCGATCAACATTTAACTTCTCCCTCCCCCATCTTCGACTTTTTCTCTCCAAGCACTTTCTCTTTCCGATTACCGCGCCCAGGTAATCTCTATCAATACTCAACTTCTCGCTCCGTCAGCTTTTTTGTTGTCCTTCTATGCACTTTCTCTCTCCAAATTACCGCTCCAAGTAATCTCGATCAACATTTATTGTCCTTCTATACATTTTCTCTCTCCAAATTACCGCTCCAGGTAATCTCGATTAACATTCGACTTCTTTCTTCCCCGACTATCTCGTTCTACGTATTTTTCTTTCTAGATTACGCCCTCGATAATCTCGACCAACACTCAACTTCTCACTTCCACTTCCCCGACTTTCTCTTTCTAAATTACCACCCCCAATAATCACGACCAATATTCAACTTTCCGCTTCCCCCGTCCCTGACTTTCTCTCTCTACACTTTCTGTCTAGATTAATCAACATTTCTCTCTACGAACTTTCTCTCTCTAGACAAAGGCAAACTTTTGATGTTGGATGAGAGAAGAGAGATCGAGAGATCCAGGCAGATGAGAGCCATTGAGAGAGAAAAAATTAGATATGATATTTTGTAGTATACAAAGGCTAAAATTGTCATAAATTATTAGAAATTTTAGACATTTGATTTAGTGGGAAAAAAATATAAATAGGTGTAGTTAGTGGGTAAAAATAAAATGTGTCAAAGTTAGTGGACAAAAAGTATCCTTGAGTTGTAGGTTTTGACCATTTTCTCTTTCATTATTATTTAAACGTTCCTTCAAATGCAAAACTCCTAATTTAACTTTTCACTTTCATATTATTTGCATATATGTGATTCATCTATTTTTTCGATTTTTTACCTCTTAAAACACTTTCAATTTTAAAGACGGACTTAATTATTTTATTTTATTTATTTTAAAATCTTTTACTATGTCAAAAATTAGATTAAATTCCTTAATGCAAACCATTTTTGATTGTATTGAACACACATTTAAAATATTCTATAAGTTTTTATTATTTGGATGTTGACTAAGGTGATCCCATTTATTTGGTTTACACTGCTTCTCCTTTTGATTTGATGATCTTTTGATGTGCAGTACGCTTGTTACCAAGCAAATAGAAGCAAAACATGCCATTTTATATTTTAGAATTGACATATATTTTTTGTGAAGTTTGAAATTTCAATTAAATTTAAAATATCACAACTAATGTATTATATATCACATGGCATTCCACATGTTACATAGCAGTTGGTCCAAAAAGTTTCCAACTTAGAGTATCTCTAATATTGGAGAATATGAATTGAAGGTGATGCAGAGGTGAAAGAAAGAAGAAGATGATTATTTTAATGGAAAACGAGGGTGTTAGTATAAAAATTTTAATGTATTTTTATAAGTGGGAAGAGAGATATTGAGTGGAGTTGAATAGTGGAGATTTAATAGTACAACTAGATCGACCCTACGAGATATATGGATGTAATTTGTTTGACCAAATTTGAATGTTAAAACTAGGAGAAAGAATGAATTTTTAGTTATATGCACACATAGCCAATGTCTAATTGTCTTGAAAGATAATGTGTAGAGGAAAAACATCGAGAAAAGCAAAAAACATGAGAAATGTAGAAACAAATTCAAAAGTAATGATAAAATAGTGATGAATGATATGATTAGGAGTTGGCAAAAAAATGGAACAAAGCGAATCGAACCGGAACTAAACGGAAAGAGCCGAAACCGAACGGTTCTTTTAAAAAAAATTAAGAACCGGAACCGAAAAATATAGAAACGAAAACCAAATGGTTCCTGTCGAAAAATCAGGAACCGAATCGAAAATCAAGAAATTTAGATTTGAAAATTTAGCTCACATATATTTTCTAGCAAATTAATTGTCATGTAAATAATTTTGTCGCCAATTCAACCGAACCGAGCAAAGCTTCCTTAGTTCCTTCTTTCCGCTTTGCACTACTACTACTATAGCAATTTGCAAAACGCTTAAGCAAGTAGTTTGCATTTGCTACTGCAGTAGCAAACTGCTGTTACTGTTTAAGCAACAGCAGTTTGTTGCTTCTTAAACAAAGCAGCACAGCAAGTTACTGTTGTATAGCAGCAGTCAATCTTTTTTCGTCTGAGCTTTGTAAGTGCCAAGTAAAAAGTCAATTTTAAAATAACCGGGAACCAAACCGGAAGGAACTGGAACCGGACAGGTACTTCGTTTGAAATGAATCGAATGGTTCCATTTTTCAAGGAACCAGAATTTACGGTTTGGCTCCCGGTAACGAGCTACCCAAAACTGAACCCGAAACGCCTACTCCTAGGTATGATGTTGGATGTGTATTTGTAGAAGTGATAAAAAATACATGATTTAAAAGGCATAATTAACCTTCCCTATTTTTCTCTCATTTCCAGTATACCATAGCCTATTCTCTTCTCTTTCCCCTATGTTCTTGTCAAATATTGGTACACAGCTCGTCTATTAAAGAGCAAATGATGCTTCTTGACCCATGGCAACTATGCACACGCGGTTGAAGATTAATAGTTTCATTGATTATTAATCAAATACTAATAGAATTCAAGATTTTAAATTTGAGCTTTTCTTCAAGTTATAGATTAATATCTCCTTATCAGCATCTCGAATTCATTAAATTATAGCCGCTATGACAAATGCACGATTATATGGTTTCAAATTTCAGATCTTGAGTTTACTCTTTTTTTTTTTGGTTCTTGTTTTTTTCAATTCTTTTTTTTTTCTTTCTTTTTGTAGGTTCTTGTTTTTCTTCATATATGATATGATGTGGAGAATGGTGGTTATTAATGTTTTCTCCACGGCATTGTTCTAAATTGCTAGATGACAAGATAAATGGATGGGGGACATTATTTATATTTGGGTGCAAGAGAGAGAGAGGGGCTGGAGGTTTGCATCTTTACAAGTGGGATATATTTGTCAACTAAAGTGGCGTGATTGTAAAAAAAAATGCATTTTTATTGGGGTGTAATAATAATATAGTGGTAAAAAAAAGTTTCTAATGGTAACATACTTTCCCTAGATAATAAATAATAAACAGAGAACGATCGAAAATCTTTTGATTCACAAATACACCCTCATATATTGTCTCATTTGTCTTAAATGTCATTATGTTACTAGTGCAGAATACGTGTGTTGCACGTGATTTTGAATGTTATTTTATAGATTCACAAATTTGAATCTCGAGCCTTGCATGTGTTTAAAATAGTGTTAGTAATCTTTGTTGCGAGATAACATATCATTTTACAACATAATATTCTACCTTTGTTGTAATACCAATTCCATATAAATTAACAATGTTCAATACTGTACGTAATAAATAACAACATTATTCTAGAGATCAAACAACACAAAATTTTATTGCCTTCGCAAACAACTCGCTTGGCAATAAAAGGAGAAAAAGAATAACTTGCAGCATCAACTGGGGTAGATTAAGTGATACTCCACTGAGTGGAATCTTAGGAAGGAGTACTTGCTTTACAGCATGATGTATTGTTGTTTATTCTGCATGTGTCAAATGGCTACTGAAATGTTTACAAACCACCCTTATTCCATTGGTTAAACTATTTGATGGGTCCAAATTTCTTAAAGGTGTTATTTTACACTTCTTGAGAATAACTTTATGAGACGGAACACCATTTCGTAGAAAAGTATTCAGGATTCTTTTTGGTAATAATTGTCGGTATCGTCAAGTGCTTTGTCAAAGCTCATGTAAGCCTTACGGTCATTAGAAAAAAATTGTGTAGCCTCATTGTTTATGCTATTGACATACTCATTTTTTGTTGCTAAGATTGCTCTGTCGAATATACATTTGGGATCATTAACGTGTAGGCTCAAATCTAGAAAGATGCTCTAAATTAACATGGTTTCTGCAGAAACACTACATGTCACGTCAATAATGATGTCGCTCATAATTTTTTTGTTGTTTAGTTGTCTTTTAATAAATACGATTTTTCATAATTTGACTTACAACATCAATACTTCCTTATTTTGCCGAATCTATGAATTCCATTTTTTTGGAAGGAAAAAAAAACTATACTATATATGAAAACATATTGCTATTAGTTTTCTCACTTGTATTTTTAATTCCGCATTTGTTCTTCGATTAGTATACCTATAATAGTTTAAGTTAAAAACAAATAACTAAATAAATAATTATTGAAGACAATATATTTAATTTCCACAACCTCATTACGGAATTCATCAAGTCAAAACCTTGTAACCATAATGGTGTCAGTTATAATTTCTTATTTCTTTTTGGCTTTTCATAATACTTAATATAATTCTTCATAATTTTTTAGCTTGAAATCACTAGCGTCTTATTTTTTCCGAGTTATGAAGTAATCAAAAGATTCAAAACTAATCTATAAGTGCCATAAAGTTAAAATTTTATATTAATCTAAGATTTAAAACCTTTTACAATATATAAATACGAAGCATAAGTGTGTCAAATAGATTTTTATGTGAATATTTTTTTGACACTTACAAGACAAATCCTAAAATAACTAATTTTGTGCTTTTTCTTTTTTCAATGAAACACTAAAGAAGACTTCATCTCACACACAAGAAAATACTACAAACAATGAGTGCTAGGGGACTTTTAACTTTACAATAGACAAATGAGTAGAGTCCCATTTCCAAATGCACCACACAATACGCAGCATTAGCAACCTAGCATCAATTACAACAAACATTGGGGTTGCAAAAATCCAAAGCCTATCCACACTAGACAAAATATTTGGCAAAGTTACAACATTAAGATAACAAAATATTTGACAGAGTTACAACATTAAGATAAAAAAAAAAAAAAAATCATCATCATCAAACTGTAGTTGAATTCCATAGTCTTCTATTGCAATAACCTCAAGAATTTCCATTCTGAGTTGCATCATCATGTTCCATTGAGTAGGCCTAAGCACACGAAAAGCACCAAGGGCCCAAACTAAGCATTCCACAGTGGGCAAGGTGATGGAGGTCCAAATCCCATTGGTGGATCCACAGGAATAACAGCTGTGAACTCTTCATAAGCCCTTCCACTTGCATTGTTCTTTCAGTCCATTTCTTCGAGCAACCTTTGGAGCAACTATTGCTTATATTCCTATCACCAATCATGTTTAATTGGGCCTCTAATAGAGATAAGGGTAGAAGGTCCTCATCCGTTAGGTGGACGAAAAGCAGCTGCCATATGAGGATCCACCATCAACAAGTGCTCAACACATATGAGAATATCCTCATCACTAAGTTTCAGATTATTTATCATGTTAAAATAAATCTTGTTTCTCAATTTAAGAGCTTTTTCCCATTTAACAGGTTGTAAAATTTTAAAAGTATTCAACACCCATTCTAGCTAAGAATCTACGGAGAGTAGATTGTAGGATAAACTCCCATCGTTGAAACAAAGTTCAAGCAGGTCCTTATGCATTTGTGACTCGTCAATAGGATAGAGAAAAGCAGATATTGCCTGGTACAAGAGGATGCGAGAAATCAAAAGACATTACAAGAGCTTACTTATTTTCTTGTAAAAATATTTTCCCATTCGATATGTCGATGAATGATGTCTTGTTTGTGTAGATACACCCACGCGTTGTTCATGTAGATACACCAAACCTTCAAGTACCTGAACAACCAGTATAATGTTGAAGCTTTAAAAGCAGTTCAAGCAAAGATAAAAACAACCGGTGAACTATGAGGTTTTCTATGAGAGCTGAGCCATGTATACAGTCACCAAGGACTCTGGAAAAAACTTATTTGGCTTGATAATAGTAGCTAGTGATCATTCTCACTTGTATGCTTAAATCGCGCCAGAATAATGTGAAGATGAGTCTGTGTCTTCAAAGATCCAAGACATTTCACAATATTTTTGTAATTTAAGTTCGACAAGGATAAAGAAAATCTACCCAATAAGAAAAGAGTGGAATCGAAAACTCGGTTGTACGCACTTTATTGTTTGAACTATATCTTTCAGGAGCACAGGCATTGTTTAAGACACAACTAATGCAAATAAGAGATTCTGGGAAATGACTTTAAACAAATTGCTTTTCGGTACCTCTCATTTCAAAGTTTGAAATTATAAAATTGATATGAATTTTCATACATACATTACCTCAACTCAAAAACCCATCTTCTAGATTCCTCACCTATCGGTAGAATTTACAATTAACAACAAAATTCCTAGCCAAAATATGAAAACAACCAAATAAATAAATAAACAAAGTGGGAAAATAATTCATTTAATTCAAATAGCCATTCAATCCAAAATACCCATCAAGTCTGAGATAAGTCTACTTCGAATCAATATATATCCTTCCTCCAACACACCCAGCCCTCAGAGTCTTGCTTCTTATACTCTTCACAAGCCCTTTTCTTTACTTTTGTACACAATATTTCCATGTTTGCTCCAAATCTAATACCTAAAACCTCATATTCCATGATCCTTAATGTGTCACTTCGAGATATAATTACTATTCAGAGGAGAGCAAATACAGAAATCCGAAAAACGGATATGAAAATGAAAAGATGGTAGTATTAACATTTAGCGTATATTCGTGTGTACTTATTTTTGTCTAAAATTTTGCTAAAAGTGGAGTGTAGTGGCGGGGACCACGAGATGTGTGGATAATAATGAGTGATGATGTGAAACGTGTGGTTGATATTGATGTTTGACTTTGACTTTTAGTAGTAGGTAATTTTTAAGTGAAAATAAGTGGAAACGAACACACGCTTAGTTAGAAAAAATGTCTGACTTTAAACAAAAGTTTTAATTATCATAGATCCAATTTCAAAATTCTCATCACATACAAAACAAGATAGTATTATTGTTGATCGAGCAAACCTGATTTTAATTGAAGGTTACAATAATCTCCATTAATTTTTTGCAACTTCAGTCAACACAACGAAGGTGTGCAGCACCATTAATGCATTCAACAGGTTCCGTCGGTGTTGGTGCCAGTGGCCGGCGATTGCGGGCTTATGTGGAACGAAGGCTCACTTGGAATCAGGGTCGATTGGGAATGAATGAAATAGGGTTTTGCAAGATTGACGTTTCTATAGGGGAGTAGATCGACACTAAACCCGAATTTAAAACGCATTACTTTCATTAAAAACGAAAAGAAAATTTTCAAATACGTTCGAAATAAACATCGAGAACAAATCTCGAATTACAAATTGGTTTTCACAAAGAAAACACTCAAAACTCTTACACAAAACTAAGATCTAGAACAAGAGAACCATCTTCTTAATAACTTGTGAAAAACACTAAGTGATTCACTAACAAGAAGATAAAGAAAAAACCCTAGATCTATTTTTGTGTAGAGAGAGAGAGAGCAAAGACAGCCGAGAAGAAGATGAATAATTGAGCCAATTCTCGGTCAAAAAGCTATCCCCCAAATCCAAGCTGAAGACGTGCATGCATATATGGTCAAATCTTTGTCTGCAAGCTTTGTGATTTGGGCTCCATATCGGGTCAAGAAACTGATCCAAATAATTAGTCTCCAAGACTTTGCAAATAAGCCAAAGACCATGTCAAACATAATGGTCTCATGGGCTTCAATAGTGGCAACAAAATAGGCTGTAAAAGTGGGGTGGTTTCCATCAGATTAATGGGCTATCACCACTAACAACCTCCACCTTGATGGCCTGTTAATCCTGAAAGCAAAAGCAAACCAAAACAACAACACACAAAAACAAAGCAAAGTAGCAATACTAATTTGCTAGAATATTAAGAAAATTTAAAGCGCATTTAAACTTAGGCAATGGAATCACTTTCGTCCCTGAATCTGCAGGATTGAGTTGAGTAGGAATTTTCACCAAAGTGATCATTCCCTTTTCCAGAATGTCTCGAATGAAGTGGAACTTCACATCAATGTGCTTGGATCTGTTATGAAAAGCTGGATTTTTACTAAGATAAAGAGCACTTTGACTATCAGTAAAAATCTCAATAACAGTATCCTTTACACCTAGTTCACTGAGCAAACCTTTCAACCAAAGACATTCTTTAATAGCATCAGTTGCAGCTATATATTCAACCTCAGTAGAGGATAAAGCAACCAATTTCTGTAACTGAGCTTTCCAACTCACACAACTACCATCAAAGGTAAAGAAATAAGAAGAAGTGAACTTTCTATTGTCTAAATTACCTGCAAAATCAGAATCCACATAGCCTTTGAGTTTAAGACCATCCTTTTGCTTCTGGTATAACAAACCCAGATTGATGGTACCTTTAATGTATCTCAAGAGACTTTTCAAAGCCTCCAAATGAATCTCACCTGGATTGCTCATGAATCGACTAAGTACACGTACAACATAGCTCAAATCTAGTCTTGTAGAGACCATCAAATACATCACAGAACCAACAGCATTCGAGTAAGGTACATTAGACATTCTTTCAAGCTCAAAATCAGTTTTGGGACAATCGTCAATTGAAAGTTTGAAATGAGCAAGCAAAGGCAAAGAAATAGCCTCAGCATCACAAAGATTGAACCGTTTCAAAATCTTTTCAGCATATGACTTTTGATTTAGAAACAAAGCCCCTTTAGCTCTATTTCTAGCAATATGCATGCCAAGGATCCTACAAGCAGGTCCTAAATCTTTCATGTCAAATTCAGATCTTAACAAAGCTTTAAGTTGATTAATTTTAGATATTTTTGGGCCAATAACCAACATATCATCGACATAAAGCAACAAGAAGAGAAAATCTGAATCTGAATTTCTTTTGAAGTAAAAGCATGCATCATATTGACTTCTTTTGAACCCTGGACTTTGAATATAAGAGTCAAATCTCTTATACCATTGTCTAGGTGCCTGTTTTAAACCATACAAAGATTTTTTCAATAAACACACAAGTTGTTCAGTCTCATTTTTGATAAAACCAAAAGGTTGTTTCATGTAAATGGTTTCATCAAGGCTACTATATAAAAATGCAGTCTTAACATCAAGTTGCTCAAGTTCAAGATCAAATTGCACAACAAAAGCAAGTAAGACTCTAATGGTAGTGAATTTGACAACGAGAGAGAAAATTTCAGTAAAATCAATGCCCTCTTTTTGTGTAAAACCCTTAGCTACAAGCCTAGATTTGTATCTAGGTTTTCCACCTTCAAATTCGCTCTCTTTTACCTTGAAAATCCATTTACAATCAACCAATTTTTTACCACTTGGCTTATCAACAAGTATCCAGGTTTGATTTTTGTGGAGAGATGACATTTCATCCTCCACGGCTGCAATCCACTTAGCAGCATCTTTAGAAGCAACGGCTTCTTCAAATGTTTGAGGTTTAGAATTAACAAAATCTTGCTGAACAAAAGAAGATACAAAATCATCAATAAATCGAGTAGGAGGTCTTATGGTTCTCCTAACTCTATCTCTAGCAAGTTGATAATTCTACAACTCAGGTGATTCATTTTCAGATTCTGAATCACCCTCAACATCAGATTGTTGAGGTGAATTAGTGGGTGAAACATGTGGGGGTTGCTCCACCTGAAACTGAGTATCAAATTGAGTATCATCGCTAAGAGGATTCTCAAAACTCAGCTCAGAAACAACAAAGTCCTTTGGAGACAAAACAGGTTCAGTTTTATTCTTAAAACATGGAAACTCATTTTCATTAAAAACAACTGACCTACTTATAATAACAGAATAACCCCCTTTTTCCTTAACCCACAACCTATAGCTCTTAACCCCATCACCATAACCTATAAAAACACATTTTATAGATCTACAATCCAACTTAGATTCTTTTTTATGAGAAAAAGCAGTACAGCCAAATATTTTCAAAGAGGAATAATCAGGCATATAGCCATTCCAAAGAAAATCAGGTACTTTGAAACCAATTGCACTTGAGGGGCATTTGTTTAAAAGAAATGAGGCTGTTTTTACTGCCTCACCCTAAAATACTTTGGGTAAGCCAGATTCCAATAGCAAACATCTTGTTTTTTCCAAGAGAGACCTATTCATTCTCTCAGCAACCCCATTTTGTTGTGGTGTGTAAGTGACAGTCCTATGCCTAGTGATTGAGTGATGAGAACAGAAAGAATCAAACTCTAGGTTGCAAAATTCCAACCCATTATCAGTTCTAAGTACCTTTATTTTCTTACTTTTGAGATTTTCAGTCAAACTCAACCAAGTTTTGAAAGCAGTAAGAGTGTCGGACTTAGACTTCAATGGAAGAACCCAAGACTTCCTAGAAAAATCATCAACAACAAGAAGAAAATACCGAAAGCCTGAAACAGTTGAAACTGGGGCAAGTCCCCACAAATCAGCATGAAGATACTCAAGGATTTGTGTGGATTTGTGCAAACCTTTGCCAAATGAAGACTTAGTTTGTTTACCCATAACACATTCATCACAAAAAGGTAATTTTTGAATTTGGTCTTTACCAAAAGCACCATCTTTTTGCAAGATAAACAAACCCTTTTCACCAATGTGTCCTAGTCTCTTGTGCCAAAGTTAGGTTTTGTTTGAAAGATTTGATTCCACACTAAGAGACTTAGGGAAAATAGGTGTGGCTTTTAAAAGATAAATTCCATTAACTTTTGAAGAAGTGAAAATTTCTTGATTATCTTTTAATCCTCTAGTAAATCCAGCTTTGACCCTAAGGTCAAAACGTTCATCTTCTAGGGAACCTAAAGAAATCAGATTTCTTTTCAAATCAGGCACAAATCTGGTTTGATTCAAAGTTAAAATGGAATTATTTTCAAGTTTCAAAGAAATTGTGCCAACACTACCAATTTTGCACATAAAATCATTCCCCAATTTAACAGTTCCACAATCAGCATAAGATAGCTAAGAAAACAAGTCATCACAAGGGCACATGTGAAAAGAACAACCAGAATCAAGCACCCATTCATTCTGAAATCAGTAGAGGCCATATACACAAAACCATAAGCCTCATTGGCCTCATTGTTATGTTTTTGGCCTCCACCTTGAGACCTAGCAGCCAAGGCCTCGTCTTGTATTTTTTTAAAACAGTTTTTAATGTGATGACCTTTCTTATTGCAATAATAGCAAGTAATTTCCTTCTTTTTACCCTTACTCTTATCTTTTGCATTTTTGTTCTTAGCTTTTTTCTAATCAGAAGAAGAAGAAGAGGCATTCTGGTTCTTCTTCTTATTAGGGTTAAAAGTTTGACCCTGATATGAAGGACCAGATTCTTTCCCCTTTTGAAAATTCTTTTTCGCAAAATTATTTTCAGCAATAAAAGCCTCTCTTTGATCAGATTTAAGCTCAAGATCTCTATTTTTTAGGGCAGCATAGATGATGTCAACAGTTAAGGACTGACCACCATATTCTAAACCATTTTTGACATCTCTATATTTATCACTCAAGGCATTCAATAAACAAATTGCTTTCTGATCGTCAAAAAGAATTTCAACACAAGCAGTAAAGTCAATAGTTATCTTGTTGAACCTATCAACATTCTCTTCAAGTTCAAGATTAACATCAAATTTGAAGCTGAAAAATTGTTTCCAAAGAAAAACATTGTTTGGAAGAGTTTTGGCCAAATAAAGCTCATCAAGTTTATTCAAAATTTCAGATGCAGTTGCAGTTTCTCCTATCTTTCTAAGCACATTATCAGAAAGATGCAAGAAAATAATACTCCACGCCAATTCATCAGCATCAGATTTGTGTTTATCAGTTGTGCCAACAGGACAAGTGTTATCTAAACTCTTAGCACATCTATTTTGAACAAGTAAAGCCTTAATCTTCTGATGCCACAAGCTAAAGTCGCCTGATCCATTCCAGGCTGCAACTTCAATCTTAGTGGAAGCCATTGATTAAGAACACACAGAAATGACAAATAGGCACAAAAAAAATCACAAGAAGGGCAGATAACCTAAAAAATAAACTACCGCTGGCAGAAGACAATATCACAGAGATACAAACTCAGGTAGAAAACAAATCACTACCAGAACCAACAGCAAACAACAAGCAAGTAATAACGAATATTACCTGAATCCTATATTCACCTCAACCTTTTAGGGTTAACAACCATTCCCACCAGTTTCTATAGTTCTCAAAAGGAACTTTAGACAAGGGTAGACGAGAAGTAACCACAAAAAGGCTTCAACGGAGGCAAATACGGGGATAACAATAATAGAATACTAAATTCTACAGAGCGGGTTAGATATACCTCGGTCAACAGACCGGTGACGACCAGCAATAACCCAAGAAATTTGGGCCTTTTCGGCAGCGACTCCAACTCCGGTCACCGGCGAGAACTTCCAGTCAAACCCCGTTAGTCACCGCGGTCACTGTTCACTACAGGAAATTCGGGTTTTCAACTAGCTTTAATTTCCCGTTCATCACCAAAATTTTTGGCCAGATTTTCCAAGGTTTGAACAGAAATAAAAAGAAAACACAAAGATCTCACTCGAACAACCCTAGATCTAAACACCCCAGTATCAAACACAAACTCTGATACCACTGTAGGGAGTAGATCGACACTAAACCCAAATTTAAAACGCATTACTTTCATCTACTAAACCCGAATTTAAAACGCATTACTTTCATTAAAAACGAAAAGAAAATTTACAAATACGTTCGAAATAAACATCGAGAACAAATCTCGAATTACAAATTGGTTTTCTCAAAGAAAACACTCAAAACTCTTACACAAAACTAAGATCTAGAATAAGAGAACCATCTTCTTAATAACTTGTGAAAAACACCAAGTGATTCACTAACAAGAAGATAAAGAGAAAACCCTAGATCTATTTTTGTGTAGAGAGAGAGAGCAAAGACATCCGAGAAGAAGATGAATAACTGAGCCAATTCTCGATCAAAAAGCTATCCCCCATATCCAGGCTGAAGACGTGTATGCATATATGGTCAAATCTTTGTCTGCAAGCTTTGTGATTTGGGCTCCATATCGGGTCAAGAAACTGGTCCACATAATTAGTCTCCAAGACTTTGCAAAATAGGCCAAAGACCAGGTCAAACATAATGGTGTCATGGGCTTCAAAAGTGGCAGCAAAATAGGCTGTAAAAGTGAGGTGGTTTCCATCAGATTAATGGGCTATCGCTAGTAATAGTTTCCTCAAGCATATCAAATCCTCCATTAATTGTCCTAGGCAATTTTGTAAGTGCATATTAGATTTAAGAACTTAGGGCTATACAGGGTGGCAACGATAAGGCACGCAAACGTTAAGAAGTGTGTTTTATGTGGAAGAATTATGTATGTGATCGAAGGGTATTTTTGGGGGAAAATATTTTGTAACTCTAAGCGGCTTTTAGAAGAGGGAACGATTAAAATCTACAACATTTATGTTGTATTAAGTAAGAA
Source organism: Jasminum sambac (assembly GCA_018223645.1). Classification (NCBI taxonomy): domain Eukaryota; kingdom Viridiplantae; phylum Streptophyta; class Magnoliopsida; order Lamiales; family Oleaceae; genus Jasminum; species Jasminum sambac. The sequence goes on from CP073649.1 coordinate 16,743,810, forward strand.
CGTTACTTCTACATAGCTCATTTAATAATTTTATTTTGTATATACTCTTTATATTAACTGTATTGGTCATTGTATTTGTGTTAGAAAAACCGAAAACTTACAAAGTAAACTAACCACTTTACTACTCCTAATTTGGTGGCGAATCTAGAGATTCATGAGAATTTTTTTTAGAGGGGACTAATTGACATATAAAAATATTTGTCTACAAGAAGTATCAAATTTCAAAATAAAATTAAATATTTTCAAAAATACAAAAGTAGAATGAAACAAATATACTTAACTAGTAAAATAAAATAGAGGCAATTGCACAAATGGCAAGCTAAAAATTACATATTCTCAGCGTGTCCGAATTTTTTTCCAAAACCCAAATGTAGCAAAATTTTCAAATTGGTATTCCAATTTTGCCCCCAATTTTAATTCTATACTCTATACTATAGGTACAACCAACAACAAAATCAACTCTTTTGATTGAAGAAGTAATCGTAGGTTTATGCCCCTTATATTAGAATAAATTTCCACCAATCCATAACGTCCATAGAATGATCATAGGAATGGTAAAGATTACATCACTTGGTATGAGCAAAAATGATGAAGACCAGTGCGTGAGGAGCTGTTGAGGGTGCGAGAAGGATGGCATAGATTTTTAAGCTTGTTCAGATATTGGGACCAAATTTGTTGAGCAATTGGGCCTTGAAGGAATATGCGTTCAATTGTTTCGGCATGAGCACAAAATGTCAAATCAAAGGGAGCTACAATTTAAATCTGCATTGGAGCCTTGGAGGACATCATCAGTGGATATCCAATGTCGGCAGAGCTTTCAAACAAAGAATGAAATCTAGTGTTGGCAATGGATCGGGTTCGGATCGAATCGGCCTAATCCAAATCCAAATCCAAATCCAAATCAAAGACCCCGATCCAAATCCAAATCCCAATCCAAATTCCTTGGATCGAATTCGGATCGGATCGGATCGGATTGGATCAAGAAAAAAAATCCAAATATGATCCATATTGGTATAGGTTTTTATAAAAAATAAAAAATAAAATAAATAAAATAAATAAAAAATAAAAAATCAATTCGGATCGGATCGGATCAGGCCGATCCAAATCCAAATCCAAATCCAAAGCTATTTCGGATCGGCCGATCCACGGATCTTCGGATCGGCAAAAAATTGCTCTATTCGGATCGGGTATCCATCGGATTTGGATTGGATCGGATTTTTCTGCCATCATTAATGAAATCTTGGGAGGGGCTAAAGGTTTCCATATGAATTTGAATAGTAGCTATTGAGGTTTGGGAGCTCGAATAGAATTCCAACAAGCTTTAGTGGTAAAATCACCAGAAGATCTGTTAGCCCAAGCTGTAGAGTCTTTTCTAAAGAGCATTCTGATTTTCTGAATGTTGTCAATAACATTTTGAGGTAGAACATATCTTGGAGGACATCAAGAACCTAACAGTTATGAACAGATTAAGGAAAGTATTTAACTAGAAGACCTGTAGGCAACTGATAATCCAATCCAAAGATGTACTTACCTTTGGCAATAATCCATCGATGCGTTGTTTAACCAACTGTCTAACTGAAAGCAACCTCTTTCAAATTGGGAAGTTAGATTGTTTAGCCAAGACTCTTGATGGATGAGATGAATGGCAATACTTTTCATGCATAACCTCACACCATAAAGACTTCTTTTTCCTGAACTTCCACTAAAGCTTACAAGCAAAGGTTAAGCTCTTTTGCTGTAAATTCTGACAAGCAATACCTCCTTTAGAAAAATGATAGAATAGCTATTCCCAATGACACCAATGTGTATGTTTGCAATTAGTGTCATCACCTCAAAGGTATGCATTAAAAGGCTTATCAATCCTCTTCAATACAGATTTGGGGGGGTCGAGAACCTAAATCAAATGGAGAGGCATAGAGGATAAAATGTTCTTCAATAAAATGACCCTTCCAGCAACTTATAGAAGCTTGTTCTCCTATCCAACAACTATGCATTTAATCGTCCCATAGAGTTTGTGGCCTTTATGAAGAGGGATTCCCAAATACAAAAAAGGAAGAGACTGAAAGAAGAAACTACTAGCCGAAGCAATAATCTGCTTAAATTGAGGAAGAGAAGCTGAGAAAGATGATGTTGAATGGTTGATCTTCTAACCACTACCAGCTAAATAATCTAATAAAAACTTCATCAATTTCTTCAATGAGGCCTTACATCCATTAATGAAGACGATACAGTCATGTGCAAATGCTAGGTGGGTGATGGAGTCCTTTCCCTGAATCTATAGTACATATCAGGTTGAGAAAAATGTTGATTCAGTCCCATTGACAAAGCTTTAGCAAGAATAATGAAGAGGCTGGGGAAATAAGATCCCTTTGCCCTAACTTCCTCACTGAGTGAAAGAAACCCTGGAGATTACCATTTAGGAGGATAGAATACAAACAATTAGATATCAATTTCTAAATCTTTGAAATCCAACATTTGTCAAAGAAAAATCATCCCAAGACTAAATATAATGCACACCAGTCAACTCTGTTATATGCCGTCATCGCGTCCAATTTGATGATAGCATTACTCTCTCTAGTTTTTCTAGCAATTTGATAAGTTAATCCCTGTGCTAGGAGCACATTATCAACAATAGTTCATCCAAGAGTAAAGCCAAATTAGATATGATGCTAGGAAGAAGGGTATTGAGCCTTTTTTAGCAAATGTTAGAGAAATTATTGTAATGCACATTGCAAAAACTTATGGGCCTGAAATATTTCCAAGAATTCGCTCTATTAGATTTAGGGATCAATACAATTGTAGTAGCAGTCATTGCTTTAAGAAGATCCCTGCCATTGAAGAATTCCAAAAGACTTTCAAGCAGATCATATTTGGTAAAATCCCAAATTGCTTGATAGAACAAGGTTGGGTACCCATCTGGTCCTACAACGCTTTGGGGCTCCAATAAGAATACTATCTCCTCAAGTTCATCCATGGAAGAATGTGAATTCAGATATTCATTATCAGATGGGCTGATGAGAGTAGGGATAACATTCAGAATAGAACTATCAGTAACAAATGGCTCAGCTATGAAGAGGTGGTTGAAAAATTCAATAACAAATTGCGAGATGAGACTAGGATCTTCTTTAAAGTTGCCATTCTCCATTTAGATCTACTTAATGGTGTTTTGGATTCTTTTTTTTCGTAACCATTGCATGAAAGAATTTAGTATTGCAGGCACCTTCTTTCCTCCATCTAATCCCCATTTTCTGTTTGAAAAAATTTCTTCTTTGGCCAATAAAGAGTTAAGTTGAGCATAGGCTAGATGTAAAGCTTATCTATCTGAGTTAGATGTTCATTAAAAATCTATAGTGCAATGCAAAACCACAAGTGTACGAGCCGAACAAGTAGTAAGTGGATTTGAGTCACGTGTCGATCCCACATGAACTTAATTTGAGCACCAAAATTGACAATTTCCCACTTTATTTGACAGATCAAATGGGATTGTTGTACTAACTCTAAGACAAAATAAAACTCATAAAAGTAAATCTACTAATTATTTTAGAACCTAATATGGAAAAACAAATGTTTTGAAAGTTGGATCAAGAATTTAAGAGACCTAAGACTTACAATTTCACTCAATTGATCACCCTAACTCTAAGCTTATGGATCTAAAATTAGTTGATGCATGCTAACGATCGAACTTCACTAAGTTGTTTAATTGCCTTTCTCGATGCTAATTGGACCTATTCAATTTGGCCAATTCGCCTATCTCTAAGAAAATTCATTATCAACCCTCATGAACACCTTTAAGCAAGAAATTCTAATAGGTCGCTTTGAAATTTAACCTACGAGATCGCACTAATCACAAGTTTATCTCTAAATCTTGTCTAAATTAGTGTTCTATGTTGCCTAATTCTAATTCGTATTTTACTCTCTCGAATGAAAAAAACAAATCAATAGATAGCCAACCAATTGATCAAAAAGATAAATTAATAAGCTCAACAACATAGAATTAACATCAAGCAACTACTAAAATTTAGATCCAATGACATATAATTCAGGTTTATAAATTGGGATCCATTGTTCATCCTAAGTAATAAGGGTTTAGCTATTCACTGAATTGAAATAAAGACTAAAAACAATAAATACAACTAAATACATAATTGGGTTTGAGAGAAATAAAGTTGGAGCTCTTCAATCTCCTGAGTTCTTCAATTTCTTCTCCAAACTTATGTTGTTGCAGCTCCAATCTTCTCCAATGATCCTAACCCTTTTTCTTGTGCTTTCTCCTCCTTTTATAATTTCCTAAGGCTTCGGGAACACCCCAAAAACAAGTACCAGACCCTTTTTCTAAAAAAAATTACCAAAAAATGTATTTTTAGGCCGAACCTCGGCTTGCAGGCATAGATGTGCCCGCAGCCATGTAGGCTGCGCTTGCATGGGTATAGCCCGTACCAGCCCATGCGGGTTTTGGGGCCTCCAACTTGAAATTTCTGACTTTTTTGCCTCTTTTTGTGCCTCTTGTCATACCTAACATGCAATTAAAGATACACACATAAAAATGCACTTAAAACGAAAGAAAAGATAAAGTAAACATGCTAAAAATTGGGAAATTAACGCACAAAATACACAACCTATCATTAGACTTGCTAATATCATACTTCCTTTCCGATTCCAATGAATGATATTCAGCTTGCTTAATTTGCACAAAGATATTTCCAAAATGAATGGAGTTCCATTGTTTCAGAATATTTTTCAAATGCCTAAATTTGAAGTAAAAACCATATGGTACCCTTGAATACTGGATAAGAGACTATTCCAAGGTTTCTTTAATAGTAACAAGAAAGTTATCATCCTTGAGCCATATATCTTGGAACCGGAAAGCTGTTTTAAATGAGGAAAGAGCTTCTTTACATTTGAAGATAAAAGGATGGTGATCTAAGGTGTCCCTAATTTCCACTTTAGTCTCAAAGCCCATTGATGATTAATCAAGAGTCGGCCTAACTTTTGCCAAACACGACCATTAGACCATGTAAATGTGCTACTAGGTATAGAAGATTCATCAATATTGCAAGTGACTAGCATCTAATTAAAATTTGACATATTCCTATTGATAAGTGAGTTATCACCATCCATTTCTTCCCTATCCATTAAGGTATTCAAATCCTCCCTACAATCTATGACAAAGTGTTAGAAGAAGCAAAAGATTTTAATTCCTCCAAAAGAATTCTTCTCTCAACAAAAGAGCATTTCGCATAAACGCCAGTAATATAGACCTCATCTCCATACCATTGAGTTTTGAGTGTGATGTGCTGCTCCTTACTCTCAGTTATAAAGATAGCAAGAGAATCCAACCAGAAACACCAAATTTTTCCATTGGGGTTGGAATGAAAGCCATCCATACCCAACTGTCTAGAGTGCAAACTCATCTTATTTGCATCAATAAAAGGTTCTAAAAGGATTATCAAACCCAAATTATACAATTGCTTTAAGTATTTTAAACGGGAAAAAGAGGACTGGATACCTCTGGTATTCCATATAAGAGTGTTCACTGGAAGATTTTGTGCTTACTAGGCCTGCCTCTGGGTATTTTCTTTTTCCTAGATGTTCTTTTATGAAGATCTTTAGACACGAGAGTTGCATTTGGCTCACTACCTGACGATGTGTTTTGCTCATGTAAGGAATGAACAAAAGCACTCTTAGTCAATTTCCCATTATCAAGGAGTTTCTCTGAAGTGTTATCACCAGACAGCGCCTCAATAACTTCATTTTCTATCAAAGACCCCATATTAGTGAAGCGCAAGGCTTCATTAAGCTTAGCTAACTCTACTGTTTCTATTTGAGTCATGTTTAGAACTATAAGCCTGTTAGTGAAAGGTACAATTTCTGGGTTTTCAACATCCTTATCATTAGATTTAGAAACTGTGTGGTCCTATTTTGAAGAGGAGGCCCTTGGTTCATTTGGGGCAGGTGATGGCTTTTTTTAGGACTTGGAGGGAGTACCATCAAGGATAGGGGATCTGTATGACCAAATGGTGGAAAATTAGCACTCGTAAATGGCTGTTTCATCACCCAAACATTTGCTTCCTCCAACTTTTTTTGGAGGAGGGGATAGGGTTTCTCAATAGCAGCTTGGTGTAACTGGGCTGGTTTCGAATAGCACTTCTCTATGTTATGACCAATGTATTTACATAGCTCGCAATAATAGAGGATGTTTTCATATTCTATTTTTCGGAAAACTACGAAATCCTCATTTCCAATACAAATACTAAGAGCTCTGGGTTTTGTAATGTCCATCTCAACACAGGCCCTAGCCAAATTAGTTAGTTTCTTCGAAGTTGTTAGCTCATCCAATTTAATAGGAGTGCCAAGCTTGAGAACAATATAGCTTTATCATAGAAGATTAATGGAAGCTTAGGAAGTGAAATCCATACAAGAACGATGGGGGATTCAATATCTGGGCGAAAATCAAAAGGGTATTTTAAAATTTAAAATTCTCATCGGAAACCTTTAATTATCCAAATGCACAATCTCTTGGAATGAAGATTTCCTATGATAAAATTTTCCAATTAACTCCATTCTCAACCCGCTTGATAAAAGCGAAACCCCCCACTAAGTAATTGGGATGAACAGCTCATTTCCTACTGGGTTGCCTCACAAATTGGTACAAATTCTGATTTCCCCTCATGGATGACCTCAAAAACGATGTCTCTTTCGAATTAAGATATATACGCTTGCCCTGTAGGATCTCTGCATATGTTTTTATTTGATCTCTTGGAAAAGGTTTAACCTCATCCAATTCCATTTCCAAACAATTGAAGGAATTCCGACAAGTATTGTTGTGATCAGCAATGAGGTGATTTCCTATGGGTAGAGAGAATTCGTCTCTTTCTAGCAAAATCTTAAATTTGAAAAATACATATTTCTGAAAAGGTACCCAACTAGATAAAAGTTGTTAAAATGAATTTCAACACAACATTAATTCAAAGTTCAATTAGAACTATTAAGTAAGAATATAATCTTAATTTTAAAAATTAATGAAGTGTACTGTAATTCATTTTTTATACATTTTTATAGGTTATTTATTAGTAATAAAATGTATACGTTTACAGGATTATATTAAAATACAAAATTTTGATAATAAAATTTAAAAAGTTGAGGAACCATTCTAGTTTAAAAATTAATGAATTAAGAATTGTTTTGTTAATTTTGGAATTAGAATTTTGAAGTACCCTTTGCATGTTTTTTTAATAAATTTCGGATTTTAAGGATATCTCGCCATTTTTAGGGAAATCTTGGAATCTTAGCATTATGCAACCATGTCCAATCAAACCTCAGCAGTTTAAAGTTTTTTATTCCTAACAGAATTAGAGCTATTATTAAGTAGGAATATAATCATAATTTTAAAATTAATGAATTGTGTTATAATTTGTTTTTAACATGTTTTTCACATGTTATTTATTATCATTAAAAGTTATAAGTTTGCAGAATTGGTATTAAAATTTTAAAAAATAATTAAAAAATTCTAATATTAAAATTTAGAAAGTTAATGAATCGTTTGATTAATAATGTTCAAGTTTAAAAAATTAATGAATCGTTTGACAATTGATTAAGGTAAGTTCAAAAAATTAAGTACAACATTCAATTTGGCATATTAATATTCTGTTGCAAAAAAATAATAATTTGATAAGTTCAAGGAAAAATTAATGGATGTTTTGTTTGAAGATCTCCCAAGAAAAATTAATACACGTTTTGTTTGATATCTTATGAGATGTTAGGGTATATCTCATCAAAAATAAAATCTTCCAAAGATTAATAAATGGTTAGAAAATTTATTTTGATATCTTTCTTGCCAAAATTAATACATGTCTTCTTTGATGGGTAAATTTAATAAATGGTCACTATACTTTGAAGATGTAACTACTAACTCACCGAACTTTGGAATGTAATCACTAACTCGCAGAACTTTGGACTATGCTTACTATCCCTCACTGTTATCATTTCCATCCATGCAAAGTTAACGACATTTGCTGACGTGGCTAACGGTGTTTGTTTTGAGTTAATGCTCCACACTATACTTTTTAAATGTAACTATTCACTCATCGAACTTTCAAATGTAACCAATAACTCATTAAACTTTTTGAATGTAACAAATAACTCACTGAAATTTCGAGAATGTTAGTATCACCACATATATATGTATTGATTGATATCATAAAAGAAATAAATGCCTTGAAATTTGAAAACACCATACTTGCACAAACCTGTTAATACAAATAATTGGGGGGCCTCAATATTCTAATTGGACTAATTTACTCCAAGATTGATAAATTTTATTTTTCATTATGCAAACATGAAAAGGAACAATTAAATATATATATTCAGACAACAATCCTCTCGTTCTGCAAATAGAAAAGCAACACAAAAAATGAAGCACTTCATCTTTTAGGCCTTGTTTGATTGGGGGTTTAGTTGTTCCGCGCGGTATTCCGTGTAAAAATATGTGGTTAATATTATTTTGGGAAATGTGTGTGTGGTTGAAAATGAGTATGAGGTATATGGAATTGCGTGCAGATTTGGTTAATACCAAATAGAACAAGGCCTTAGTTGTTGAAATCATTAAACACAATAGTTCAAGTTAAAAGAGTTCATAACATGTCATATATCTTTAAAAAAAATGTTCTAGAAATGTCATAGCAATAGAGGACTTTGTTGGTTGGCATAAAAAAGGCCATAGAGATTCTTACAAAACAATCATATGCTTCTCCAACCAATCAAATATTCATTGTACTATTGACAAAAAAATATATTTCCACAAACTTCCTAACACACTAGTTGATAGAAGATGGTTTTCTACGCCTTGCTGTCCTAGATCTCTTCCTTGCTTGTTCATCACGCTCCATTTGCTGCAAATTAGCTGTAAGGTGATCCACAGAGAAGCTCTCTTTAGGAACATATGAGGCGTTTGGTCCAGTAATGTTACTTTGAGATGCATTAGAAGAATTTACACCCGAAGTAAGCATGAATTGCCACTGACAAGCTTCTACCAATGGGTCAAGTGGTGCCCTAGGCAATACCAAGTCTGGTGCTCTTCTAGGTTGAAGCTTTCCCTGCATAACAACAAAAGAATGAAACTAGTCAATAATGAAATGGAAGAAAACAATAGCAATTAATACTTTAAAAGGACATTGTTAGAATACCCTTGTGCTTGTCTCTGTGTTCAAATTCTGGCTATTTGCATCTATAGGATGATCCTGTGATTAATGAAGTCACAAAATAATATGTCAAAATAATGAAGTCATTGAGCTACTGTTGATTCCATGGTGTTAAAACAACATAAAATAGATATCATACCATTTAAGAGGTAATAACTAAAGCTTCTAAGATTGTAGCGTGCAAAAAAGTACAAGAAACCATAGATATAAAATTAAGTATCATAGTTGTGATAAAAATAACCAACCTCACGTAGAGCATCCTTTCTTTTATGAGATCTGCTGTTATGTCCAGGTAATTGACAGGTGCTGCACTTCATGGTCACTGTTCCTGTCTTTTTTATCTTGCTTGTGCCATTTTTCTGCTTCAAAACTACTTCTTCAGCTTGTAGTCTCCTTTTCTTTTGCTTTCTGCCTCTTTTTGTTAACTTCCATCCTGGAGGGGCCAGAGGCGGCTTGTTAACATGTGGCCACAAATTTTTTCCATTTAGTGTCATAACAAGGTTCTCATAGCATCTAAGATATGTACTAACTGTATACCAGTCATCTACATAATGTGATGGCTGGTCACGTTTCTCAAGAATAGCGGCACAAGCATGTCCACATAGAATGCCAGTGAGATCCCACCTCCTACATGTACACGTTCGAGCAAGGATGTCTGCGACAAACTCACCATCTTTACTCCTAACATACCATTGTGATCCTCCCGACCAATCTACTTCACTACCCTATGCGATATCCCGATTCTTGACAAGCTTCTCATGGATCTTTGGGCAAAGTGGTCCTACAACTCTTTTCATCTTGTCCCTACGCATCTGAATCCTCTTCATTGTGCTAATATGCATATCTATTAGCAGTGTAACAATTGACTTCTCCCTGTCATCCAGTAAAACTTTATTAAGGCATTCGCACAAATTGTTTATGAGAATATCACTCTTAACTTTAGTAAGAAAATGAAACTTGCTCCATTCCTTCGGATACTTTTCCATTAGCCATTTGTATGGAGGCACAGATTCCTTCTCCATCTTCTTCATCTACATCCTAAAATCCGCTACTGCAGTAGATTTGGCAGCCCTCCAAAGTATATCCTTTAGAGCTAATTTCTTGAAATCTTTCTTGAAGAAGTTAGTATACATGTGACGTACAAAAAATCTACGCTCAACATTTGGATATATTTCTCTAATCACATTTTGCAACCCCTTTTGCCTATCAGTCATGAATGTCCACTAATCACAATTTACAATCTCTAGGTCATGACCTAGATGTCTTAAAAACCATCTCCAGCTAACAGTGTTCTCTTTCTCCACAATAGCATATGCAAGTGGATAAATGCAGTCATTTGCATCTAATGCAACTGCAACCAACATTTGACCCCCAAATGAACCTTTTAAGAAACATCCATCCAGCCCTACGAGTTGCCTACATCCTACTAAAAAACCCTTCTTGCACGCATCTAGGCAAACATAAATTCCCTGAAACTTCGAATCATGTACTGCAATCCTACATAAGGAGCCAGGATTAGTCCTCAACAACTCGGCTGCAAAACTCCAAAGTAACCCAAACTGGTGGTCATCAATACCCTCAATCAATATGCTAGCCCATCGTCTAGCCCTCCAGATAGTTTGTCTCCCAATGTTTACCTTCAAGTCATCTCTGGCCCGCTGCCTAATTAACTTTTGTTTTCCAATCTGGGTCTATCCTAAAAGTCTCAAAATATCTTTCAGCAACATACTTTGCGGTACAAAACCTATTCGTGCCATGCCTAATGCAGTTGTGGTTCGGATTGTATGTTTTAACTTGAAAGCAGTCCAAGACCGTGTTCTTAGATGCCCAAATCCTCCATGGACAGCCCTTCGTGCAAACTGCTTGCACCCTATTCCTATCATTTGTTACCAGTTTTAGATTACATCTAGTATCTACCCCATGGTTCTTTATAGCATGCCTAAACTAGTTGACATCTGTGAATGTCTTTCCAACTTCAAACTTGGGACTCACCAACTCTTTCTCTTCATTGAATGCAGGATAACTAACATGGTCTTTCTCGTCTGAGGATGTATCCGTGTTCAATTCATCAGGCGAAGGACTGAAAGAGCAATCAGACTCTGAACCACTGGCTTCAACCATCACATTCGTATGTCCCTCTTCCATATTGGGATCCGTGTTTAGACCAACAGAAATGCGCTCTGCAGTAGTGCTATCGTATAAAAAATCGACGTCGTCAACTTCATCTTTAGAGTCAACAAAGTTGACATTATGACCCTCAAATTCATCCTCGTCGGCATCATTGACATCATCGACGTCTTCGACATCTACAATTGCATTGCAAGATTAGATAGTAAGAAATTTTCCAGACACTATAGAAAGAACTATAATTGTTGTAATTTTCAAGAAAACAATAATTGTAATAACACTTTAATTAGATGCTAATGAAAGTTAGTAGCACAAATTGTTATCGTTTTAACTCATTAAGTAATTTCATTTTATTTTGAATGTTATAATTATGCTTAAACATATTACTTGCACATTCTTAAGAACATTTTGCTTTACAGAACCTATATGATTGAAATGTGGAAAATAGAGCTTCATTGGGAGAATTACTTTCATATGATATTTTACTTTATCAAGTGTATGCGTTTAAAAATGAAATGTGACATCTTGAATACACTAATGAGGACATTTGTTATGTGTTGTTGAACAGGTGGTCCATGAAACAATTGATCCTAATGTAAGATAAAATTCGGACCAAACACAAAGGATAATCCACTTTCTTCATCATTCAACACTTTATATGCTTGAGATAAAATAAAATAAAATAATAAAAAATAAAAAAAATATTTAAGTGCGATAGCAGATTCTAAGCACTTTCTATGGAATATTAGAAGTGAGATTTAGAGAGATATTTTAAATCTTGATTCCAAGATGGAAAACTCAGACAAAGAGACTCCAAACACAAGAATCAAAATCAGTTTAATATATTAATAAAAATTCTATCGAGAAGTTGAAAAAAATTATATATTCGACAAACCTTCTTGTGGTCCACCGTTGGATTCGTCCAATAAAACATCTTCCAAGACTCCTATGGGCTCCTCCATCGTTGTCCTGTATCAAAAGCAGCCGACAAAAGGTGTGGTGTCGCCGGAACCAGAAGACAAACTTTGGAAGAGATTTTAGAAATTTAGGGCTCTTTAGTGGAATTGGGGGTTAAAATCAGAGGTAAATTTGGGGGGGTTTTTTTCATTTTTGTCATGGACCAAATGAGTTGGCAGCCTACATGTCACTATAAAGCTTACGTGTGTTTTATTTGCTCTTTTATTGGTCCACGTAATTTACCGTTAGCCACATCAGAAGCGCCGTTAACTTTGCATGGACAGAAATGATAATAGTGAGGGATGGTAAACATAGTTAAAAGTTCAGTGAGTTATTGGTTACATGCTAAAGTTCAGTGAGTTATTGGTTACATGTTAAAGTTCAGTGCGTTAGCAGTTACATCTTCAAAGTATAGTGACCATTTATTAAATTCACCCCTTCCTTAATATAGTTTAGAAGATTATAAGGTATATGAGAATTATTGACAACACATTAAGATAAGTTCAAAAAATTAAGTTGTTTAGAATTATTGTATTAATGGTGTTGACATATTGTCAGGCACATATGATGTCATCACTATCAGTTGTCACATGGGATGACCTCGATTGTCGGGCCTCATATCTCGGTAAGGTGTCCACCTCGGCTGGGAGGCCATAGAAGTTCTTCTCTTCTGGAGACGCTGTTCTGGGGTGCAAGTTGGTAGTACTATCCTTGGAGTTCCAATTCGGCAGGGGCTAGACTCATCAATAGGTTGGCGTATAATCCCCCTGTTGATAGTTTATATTTTCCGACCTCAGATATAGTGGTCTCAACCAAGCACACGCTCTTTGGTGAGTCTAAACTTTGCTAATGTTAACACACACACACATATAGAGAGAAATCTATGATTCCTAACAGAATTAAAAGTATTAAGTAGGAATATAACCATAATTTAAAATTAATGAATTGCATTTATTTTTTACGCATTTGTTACATGCTATTTATTATCATTAAAGTTACACATTTGCAAAATTAGTATTAAAATTTTAAAAATTAACTAAAGAATTTTAATGTTAGAATTTAAAAGTTAATGAATAGTTTGATTACTAATATTAAAGTTCAAAAATTTAATGAATCATTTGCCAACTGATTAAGATAAGTTCAAAAAATTAAATATGAGGTTAAATTTGGGAGGTTAATACACGTTTTGATGTGTTAGGAGATTAATATTCTATTTAAAAATAATAATAACAATAATTTGATAAGTTTAAGCCAAAATTAATTCATATTTTGTTTGGAGATCTCCCAAGAAAAATTAATATAGATTTTGTTTGATATCTTATTACAAGATATTAGGGTATATCTCATCAAAAATAAAATCTTATCAAAGTTTAGTACACGGCTAAAAAATTAATTTGATATCTTTCTTACCAAAATTAATACACGTTTTCATTGATATAGTTTAGGAGATTTTAAGGTATATGAGAAGTATTGATAACTCATTAAGATAAGTTCAAAAACTTAAGTTGCTGAGAATTATTGACAACCCATAAAGATAAGTTCAAAAAATTAATTGATGAGTGCAAATGATTATTAATTAATTTAAAGTTCTATTTCTAAAACAGAGTCCAATGAAATGAAAGCTGTGAAATTTGTATTTTTTCTCATTTTTTTAAATTGTAAAAAATTGTTAACTTACTTATTTATATTTATATATATAGAGAGAGAGAGAGAGAAGAGACATTCATAGTCAACAATTTATTATTATTATTATTACTAGTGTTTCTACCCGTACGTTGTACGGGGTAACATATGTCCAAGATATTTAGAGAATTGAAATATCTTTGCGAATCTTTGGATGGTTATCATATACAGTTATAAACTGCAATTGTTTCCGAATAAAGACATGTTTGAGTACTCTGAGAAGTATTTTGTTGCTTGCGTGAGGGAAGGTTGGAGAAGTTGATGATGATAAAATCAAGAGATTTGTAATGGCGTGAATTCAATTAGAATCCGCTTGAGATTTTTGAAGATTGAGTTCGCATTCTAGAAGAGGAAGGGAAGATTGATTTGCAGATTTGTAATTACCCGTTTATGATTGCAGAATAAAAAATTAATTTTTTAATTCAGAAAAATAAGGGAATATTGATTTGCAGATTTGTGATTATCCGTTATGATTGCAGAATAAAAAATTGATTTTTTAATTCAGAAAAATAGGTGAAAGTGGCGGGAAAATGTGCTGGTTTTATTAATATATAGATTATTACTATTATTATTATTATTATTATTATTATTATTATTATTATTATTATTATTATTTATTAACAATTTATTGAGTCAATAATGCTTTGAAATTCTTATCATTAATCAAGGCTATCTTTGTGGCCTGAGCTTGATTAACAAAGCCTTCTGGTGAAAATTATCTCTATCAAAATGTTAATTTGGGAAAAATATTTAATAGGGTTTCTAGAAATGAGTTTATTATTTTGAGTCATTTGGTACTCAATTCACCAAGGGTGCGGCTGGATACACCCCAAATTCCTCTCAACACACCCACATACTTTACACACTCACCTATCTTTTCATTCACCCCCCTCACTTACTCAATACACCCAACTTTTTTCCATTTTTACCCTTTCACATATTTAATCACTTAACCCCACCTTATCCCCATTTTCAACCCTAGGTTTCTCCACTATCGCTTCCTCTTTCTTCCTTCAGTGTCATCACCCATATTACCCTCTATAAATTGTGTAATGGACTCCTGTATATAAACAAAATCAAGAGTAAATAAATGAAAGACAATAAACAGGGTCGAGCTGGAAACAATAAATGGAAGGTGGAAGACAGTGCTCCATGTTCGGCCGTATTGGCCGAACATAGAGCTCTATGTTCAGCCAAATATGGCCGAACATAGGGCTCTATGTTCGGCCACACATGGCCGAACATAGAGGCTTATGTTCGGCCACATGGCCGAACATAGGGCACTATGTTCGGCCCACTCGATTTTTACTTTCACGAACAGCCTTTTCTTTCATCTACCGACCATGGCTGAACATCACACAAGTTTCTGGTGCTTAAAATAACGAATAATACTCAAAATCACTTACATTATTGATATAGATTGATTTTTCATCATCCATTGGGAGAGACTTGTTGTTGCAAATATGGAAGAGCGTTGAGCTTACAGGTACAGAAGACGATGATGAAGATGAGAGCTTACAGGTACAGAAGACGATGATGAAGATGAGAGATAGTTTGACGATGATGAAGATGAGAGATAGTTTGAGAGAAGACGATGAGACGAATGGGTGTGAATGGAGTGTATTTACTGGCGTAAAGTGAAGTGGGTGGGTGTGTTTTACAGGGTTAGGTTAGGAAATTTAATGAGGGTAATTTTGTCCACAAATTATATTAATTTTAGGTGGGTGTGTTGAGAGGAATTTGGGGTGTATCCACCGCACCCCATTCACCAATTACCATGATTAGGGAGCTCATTCTGCTGGCCATGGTAGATGAATTAGGAGTTCATTTGAATTGTGGCTTTGGTATTACTTTGAATTGTTATTAGTTTGTAATTATAAATGTATAATTTAGAATTTATCATTTAATCATATAGCCATTTAGAAGTTTGGGAATCAAAGTTTGAATTATTAATTTAGGTTGTGGATTTAGTTTTAGGTTTTATGAATTACAACCAAGGTGAGACAGATTTAGGTTTCAGTGCTATTAACTTAGTTTTAAGTTTTATGAACATGCAGAATGTCTTCTGATTAGCTTAATGAATTGATTAAGTTGTTTGATGATACAAAACATCTTTCTTCTTTTTTTTTCTTTTTATCTTTGTTTGTGTAACTTTTCTCATTACAGATTATTTTCATTGATAACATGGCCTCATTCAGCTGGTGGTGTTGCTCCATACAAATCTATATAAGGATTTTGCCTTTTCAATTAAGTACATCCTAAATTTTGTTTATTTCACTTTAATTAATTATTTTTAGCATGTATTGGTTAGAGTAGTTAAATGATACTTCAACTAGTAGCACTTGTTTCTAAGACTCATAGGAGTCACCTCGTATGTAAAATATTGGATTTGTTTAGGCAAGGAAGTAGCAAAAACCAAGGTGGTATCCCATTATTATATGCCATTATTGTTGGCAGCCTGTTGGGGTACCTTATGAAGAAGACATGATCGATGGATAAATCTTGGTCTGCAATTTCTAGTTAAAACTACTACTACTATTTCACATATAGTTTATTCATGGAGATACAGAATATAGAATCAATTACCAATTTGCAACCACTTCCTTCTTAAAATAGATCACGTTTTCCGATCCAAAATTTCTATTAAAAATTTAAAATACAAGCAAGCTACATTGCACGGTAGGCTAAACAATAAAAGTACAACATGCAACGCACATTAAGCAACCCGATTAAGTCATTAACGCATGAAACATGTAAAAAAGAATATCCCAATTGCCTTATCATTTTTACTATTTATCCACGATTTTATAATGATTAATGTTACCCTTATATCCATTATGTGTATGCCCGCATGGATGAAGGGTGAGCCGAACTGATTTCTAGCTCGATCCTACGACCCTTTAGCATGAAATTGTTTGCTTAATTTTGAATAGTTGGCTAGTTAGACCTAGTTACAATAATAAGGTCTTGAGTTTGAATTATGGTGCTTCCAGGTCTCTCCTTATTTTTGTTAGTTTTCATTTTAATCAATTTTTTCATTTCAAATAAATTTTTTTTATTTGAGGCTATTATTTTAAATAATTTTACTTTTATATAATTATGCATCTTCAAAAAATTTAGATATTTTTAATTTCAAATTTGTTATATAATTTTTCATTTTCAAAAATTTTCTATGATATTATCTTACACTATGAAAATTTACGAATAATTATGAGCATGTATGTAGACGTTAACATGGATTAGATTGTTAGTGCAAGACGTAGTACTTAATTTGTTAAATTGTTGCTTTCCATTATTTACGTATTAAAGGGAGACCATCAAAAATGAATTTTAAATAATTTTTTGATTTAAAACTCAATCAATTATGATTTTGATGAATAATATGAAGCAATGATTTTTTTTTTTACATACATAAATATTATTACGTTGTCATTTTTAAAATTGAACTCGATCTAATAATTAGTTTAATTTTTTGTTAACCCCGACAATGCACTATACCAAATAAAACCAATTTCGTAAACCATATGAATTTAAATTTGCTATATATCAAAGCAATCAAATCAAATTGTTATTTTATTTTAGTTTGCTTTTATTTTCCAAAATCAACATAGCGGATTATGATTTCCAAAAATGCTTTGTAAATAAACTTTAGAGGTTAAAAAAAAAAAAAAAAAAAAAGTTCGGGGCCACTACTCCAGGCCCCCAAAAGGAGGCTCCGCCACCTCTCTAATCCCTATGAAATCTTATTCCTAAAATTGGCTGAATCTTGTATACATTTCTGGCTCCTTCTCCATGCACTATACATATTGCTTTAATAGAAGGAGATTTTTTCCTGATTTTCTATGAGAGAGGTGTATACAAAAGAAATATACACTTAAATTAATTTGTTGAGGATTGCAATCTCAAGAATCTTATTCGTTGTACACTTCTGACGTGCAGTGCCCGTACTCGGCCACTCGGGCGCTAGTTCAGCGGAGCGGTCCTCCGTCTCTTGCACCAACCCAAGGGCAAAGGTATTTCAAAGAAGCCGCCAAGCCCAAGTCATGTATTTTATTTAAAAAATAAATAATAATAAAATAAAATAAATAAAAAAGCCCCCTGGAGCCGCGAACTTAAACGCCGTCGTTTGCGTTCCAATTTCCGACCCAAAAGTTCTGTCGAGCTGTTAAATTTCCTCTGTTCGTCCGAAGCCCCAAAAGGCCAAAACCATCGAAAATTCCCAGGTTTAATCCAGGAATTTCTTCAATTTATCTCCTTCTACACAAACATTCTCACATTTCAGTTTATTTTATCGATAAATCTAATCGGTTTTTCCTTTTTTTTTTTGTGTGTACGCACATGCAGATTTAGGCATTCAACATTCATAGTATGGGCGTAGGAGGAAGAGAAGTGTCTATATCACTGGATGGTGTGAGGGATAAGAATCTGATGCAGTTGAAAAAGCTGAACACTGCCCTGTTTCCTGTCCGGTACAATGACAAGTACTATGCTGATGCTCTTGCCTCCGGTGAATTTACCAAATTAGGTTAGATTTAGCTTTGGGTTTTTCATCCATTTTATTAATTGGGTTTTCTTGTTTTGTCTGTGTCCGTTGGGACAATTAATGTGTAATTTTCTTTGTTTTTCAAATGCATTTTCAGGATCTGGAATTATATTGCTGGAGATATATGTGTACTATTTAATCAATTTATTAACTGGGGATTTATTGTTTTGTCTTAATATTGTTAGTAACCTTCTTTTTTTCTCGGGAGATTTTTGTTCAGCTTGCATATTTAACCATTGTTAAGTAGGGAAAATTTTCTCGTGATCGAGTGTATACCGTGGGCCAAACAGCATTGGCATTAGAGTTGCGTAGGTGACCAGCATTTAGTGATGGGTTGACGCTAAGAGCACTATAACTTTTTACCTAAAGTAGATGTGCCTATTGATGTTTAGTGGAACATTTTACATGATTTCAGGCACATTTTGATATGGAATCTTTCTTTACCTTTCTTCAATGTTTAATCCAATTCTTCATCTACTCTGACTTTGGTAACTTGTAATGTAACTAGTTGTTGGCTTCTCTTTACTTTGCTCAAATTCTTGTTCACGTTTTCACCTGGCCTTTATTGATGAATATGATCATTCTTGATCGGATTAATAGATATTTTGTGATGTTTGAATATAAAGTGTAGTACATGGAATCGATATTTTGGCATGTTTCCCATAATGACTTGTGCACCAATTTAATTGAAACTATAGTGTGATAGAAGGTGGAACATAGTCAAGACATATGCCTTCGTGTGTTGGTCGTAAGAAATCCCCCTTAGAGCTTGTTTCCAGCCAGTCCCACAGCCAATTTTCTTCCAGACTAATTTTTAACTATTAATTCTATTGTACCCACTAGTTTGCACAGTGTTTAACCACTATTCGTCATTCATTCACATAATCGTTGGAAAACAAAAAAAAATAACAAACCCCTTTATGAGCATTAGGGGAAGGTTTCTTCTGCATGCCCATCTGTGTATGACCACGAGATCTCAGGGTTGGTTTAGGCAGTACAGTTCAAACCTAGTGGTTTATTATCCAAGCTCCTTACTTGGGTCCGCCTTGCTATGGTACAGTTAAACCATCAATTGTCTCTTACAGAAATTGCTGGTAAGCTATAGGTGCTTCTTTAATGAATTTAGTGATTTCCATTTCATTTTAGCACAGCCTGGTTTCTGGTTGGTTATTTGGATTCTCTTTCTAATTAAGTTAAAGATAGCCATTCAAAACTTCCTGCACCAAAAGAGTAAAAAGAATGATCCTGAGACCTGTAGATGTTGCCCTGTGACTAGACTGCACCGGCATACACTTAAAAACACCTGCAAGCATTACATTTGTATTCATTGACTTTTCCAACTGCACTATAGAATGAGCGTTGCATCTGCATGGTTGTAGCAAAAATAAAGCTTTTCATTCAGGGAACTGCAACTGTTCCAATGACACTGTAAAATAACCTTGGCATCTTGGTAATTGTAACACAACAAAACCTTTTGTACCTTTTTTTGAGCAAATGAAAACCTCGGGCTTGACTTGAAAGCTGTTATTTTCTGAAGAAAATATTGATAATTAGACCTAAAAGGTTATAAGTATAAAGCGACAAGCTTGGGATACTATAGTGTAGTGCTGTGGACAGGGTTTGTGCTTGGAATTATAGCTGTAGATGTGGAACTTGTTTGACAAAGCCCTCTCAGAAGAAAAGTTATTTTTTGAAGAATAACGTTGAAAAGTAAAAATACGTGATAGAGAGCATGTGTTGTTAAAAATAAGTTACAATGGAAATGAATGGGAATGGGAATCGGTAATATTGAGTAGTAGTAATGAATGTGTGGTTAGAAATTAATGTTCAACTAATAATTGTTATCCAGATAGAGGCTTAATTGGCTGAAATTGTTTTAAAGTTGCAAATGCAACACACATAGAGGAGAAGTCTAATGGATATAAAATAGATTAAATAACTGGTGAGAAAAGTTGAAGATAACAATGCAGTTGCAGCGTTGGATGTCAATTGCCTACTCATACTGTTAAGTTATCATAACATGACTGTGGCGAGTTTTCTCCACGACGAGCACAAAAGCCACCACATGCACATCCGTGTTCTTGTTGTTTTTATGCACTTCTTGTTTTTCACAAAGTCCAATCATCCAAACCCATGACTCTCCCTTTGTGTCCCCCTTCCCTTTGGTTTCTGGGACCATTCTTAGGGCCTGGAAAATCTCAAAAAAAAAAAAAAAAAAAAAATTGAATCTCATTCTCAACCATCCATAACATGGAAACTGTGTATTTTTAAATACTTTTTGATTACAAGTTCTCTAAGGTAAGAAGATTAATCTTTCTTCCAAAACTCTACATCAAAGAGGCACTTAAGTTTTCCACCTTTGCATTCTAAATGATATGAACAAGTTGCATGCGTTCAAAGCATGCTCACATCCTAAACCTTAGCGGCCTTATATAACTCCTCTGACGTGAATCACTTTGCGGAAAACTGGCCATGTAGTTACTTGCTCTGCTGGTACAGTGCTTTGTCCCCTTTCATTAGCATAGTATTGGTCAGATAGGGAAATGCATTTCTAACATTCTCCTGGAAGCACAGTGCAGATTGAAAGGTGTAACAGACAACAAGTTTAAGAACTGTAAAGGTAACTATAGGTCTTAAAATCCCGTTTGCTTCTAGTTCTGCTTTTTACGAAATGGTAATAACGTCTCTGACTTCTGTACAACTCTCAGCTTTCTGCAGTAATCAATTTTGACCAAATAAATGTTAGAAATATCTGTCTCATCGTACCCTATGCTCACCGTCCTTCCAAATATGACGAAGATGTTGCTAAATTTTGTCATCTTTTGTTTTTCCAGCATATTATAGTGACATTTGTGTTGGATCAATTGCATGCCGCCTCGAGAAGAAGGATAATGGTGCTATTCGTGTATACATAATGACATTGGGTGTCTTGGCGCCTTATCGAGGGTTAGGCATTGGTAAGTATAGAAATTGTACTGTAGAAATCTGGCTGATGGCCCCTCCCCACCCCCACCCCACCCCAAAAAAAAAACCTCAACACACACGCACAAAAATAGGGTAAAAAATAGTTATTTGGCTCTAATTTTTTGGTTCTGACCATGTTTAGGTACGAAGCTGTTGAATCATGTGCTCGATCTATGTGCAAAGCAGAATATTGGTGAGATCTACTTGCACGTGCAGACGAACAACGAGGATGCCATCAACTTCTACAAGAAATTTGGGTTTGAAATCACAGAAACCATTCAGAACTACTATACAAATATTACTCCCCCAGATTGCTTTGTTGTTACCAAGTTCATCACTCAAACAAAGAAATGAGAATTTGGATGGAGTTCCTTCTAGATTGATTTTTACTTTGCTCTAATGGGGCATAAACTAGTTTTTTGGAAGCCGGAGACAGTGGGGTTTAGCCATTCGCTGGTAGTGTCTCTACGAGACAATAGAATTTGAATTCCATTCAATTGTGTGGAGTACTATTCTCAGTCTAGGTAATTATCAGTTTAGCAGGATTTTGTTGGGCAAGAATACAAATGCAGTTCAATATGATAGACATTGAAGTTAATAATAGCCTGTTGTAGGGTTGAATGACCACATCCATTTTACGTAGTGCAGACAAAATTTTAGTTAAATTTTCTTCTGTTTAGTTCCGTTGAATTCACCTTATCGACCACAAATGGTGATTTTTCTTTGAAAGAGATGTTATTAGTTGCAGATCTTAAAAGTCGACTCCCATTTTTCAGTGATGCTGTGTACTAGTTTACACAAGCTCTTATATCTCCAATAGAATAATGTATGCAATGTGAATTTTCAATAATGTGATAAAGATAATAAAAATGAAGATAAAACATCTCCAATGGTGGGAGTGGATTGAAGAAGTAATTAATTATGTGTATATCAACTATTGGCTAAAGAAAAAGGAAAATGAAAGGATTAATGCAAAAGATGAAATATACTAATATACCGTTTACTTGTAAATTTGAATTGAGATTTGGGTTTTTTTACAAGTAGGGTTTTTGTTCACGAAGATAGGTTTATTTTTTTTCATTGGACCAAACAAGAATATAGTGTTTGGGGGCTTTAACATAAACATGAGAGAAAAGTACTGTTTTTCCAATAGTTTTGACAACAGAAAGTTGTCATATGTATTGCACATGGTTAGGGCATCTCCAATGGGAGGCGTGAGATGGGGATGTGTGTTTAAGAGATAGATAGAGAGAGAAATATTATTTTAATTGTAGGGGAATGGAAAGATATGTAGATAAAAAAGATGGAAAAGTGTAAAGAGAAGAGAGTCGGAAAGATATTTAAAAATAATAATAGAATAATAGTAGAAGATGTGAGATTGGATGTTTGAATTTGGACATTACATAGGAAACGACAAAGAAAATGTGGAGAAAAAGTGAGTAAAATGATAGGAAAATGATTAAGAAAATTTGAAAATTGAAAAATTACGGGATCCACACAAAATTCATGTGAGTCTGTCTCTCTAAAATTGGATTTTTGGGAAGAGACATAATATTGGAGATGCTCTTAGTTAACTAATAAAATGGACGACAATTTAATAGAAGTCGAAAGTTGAAAATAAGTTTTGAAATGCCAAAAACGAAATAATGAGGCCTCGATTTGTACCCCAGCGTCAAGTCCTTTCCGAAAGAATTACCCTTTTAAAATCACCGCTTCTTTGGTTGGGGTGGGGGGCACTGCATTTTAAACAAGGCTTATGTCACGTGCACTTTTTTTTTTTTTTTTGGTAATTAGCGCCACAAGGACCCAACATTTGATCTCGTTATGCACTAAGGACCTATGGTTTATTTCTTAACATTTTAGTCCTCAAACTTGATATTTGTTGCACCGTAAGGACTTCTGTCAGCCTCCCACCGTTAAGTCACCCCATGTGCACCTTACGTGTGATTTTTCAAGTTCAAAATGGTCCAAAACTTTGAGCATTAGTACAATCAAGTCCCGAAATTTAAAATATATATACTTTAGTCCCAAATTTAGTTAAATTGTAAAATTTTATATTTTATTTTTTTATGTGGGCGCTTATTCAGTTAGTAATTAATTTGATACCGATTAAATAGTTTTTATAAAAATTTTCAATACAGGTAGTATTTGTTCGTATTAATATGATATCACCACTTTCCAAAATTTTCTTTAGTATTAGAGATACGCACATATTTATTGCAACCAACAGTAAATAATAAATATAATTATTGTGCATCTATATAATTTTTATTAGGAATATACTACTGCAAAAAATACATTGAATATAAAAAATTAATTAAATCAAATAAAAAAATATAAAAAGGGAAAAAATTCAAAATTTTCTTTGGCATTAGATACCGCACATTTTGATTTTAACTAATAATTAATCATAAATATAATTGTTGTACATACATAAAATTTTATTAGAAATATACTACGGTAAAAAATATATTGAACACAAATAATTAATCAAATCAAATAAATAAATGGTATAAAAAAATACCAAAAACATGAAAGAACAAAATAAAATACCTACCCCCAAAATCCACCACCAACATACTGATGGTCGTGGTAGCGGTGGTGGCTGCTGCTGTTGGTGGTGGCAAAACCACCAGCAATGGTAGCCACTACCAAAACGAGATCTGGTGTGTGGCGGCAAAGATGGTCTTGTTTATAGATGGACAAGAAACGTTGAAACCATAAGTTCCGCTACCACAGAGCCACCATTGTGATTTTCTCTTCCACTGCTAGATGGCTACAAGATCGATGGAGACGCAAAACTCAATGCTACAAGATTAGACCTCTATAGGCGAAGAGGAGACATGAAGCTCAGTGGCTGCAAGATGGGACTGCTACTGGTGAGGTGGAAAGATGAAATTGCAGTGCCACAACTCAGAGAAGTGAGAGATTCTCCTCTAGATGAAGCTCTACAACGACGAGTAGGCGTGTAAGGCATAAGATTTCCAACGATTTCTTCAACTATAAAGAGGTAGGCAATTTCGTTGCAAATTCACAGCTCCGACGGTGGCTATGCCT
This sequence comes from Jasminum sambac, assembly GCA_018223645.1. NCBI lineage: Eukaryota > Viridiplantae > Streptophyta > Magnoliopsida > Lamiales > Oleaceae > Jasminum > Jasminum sambac. Next base: position 16,768,338 of record CP073649.1, read on the forward strand.
TTTACGGTGCCGTTTGACATGGGCGGGGAGAGATCAACCCTTCATGCAATATTTCAAGGGCTTTGGTGCATGTTTGGCTTAATCTGGTGGTAGCACCATGAGGCCACCACCAGCAGTGGTGGTGGATGAAACCACCACCATCAAGGTGGTGGTGCTGGTGGATTTTCGGGTGGGTAGAGCGAGAGGGGTGGGTGGGGTGGGTTTTTTATTTTTATTTTTTTATTTGATTTTTTTGATAACATTTATTTGATTTGATACTTTGTGTTTGATATATTTTTTTGCAATAGTATATTTCTGATAAAATTTTATGTATGTAAAATAATTATATTTTCGAAAGTGGTGATATATATTATGTTAATACGAATAAATACTCCTATATTGAAAATTTTTTATAAAACTATTTAATCGGTATCAAATTCATTCAATAAAATTAATTACTGACTAAATAAGCACTCACATAAAAATTAAAATGTACAATTGTACAATTTAACTAAATTTGAGACTAATGTATATATTTTTAAAATTTTGGGACTTAATTATACGAATACTCAAAGTTTCGAACTATTTTGAACTTGAAAAATCACACTGAGGTGTACATGGAGTGACTTAACAGTGGGAAGCTGCCAGAAGTCCTTACGGCGCAACAAATATCAAGTTTGAGGACTAAAATACCAAAAAATAAACCACAGGTCCTTATTGCACTGCGAGATCAAATGTTGGGTCCTTGTGGCCCTAATTACCTTTTTTTAAAATAGAATTATCTCACATCAAAAACAAAACAAGAAGAGAATGTCAGTTACATTTGAAAAAGAGAATGTTAGAATGAAATATATAAAGGAAGGGGGACACGTGGCCTAATCTGTCCATTTGTAGACATTTTACCATAATCGCAGTAGATAGGGGAAGGGGATTATATACAAATTCCAAAACTAGTGGTTTTGACGTTTGGAAAATGTAAAAACAAAGTTTCCATTATATCTGTTTTTAATTTTGAAGTTTAAAAATGCTTTTATGTTTTCTATTTTAAATTGTTATTTTGAGAAAACTGATTTTGAAAAGATAAAATAAAAAACTTGTTTGATTAGAAAATTTTTCAAATATGTAAGTTGTGATACAATATCTATTCCCAAAAATAAAATAAAATAAAATAAAAAAGAAGAAGAAAAAGTTAACCTATAGTAAAAATTGTATAAATGTCTTAAACTTTTAAAATTATACAATTAAATCCTCAATGTTCAACTTCTACCCCCTTCCCCTCTTCTCCCTACTCCTTAAGTATTCGCCCTCACCATCGATCCAGGATTTGGTGGTTATTGCAACCAATAGAATAAAGACTAGTGATTGCAAGAATCACTAGTTGCTTGCAATTCGTGTGACAACCTACAACAGCAAAGAGCGACCACCAGTTTTTAGTAGTCGCAAACTACCAGAAACTGGTGATTGGGTGAATTGTAACTACCAAATTTGGTGGTTGTCATTGGTTCACCGATGTTTGACAACGAGATTTAAGTTTTCATCGATGTCGGCTAAGATTATGGCTTCAAATTTTGAAACCACATTTTCTATATTTTTAACTTTTAACACATAAAATGCTCATAACAACAAAAAGTTGTTTTCAGTTTTCTTTACAAACTTTTGATTATTTTCATAAATGTGTTTCCAAAAACATGGAAGAGAATGCATTTTCACTATACTAGGGTTGACGTAACGTGCTATGCAAGTTATGCTAATTTTGTATAAGCTAGCATAAAATGAACATCGAAAGTGAAATATTGACTTGTGATATGCTTGGACCAAAATAAAATGTGACACCTGAACTATAAGACAATAATAGTATGAACAAAATAGCTGGCTATGTAAAGTGTTGCACGTTATCTTTGATCTTCCATATGCTAGAACAGATCTCATATTATTGCATTTGTATGCGCAAAAGACAAGCAAGAAAGAGAGCACTTTTCAAAACATAAATGGTAAATAAGTTTTCATTTGCAACTTTATTTATTTATGTTGTTTTCGCACAGACCACTCGCTCTAGAAAGTACTGATCTAAAATTTCAAGTAATATACACAAATTAAGGCACCATTCACAAAAAAATTACACAACGGATGTCAAATGGAAGATCATATTAAATGAAGTTGTTTTCCTGTTGCTTGGCGTTGTATTACAGTTATGAACCTGCTACAAATGAATTGATGTAGATTTTTCAACATCAAATTTAAAGTCTCGTCTACCAGCTCGAAAGATTATGATCAAGCGCAATTGTCCTATAAATCTTCAAAACTAGGTTATAACACGTCGGCCACTGCTGTGATTATACAAGTCCTCGAATTTCTTCTACACAAACCTGACATTAGACAAAGAAAATTGAGTACACATATTGAAACACCCAAAACTCCGTCATCCTACCTAAAAAAATAGTTTCAGCAAATAAAAGTTTAAACACTTGTTAATGTACTAGTTACCAACTATGAGTTAAAACAACAGCTTTCTCATGCAGTAGAGTGATCTTGTCACAAGAAAAATACTTACTCATAAGTGTGTTCAATTTCTTCCTTTCCCATTGAAACTGGCTGATAATCCTTGAACCACTCACAAACATTAAAAGATACCCGTATGCATAGAGAATACCTTAACCAGTAACCAGTCTCACGGAAGTTAAATATTAACCATCTTCCTGTACAATGTAAAATTTGAGAACCTTTTCAAATAAATCAAATTTGTTGACAAACAGCAGAAATGAAGTTTTCTACAGAAAAAGATGATGGCACGGGTCATTTTATTCATGTGAAATGCAAACAGCAAGAAAAATGTATAGAAAATGGACTCAAAAAATATAGATAAAATCTTGAAGAATGGTTGCTTGAATACCTAGTCGAAGAGTTACTTAGTTTCCATCGATTGATTTTTGCTAGTGCCTTTGTTTGATGACACATGAAACCCAGTGATTACCATGTGTTAATGACGATATACAAGTGGAAACAAAACGAGCAATACTCGTTTATAGGTGCACAAAATATCACAGCAGTAACACCCTCGAATAGATGAATCCACTTTGTTCTCTCATTTCTCTAACCTCCAACATCAACGAGTTAATAAGTTTCACCATTTTTGTTCTTTCAAAATGGACTGCAAACATTTACATGATGAAAGAAAGAATTCAGTGTATGAGTTTTGGCTCAATATGTATGGCATCTCTGTCTACTATCATTAACAAGTGCTAATGTCAGTTTCAATTTTTTTTCCTTTTTTGAAAAAAAAACAGAAATCAATAAACCAATCCACACGACATCGACTTTATTAGCAAACCAAAATGATAAAGAAGATTATGATTATACATCTACTCCATAGGTAAAAACGTTCTAGCACTTCTCATTGTTATGTCCTAATATATCCCCAATTTCAATCATATTCATCCAATTTGTAGTGACCGTGAATTTCTTAAATCAAATATTTAATTAAAGTGAAAATCTCAAACGTGTCGCTACAATTTTACCTATAGAATTAAATAGCGTACATTCATCTAGTTAAAATTTTATAATATTTACTATTATATTGAATTATTTAAAATAAAAATAAATAACAAAAATTTATAAAATATTTATTTATTTTTAATTTATGTTTGAGGACCAAACTTTAGAAATCATTCGTTTTAATCCCTAACCTTTAACTTCTTGTTCAATTATAATTTTATTTATATTTTTGAAACCCATTTAGAGGCCCATTTGCAAATGCTATTCTAACTTTTACCCTTAAATACTCTTTTTGAGTATGCTTAAACCCTAGCCCCATTCTCCTCCATTGTCATCCTCAAGATCAATCTACCCATTCTTATCCAACAAATCAAACTTCAAGTGGTAAGATTACTTGATCTTCCTATTTTAACTTATTTCTATTTTATTGTTTTAAGTTCTTGATCAAATTATTTTTTTTTTTTGTAGTGTTTACTTGGTCATTAATGTAAGTAGGATAGATATAGACATACATACACAATATACGTATATACACTATACACGCACAACCACCGAGTCACCACCGCCGCTCCACCGCCGTTCACCACCATATCCTCACCACAACTCCACCGTCATCACCACTTCACCTCCATACACTCACACAGTCGCATATATACATACACATAGATACACGCCATTACACATACATGAACGAGCTCGGCCCAAACATCAACTTCGTCCAAAACTCGACTTTAATTCAGAAAAATCACACCTACACCTTCCTCTCCATCCCTAGAACATTGTTGTATAGTTTAATTTCAAAAATTGTTAGTGAATCGAACCAATTTTGAAAATACCCAAATTTTTACCTAAGTGTTCAAGCCTTGATTTCTCCCTCAAAACTCAATACTACTTCAATCAGACACCACCACTAGGTTCACCACACATGACTCCACCTTCACGGCCAAAAACTCGCTGGAAAAGTCGAGAGATAGAGAGAACCCGAGAGTGAGAGACGAGCGTGAGAGAGAAGAGCCGAGAGATGAGGGTGTCGGGTGATGAAGAAAGTGATCCAAGCCCAATCCACCCTTGACCTGGCCCATTGCATTTAAATCCGGTTTTTGCACATTAGTCCCCCTATTTTATAATTTGGTTTAAGTTGATCCTATAATTTATTTAATTTGCAGTCCTCAACTTTTAATTATTATAATTTAATCCCTAAACTTTTATTTCACTTTAAATCATTCAATTTCTTTTTCATATTTACTTTAACCCCCAAAATTTAATTGCATATTAGTCCCTCATGTTTTAAAAATCCTATAATTGAGCCCAAAATATTTTTAGTTCACTTTTATTGCATAATAGGTCCTCAAACTATTAAATACTTTCAAACTGACCCCCAAAGTTTTATATTCTTTCTATTTTGGTCCACAAACTTCTATATTACTTATAGATACTTATATTTTAAGAATATTAACATAAATTAAATTCGTTATTGACTAGACGAGACGTACCAACAGCTAGAGGACTGATTTTCACCGCTTAGTAGGCTCAAAACTCGAGAAATATTTCAGGTAGGCTCAAAAGACTCATTTTTACTTATCGTGCAATTACTGTTAATTATCTGTACTATATGAGTGTGCAAATGTATGTAATTGATGTGATTGCTTGCCTTCGGGCCTAAACTTGCCTTCGGGCCCAGAGTTACCTTCGGGTAAAAGAATTGCCTTCGGGCCCAGAGTTACCTTCGGGTAAAAGAATTGCCTTCGGGCCAAGAGTTACCTTCGGGTAAGAGAATTGCCTTCGGGCCCAGAGTTGCCTTCGGGCAAATTACCTGCCTTCGGGCCCAGAGTTACCTTCGGGTATTATATTACAGATTTTACATGACTATTTGCCTTATATACTTGTATAGATGATTAACTTACGCAGAGCCTACTGAGTATTGTTTAAATACTCACGCCTTTCATTCTTTTACAGATTGATGAGTATGGAGGCGTGGCGAGACATGGGAGTTCTACTTAGGCTTATTAAATAAAAGATTTCATTTCCGCTATCATTTTGGTAATTGATGTATTGGATCATGTCATATTAATGTTTTTGAATTATTTAGTAACTCGTGTTAAATGTTTTGATCGTTTGGTGATCAAATAATTTTAAAAATATTTTAGATGGTTGTTTTATTAAATGAACTTCCGCATTTTAATTATTCGTTATATTTCCGCATTTGATATTTAAAAAAAATAGTTAGTTTTAAAGAAAGATCTAGCGTTCCGAGTTCTTCGAACTTGGGGCGTTACACAATTTATATAGTTAATGAATTTTCACAAAGTGACATTGAACCCCATCTGGCTCAATAATAACGCAAGTCTCTTGGACTTCCTCTGATAAAAAAATAATTTAAAAAAAAGAGAAAAATCTAGGTAAAACGATGTCGGTCTACAAGTTGGTGAACACACAAGGTCCACTAACAGCCAAAGAAGACTTGGAGAGTTACAAATGCTGAAACAGCACAGGATTTTGTAGTTCACGGGGAAATCTATTGGAGAACAGAATCCAAGATTAATTTTATTTTTACAAAAAGAGAGTAATATAGTAACAATTATAATTACAAAGAAATCAAATTCTTGTACTGAAAAAGAAATCAAACGAAACCCTCGAAATGCAACAAATTAAAGAAAAATTACAAAATTCTAAAATTAGAAAGACGGAGAATTTTTATTTTTTTTATAAGAAACTGAACTTGTTATTGAAATAATACCTACAAAAAAATATACAATGAACCAGGGTGGACGAGACTTCCACCAGAAAGGCGGAGAATTAAAATAGGATAAAAAAAAAGTTGCAAATAAGTTGATGTAAGAAAAACCAAACAAACCTTCCAATGCAGAGATTGGCACTCCAAAGCAGTAAGGTTTGATTGAATGAAATATATCTCCGTAGGTGTTGACTATTATTTATGGGGAACTCGCTTTGGCCATTCGACTCTTGAAATCGGTCGTATCCATCTTCCAATGGGCACAAACCACAAGAAAATGGGACAAATCTAACTGAAAAATTGGCAAAAGCAATAGGAAAAGACAAACAATAAGAAAAATTGCCAAAAGAAACAGGGAATGATATACAATTCATTCAAAAAGACTTTTTTTTTTGTTTTTACATTTAACTCAATTTCGAGAAAGCTGTAAGAAAGAAAAGATTAAAAATAGAAAAAGGAAAAACGAAATAGACCAAAGATATGTTAGTAGAAAAGCAATGTCTACAAAGTAGAGAATAATTGTTCGAACAAATAGAGAGAATCCTACCAAAATGAGATAAACTACAGGCCAAAATAAAAAATATCAAAAGCCTTAAATGCAGTAAAATTTTAGGAGATGAACTTTGAAAAAAACTTCAAAAACAACGTCTTGGTTGCTTATTAGACAGAGAGCCAAGTAGCACATAAGAGTCAATTTATATAAACATATTTAAAAAGAAAAGGAATGAGAATAACAAACCGTAGTCAATATCCAGTTGGGAGCGAGAACAACTGCGGTCGAAACTAGCAGCAATTGCAACGTACTATGTGTAATACCTAGTAAAAAAGGGAAACACAAAACGAAATGAACTTGTGAAGAGCCGAAGATACCTAATTCGTAAAAAAATAAAAAGTAGAATTTCAGTTAAGAAGAAAACCTCATATATCTTCATTTTAAGAAAATTAACTCAACTGGAAAACTAAATAAAAAATGCTAATGCAAGGAAGAGCACAGATCTAACTCGCTAGAAGATGCTCTTGCCGGAGACGAAGAAGTAATGTAGGGCTTCAGTGTAATGGAGAAGGATGTAGAGAAAGAAAGGAAAGTGGAATGAATTCAACCAAACAACGAATATCATTGAAGTCTCCGGGTCGGATGAAGGATATAATTCAACGGAGACCAAAAATTAGACGGAGAAATGAAGATGTCGTATTGTGGAGCGCAAAAGGGAAATGAGGGCAGGTTGAATAGGAAAAGGGCCAAGTCAAATCCCTGAAGGCTACTAACGGGAAAAATTCATTGAACCAGCGCCAAAACGATGTCGTTTTGACGTCTAGATTAATACAACGACATTCTTCTTGAATGGTCATATGAAACAGTAAGAAGGCAGCTCAAACTTATAAGAAGTTAACTAGCGACCAACCTACCTAGTTCAGTATCATTTCCATAGACATTAGAAGAAGCACTGTCAAAGTAAGCTATACTATATGTATATATATAAAAAAAAAGAAATCATGTAATTAATAACTTTTATTTATTTGAAGCCACCCATAGAAGGATAAGATAATTTCCAGGCATAGTAGGCAAATAAACAACTTACAGTCTCAACTTTAGCTTAAGTCAGAAGTCTTCTTTAGAGCTTCCTCGGCTGGCTCCTTCAAAAAAATCTCACTCAATCTCAAGAGATCCCATCAAACAAACCGTTATGTAAACTATCAAACAAAATGTTGTGTAAATAGCAGATAGATTATGTTATATTTAATTGCTTGAAAATTTCTTGTGCATAGTCAAACATGGTTTTATACTCTAATAGTACTTCAATAATGAAAGATAAATGAGAACAATTAGAAAGAAAGGTTAGTTAGTCGAGAGTGAGTCGATAATATTATCGCATATTAAAGAGGAATATTAATTATTATAACTCTTCCCAGCAAATTTGCAGTACCAGACTCCTTCAATCACTTTACTCCAACAAAAAGGCAAATAGAAACCAAAAACAAAAATGATGGTTTTTGGTTTAGACTCTTAGGGAGCATTGTGGCCTTTATTTCTAAATTTTCACGTTACTTGTGTTTCTACAGAGTGGAGAAAAAAAAAATAAAAAATCTATAAAATTCCTAAACATAACAGCAAAAAATAATTTGTAAAATTTAGGATTTCGAAAAAACGTAAACACAAGTATAGATGCCAAAATAGAAATGTACATAAAAATCAAATTCAAACACAAAGGAGACGACTTTGGCTAGATTTTCTTACCATAATCAATAAATTATTGGTTGGATAGAGACACTCGAAAAAAGACCCCAAAGCTACAAAAGCCCAAAATGGAATCAGTAGCAATAATAAAGATAATTTAATATGAAAATACAAAAATTCATATACATTTATTTTCTGGGTAGCATGATGTACCTTTTGTTCGAGGTGAACTCATGTCTCCAAATTACCTAACAGTAATGGCAGTATTTCTTCAGAAGATGGGATAAGTTTCTGTAAAGGACCCTGTGTTTTACAAGTACCATATTATAGAACTAACATCCGAGCTAGCACTCAGGTGGAGGCTGCCATACGCGCAACAGCTTAAAAATTGCAGAAAACAACCCCCGGAGCCCCTTTTAATCTGGGAGGAAAAGACGAGGGACCAGTCTGGTAAATTTCACCAAATAACCCCCAAATTAAGGAAAATATCCCTAATTGAATTTGTTGAATTCACACTTGAATTGGAACCTCACTCTCACCTATAACACACTTCCCTCTTTGTGAAATTGAGTACAAGAAGCTGCACCGCCGACCGCCACCATCAACCACCGCAGTTGTGGGTCACACAGTCATGCTCTTTGAAATAGGTACGAATCTTCTCTTTTATTTGAGGTCTTCATGTTGCTTGCAATTCGAATTCCTTTGCTTTAATTCCAGTGGTTAACAATTTTGGGGGTTTGCCTATTATATACCACTCAATGAATTGAAGGATTCTTGAATTTCATACCACCAGCTTCATGTTCTCAGTTCTGTGCTCGATCTTTTTTTTATTTTTTATAAATTTCTCACTTGTTACTAGTCCAATTTGCTAGTGTAACAAGGAAATCTGAAATCCAAAGGAGAAAAAAAAACTAAAGTGTGATGCGTGTAGTTCTTGGAATTGAATTGAAGGATTCTTGAATTTCATATCGCCAGCTTCATGTTCTCAGTTCTGTGCTCAATTTTTTCTATTTTTTTTAAATTTCTCGCTTTTTACTATTCTAGTTTGCTGGTGTAAGAAGGAAATCGGAAATCTAAAATCCGAAATCCGAACGAGACAAAAAATTGAGATGCGTGCAGTTCTTGGAATGGTACCCAATTGCCGTTTCTGAATTTTTTTATTTTTTTATTTTTTTTGTTTTGTATATATAGCAATGGTACCCAGTTGCTAAAATTTTTGTTTTGGATTCAACTGTACAAAACTCCATCGTGGAATGATGGAGTTTTGTGTTGCCTTTTTTTCATTTGAGGTTATGATTTTTTTTTTTTTTGGTTTTTTACGTTTGTCGTTTGCTACAGTTTTGGATCGACATAAGGCTACACTTCTCTCACCTTGAAGATGTTCCAACTCACTAGCGAGGCAATGCACGACAATCTAGATTCCGATGATGAATCCTCTTCCAATGCTCCGTCAGAAGAAGAAGAGGAGGAGAAGAATGAAGAAGAAGAATTGCAGAAGACCCATGAAAAAGCAAATCGAATCATTCCAGGTTATAGACATATGTCATTAATTGGGAATTGTATTGTTTATTAATTTTTTTTATTTGTATGAACATTTATCAATGGCGAAACAAACATTCTTATATGAACATTTGTATCAACAATTATTTAGGAAAATGAATCCATTAAATTATGTTCTGTACATATGTGGGGATTTTGTTAGTTTTTGTATCAAGTCAAATTGGATTGATTGAGGTGGAATCTTGAGTTGTGTTATTGTGTTTTTAATTTTTCCCGATCTAAGTAATGGGAAAAGAATTTACTTAAAACTAGATATCGAAACTTTTTGGCTTGTCGCACTATCATTTGAGTGAAAGCGGAATTAACTGATATGTACAAAATTTCCACCGCTTGATCATCAAATTTCTGGATATATGAACAGCAAAGAATGCTTCAAGAACTAAGGAAAAAGTATTGGTATAAAAGATATGTATAATTTTCTTTCACTCCAACCCTCACATATAGCTTATATATTATTTTTTTTCCACAGTGACGAACTTAACGAAAGATGCTGTCAAATACTTTCCCAATATTCCTTCCGATGATCTACCATATGTTGGGAAAACATTTATTTCTTGGGAGGAGGCATTTGATTTATATAATAATTATGCGATGATAACTGGGTTTAGCACTCGTAAACACACCAGCACCTCAAGTAAAGATGGTACAAGATATCGGTCGAGAACATTTACCGGCTCTAGACAAGGCAAGACTCACCTGAACTATCAATTGATAGAGAAGCATAAAAAAAATGCTATGGAGAAAGGAAATGGGGACGTACTAGATGTCTCTGTCTGGCTAGCTTGACTGTGAAAAGGGTAAAAAATAGGAACACATGGACAATTTCCGTGTTCATGGCTGAGCACACTCATCCACTTACTAGCCCAGGGAAAGTTGGGTTTCTGGCCTCACACAGACGGGTCACACCAGTTTAAAAGAATCTTCTCGATTAGTTATCACATGCCAACATTCGCACATATCAGCAGCTTCGGTTGTTGGAGGTTCAACATGGGGGTCCTTTTTCCCTTGGGTGTCAAGAGTGGGATATTAGGAATATGGAGGAGGATAAGAGGCGAGCGAAGTTGGGTCATGATGCTGAGACAGTTGTTAAATATTTTGAGTGCGAGAAAGAAGCAGATGCGAACTATTACTACAACATTGAGACTGGGGGAGGGGCATTCGATCGGTGCTTTTGGGCTGACTCTACATTACGTAGTGCCAATGCATACTTCGGTGATGTTGTCTTTGACACAACCTACAACACGAACACCTATGTTATGATTTTGGCTCCTTTCGTATGTGTAAACCACCATAGGCAGACAGTTCTCTTCGAATGTGGGTTGCTCAGCAATGAGAGGAAAGACTCATTCATCTGGCTGTTCTCACAATTCCTACAAGCCATGCCAACCAGAGTCCCACCAAAAGTGATCATTACTGACCAGGATCAAGCAATTGGAGGAGCAATTGCTCCTGTAACTTCTATTGTTAATCATGATTAAAAGCAAATTACGAAATTATCTGTGTCGTGTATGCTAATGAATTGTTTGTTCTAGGTGTTCCCCCCGTTTGTGCATCGATTGTGCTTATGGCACATTGCAAACAAGTTCTTCGAGAAACTAGGTCCAACGCTTTATGGTGATTACGGTGGTGTCCTGTCAGGCATTGTCCACAGTTTCGAGACACCCGATGAGTTTGAGAAGAAATTGGACGATTTGATGAACACTGCCCCGTTGTGGATGAATGACTGGCTACACAGCGTATATACTATACGGGATCGATGGGTACCTGCTTATGTCAGACATTTGTTTGCTGCTGGGATGACGAGTAGTCAGCGGGTTGAGTCCTATCATTCATTCTTGAAAATATATGTGGTTAGAAAAAATTCAATTTCGGACTTCATGATGTAGTTTAAACATGCATTGCGCCACCATAGGCATTTGGAAGTACATGCAGATCACATCGACAAATCACAAGTGCTTGTCTTATTGACCAACCATTATGTGGAGGACCAGATGCGGAGTGTGTACACAAAGACAATGTTTTTGCTCTTTCAGGAAGAACTAGTACAGAGCTTGTCTTATTATTACGAGAAGATCTCTTCTACAGAACATGCCAAAGTATATTGGCTATCAAAGTTTGACGTAGTCTCAGGTCAGGCACACCATGTCACTCGGAAAACTGGGTCCGATATCATCATCACCTGTAGCTGCAAACTTATGGAGTTTAGAGGATATTTGTGTCGCCACATATTGTGTATCTTGTATAGGAAGGGGATTAGGATCATACCTGATCATTGCATTCTTAATAAATGGGGAAAGCAGGCGAAATCAGTTCCCGTATTTGATTCCAATCCGGAAACTTTAGCTATGGAGTCATCTGATTCTGCCCGTGTGAAGATCATTACAGATTTTGTGAGCTTGGCGAATGATGTATCTATGTTTCCAGATGTTAGGAATTTTTTCATGCAACGATTTAGTGAACTTAGAAGGTAGACGATGGAGATGATGGCTCGAATAGGACCAGTGAAAGCAAACAGTGAGAGTGATAACATTTTCTACTCTTGCTATCTTCATTTTGATATGAATGCTTATAATCTAAATTTTGACATATGGATGCTTATATTTTAAATTTATGTATGCTTATCAAATGAAATTTTTTCGTTTGATGATTTCGCTATGTCAACTTCAATTTTAGTGCAACCAGAGGGCGCGAATTGAGGAGGACTATTGTATTCAAGACCCAGTGTCAATGCGTGCCAAAGGGATTCGGTAAGTGCCTCAAATCATCAAAGGAAAAGGCGATCAGCGAGATTGGAAGAAAGTGTAGATGTTGTCGCCGACCTGGTCATAATGCAAAAACTTGTCCTGAGAATAATCCAAGGTATGCCATACTCTTTTGCGTGAATTTAACGAGTACTATATTGTTAGTGTGAGAACATGTAGTGTTAGAAGATAGGATTTCAATGCTTGGAATGTGTACAATGCCGATTTTCATATAGTAATTATTATTTTTTAATTTCTTTTCAGAACTATGTTGATCGATGAGGATTATCATCCAGATATGTCGAATATGAACAATGAGGATCATGATGTGATAGGAGCTAATACGTTCATCTCTCAGGGGCTTATAACTACTCCATTTAGCGAATGACAGTACCGGACATCGATTTCTTGCATTAGTTTTTATATACTATTGTAACATTTAAGTTAATGAACTTGTTATATGTCTCGTAATTGACAAGGAAACTCAGTATGCTTTCAACTCATTTCAATTTTTATATTATGTTGCAATATGGTAAGTTAATCCTATACAATATAACATTCTTGAGGATTTTGGCAAACATCTTTTGTTGCTTGATTCCAAACATGAGATATGGCAGACATCTGGTAAGCAGCAGTAGGCAGTAGCTGCTTATTCGGTAGCAGCAGGTGTTGTTGCTGCAGCAGGCTGCCTGCTGCTGTTGGGCAGGCTGCTGCTAAGAAACAGCAGAAAGCCGCTGGTGGTGGTGGTAAGCAACAGCACTGCTGCTGCTGCTTACAAGATCACTAACTTGTGTAGGATTAACTTGTTCCAACTCATCCTTTAAAAGTTGCTTGAGGGTTCTGTTTATCAAAGATGAGTTAGTGTCACAAAATGATTCAATAACAAACACATCATCCATTTCAAGGCATAGAAACTCAAATTCATTGATTTCATATTGCAGTTGCTTAAAAAGTTTGGCGACATAGATAGAAACAGTAACACACTAATACCGCCCCAACAGCAAAAGACATTAGCAAATGCAAAACCTAAACTACAATATTGAACAACACAATGGTAGCTTGTCGAGCTTGTCCAACCTCTCAAGGTTGTCAAGTTTGTCCAGTTTGTCTAGTTTCTCAGCGATGCGTGCAAGCAAGTGATGCTCTTCCGAGTAAGCATTACCCATTATCTTATTCGGATTATGGGCACTTGATCCGGACTCATGCTCAGTAGCTCGAGCATTACCCATTGCCTCGTCAACCCAAATGAATCCCTTACAGGCCATCCTGTCCTAGAGAAAGACAAGCAAGTAAACACATTACTAAAGCTGCCTAAAATTATTAGAATGATGTGAACGAAACAAACTATTTAAAAAGGAAAATAGAACATGATTAAATAATTGGCAGGATCAGCTATTTTTATCTATTCCATCAAGATGCTTACCTTCATGTTGACACATCTCTAGAAACCATGATTGGATTGAGCTCGGTACGTGAAGTCTTGAGCACCATGGGTGCACCGCATTGACATCTTAGGGTCGAGTGCATGTTATTCGAGCTAAACGAAGCCATTAGTAGAGCACCTACATGGGATGGTGTTAAATATGAACGACAATCGAATCCATAAACAAAGTTGACTACCAATGGTTAAAGGAACCTCGAATGTCATATGCACTCAATGCATCTAAGGTTACACATTTTTTTCCTTTTTAACACCCTTTGGGGGCTTGCTGTTAATATTAAGTGACATTTTATTACATGATCAAGTCAACAATTTATGAGATAGAAAAATAAGAGTGGTGCATTTATTGTGTAAGCTGCATAATAGAAGTGATAAATCAAACAATCACAAAGAGCATAAAAATAATCAGTCCCTATCTTTTCTTATGTAAGACTCATATATCGACCATGCGAGGGGTCATAAATGACTATAATGTCATCGTTCTATTCCTCATTATACGTCTCTATCATTTCTTTTTGCCTATAATTTATGGCTATTGTCATGAAGTTAATTTCAGTGAAGGCATGTCTCCAATTCCTCATTAGAGACTCGTGCATGTCTCAAAATAGTAGCAATAAAAGCATGTAAGGGAGGAGAGGGTGCTATGTCAAAATCAGCACGTGAAATGCATTTAAGCAGGACTTAAGCAAAAGTTGCTACAACTATTGTTCATGCCGGGGGGAAAAACGACAAGAAAAAACAAGACACAGCGACTGGGTATCATTCCACAGACTATACAAGTCGGTGTTTTTTTTTGTGGTCATCTCCTCAGATTTCTTACACTAATAAATGAAAATAGCAACTGGGACCATTGCTATATATACAAAACAAAAAATAAAAAATAAAAAAATTTAGAAACGACAACTAGGTACTCATTTGGATTTCAAATTTCCTTTTTACACCAGCAAACTAGACTAGTAAAAAGCGAGAAATTAAAAAAAAAAAGACCGAGCATAGAACTGAGAACATAAAGCTAGTGGTACGAAATTCAAGAATCCTTCAATTCATTGAGTGGTATATAATAGGAAAACCCCCTAAATTATTAACCACTGAAATTGAAGCAAAGGAATTCGAATTGCAAGCAATATGAAGACCTCAAAAAAAAAAAAGAAAAGATTCGTACCTATTTCAAAGAGCATCTATTGGGTGACCCATAGCTCCGGTCGTTGATGGAGGCGGTCGGTGGTCGGCGGTGCAGCTTATTGTACTCAATTTCACAGAGAGGAGAGGGTGTTATACGTGAAAGTGAGGTTCCAATTCAAACGTGAATTCACCAGATTCAATTAAGGCTATTTTCTTGAATTTGGGGGTTATTTGGTGAAATTTATCAGACTGGTCCCTTGTCTTTTCCTCCCACGTTAAAAGGGGCACCGAGGGTTGTTTTCTGCAATTTTTAAGCTATTGCGCATGTGGCAGCCTCCACTTGAGCGCCAGCTCGATTGTTGGTTCTATAATATAGTACTTGTGATGGTACCAGATCGGAATTGATCAAAAGAATGCAATTCAAACTTTTATATAAAATAATTTTAAATTTTTGTTTGTCTTCACCTCTGATAACAAATTCTTATTCTTCCTAGTTCAACAATAAAGAAAACCCATCAAACTTCTCCATTATTTTGCGGAAATTTCAAGTTTAACCATCTCTTAGTCGATCACCATTGCTAGAAACATTGTCACAAATTCTACTATTATAGTAGTGATATGATTCTAACAAGTTTTCAGTTGATATTATCATCGATCCGTGTCACAAGAAATTTTGTCTACAAGTGAATTGGTTGTCAATGTTTACCAAAAATTCTTTGATCTCTTTTACTTTGTTAGAAACATTATGCACCACATTTTAATCCACATTCTAACAAGCGATATACGTATGTTTTATATATAGATTTAATCAAATTAAATTTCAAATATCTTTTTTAATTTTTATTTTTAAATATTCTTTTGATTGATTCGATAATTATTTTAAATTTTTATATAAGGCCTTGTTTGATTCACAATCTTTGTCGAATAAATTTTGTTTACTCAAATTGTATATAAATTGTATGGTTGAAAATGAGAGGTAGGGTATTGAAAAATGTAAAATAATTATATGTATGGCTCAAAATGAGGATAGAGAAATTCTTTTTGAATAATGTTGTGAATCAAACATGGCCTCAACTGAAATACATTGTTCAATGAAACACTTTATCGGGACAGTATAATTCTCTACCGGGGTACTGTATCGCAGATAACTTTCCATCACATATTTCTTTTTTGACAATCCAAATATTGTAATACAAAGCACCTACGAATAAGATACAATTCAATTGAAACATATTACACAATAAAACTATTTATCTATAATCGTCCTAAATGAATGTAATAAGATCGAGGTCGCTTGATCTCAATTTAGCCTTGTTGGCACCCCCATTTTCACTTTACACACAACAATCCTCTTTCCCATACTACCTTTGTGGTCCAAAAGAAAAAAAATCTTTGACCACTATTTCTGACAACAAATGCCCCCTCCACTCTTTTTGGCTGTTGGAAATGGCCATGATTTTTTTTTTGGCCCACCACTAGCCGAACAACCGCCAGGCTATTGCCCGAACCCAATTTTTTAATTTTTTTTGGATGGGGGTTTGGGGGAGGGAATTCACAGAGGTAACCGTCCCCAAACTTCAAATTGTCTACATAACCCTTGACTAAAAGACGCATTTAACATTTAATACAAAATAGGATAAAATACACAATTACAAGTATATCCTCGTATCACCTAACCCAAATAAACCCATGTGATTCCACCACTCTACCCCCAAATTCACCCCACGATGAAAACTCTTCCTCGCCCTAACTCTGTAAAAATTTGAAATTTCAGCAACGTCTCTCTACTCTCTGCTCATCTTCTCGCGCTTCATTTGGAGCCTTTCATCTCAACTGGTTGCAGCGGCTACTCTCTGCTCGTCTTTCGGCTGGCGCTTCATCTGGAGCCTTTTATCTCAATTGGTTGCAGCGGTGGAGGAGGCAAACCGCGAGGAGCGTGAGGACGACAACGATCTTCAATGTTTTAGGATAAAGATCACTTTCTCTTTCTCTATCAACAATCTCTTTCTCCGTGCTTCTTTCGTAATCGATACTCCCATGATTCAATAACTAGTTTTATCCACCAAAGCTTGTTGAAGTGCAATTAGAGGTCAAAAATATCTTTGTTTAGTGTTCTAAATCACCGTTTAGTGTTCTCGGTCACCTATTTACGCATTGTTTACTGAGACTTTAGATGGTTCACCAACTATTAGAGCTTTCAATTCCCAAGTAAATTTCTGCTCCCTTGCAACATTGGCTTTGTTTTTTTTGGCTGCTTGAATTATCATTTCATTTTTCACATTTTAGAAAATTACTTTTGTCTTTCGTATTTATGTTTAAAAGATCTGGCTTCCTTCGATATTGTGGAACATAGTCTTTAGGATATCCTAGCCTAGCACTTCACCTCTTCAAATTTGGGACCATCATTCTAAGTGTGAATATTGCAGAATATATCAATGAACACAATTATCCCCAGATGATCTTTAATTGAACGAATAAATAATTATATTCTTATATGGTTCCTAATTTGTTTAAGCTGAAAGTAATGTTTTTTGTCATATTTTTTTATGAACGTGCATGTAATTTTGTAATGTTTGAAGAAATGCAAATAAGTCGAGCTTGTGGGCAGGACTACTTCTTTTCCAGATTCACTCAGCACATGCTATTATATCAGTGGACTTCTTACATGGAAATCTTTGCAAGTTTAGGGATTTCCCATTGTCTTCAGGTATATCTCCTGATGTATATATTGCACTTGTGCGACTTGGATGTATATGATGTAGAAAGTCTAGATTGCAACTTATGCTTTTCAATGGACTTATCCATTCTTTCACTTGAAACTCCAAAATTTTTCGTCAATAGTAATGTTTCAATAGTAATATGTAGACGTTTTTAGTTGTTGGCCGCATGTATTGTGCCGTTTGTCGCTGTGATGACCATTGTTGGATCTCATAAATAGGTGACCGAGAACACTAAATGATGCAATTAGTTTATATGGTGTTATAAATCTTATATAAATCGATTGGCTACGTCTTGTTGCATACCAATGCAGTACCTTATTGAGTATAGTACCAATCATTTATTTTGTATCAAATACTAGGAGACAACAATGTATTAGCTTTCTCATGGTAGAAGTTTATTTATTATGATACTTCTACACCTGTTAAATAGTGCCCATATATATCTATACCCCTCGTGGTAACTACACATTACCATAGTGTCAATCAGATAGGTAACCTTACTTGAAATTTGTTTAGTCCGATCATCAATCAGGGAACTATACGTTTGATTTTAATTGTGTAGTTACACTTTATCTAATATTAATCGAGTCAACAAATGGATGTCGTACTTATCTATTGGCCGTTGATGTGAACTATGTAAAGCTTCAAACTGGAAACATGTATCAATCAAATTAGTTTACTTCTATTGAAGTACAACTACCTTATTGACATTGAGCATAAACTTACCATGAATGAAACCTGCCCGTGTATTACCATAAACTTAGTAAGCTTTTAAAAGGATTAAGAAGATTGAATTTTAATTTGATAAATTTTCTCATTGTCTCTATCTAAACTTTGTTTTAATTTGATGAATTGAAATTATTTATATTTGATAAATTGCAAAGTGTGTGATTTTATGATCTTTATTTTGTTATTTAAGCATATTTGTTTCGTTATACTTTTCTATTTTCCGTAAATATGTGATTTTAGTCTGAATTATGATACTTTTTGTAGGTGGTTGTGTTTTTTTTTTCAATGACAATTAGCTCCTCCTAAATAAGTTTTGCCTTTGCTAAGAGCCATCATAAGTTCAGTTTTTCCTTTATATTTTGATTAAATCATGAGTGGCTAATTATTTTGAACTTATAGCTAAGAAAACTATCTACAAGAAAACTTATAGCCAAGATCCATAATTAAACTTAAAAATTAGATTAGAAACCATTTCGAGAAATCAAATTTTAATTATAGGTAATTGTACATATTTTACATTCTTGTAAGTGTTAGAAGTTGTGAAAACCATGGTTGAAGTTGTGATTTGATATGATATTGGAAGTTGAATGATACTCCATCTATTTGATATGATAATTACAGGTAGTTGTACATATTTTACATTCTTGCAATGGTTTTTTTGTTGTAGGGTCGAAAATGGAGTATACATTCGATATAGATGAGAGATTTTCAGGGACTATGAGCAATTGATGCCAAGTCAAAGTTGTGGACGATGTATTTGACAATCTAGATGATAAACATCAAGATTTGTTTTTGGATTCTTGCTTTCGTCAGCTACTATTGATCAAGGACATAAAATTGGCATCACAAGTAATACACCAGCTTGTTCATAGGACAGTAAAAATGCCGAATAAGAATGAGGTATGGTTCAAAATACAAGACAAGTTGACGAGATTTGGATTGCAAGAGTTCACTTTAGTGACCGGTTTTAAAGCCGCCGATGAAGTAGGCGAGTTCAAGGTTTTAAAGAGAAAAAGCCCACTTCTACAGAGATTCAAGAATAAGAAAGGGCAGATACACCGGAATGACTTGTTGACAGAGTTTAATAGGTGTGATAAAAAGAATGAACCGGATGTAAAATATAAGTTAGAGCTTCTTACCATTCTAGAGTACATTTTTTGGTTACGGAATGTGACACTCTTGTTAATGAAAGGTGGTTTTCTCTGGTCAAAGATCTAAAAAAGTTTAATAGCTATCCATGGAGAAATTTGTCATACGGACATACTATTAAGGTGTTCAAGCGCAATGCAATCAGTATGAATGAAGAGACCAAGAAAGTCACATATTCTGTACATGGAATTCCCCTTGCAATCATGGTATTTTAGCTTAAAGTATATTTTTATTTTTTTTAATTTTTTTTAATCTGTTACTCTTACAAACTGTTTTGCTAAACAGATTTGGTTATTCTTACAAACTATTTTGCTAAACAGATTTGGGCATTGGAAGCAATTGCTGAGTTTGGAAGGAAGTTTGGCGCCACAGTGAGCCCTTTTTATAAACTTTCGAGAATGATTGGTTGGACGATAAAAAAACAGCTACAGAGTGAATACATCAACTTGTTTTTCAAGGGTATAGAGGTAGTATTGCTAAGATAAAATAATCACATCATTAAATTTTTTTCTTTTATTTCCATTTAAGTTCTTTAACAATTAATTTGAATTTTTTTTATTTCTATTTTAAGTTCTTTAACAATTTAATGGTTTGACAACACTAATCAGGTTGAAATTCAACGTACATTAATGCCAAATAATGATGAAGCTGATGCATCATACTTCAAGGAGTTAACATTGACTGGCGATGAAGAAGGTGACTTGTTTGATAATGAATTGGAAGATAAAGGACATGAACCCGTCAATGAGGACGTGCCTGCTACCTCGGATTGTCATGCTCAATCTAATCTACCTCAACCCCAGGGTCCAATTGGAGCAAACAGTGTTGCACAAATAGTGCGGGAAATAGTGAACGATGAATTGAGAGCATTTCGTGCGGAAATGGAGATAAAGATGGCCACGTTTTTAGAATCAATTAAAAGAGCCATCCTTCAATCAAATGTGAGCTCGGCTGGTCGTGTTACATGTGATTATGCAAAAGTGAATGAAGGTAAAAGTTATCCAGAAATGGAGGAGGAAAACACTTTTAGAGACACAGAAGTAGCTGTTGAAAAGGCAGATAGAGTCGAATGCAATACAAGTATATGTGGGGTCTTTTTTGTCATTTTTTGGAATGAATTGTTGTAATTAATCAACTAATTTTCCTTTTCTCATTTACAAACACGGTGACTATTTTGCATCTACCACGAAAGTGTATAGAAAAAGAAAACGTGAATTCATTATGGGCAACTTGGGCAGAAAAATGCATACTATTCTTGACACGCCAGAGAAGCCTACGAAAGGTATACATGTTCAATCATTATCTGTGAAATAAGAATCCATAACTTTAGAATGCGAAGACGTCCTGTTGATTTAACATGTCGTAAAAAAATACTAATGCAGATGTGCAAGTAGCTGACGAAAAGAAAGCTGGAGTCGAAGATGAAGAAGATATGGGCGTGAATCGTAAAGGTGATGATGTATTGGTTGAAGAATCACCAATGGTCATGGGAAGCATTCACTTGATGTTTATGAAGGTATGTCAAATACAAATATGTTTTTAACGTTCTTGTAGGAGTTGAAAAGATGGCATTGTGACGAACCCATCATCTACCATCGTTCTATATCAAAGATGGCAGCTGTGGAGTATGGAGATCGAAAAGAACACATTGAATTTTGAAAATTTTGCCAATGTTTCGGAGTTGAAGCTCATGACTACTCCAGACAATACCATGGAGCAAGAAAAAGGTACACACATATTAGATCACTGCCTACATGATTCGATTACTTCTTAAATTTTTGGAATTCATTATTTTAACCACATCTAATTATGAAGACACCGCTATGGAGCCCATTGAGATCGGTAATGATAAATCAGAGTCTGCTAAAGGCAAGGGGCATCACACGAAGAGGAAGGCATCTGCATTATGTTCCCCATGGATAAATCCTAAAAAAAAGAAGAAGATTTCAAAATGTCACTTCATACGATCCATTGAGACTGGTAGATCCAGCTAAGGGTGATCATCTCGAGAAGTGGTTATCAGGCGCTCCAGATAGGAAACTTACTATAAAGGCTTGTGTTAGTTTTATTAAGAGCATAACGTGTAGTACTTGTCATACATACTATCGAATTTATGTTTTTCTCTTCCTAGTGATGAAGTTAAGTTGTCTACCAGTGATGATGCAAACAAGGCGTGGTTCAAAGATCTTATTAGGGTTGATGGATGGCTCAGAGGCGAAGTATGTACTTGATATTAAATTTTAAGCCAATGTCAATCACTTATTTATCTAATTAGCGTTTTTTCTTGTAGCATATGGATACGACACTTCACAATATAAGAGTCCGAGCTACAACTTTCCTAGGTGTCTTTAGACAAGATTGCACTATCTTGGACTCCAACTCCGTCCCCTATGTGAGGATCTATTTTGGAAAGAAGTCAAACACCAAATCTTCTGAGCCCCCACAGTTGGAGAAGGCCTTAGTGAACTATGTGCAAGGGAACGTACCAGGATTTAGCAGAACATGGAGTACTTGTACTACATTATATGTTCCATTCTGTAATAAGGAGAATGACCACTGGTTTGCATTGGAGATCGATCTGATGGGTAGATGCATCTACGCATACGATAGTCTCCTGAGTGTTATGCAGCAAGCACAACTTCAACGGGAAATGAAGCCTTTACAGGATGTCCTACCGCTATTAATGAGATTGTCACTTGGAGATGGGGGACTACAGTACAAAAGAGTTTAGTATGAAGCGCTTGAAAGCTCCAGGGCAAACAAACGGGTATAAATCATACATTTGGTAAAGCTATGTGAATTCATGTATTGATAAATTTGCTAAACTTATGGATATGGTGTGTATTATTTGCAGGTTAGATTGTGGGATGTTTACAATTAAGTACATAGAATTTCTACAGGCCAGGTTGGATGTAAAAGACATATCTGCTAAACATATGCCAGATTGGAGGAAAAAAATGGCAGCTGAGATATTTGCTTCCCATTTTGATCCTTAGTGCTCGGTGTATGAAATAGGGGTCCGTATAGTGTTGGAGAAAATTGTCTAAATATGTGGAAGTAATGTTTTTTTAGAATGTGTATAAGTAATGTTTTCACACAATACGAACTTTTGTATGATGCCTTTATTTAGCTTTTTTGTGGGATATTTAGCAGTTTTTGTTTTCACAATTTATTTATGGGTGTTGAAGGTAAAGCTTGCATTGGAACTATACTCGACAGGTAAAGGCATTGAGAGATAATGACAAATGTTTCGTTATTTTGATATTGACTCACAACACAACTATTGTTATCACGAGAAACAACTGTCTTTATCGTGAAACAACTACTGTTTTCACCAGAAACAACTGTTGTTATAACGAAACAGGCATCGTCATCACGAGAAACAACTGTCATTATCGTGAAACAACTACTGTTTTGCTAGAAACAACTGTCGTTATAACGAAACAGGTATCATTATAACGACAGCAACTATCGTTATCGTTAAATAACTACCGTTTTCACCGGAAACAACTATCGTTATAACGAAACAGGTAACGTTATCATGAGAAACAACTGTCGTTATCGTGAAACAACTACCGTTTTCACCAGAAACAACTATCGTTATAACGAAACTGGTATCGTTATCACCCTACAACCACTACTTTTTCACTAGAAACAACTGTCGTTATAACGAAACAGGTATCGTTATCACGAGAAACAACTGTCGTTATCGTGAAACAACTATCGTCTTCACAGAAACAACTGTCGTTATAACGAAATAGGTATCGT
The DNA here is from genome assembly GCA_018223645.1 of Jasminum sambac. Lineage (NCBI taxonomy): Eukaryota > Viridiplantae > Streptophyta > Magnoliopsida > Lamiales > Oleaceae > Jasminum > Jasminum sambac. Next base: position 16,791,949 of record CP073649.1, read on the forward strand.
TATCACCCTACAACCACTATCGTTTTCACCAGAAACAATTGTCGTTATAACGAAACAGGTATTGTTATAACGACTCGTTATCGTGAAACAACTACCGTTTTCACCAGAAACAACTGTCGTTATAACGAAACAGGTATCGTTATCAAGAGAAACAATTGTCGTTATCATTAAACAACTACCGTTTTCACCAGAAACAACTGTCGTTATAACGAAACAGGTACCGTTATAAAAACAGCAACTGTCGTTATCGTGAAACAACTACCGTTTTCACCAGAAACAACTGTCGTTATAACGAAACAGGTATCATTATCACCATACAGCCATCCTTTTTCATCGTTTAACTAATTTGGGACAATCAACTCATCATGTAACTAGTGGTTTCTAAACTTCTCAAAATCATAAAACAAGTATCGTTATCACCAAATAGCGTTATAGCGACAGTTGTTTGGTGATAACGAAAGTTGCTTCGTGATATCAAGAACCCCACAATGATTCAGTGACGTTGGTATTTTGATATTTTATCACGACACAACTATCGTTATAACGCAATAACTATGGTTATCATGAAACAACTACCGTTATCCCAAGAAACAACTGTCATTATAACGAAACAGGTATCGTTATACCCTAAACCCCAAACCCTAAACCCCAAACCCCAAACAAAAAATCCAAAGAAACCCAAAACACAAAATGTCAATCGAATACATGGCTTTGAACAATGAAAACGCCATGCGTAACTTAATATAATAAAACAATCTCCGTTGTTCGAACATTGCATGAATTAACATTTTTTAGTTTATAATCAAACAATTTCTAGTCTCAAAATTTGTTTATGTTTAGAATTTATGTTATATTAATCAATCAACTAGATGTGAAGTCACTTACATCCTAGTGGAAACAATGCCCTGACCTTTAAGGTTCAATTTTTACTACTTGAACTATCCGCGCACTTACGACAACCTACTTTGTCATAAAACTAATAGGGTAATCAAAAAATTGTTATCAGTAATTCATTGTGAATTTCTCATCATCACAAAACAACTACAGATATCACGAAACTACTTATCATTATCCCCAATTCAACCCCATACCCCGATCCTAAACCTCTTATAACCCCAAACCCAAAACCCCAAAATCTTAATAAATACTTAACGTCAATCGAACACATGACTATGAACAACAAACATGTCATGCCTAACTTAAATATAATAAAACTGTATCCGTTGTTCGAACATTTCTGAAATTACAAGTCGAGGAATGTTTGGTCACGCCGAGTTCGAAAGATTAATTGAATTCCTTATTAGTGAAAGAGTCCCTCATAAGTTAGAACGATACCTATTTCGTGATATAGTAAAAAACAATGTTATAATAACTTGGTGTTAGAACGATACCTGTTTTTTGATAACGAGAACTTCACAGTGTCATAACAACTTCGTGTTTTAACTTTCCGACCAGTGAAAATAACTCCATATGGAAAACGACAGCAGTTTCGTTATAACGACACATGTTTGGGTATAACAAGACAACTTTACAATCATATAGTAACTTGGTGTTTTGACTTCTCGACTGGTGAAACTCCCTCGGAATGGAAAACGACAGCGGTTTCGTTATAACGACACCTGTTTGGTTATAACGAGACAACTTTACAATCATATAGTAACTTGGTGTTTTGACTTCCCGACCAATGAAACTCCCCTGGAATGGAAAACTACAGCGGTTTCGTTATAACGAGACAACTTTAAAATCATATAGTAACTTGGTTTTTTTGACTTCCCGACTAGTGAAACTCCCCCGGAATGGAAAACGACAGTGGTTTCTTTATAACGACACATGTTTGGTTATAACGAGACAACTTTACAATCATATAGTAACTTTGTATTTTGACTTCCCGACCAATGAAACTTCCCCAAAATGGAAAACGAGAGCGGTTTCGTTATAACGAGACAACTTTAAAATCATATAGTAACTTGATTTTTTTGACTTCCCGACCAGTGAAACTCCCCCGGAATGGAAAACGATCAAGGTTTTGTTATAACGAGACAACTTTAAAATCATATAGTAACTTGGTTTTTTTGACATCCCGACCAGTGAAACTCCCTCGAAATGGAAAACGATAGCGGTTTCTTTATAACGACACCTGCTTGGTTATAACGAGACAACTTTACAATCATATAGTAACTTGGTATTTTGACTTCCCGAGCAATGAAACTCCCTCCCCCCCAGAATGGAAAACAACAGCGGTTTCGTTATGACGAGACAACTTTAAAATCATATAGTAACTTGGTTTTTTTGACATCTCGACTAGTGAAACTCCCTAGAATGGAAAAACGACAGCGGTTTCTTTATAACGACACATGTTTGGTTATAACAAGACAAGTTTACAATCATATAGTAACTTGGTGTTTTGACTTCCCGACCAATGAAACTCCCCCCCAGAATGGAAAACAACAGCGGTTTCGTTATGACGAGACAACTTTAAAATCATATAGTAACTTGGTTTTTTTGACTTCTCGACCAGTGAAACTCCCCTAGAATGGAAAACGACAGCGGTTTCTTTATAACGACACCTATTTCGTTATAATGAGACAACTTTATAATCATATAATAACTTTGTGTGGTGACTTCCCGATCAGTGAAACTCCCCCGGAATGGAAAACGACAGCGGGTTCGTTATAACGACACCTGTTTCATTATAATGAGATAACTTTAGAATCATATAGTAATTTGGTGTTTTGACTTCCCGACCATTAAAACTGCCCTGGAACCGAAAACGACAGCAGTTTCGCTATAACGACACCTGTTTGGTCATAACGAGACAACTTTACAATCATATAGTAACTTGGTGTTTTGGCTTCCCAACCAATAAAACTCCCCCGGAATGGAAAACGTCAGCGGTTTCGTTATAACGAGACAACTTTAAAATCATATAGTAGCTTGGTATTTTCCCGACCAGTGAAACTCCCCCGGAATGGAAAACTACAACGGTTTCATTATAACGACACCTGTTTCATTATAACGACACATGTTTCATTATAACGAAACAACTTTACAATCATACAGTACTCCCCCGGAATGGAAAAGGATAGCGGTTTCGTTATAATGATACTTGTGTTGTTATGATTAGGACTCACCAATTGTAGAGTGACATTGTGTTTTGATTTCTTGATTACTTAAACACCGTCGAGATAGAAAACGTTAATTGTTTCGTAATAATGATACTTGACCAGTTTCAACACAACTAGGACGAAAATAATGCATGAATAATAAATCACACCTAGCATAACTATTCAAATTTGATGTTTTGTTCATATTAATATTACATGTGCATCCACACATTAAATACATTATCACCATTGCTCCAAATGTTTGAATGTCGACGCATTGGAAGCACAACAAAAGATGAGATCGCTAAAAAAATATCAAAGTGGCAAGATACTTTAGTTCATTGTGGTGTATCCTCTTTACACTTATTATGGGTATGGCTAGGCTTAGAACATTTACTATACTTCCGGACGTTGGAAGGCTCACCGACTGGTTTTTTTCAAGGCTCCCCAACTAATTTTTTTCTTTCTTTTGCTGGTCAACCCCTTGAACGTCGTCACAATAAAGGCAACACAATCCTTAACTTGACTTCCTCTGAGATTATCCAATCGTTCTCACTTGGCATAAGGTAAATAGGTTTTGAATATGCATCTTTCCACGAAGAACTCGCATAAAATTTGGAACAAAACCTATACCCATTATCATTCAGAAATCCTATCGCAGCAATAGCATGTGCACATGGAAATTGGTCCATTTCAAATTTCTTGCATGTACATTTCCCTTCCTCCAAGTAAACTATATGATTCCTGGTACTTCCAACAACCTGCAAAACAATCGGGGATACATAACTCACCTCCATCCCATTTGATTCATCATACCTGGTGCGCATCTTCTCCTCCATAGGCTAAGGAAGCTACTGCAATTTTTTGCCCGAACCCGTCTTTCATGGAACCATCTCTGCAATGTCTCTCTGATGTGCTCAATCAAACCAAGAACTAGAAAGTCTCGGCATTCTTTAGCAAAGAGTTCATTAATTCGGCATTGTTTGTCATCATTATATTGAAACGAGTAGCTTGGAAATATGCGCTAGCACAATGGTGTAAACCAGCCCTCTCTAAGTATCCTCTAATACCCTCATACCTCTTGGCATAGTCTGCCATATTAGTTTCAAAATGAGGTATAGAATAAGCTTCTGCTGTTACTCAGAACAATCCATCCAATTCAAACCTTGAAAACTCAATTTTTAGGTTTCTTAACAAATGATAATTACAATAGCCATGATGTGCATGCTCAAACACTCCCTGAAAAGCACTTGGGATGCTTGTGCCCCTATCAGAAACAATAACCAAATCTGAAGTATCTCTTGTAATTTCTCTCAACTTTCTAAAGAAAAAATTCCACGAATCACTATTCTCAGAGTCTACTATGGCAAACGCAAGAGGATAAATTTGAAAATTTGCATCTAGGCTTGTTGCAATAAGTAAGGTGCATCCGTATCTTGCTGTCAAGAATATCCCAGTAACTAAAATTACTCTTCTAATTGAAGAGCGAAATCCATGAATACACGGTCCTAGAGCCATGAAAAAATACTTGAAATGCTCGTCTACACTTGTTTCAATGAATGTCAATGTCTCGGGATTTTTTTCCTCCAACATATAACAATATTGAGGGAGTTTTGCATAATTTTCTTCAGGCCACCCTCGAATCAAATTATTTCTGTAGCGCTTTGCCATAAATGCCTTAGTATAGCTTATAGTTATCCCGAACTTCCGACGAATATCACTAACAATGTCTTTCGGTCTATAGATCCTATTGACATCTCTATAATTTTCAGAAATATGCTCCCCAATTAGCGTATATGTTGCATGCTTGTGATCTTTACGATGTACACTCATGGAGCAAGTGTGAATATCAAGATACTTCCGAATTTCGAAGACTTCAGCAACTTTTATCTTCACTGCTCTCAAATGCCAATTACAGTTATTCTCAATACATGCAACTACATACAAGGTTTTAGTTGATTTTACCACTCTGAATTCAAAATGGCACGTTAATGCTACTTCCAAGAGTTTTCCAATTAAATCTGTTTTGGTTGGAAAGAGATTATTGCATTGGAAATCCTCACTCTCTGGGATCCTTATTGAAGATGGATAAGGAAGTGCACTTATAAAACAACTTGCATTTTGAACCATAGGATCTTGCGTTGAAAAAGTCTCATGGTCATCCCCTATCAAAGAAATTTTTCCTCTTATGTCTTCGTGCACAAGACTTTCTTCAATCACATTCAGCGTGTCCCAGTCAACGAAATTTCCATCTTCATATGCATTCTTGATGTCATCATCATTCTGCACAATATCTGCTACACTTTCCACATATTCGACTTCTACCTTTTCTTTATTTGTAAATCCCTTGTCACTATATCCAACGATTTGTCTATCCATTGGTACATTCTCGCTAATTGTTTCAATCTTTTTCACAAGTGTCACACAAAGAGGACGTTCTTCGCAAATGGATAGATACCACTTCACTTTGTCATCGGAGTCAATCTTCACGGGGGGACTGGAAATCTGGTCATCTTTGGGTTAAGAGACATGCACTCTATTAGATACGAATTTGTCATCCAACTTTACGAGCTCTCGAACCACATTGTAAAGATCCAAATACGAAATGTCGTTGGAAGCATAAACTTGGATGATATTCTCTTCACTGTTTTCTACATATTTCCACGTCCACGTGCCGTCATTGCTCTTTTCAAACTCAATGACGTAACATATTTGTATCCACACCATCTTCATAGAATTCACGGCTACAAACAAATGAAAAAAATCGCAAATGTTACTTCAATGAACTAGAACATACCTGAATCATATGACATTTTAATTAAGCAATTAAAAACAAGATTATAATGGTAAGGGATGACTGAACCATAGAAACCGACTGCAGTGTCGTTATGCATTACACAATAAACTAGCACAATCGTTATACCTAATGTATAATCACCACATTGTATATATGTGATACTCAAGATATAAATCATGAAAATATGTGACATTTAGTTGGGAATTTAAGAAACATGCAGTTGAACAGATAACAAATGTAGTATCGTTATGCCTAACAGATAACAACTTCACAGTCGTTATGGTTAATGTATACTTACTGCAATAAAAATATATCATACTGAGATAGAGAACATGAAAATATGAGACCTTTGCATTGAGAATCATGAAATCGAGGTAAAGCTAACTAAGCAAGAGATAACGATTGCAGTGTCGTTATGCATAACACATAACGACTGTACAGTTGTTATCACTGATATTTAATTTTTACAAGCTCATCATATAGAGATCGTGAACTTTATACAGAAATCAAGAAACGCAAGATGATTATCAAATAGAAATAGAAGGAAAACCTCCCAATTTGCTTATTTCTTCAAATCTTTTTTCTCTTCTTTCATACCACCAAAAGAGGATTGTTTATAGATCTTCACTCACCTATCCAATAATATAAATTTCAATGTTTTATATGTAAAATGGTAGAGGAAGAAGATTTTTTGGAGCCACAAAACAGGATCAAAACGAACTCAAGAGAAGAGCAAGAAGGAAATGAAACTCATGTGAGTGCCCCAAGAGGTTATTCTCGTGGAGACCAAAAGAAAAAAAAAAGGGAAAAAGAAATCAAGAAGGGTACTTTAGACACTTACAAAATGTGTTTTATAATTACTTAAATGGAAGGTCATTTACACAATAACTAGTCTTGAGTGGATTTTTTAAATAATTTTGATTTGATATTTGACTAATCCTAATCAATGTTTAGGAAATCAGACCAGACCTACGGTTCAAGTTCAACCGCTGAACTGGTCCGAAACCGGTCAGGTTAATGTAAAACCGCTTTTAGAAAAGCGGTCAAAAACGGGTCAAACGACAGTTCAACCGTTGAACCGGTGTTGAATCGGCCGGTTCAACCGGTTGAACCGGTTTTTTTAATTTTTTAAAATTATTTTTATAAATTTATTTGTTTTAATTTATTTTTTATATTTTTTAATTAAAAACGGTTCGACCCCGGTTCGACCCGGTTCGACCGTTTAACCCTTGAACCGTTGGCTTCTCCGGTTCACTTGACCGGTTCGGTTTTCTGAACATTGGTCCTAATAAATAAAACCCTGCGGTTTGGGGGAGCCCCCTTTGTTTTTTTGGATGGGGTTTGGGGGTAGTTTTCTGTACGGTAAATTTTGGGGTGCATTTTGCCAGACCGGGCAAAAAACTTGAGAACAAAACTCGATGATGCGGCCTTCTTCTTCGCCTCAGTTCCTGGGCGCTGCTGCCTCTTCTCAACCCTTCCTCGCCGCCGGGACTGTCGCAATGTCTTCTCGACCCTACGTACTCAACTGCTCTCGGCGTCTATCTTATCAGCGGTTCATCAGTTTTTCGTGTCTAATCAGTGCTTTCTCCTTCTTTCAGCCGAGAGGTGGCCGTGGACGGGGGAGAAGAGATTACTCCGACAAGCCTTCAAGTTCCGAACCACAATTTGTTTCTGGTGACTCCCATTTCCAGTCAGTTCACGACACCAATCGCGGTTTCCGGCCTCCGCGTCAGCCCAGTTACCGCGCTGTCCCGCCTCCGCCGCAATTCGGTTGGGGTCAGCAGTATTGTGGACCTCGCTCGCAGTTTTCTCGGCCACCGCCACAGCAGCCTTACCGACCGCCACAGCAGCTACGGCCGGCAGGACCGCCTTTTGCTCATGATCAGAAATTTAGATCACAGCAGCCGCAGTTCAGGCCTAGAGCTTCAAAGCCCGCGGATTACAGGAATTGGGAGTATGCAAAGCCAGGACCCGCTGCTCATTGCGGTAATGGATTCTGAAATTTTTATTTATTATTTTTGTTTTGATCATTGTGAATCACCATTGATACAAGTTAAGAACAGTTTGTTGGGCATAGTTTGAATTTGAAATTTCGAGTGAGGGCATGGAGTCCTACATGTTATAGTAACAAACTAGAGCATTGGCAGTCTCTCTTTGGATCGGAGACACTGATGAAAATTACTTGAGTGGTTCATAATTAGTGTAATTTGGTTTTTAGTCAAACTCGGCAACTATTCTTTGTTCAAGAATGTCTCCGTACCCAAATATCAAAATCTGGATAGGTGGCAGTTAGCATAATGGCTATCATATGTTGGAGCTTTCGCGCAGAAAAGAAAAACTTGAGATTAAGATGCATGAATAATGAAGAGGGTTATTGAAAGTATTATGTTAGATACTTGACTGCCTGAGTTTACTTTTCTGCACCTACTAATGTCTAGCCTCTTTTCTTCTGCTTCTGAGCCTCTATCCAGTTAAACTCTTTTCTAATTAAAAATTGACATGTGCTACTAAGTCAAAGTCAAGAATCAATATCAACCACATGCCACATCCATACTTGTTATTATCCATACATGTTGTGATCCTCACCACTATTTAACCTCAAATTTAATTTTTAGTGAAAAACAAATTTATGCGAACACATCCTTAGTTACATGTTCCTCACTGTATGAGTTCTGTGAGAAAGCTTTTTCTGTTTCCTTATGCTATTTTCAGAGCGGTTCACGGTTCTCTCATACAACATACTAGCTGACTATTTGGCAACCAATCACCGGAGTAAACTTTACTTTCACATACCTCGTCATATCTTGGATTGGAGTTGGCGCAAGAAAAATATACTCTTTGAGCTCGGTTTATGGTCTGCTGATATATTGTGTTTTCAGGTGATCATTGCTGCCAATTCTATTTGATCTCTCTATCCTTCCATGCTTTTAGAGACTGATGAAGTTGATTACATGTAGAAGCATGAAATAAGCTTCTATATTATTGTGGTTTTTAGGGAAGGTGTTATTATGCATATCATAGTTGTACTGTAAGTCCAGTCAAAGATGTTCTTTTGTAACAATACTGAAGGTGGAGCACTATGGTTTATGTTCATTTTAAGGTGCATTTCGGAACAATGATGAGGCAGTTTTCATCTCTTGCATGATTGCATCATCTCTTCTGTCTATTATTTTTCCCACATGGATCAGTTTTGTTCATGTTTTCCTATGGCATTTTTTTTTCACGTGTTTCTTTAGAAATTATCATGTTTATCTTTAGTTCTGTTTCAAAGATAAATTCACTCGATGATCCAATATTTAGGTCTACTTTTGAATTTCCTTTATTTGAAAAAACAGGAGGTGGATAGATTCCAGGACATGGAGACAGAACTGATTGCCCGAGGATACAATGGCATTTGGAAGGTTTGTGGAAAAAGAGAGTTGCTTTGATTAGACGATAGAGAATCTTGGCTATCATATTCTTTCCATTCTTTGCTTTGCTTGTTCACCGATCACAATGAGCATTCTCGATGACAAACAGTAACTGCTATATTAATTACTCTCACTGAAGCATTAGATGAAGTTGGTGAATAGCTGGTATCTTTGTGACTTTGTGAAATGTTGTGAGGTTGGGAGTGGCATGACTTATGTGAAAGTTCCAAAAATTTGTGTAACTTGTTTGCCTACATGTATGTGAATTCAACTATTGGATCTCCATTGTTGTGCATGTGCAAAAATTGTGGAGTCTCAAAGCAATACCCGTTTAAGCAAAAGTAAGGCACAATGAAGGTAATTGAATTTATAGAGTGATTTGACCTCAAGGGTTAGTTCTCCTACCTGCTCTGATTAGGCATGGCTTATCTTGAAACTTGTGAACTTCTCAGCTGATTTATTCTTTAATTTTAAGAAATGCGAGTGTTGCCCCCAACACCGTGAATGGTGTTGCATCCATTCCTCCTCTTATATCTAAATTGCCAATTTTGATTGCAAATTAACAGGAGAAGAGAACAAAGATATACAGCACTGAAATCAGCTGCAGAGCATGACTTCTTTTTGTTTCCTCTTTGTTTTAATTTTTTCATGCTTAGTTGGACGTGTAGAGCAATTTTTAATTTAATAGATTTTGTTTATGGAAATATTTAGCATGTGGATTTGATGGGTTGGAAACACCTTCCTAGGGAAGGGATACACAAAACTCGAGCACTTTTGGAACTCAAAAATCATGTCTGTCCTGGTGTTATATAAGCAAGCTTCTTGACACCCTAAACAGGAAAGTTGTTACAGAAACACAGATAATATACATGCTTTTAGCCAAAATAAATGTAACCATCTCATGCCATCATTTTAATACGGCCTAGGTGTGAAATGTTTAACAGTTTTGCTCCTTTGTTGTTGGTTGGACTATTTGTCCAATATGACAAAAAATAGATTTTGTATTTGGACTATCTCTTGTGGTTGCATTCAATTGTCGCACTTGCAAATAATGTGTACCAAGGCACTTGAGATGCTTGTTATTGCTTGGTGGAACCCTTCAATAAACCAAAAAAGAATATGAAAATGCCTTCAGAGGGTAGCGAAAAAGTGAATACATGATTACAAGACAAAAATTTTGGTGATTTTTCTGTCCTTGTCCATATAAAAATATATAGCGTGTTTGGGTAAAGTTTTTTTAAGCTAAAAAAACTAACTTTTTAGGTTGAATAATAGTGGAAACCACAAGATACGTGGACAGGATAGCAATGAGTGATAATGTGAGATGTGTGGCTGCTAATGATTTTTTAATTTGACTATTTGTAAAAGTTAATTTTTGGGTAGAAAAAAGTTAAAACAAACAAAGGCATAGTGTTTGTCTTTCACAATTGATGCAAAATTTTCTGGATGTATTATCGTTTTGTAGATTTGTCTTTCGCCCTTGCCCTTTAAAATCAATGTATGTTTGGCTTTTGTCTTTAGTGAAGCATGTACTTCATTTTGTCTCTTGCTGTTATTTTGAAATACTTCATTTTTATCTTAAATGTTTTCATGTATACATCTATGCCATCTGAATAAATTTACTTATGCTTTTCACATGGAAAGGAAGTATACAACTGACTGAAGAGCAGTGAATGACCACGTGGACCAGTCACTCTTTTAAGACAACTGTTTGTGACAATTGATGGATGGTTATAAACTAATCATGTTTATACTTGTAGATGCGAACTGGTGATCCTGTTGATGGTTGTGCAATGTTTTGGCGTGTTTCTAGGTAGGACTTCATATTTCTTGCACGTTTATCAATGAAATAGATCTACTCTGCCTATTTGCTTGCTTGTGACCTGAGAAGTGCTATATCAATTGATGGTTATGTTTCCACCTATAAGTGGGTTTATGTGATTGTCTTGGTAATTGCCAAATCTACTTCCCTGATATTACATCTTTCTGTTATTTTGGACACCGGCTCTAAGGTCAGGATACATTGACATCAAGTATTCAAATAGCATTGGTTTTATTTTTAAATCGAGTGTTACTGTATCAGATAATCCATTTTCAAATGTTCTCTATAGATTTTCCTAGTTATTTATGAATGCATTTGAACTGAGTCCTTTGAGCATTCCTTGGAGATTCTTGACCAGTAGGGTTGAGATACTGGTGAGAAGATAAACCAGGAATTTGCTTATCACATTGATAAATCTAGTGATTCGGTCTATTATGGGAATGTGAACTGTCCACCATGTGGCTTATACTTGGGCACTTTGTTTCCATATTTCGTGTTTTCTGCATTCACATAACAGTAGAAAATGTTCTCCCCTTGGAATTGATTATATGCTGCTTTATTTACAGATTTAAGTTGTTGCATGAAGAATCTATTGAATTTAATGAGCTTGATCTCCGGGACAATGTTGCTCAAATATGTGTGTTCGAGGTATATTGATTTCTAGTTACTTCGTGGGAGGCATTGTTTAGGCATTTTATCAAATATTTGCATTCTTTATTGATTCTTTATGTGTTTTGTTGATCAGTCCCTGAATCATCAGAACAATAATAATCCACCCGCTGACTCAGCAAGGTAAGATATAATATTTTCTGCACTGCAGTATGCTAACCTGATAATAACTGTTTCCTTAAAATATTCATATTTGTATGTGTTCACATTAGATTTTCTGTGGAAGCTATGAAAGTAGTAATGAATTCATGTACTTGGTCAAGAAAGTTGTTCCCAGGAGCATAGCCCAAAGTTGTGTGCATCAATTACTGAAGTATATTGCTTCATGTTGGATGAATGTCTTTGACAGTTTTAATAGAAATAATTTTTTGAATTAAGATGACAAATCTTATGTGATCATACTCATAACATACCTTTTGACTCTCAAGAAATGCTAAAGATTGTTTTATGAAATATATAGGGTGATAGGGGTTGATTTTTAATGGTTTTTAAAGGTTTTTAATGTAAAAGAGGAGAGAGAATGAGTGGAGTTGAATGGTGAAAATTTGTGGATATGATATGATGATATGTGGATGCGATTGATTTAGGGTAAAGAAAGAATGGATAAAAAAGTGGTAAAAATATTTTTAAAAGGTTCCCTATCACCCTTATGATGTCTGAAGTATTAGAAAACCTTCATTGCACAGGTAACTGTCTCTTCTCTTGAGGAAAAAAGTTGAAAACAAATAAATCAAACTTCAAATCACCTCAGCTGTGAAAGAAAGCTAATCTTTGAAAAAATGGAAAAAGGCAGAAATAAAGAAGCAAGGGTAGAAAAATAAGTGACACTAATGTGCTTCTGCACTCTTGTTTATGTTTTATTATATTTAGTGTTTGAAGGATTTGTTCAACTTCCGCAGTTATTTGTTTCAATTTTCAGTCGAGGTGTTTACAAATCTTTGGGTCATGTGATGTTTGCTGATTATTTGCAGCCCAGGAAGTACTAACAGAGTTGTGGTTTGTAACATTCATGTACTTTTCAATCCTAAAAGGGGAGAGATTAAGCTTGGACAGGTATTTATTCTAATGTCAGCAAGTGCCCACGGTGATGTTGGATATATTGTAGTGAAATAGATTGCACTTTTTATATGCATCTTCATTTGCTACAATATAACATGATTGATGTAGTTGATTAACTAACACCATATGTCACATCAAAATGGTAAAAGTTTAATGAATTCTATGTTTGTAGCTTATGTGATATTGCTCGTGAATGTTGTGCACATAGCTTATAGCAAGAGCTATTAATTATATATCTGCTACTGAGCTGAATGCCCCTTGTGGGTTTTGAAGTGTACACCCCCTCCAAGAAGCAGAAAAAGATGACAAAAATAGAAACGATCTTCCAGGTTGCTTAAAGGAATCTTGACTGGGTTGCAAATCCCCTTAAAAGCAGATCACAGCATTAGGAAATATCCTAAACTAGGAGATTCCTTAATATGCATCAACATTTGTACTTGGTACTTTTTCCGATTCCCCATTCTTTCTCCTAAGGTATCTTTATTTTAAGTCCCTCTTTTTTCCCCCCTGTGACGTTCACGTTTAAGCCAAATATTGCAGATTCTGGCCGTTATTCTGTCTTATAATATCTTATGAACTTGTTTGATGAAGCCTTTCTTGAAAAATAGAAGTTATTTTTTTGGGGAGAATTTGTGGTTAAAAATTAATGAAATGCTATTGTTGCTAAATGTCCCTAACCTATTGGGCCTTGATTTCTGTTTTAGAAGTTCTGTGTCCATGGTTGCTTGCATGGGAGATCTCTTATGGAAGATTGGTTTGTAGAATAAGTTGACTTTATTTGTCTTATGATTTTAATTTTTATTTGTTTATTGAATAGTAGTTTGTGTCATTCAGTTTTATATCAAAGTTTTACGTTTTTAGTAGTCATTTGAATGTAAAATATCAAAAGATGACCAATTCTGCCTATTAAGAGCTCGTTTGGTCTTGGATTTTGAAGTGAAACTGTGATTTTTTTAATTTTAATTTAAAATTTTTTTTTGTGGGAGAAATGCGGGGTTAAAAAGTAATAAAAATTTGTGGATTCCGTAGAATATGCCTTGGGAATGAGTTTAGGTGAAATGGTTTTCAAAAAAAGCTGTAGCATAAAGGTTATCTACGAGAAAATCACGCTTATAATTAGTGGCACAAATTAGACAGGAAGTGTTGAAAATGATATTTTGTGCACTAAGTTGATAGGTTAAGGATGATTTGTGCAGTATTTATAACATCATGGATGCTTTGCAGAAGCGTTTGGGTTCTAATTTCTCTTCAAATAAGTGCTTGCCTTTGCTATTCCTTAAGTGAGTCTAGTACTGTGTTGTTACTTGAACATTTTATATTTAACACCTATCTTTTCTGGCTTCAGTTGAATAGTACTTGTTATAGTTGCAATGTGATTTCTGGCTTCTGGGAAAATGAAAATGTTATCTTCAAATGCATTATAACCACTTCATATGTTGCTTAAACTTTCTTTTCTTCCACCAGATCAGGGTTCTTCTGGACAGGGCTCATGCTGTTTCTAAGAATTGGGGCGATGCCCCTGTCGTTGTCTGCGGGATTTTAATTGCACACCAAAGGTTAATTTATTTGTCTATCTCCTTTTCTTGTATTATTCTCTTCGTACTCTCTTTCTTTACATTGTCAATTTTGTCTTTTGGCTCTATTATTGTTTTTCATTTGGATTTGCTCTCCATATAACATTTCTGACAAAATATCTTCTTGCATCAGAGTCCTTTGTACAATTTTATTTTTGAACAGAAGGTATGTTGCATTTGGATTTTCTGTGTAATTTCCTTGTTTTAATCTCTAAATTTGGTATTCCATGAAATGATTTCTTGATTTCTGGGTTCAGTTGGATCTGTCGGAGCTACCACGAGATACAGTATCTGGGCAAGCCTCTGCTGAAACACATACATCCAAGCCTTTCAATCCTAAGTATAGGTACCAGCCACATGGTGGTTAAAATTTTATCCTCTGCTGAGCTTATGACATATTTGACACCACTGAATGTAGGATGCTTTGACATTGTAGGGCGGAATCCGTTGATTCTTCTCAAGTTTCTGCACTCAATCACAAGGAAGCAGACAAAAATGATTTTCGTCCAGATACACAAAAGTCAACATGTGTTAGTGATTCAGAACAAGGAGCGTCTATGAGACACTCCTCGACTCAGTTTTCAGCGGCTAATGGAACCACTGACTCGTCTGTCAGTGAAAGGAATGCATGTGGAATTCCTAGCAGTTTACCCAAGGAAGGAGGATCTTCCATTTGTCCAGTAAGGGATAGAAGTCTTGAATTTAATTCGACAGTGTCTTCTACGGACGATTATTCTCAGGTGTCTGAAAACAAACAAAAAGAGAATGAAGGTGCTAGTTCTAGTGCCACGGTAGGCCTGAACAGAAAATATGGAGAATCAAATATACATACAATCTCAGAGGCACAGAGCAATCATGACAAAAAAATTGCCTCGTCTAAATATCTTTCTAGCACTAGTTTGAGTGAGTCGGAGACTGGAGGGGCCTGTAACTCAGATGTTTCTCAAGTTGAGCAGCAGCGTGATAATTCTTTTAATTCTTTTGAAGTCTCATCATCAGAAATTTCAGATAATTCCTCGTCTCTTACTGCTGTAAACAAGAAGGATGAGACTTCAAACTCTTTTGAATTAGAGATTCAGTGTGAAGTAACTGGCTGTAGCCCCACATTGGATGAGAAAATGGAGTCCTTGTCGCTTATTGAAGTACTCAATGAGGACAAGGAAGACGGGAGTTTGGTTGAAGATTGCAGTTCATTTTTATCTGAACTGCATGGTACTAGTGATGGCTTTCCAACAGACTTGAATGATCTCCAAACATCCAATTATGGAGATTCAGATGAGTTTTCTAAAGGATATTCTGGAAACAAAAACTTGCAGCCTAACAAGAATGAGATTCTTGATGACACCCCTGACGTAGAAGATGAGGGGGTTGATGTGGAAAAATATTACTATAATCCATCAGCTTGGACTCCAACGGACATACAAACAGCAACAGGTAGTGCAGACTGTAAGGTCATGGTTCACCCGTTGAAGTTGAGAAGTGTGTATTCGGAAGTTGAGGTAGATTCTATGAAGTAAAGCCTGTAAAGTACTTTATTTTATTTTTTATCGTCCCTCGACTCTGCCTTTTCTGGGATAGTATATATTGGGCACTGCACGATTTTGCTGGTTTTTGATCTCTTGCAGGACTCTTCAGGATTAAGAGATTCAAGCGGAGAACCACTTGTCACCAGCTACCATAGACGCTTCTTAGGTACAGTGGACTATATATGGTGAGTATTTCGATCTATTTGAGTCTTTTGGTCAAAGCAAGCAGACATGCAAGCAAATTGCTTTTCTAGTTGTGATATAATCATGTTTTCTGTCCCGCTGTTCGTCGATTTACATCCTGTGTGAACTGCTGCCATTGTCATCTCTTCGTCCCCAAGATCCATTTACATCCTATACAAACTGTTGCTGTTGTCAACTCTTGCACACAATCCATCATCCAAAAAATCTATGCTTGAGAGTTTGCATCGCACGCATGCTTTGATTTTTAACATGTTTCATTTCATTCGTCCAAAAAGTAGGAGTCTGACTTTGGAATGAGAGATTTTTGTCAACGTTTGAGATTCCCTTCATCTAAAGCCATACCTTTTCTTTCCTGACATTTACATGGCCACTGTGACATACTTGTCCCGACTATTTTCTGGTGGAGATGCACAAGATTTTCCTAAGTTTAGATAGTTATTTTAGTCAGTGTTTTTATTTAGAGATTTTAAAGTATTTCTTTATGTTTTTTATTTAATTTATTTTCTAACCGTGTTTAGCATCAATGAAACCCTATAAAAATTAAAAAATTATGCTTTTTTATTCAAGACTTGCGGATCGAATAAAGATATTCATTTTTTTCTCAATTTTTGCTTCTTGCGTGTCTTCCCGTCTATCTCTCTCTTCCCCTCGTCTTCTATTTTCTCCCTCTTTTCTCTTCTCCTCTTTCATTCTTCTGTAATTCTGCTATAAGTTTTAGTGCATGCTGATCATTTCACTTTCCATCATTTACATCTATAACTGCAAAACAATCCTTGCAATTGAAGTTCTCCTACAACTGACTTATCTCCACTGATTTCTAAACAAACAAGGTAAACTCATGCCAATCCTCTCCAATAACAGACGAATCTGATGTGTATAATATAACCATATTTTATATGTTGCTGCATTATTTTATATACTACTGCATAATTTATTCCTCATAATTTTATTTTATTTTTTGTCCCCTCCTCATTTTGAAGCTTGTATTATATTCCTAACTTGCTACTAAATAATGTCAAACTATCTGTGTTTTCATTGTTCCCCTATAAGAGATCTTTATTCACCATTGATTAGGTCCCATGTAGGGTACCGTACCCTTGAGACGGACACAACAACACCCCAAAAAAAAGAGCCCACCCCAAGGGGGAATTTTATTTTATTTTTTTTGTTTTGTTTTTTGGGGGTGGGGTGGGGGGTGTTTGGGGGGCTACACATATTTTTTATTTTTTTGTCTCTATCGGGTATGGTACCCTACACGGGTATCAGAAACAAGCTCGATCTTTATTTGTGTGTCGGCTAGTATTCATTTTTCTGGTTGATAATTAAGGAACTCTTGATCTCCAGGCGCTCTGAAGGGCTTCAAACTGCCAGAGTTCTCGCTCCAATACCAAAGCATGTTATGCAGTGGACTCGGGGATTTCCAACAAAGGTATACTTTCCTTTCTTTGAAAGAAAAGATAAGAGGAGTGTGAATCAAACTTTGTCATTCTTCGCAGCGGTTCTTTTCTAATCACTTATTCTGTTTGCCATTTCCAGAAATGGGGAAGTGATCACATTGCATTGGTTTCAGAGTTGGCTTTCACGAAAGACGTCTCTTCCAAGTCGACAAACTCGTAACTCGTAAGCTTTAATATGTTTGGGACTTTGGGTGTGCTTTTAGGCTCCATCCTTTTATGCTTCCCTGGATTTAATACTGAAATTCATTGAGCAATTGTTGTAATTTTTTCTATAGCTTTTTTGAGAATGAAATTGAGTTTGCAAAGAAAATATGCGGTTAACATAAAGTAATAGAAGCTGGAAAAAACGTGAGAAATGCAAGGTTAACATAAAGTAATAGAAGCTGGAAAAAACGTGAGAAATGCAAGTAAATTGAGAGGTAAAATTAATATTCACTCACCAAACTTTCATCTAAGAATTATTTACTCACCAATTATATAATGTCCCTGAACATTCACCAATCTTTATCCCGTGTCATCCATCCACCACTTCCCACGATTCTGTCCAATAAAATTAACAGAAAATATGACGTGGCAAATTAAAATTCATGTTGCAGCCAAATAAATAAAAAAGTCCCACGTCCATACAAATAAACAAGACCAATTAGCTGCGGGTTGTTTTTGTTTTTGTTTTTTTTTTGGTGGGGGTTGGGTTTTTTTATTTTTATTTGTTTTAATTTTTAAAAAGAAATATTTTATATTTTAAGAGATAGTGGTGGAAAAGTAATTTTTATAGAGTTTAACGGTAAAATTGGATGTTTTTAATTTGTAAAGGAGTAATGAGATGATTAATTAAGGTTGGGCGTCCACCATGCCCACAAAAAGAATAAAGTTTAAATTATTATAAAACTTGAAAATTGGGGTCCATTTATGAAAATAACCTTTTGTATCCACACAGAATGACTCAACAATAGCAGCAACAACAAGAAGTCCTGTACGTATGGTGGCAAAGCCTAAGAAGTGATTTGATTGAAATATTTTTTAAGGAAATATTTTCTTGGTACAACACTACAATGCAAATTTACCATTTTTTTCATGGAAAATTGCAATAAAAGGAAGATGAATTTTGGTAGAATAGAAAATACTTTCCATAGAAAATTTTCTATGCACTCAAACACGCCCTTCATCTATTCTAGACAACTTTCTTATATATTTCTAGAAAAAATTATCTCTTACTCTCCAATTCCATTGCCAAAAAAAAAAAAAAACAAAAGGTATACTAATACAATCTTTTTCTAGATGTTCCAAATATATAGTTTTATTTTTATATTAAGGGGTATTTTTTTGGAGTATTTTTTTGTTCATTTACCAAAATAATCTTATTTAATTTGCTTAGTTATAATTATTATTTTTGAACAGTGTTCATTAAATGATGGTAGATTAAGAAATTATTAGGTGTAAAATATATTTTTCCAATAATTTTTCTTAATTTTTGTGAAAAAATTAATAAGCCTGTATAATTGGGACGTGTAAAATATATTTTTCCAATAATTTTTCTTAATTTTTGTGAAAAAATCAACAATCCTTTATAATTGGGACGGATGGAGTATTAATATTATATTCATGTTTTCAAAGTCAGAAGTCAAGAAGATGAAGTAGCCAATTTTGAATTTCCAGTAGTTATCTTGGAAGAGCAGCATTTACACAAAATCGACTGACAGACACGCAGTTTTTATCTTCATTATCTGATTTGCGTAGTAACTCAATTTCTGCAATGAAGAATCAATTACATGTCTTCTTCTTTCCTTATTTAGCTCATGGTCATATGATTCCAACTCTGGAAACGGCAAAGCTTTTCACTTCCAGGGGATTTCAAGTAACTATAATCGCCACTCCTGGATTCGTTAAACCAGTACAAAACGCCATCCAATCAGGTTTTGATATTAAGCTTCAAGTGCTCAAATTCCCTCCAGAAAATTCTGAATTTCATGGTGAAATCAGGAGCGATCGAGTATCAGATGATATGCTTCCCAAGTTCATCAAAGCCCTCGATTCGCTTCAACAACCTCTCGAAAAACTTCTTGAAGAATTTCACCCAGATTGTCTTGTTGCAGACGTTATGTTCCCATGGGCTACTGATGCTTCATCCAAGTTTGATATCCCAAGATTGGTTTTTCCTGGGACTAGCTATTTTGCTCTGTGTTGTTCACATCAGATGAAGCTTTACAAGCCTTACAAGAATGTTTCGTCTGATTTGGACGAGTTCGTTTTGCCTAATCTTCCTCACGAGCTCAGGTTTGTAAGAACTCAGGTGGTTGATTTCCTTCAAGAAGGAAAGGAGAGTGATTTCGACAAGTTGTTAATTAAGTTGAGAGAATCTGAAGAGAGAAGCTATGGAGTTCTTTTTAACAGCTTTTACGAATTGGAACCTGACTACGCCGATCATTACAGGAAGGTTTTGGGAAGAAAGGCATGGAATATAGGCCCCCTTTTGTTGTGCAATAAAGGAGGAGAAGCACAGAGAGGAGAAAAATCCGCCATTGATGAACATCAATGCTTGCAATGGCTGAATTCTCAAGAACCAAATTCTGTGGTTTACCTCTGTTTTGGGAGTATAGCAACTTTTACTGCAAAACAGATCCATGAAGTTGCAATGGGGCTTGAGATCTCAGGCCATAAGTTCATTTGGGTTGTTCGTAAAGGCAAAAACCAGCATGGAAACGATAAAGAAAACTTTCTCCCGGACGGGTTTGAACACAGAACGAAAGATAGAGGACTGGTAATAAAAGGATGGGCACCCCAGCTTTTGATTCTTGAAAACAGAGCAATTGGGGCTTTTGTAACGCATTGTGGATGGAATTCGACTCTCGAAGGTGCTTGCTCAGGGGTTCCTATGGTGACGTGGCCACTTTTCGCTGAACAATTTTACAACGAGAAGCTAGTGACAGATGTGTTGGGAATTGGAGTTTCTGTTGGAAGTAAGAAATGGAAGAGAATGGAGAGCGAAGGGGTTGAAAGGGAAGCCATAGCCAAGGCGATTAGTCGCGTAATGGAAGGAGAAGAAGGTGAAGAAATGAGAAGAAGAGCACAAGAATATAGAGACAAGGCAAGAGTGGCTGTTGAAGAAGGTGGATCTTCTCATGGTGATTTGAGTGCTTTGATTCAAGAATTGAGTCAATATCCGCGTAGATCTTGATGGCTCCTAACAAAAATCTCTCGAAATAAAATTTTCTATAGAGGTTTGATAAGGTCGTTTATAATAATTACATAAATATACTATAGAAGACAAAAATATATTAATGTATGCAAATCTTAGCATCTGTACTAAATTGCGCACACTTTACTACAACTAGTTGTAATCTCATGTGCGTTACACGTTTTTTGTAAATATTTCAGTAACTATTTTCATAATAATGAAAGTAAATGAATATATTAAAAAAATTAGTAAATCAATTAATTAGAATATGCATAGCATACCCTCACATTCAAAGCTACAATATTCTATCGTAAAATAATAATATTTTCCAGAATTTTATCCTTTGTAAGCTAATTTTCACCACAAATACAATTTAATTGTATTCGACCTATATATTAAGGCCAAAATATAAAAAGATTAATGTCTGTAACAATAAAATTTGAATTCTTACATTATCCAATTCAATGTTTGAAAATTTTGGGAAGATATTTGTATGTTATAAAGGAGAATGACTTAATGTTTTTTGGTTGTCCGTTCAATTCGCTTCTTTGCATTCACATCAGATGAATGTCACATGCTCACAACCATTCTCACGACATACGTACATAATAAATGAAGACATTATATAAATACATATATGTATCACACGTATTTATGTATATATGTATATATGTATGTGTGTATGTATGTATGTACGTACGTATAAAAAATGGTGCAAATATAATGACATTGAAAATTACTAAGCAATGTATTTCCATTACTAAAATCTGATGTGTCATGCGTTAAATTGAACAAACAAATCTAATATTGTATCACATATGCAATTCTTGATTTCTTCAACCTCCATATCAATAGTGGAGGACAACTCAATTTTGTTATTTACATATCAGCCCTTGTTTTATTATTTTGGATAATTTAAAAATTACCATTTTTTTTACGGGAAATTACCATTTTTTATGACATCATAAAATTTATCGATCTCATTGAATAATACTGCCCGCATTTTCTTCCTTTGCAAAAAAAAAAAAAAAAAAGAATGTTATATTAAATACAGATAAATTAGTAAATACCATACAAATATAAAAGTAAAAAATTAATTACATCTCTGTTAGTTGAAATTAGTCTTAAAATATCAACCTTTCGTCCATCATATAGTATGTTTCCCTCGAACTCTTATGGGCTATTGTCACTATAATGGACCATTCATCCTCGTATGCTGATAATTCCATTATAACATTTGCCTCCATAATATGAACTCTTAAAATATATTTATGATATGTGATCGACAAAATGATGGACACCTAAAATGGAATTATTTAGAATGGGGAGTTTAAAGAGTTGTGGGGCCGTTCAATTGTTAATTCCATTAGAAAATTTACATGCATTGACTTATTGAATTTAACTTTCAGCCGTCCAACAAATGGAGATCAAATGCATGCACGGTGAAATCATTTTCAGTGTCTCTTGATCTTTCAGGTTAATATTCAATTAATCTTCAATATTCACTAAATGAATTTCAAATACATGCACTGTGAGCTAATGTACACGTCCTCAAGTGCATGGCTTGCTTCATTTAATAAATAGATTAACATACTTTGGTCTATATGTGTGTGAATAAATAGGTTATATTTATTTAGGAATTTTAAAAGTATAACCATGTGAGTATAGCTTTGTACTTAATTAAGTATAACTAGGGCAAAATAGTCCAAAAAATGATTCTCAACTTAAGTCACTTTTTAATATATTATAAACTATAGATTATAGATAAAATTTCGACACCTTTCCTTAGAAAATTGTCATTTCTCTCCTTCTATCAAAAAAAAAAAAAAAAAAAGAGAGAGAGAAAATTGTTGTTTCTTTGCTCTTTAATTAATGCTCTCCTTTTCACATTGACACTGAATAGTTTATCCTAGTAGTTAAGTGATCAGTGATGTCATGTTAGTCGGTTTCGGTTTTAGACCCTGAAAACCGATTGCCCTCGGTTTGGTTTTTTTGGCCCAATCCGACCAATCGATGTCCACCCCTGACTTTAGCTATGGAGAGGGATTCTTACATTTGCTGAACTTACACGGTACCAAATAGAGTTGGTGAAACTCCAACTTCAATTACAGACCATTCTTGTATAACAAAAGCAAGCAATGGTGAGTTTATCATTGTTTAAAGGGTGATAGGGGTTGGTTTTTAATGGTTTTTAATGTAAAAGAGGAGACAGAATAAGTGGAATTTAATGGTGGAAATTTGTGGATGTGACGAGATGTAGGGATGTGATTGATTTAGAGTAAAGAAAGAATGTATAAAAAAGTGGTAAAAAGTGGAAAATTTTGGAAAAAATTATTTCCAATTAGACTCTGACTCAAGGGAGTAAAATGATACCTAAAATTTCAAATAGGATACTTGGATTTGCCAATCGTGACCATGATGAGCCGGTCACACATAACGGCTTTTGAAATTATTTTGCCAGTCTACTTGTGGAACTCTTCCTATTCTTATTTATGATCATTTTCTATTTAATTATAGATGTTTTCCAAGATTCATTTTTTACTATATCTTTTCACATTGTAAAAGTAGTTACTTAGAACACAAAATTACTTCATCAAACACGCTGTTAACAAACAACGATGTCACATTTATGTTCACAACATTGTGTTATAGATACAAAATAATGATCGGTTAATTGCACTAATGGTCGTTGAAGAAATTCAAAAGTTTTAAGCATTAGTCACTAAAATTTAATTATTTATGAAGATAAAAGAAAATTATTTACTATATTCTTTGGTTTATTATTTTTTATTTTAATTAAGACACACACACATACATACATACATATTAGATTCAAGAGTTCTTGTTAGTTTAAAATTTAGACTGTTTTCCTGTTTAAACAATAAGTTAAAACTGTTAGGATGGATAATTCAAATCCAAATAAAGTTAACTACAGAAGTTGGGTGAACACAAGTCAAAAATTCGATTTTGGTTTGATCTAGTCTCACAGTTCAAGATATAGGTGACACCCAAACTTCAACTTGGCATCATCTAGTTGAAAAATCATGTGTCAGTGAGATGTGTTAGAGTGATCACACAAAATTATGGCCAAAACTTTGATCCGCCGCCACCGATTGCCACGGTGTCGCCAAATTTTTTTTCGAATTACTGAAACTCCCCCTCGACTTGCTGGACCCAAATATGATTTCAGATTTCAAAACGAATGTCGTACGTGTCCGAAAGTGCTAACGGTGGTGCCATAACTATGGCACCACCGCTAGTACTAGAACAAGCCTACCGTAATAATGTTGTAATACAAAAATCATCTAATATTCAATTTCAGCAAAAATGAGATACCTACCTCTATATCTATGTGTATATATATATATATATATATTACGAAATATTAGTAAGAAAATCATAAAATAATTATATAAATGCTAGATTGTCATGCTAAATTTATATTTGTAAGACTAGCAATATTATTTTAAAAAAATTTGTTGTGCATGAACAAAAATACCGCTGAGGCACCCACGGCTAAACCCTTGACCCACCCCATCCCTCCAACCCCCAACCCCTGCCCTAGACCCCACCACTCCCTTCTGGCTCTCCATTAACGGAGAATAAGTTGAAAAATCACCATCGACTTGAAAAGAAGATTCCGGAATTATGTGGAGCATTGCAAATTTGCAAGCTCTTTGGAAGAATCTAGAACTGACATGAATTGCATTTGCTCTAGAACCTTCCTCCACCACCTCCATACTATAACTTTCCTCCACCGTCATACTAGAATGTTCCAATGGTGTCTATAAATATGGATGATGTGCATTGTAGAGTTTGTGAGTGAGTAAGAGAAGTGTAGTAAGAGTGTGAGAGCAAGAGAAGTCACTTGGTGTGTATCAACAAAGTTTGTACAAGTTCATATTCTAATAAAAGAATATTTTGCATCCAACAGTTCAACAAGTGGTATCAGAGCTTGGTCTAGCAATGGCCTAGTGTTTCCAAAGTAAGGCGTTAAAGGGGAGATTATTTTGAGTTTCAAGAAGGTCGTGCACACATTGAGGTTGTGAAGCTATTATAGCTTACTTGGTAACGTGGAGGTTATCAAAGTCATGATGGCGGACCTACAAGCGATTGGTAGAATGAAGAAACTCAATAATCAAAACTACACCACATGGAAGACGTGCATGGAGTCATATCTCCAAGGTCACGATCTATGGGATGTAGTTGGTGACGATGAGGTAACGCCGCCGGAAGATGCCGGAGCTTTGAGAAAATGGAAAATTAAGGCAGGAAAGGCCTTGTTTGCACTTAAAACAACAATTGACGAAGAGTTGTTGGAGCACGCGAGAGATGCAGACACACCCAAGAAAGCATGGGACACCCTTGCTGCATTATTTTCAAAGAAGAATGAACTCAAGCTGCAGCTTCTCGAGAACGAGTTACTATCACTTACTCAAGGGGAGATGACGATAAATCAATACTTCAACAAGGTAAAGTCTCTCTGTCGTGAAATCTCTGAACTAGATGCTACTAGTAAAGTCTCGGATTCTAAAATGAGAAGAATAATTATACATGGATTGAGACCTTAGTTTAGAGGCTTTATTGCTGCAATACAAGGTTGGCCCAGAGCAACCTTCATTGGTCAATCTTGAAAATTCATTGGCCGACCAAGAAGCATTGACCAAGAAGCATTGACCAAGCAAATGTTAGGGGTTTCATTAAAAAAAGAAGAAGAGGCACTATTTAGCCACAAGAAAAAGGGGAAGATGCGCCAACAAGATAAACAAGGAATAAATAAAAATAAATTTAAAGGAAGAGATGAAAGAGGATCTAAAAAAAATGGAGCCCAACAAAATCATGACAAGAAAGGAGATTTGTCTAAGGGATATAAAAATGGCCCGTGTTTCGTATGTGGAAAACGAGGTCATTATGCTAGAGATTGTTGGTTTAAGAAAACGTCAGCAGAAGGAAATATTGCGACATCGAAAGAGAAAGAAAAATACAACAGCAAAGAAGAATGGGATCTTGAGGCATCCACTGCAATAATTGAAAAGGCTCGTAAGGAAGAACTTATATCAAGCTCAGAAGGAGAAACAACTATAGCAGTGGTCATCCCCGGAAGAATAAACTATGAAAATGATTAGATCGTCGATTCAGGTTGTTCCAATCATATGACAGGCGATAAGGAGAAGCTGCAGAACACGACAGAATAAAAGGGTGGTCGCACGGTGGTGACTGCCAATAACTCAAGATTGCCAATAGCTCATATTGGCAAAATAGTCATCACACCACGATTCAGTCCTAGTCAAGTACAGCTCCAAGACGTTTATCATGTGCCGAGAATGAAGAAAAATCTACTATTGGTGGCACAGCTGACATCTTCAGGTAACTATGTATTGTTGGACCGCAAGACGTAAAGGTTTATCGAAATATTAAGATCTCGGGCATGCCTGTGATGGAAGGTCAGAGATTAGAGTCTATCTATGTAATCTCAGCTGAGTTTGCTTATGTAGATAAGACTCGAAAGAACGAGACAGCTGATTTATGGCATGCAAGACTAAGACATGTAAGCTATCACAAGTTGAAGGTGATGATGAAGAAGTCGATGCTCAAAGGCCTCCCTCAACTTGAGATTAGAGATGACATGATATGTGCTGGCTGTCAATATGGCAAAGCACATTAACTTCCATACGAAGAGTCAAATTATAGAGCGAAGCATCTATTGGAGATGATACACTCGGATGTGTTTGGACCGGTCAAGCAACCATCAATTCAAGGAATGCGGTACATGGTGACATTCATTGACGACTTCTCAAGGTACGTCTGGGTTTTCTTTATAAAAGAAAAGTCAGAGGTATTTGCAAAGTTTAGGGAATTTAAAGAAAAAGTCAAGGTAGAAGTTGGACAAAGGATTCGGTGTATGCGCACTGATAATGGGGGAGAGTATATTTCAAGAGAATTCTCCCAATATCTAAAAGAACATAAGGTGCACCATCAATTGACATGTCCAAACACGCCACAACAAAATGGTGTGGCCGAAAGGAAGAACTGACACCTTGCAGAAACGTGCAGAAGCATGCTTCACTCAAAGAATGTGCCAGCCAAATTTTGGGTAGAGTGTATGAAGACAGCAACACATGTGATAAATAGGCTTCCTCAGCCGAAGATAGGATTCGTATCACCCTTCGAGAAGCTGTGGAAAACTAAACCCACGGTTAGCCACTTTAAAGTCTTTGGCTGTGTCTACTATGTGTTCGTGCCTAATCACTTGGGGAGCAAGTTCGATAAAAAGGCTATCAGGTGCATTTTCATAGGGTATGATAGCCAAAGAAAGGGATGGAGATGTTGTGATCCAACTACTGATAAGTGTTACACGTCACGTAATGTGATATTCGATGAAGCATCTTCTTGGTGGACACCACAGAGGGTGGAACTACCAAACTCGAAAGAGATTGAGTATAAACTTCAAGAAAGAGAAGAGAAAGTTTCGGAGACACAAGAGAGCGAAGAAGAGATTGAAGAAGTACAAGAACCTATTGTTGAAGAAGAATCTCCAAGGGCAACACATAGTTCTTGGAAAAGTGGGGTGTATCAAAGAACACCGGATGTGGATAGACCGAGCCAAAAAGAAGAGAATGAGGCACAACAAAGTTCTCAACCACAGGTAAGAAGATCCATAAGACAAAGAAGACCAAATCCCAAGTATGCTAATGCGGCAGTCAAGGAAGAAGCTAAAGAGCCAGAGACATTTGAAGACGCAATTCAGCACAATGAATGGAGAAAAGCAATGGACGAAGAGATGATGGCTCCGAGGCAAAATGGGACGTGGGATTTGGTACCCAAACCTGATGGAATAAAGCCAATCTCGTGCAAGTGGGTGTACAAAGTAAAGAGACAACCTGACAGATCAGTCGAAAAGTACAAAGCTTGGTTGGTGGCTCGAGGATTCTCTCAACAATATGGGCTAGACTATGACGAGACATTTAGCCCAGTAGCCAAGATTACTACAATTAGAGTATTGATTGCACTGGCTGCTAGCAAATCATGGAAAATGTGGCAGATGGACGTGAAAAATGCTTTTCTGCATGGTGAACTAGATCGATCGATATATATGGACCAGCCTAAGGGACATGAAGATAAAGAGAATCCAAACTACGTTTGCATATTAAAGAAAACTCTATATGGGTTGAAGCAGGCACCATGAGCATGGTACGGTAAGATAGCAGAATTCCTAGTTCAATGTGAATACTCAGTTGCACCAGCAGATTCAAGTCTCTTTATCAAGATACGAGATAGGTAACTAGCAATAGTGCTAGTGTATGTGGATGATCTTATCATCACTGGAGACGACGAAAAAGAGATCCAACGCACTAGGAGAAATCTTTCAGTGAGATTCTAAAAAACACTTCCTGGGGCTCGAGCTGGAAAGAACAGCAAATGGGTCTTCCTATGCCAACAAAAGTATGCTAAAGATTTGCTATAGAAGTTTAGGATGGGCGATTGCAAGCCTATATCAACCCCAATAGAAGTGAACTCTAAGTTATGTGCTGAAGAAGGTAAGGAATTGGAGAACCCAACCATGCATAGGCAGCTCGTTGGAAGCCTAATCTACTTGACACTGACACGACCTGAAATCTCATATGCGGTGGGAATTGCAAGTTGCTTTATGGAAAAGCCAAGGAAGCCACACCTCGAAGTACTGCGACGCATACTTAGGTATGTGAAAGGAACTATCGACTATGGTCTCTTTTATGAGAAAACCAAAGATTGCAAGATTGTTGGCTACTGTGATGCGGACTATGCTGGATGTCGAGATACAAGCAGGTCGACTACAGGGTATGTGTTCAATCTTGGAACTGCTGCAATATCATGGTGTAGCAAAAGGCAACCTACTGTGTCTTTGTCAACAGCAGAGGGGGAGTATAGAGCAGCAGTAATGGCAGCTCAAGAAAGTACGTGGCTAATGCAATTACTGAAGGATTTACACCAACCAACAAGCTATGCAGTACAACTATATTGTGATAATCAATCTGCTATTCGCATAGCAGAGAATTCAGTATGCCATGCAAGAACGAAGCACGTTGAAGTACATTACCACTTTGTCGGAGAAAAAGTTCTTAAAGGAGCGATCGAATTGAAACATATCAATACTGAAGAGCAGGTAGCCGATGTGCTGACAAAAGGACTGAGTGCTCCGAGATTTGAGGAGTTCCGAAGACAGCTTGGAATGATAACAAGAGAAAGTTTGACTCAAGGAAGTCGGTGCTGAAGGGGAGAATTGAAAAATCACCACCGACTTGAAAAGAAGATTCCGGAATTATGTGGAGCATTGCCAATTTGCAAGCTCTTTGGAAGAATCTAGAATTGACATGAATTGCATTTGCTCTAGAACCTTCCACCACCTCCATACTAGAACTTTCCTCCACCGTCATACTAGAATGTTCCAATAGTGTCTATAAATATGGATGATGTGCATTGTAGAGTTTGTGAGTAAGTGAGTGAGTAATAGAGGTGTAGTAAGAGTGTGAGAGCAAGAGAAGTCACTTGGTGTGTATCAACAAAGTTTGTACAAGTTCATATTCTAATAAAAGAATATTTTGCGTCTAACAATTCAACATAAGTCTGTTCTCCATTAATGAAGAATCCTATCTGACCAGATCTAGTTCTCCATCTCTAATTCACCGGAGATTTGGTATTTGCCCGGAAAAATCATGAAGAAGATAAGTGAAATTTTGGCCAATCGAAAATGGCATAAATGATTGGAAACTCAAAGTTTGGGTGGAGAGAAGATCGGAGTTTACTGGAGATGACGATTAGAGATTCGCCGGAGAAGATGACTGGAGTTCACCATGTTGCCGGACAAGATGACCGAAGAAGGAAAGAAGGAAGTGGAGTGGAGAGGAGAAATGAATAAATTCAAGGGTATTTTGGTCATGCTTCATTTTTTCTGCTAGTCCAGCAAATTGATATTTTGTTTGATTTTGATGCAAATGAAGCACTAATTTTGACTAATCATGCAATTGCCCCTTATATTATTCTATATAAAAAACTAAAAATCCCACTAAAAAGAAAACTCTCCCGTTTTTCTCCAAATGTTCCCACATTATGGAACAAAATAAAAAACAATCAAAAATGATTTTTTTGGTTTTTATTTTTAAAAAATTTAAATAAAAAAAATGTTATAGACAAATGGAATTTTAAAATAAAGCCAAGCACGAAGGTACC
This sequence comes from Jasminum sambac, assembly GCA_018223645.1. NCBI lineage: Eukaryota > Viridiplantae > Streptophyta > Magnoliopsida > Lamiales > Oleaceae > Jasminum > Jasminum sambac. The sequence continues at coordinate 16,821,953 of CP073649.1, forward strand.
ACTGTATCATCTTAGAAAATTATTAAAAGCGTTGAAGGTTTGATCCAATTGCTCATAAATTCTAGTCTTATTAAGCAACACATCCATGTTTCTACTCATGTTATTGTTAAATGAATTCCACCTGCCAGCTTAACGGAAACGCAACGTACTAGTGGAGGCATCTTTAGGGATTGTAATGGCCAGGCTTTGGTTGCCTTTTGTGAGCCATATCAATCTGACTCTGTTTTGTATGTTGAAATTAAAGCCCTACATACTGCCATACTTCTCTGTAAACAATATGGTTTTACTAGGGTGTGGTTGGAATCAGACTCTCTTGTGGCTGTTAACTTGATTCACCTGCATAAACATGGTCCATGGCACTTGCGTTATCTCATTGTTAATCTTTTTTAATTTCTTGAAGACACTAATGGTTCCATCACTCACATTCACAGTGAAGCAACTACAGTGGCTGATTGGTTTGCGCCTCAGGGCCATGAATACTCTTCCCTTCAACTATCAAAGGTGCTATCACTTTGGATCAGTAGGAGGTTCCTTACATCAGACTTGGCCAATTGCATTAATATGATATGTATGCCTTCCTTTGGTTAGAATTTTGGCATTTAACTCACACTTGCAATTCTTCTTTATTTACATCTTGTAAGAGAAGTAGTACTTCTACCGTAGAGCATATAGTAATTAGGATTTATTGCTTTCAATAACGATTGTACTTAGTTTTTCGGGAGGTAAGGCGGATACGCCCTCCTCCGACTAGGTGTAATCCCTTTCTTATTAATAAACTCCTATTTCAAACTTGAATTTTCAAGCCGACATAGTTCCCAAAAAAAAAAAAAAAAAAAGTGAGCAGTTAATTGGAAGTTTTTAAAAAACAAAAATTTATAATTGATTTTTTACTTGTATTTTTATTTTTATTCGTAGTTATAAAATAAAAACTTAAAATATATTAGATCCATGGTGTCTTTGTTTTGTTAAGTTTTTTAAGTGATAATTATTTAAAATTAAACAATTAAATAATAACATATAAGATGAAAATTAAACTTTAACTTTAAACGCATTCAAATCGTTTCTTAATATTATCTACACAATGATATTAATACCATTCAAGTTAAAAAAAAAAAGTAATATTCTATATTAAAGGAGAAGAAAGTATTTAATAAAAATGTATAAATAAATATTATTTGTTATTATCTTTCATTTCCGTCTATTTTTTGAGTTTTTCTTCTACATATATATATATATATATATATATATATGAATTGTCATCACTTTGCATGATTGTGATATGTCTCATTGTTAAATTAATTGTAAAAATAAAATTATCGTATATATATTTTCAAAAGCAACCGAATTGTTAGCATTACTTTGGACCTATAAACATTATATATTTATAAATGAGAGATCTACTTGATTGTCAACTTTTCAAATTCTAATTATTGATTTAATATACATTAATTAACATTTACAAGGATGTTAACTTTTACAGATAGGAGACCAATTTACGTTTGGTAAAATATGATTTCGTTATCATTATATTTTTACCTATAACGATTTCGTTGCGGAATATAACGATATTGAAATTGTTGTGGGTGTATTTTTTGTTATATCATTCTAAAAACTTGACATTTTTATAAATTATAATTAGAATTGATTATCCTGTAATTTAAATTTAAAATCTCAATTATCTAGTAAAATTTTCTTTATAAATTTCTCATTTTTTCTACTAGTTTAACAATATTTTCGTAAAAAAGAAGTTATTTTTTTTAAAGAAAATATGAATGAAAAGTAATAAGTTTATAGAAAATGTGAAAGAAAATATTTAGAATCATTTGGATAATTGGATTCTTGAGATAAAGGGGTTTTTTGATGGAGACTTTTGGAAAATGATTTAATATGTGGTTGATAAACAAATAAAATACGTAAAAAAATATTAACAAGTTGTAATTTGAAAATAAAGGTGGGTAACAATTAATTTTTTTCAAAAAAAATTAGTTTTGTCAAACAAGCTCTTATAATGTGTAATTGTGTATCGAAGGTATTTTTGAACTCTTTCTCTTATATTCCTCAAATTTTTAAGTTACTTTTTATCTAAGGCCTTGTTCTTTTGGGCATTTCATAATAAATTTTTTTCTCTCTTCTTTTCAACCACACATATTTTTTAATACAATATTAACCACACATTTTATACGAAATACCATACATGTTAAAATTATTCCCAAAAGAACAAAGCCTAATACACATTTTCAGAAAATGATCACTTTCTCACTATTTATTATTCATTTTCTCTTTTTTGTAATTGTGCCAGGCAAGTATTTGGTTGCTTCTTCTCGAACAGGTTGAGAGTCACCTATATATTTGTTCATTTATGACTTTTTCATTTGAAGAATTAATTATTTTAAAACTGAAAGTGACCGTAAAACAATTGCAATTCGTTTGATGTAGACAGATTGGAAAAGTCAAGTCATTCCTCCTCAACTAGTACACATTTGACGCCTCATAAATGGTATCATATTCTTTTCTTTAAATGATGCTTTTTAGTACATGGATTTGATTCTCCATAAGCCAAATTTATATATATATATATATATATATATATATATATATACATGTTTAGGCGTCTTAGATTCAGGCTGTACAAATTATTTATTAAATAAAAAATTAGTACCACAAAAATATATTACTCCTGCCAAAACCCCAATAGAAGCCCAACAAATGGACAGTAAATATTATAGATACACAGAACTTCTTAAACCCAATAATAAAGTTAGCTTTGAAACCAACTGCGAACTTAGTAAAGAATATACTTTACCTGCTCACGATACTTGGATCAGACCTTTTACCTACACTGGTGCTGACTTCATTTTAGGTTTAAGTTTTATCTTAAAAGATAATGGCTGTGTTACTATTAGTAAAGACTATATTTCCCTCCAAAAACATACCATTTTTTCCCCTGTCTATCCTCACTCTCAACCATCAGAATGCGCTGAGAAGCGTGGTGGACCTCGACCTCCTATAAAACAAACTTGCCCTTGTAAAGAAGATTTTTCAGGATTCTTGGGCTGATCTGTTTTAACTGGATCTGGATCGATATGAGAAGGGGTATATTTAACAAGATACTCAAATTTACCACTGGGTGGCCCAAGGTGTCCCAGGCGTTGTGGATTATGGTCTTGAAAATAGTCTGATGGGCCATGTTTAGTAGAAGAATCAACAGTCTTCTGAGTCTGTTGAGCTTTTGGCAAGCTCGTAGCCATTTCAGGAGTTGGTTTGTCTTTACCATCAGCCTGCTCTGATGGACTAGCTTCTAGCTTTAGTGGCCTAGAAGTGCCAAAGGTATTTGTTGGAGAATACCCACCCCTCTCCATATTAGATTGGGTTGGAGATACACCCCTTGATTTTGTTTTAGGGATAACAAGTTCTAAATTTACTTTTTCTCTTTCTAAATAAGCTGTATATTTTTGTAGCATTTCCCGTTCTTTTCTAAGTTTAAAATTGTTATTATTTAAAATATTATAGATCTGTTATATATATATATATATATATATATATATATATAAACTAGTACACATGTGACGCCTTAGAAATGGTATCATATTTTTTTCTTTAAACAATCCCTTCTTTTTTTTTTTTTAATTAACATGTACATGGATTGGATTCTCCATAAGCCAGACTTTTGAAGAAAAATCGAATATATATAGACCTGCTATATATGTTTGATAGAGTTATCATAAAAATGATTTTTAAAGTATAATTGGAAATTAAATAAGAGAGCAAAAAAAAAAAAAACTAATATGATGAGTGGTTGAAAATGAGATATATATATATATTTAAAAAATAATAATAATCCCTACTAAACATACTTTGAATTATCTCAAAGTTGAATCGAACCGCCAATCTTACTTAGAATATCAATTATATTACTCATATGCTGACAAAAAGATTTGCAAACAATTGACATTACAATATTTCATTTAATAACATTACGAAACATACTGCACCTCAAAAACAAAATAGATAACAAATTTATCACACATTCAAAACAATTGTCTATTTACCATCATCACATTTTAGGTCTGGTCCCACAAATTTTATTTTATTTTTTCTTTTGAAAGCGTTTTAGATCCTACAATTAGTCATACAAAAATTAAGTTTGAACCAAATAAAAATTTTACGTAAATACGTGTTGAATGTTGTATATAAACTTTTGAATTTTCGGTAACAATGTTATTATTATTATTATTATTATTATTATTATTATTATTATTATTATATTATGAAGGTTTTCTTCATTATAAGTATTAAAAAAAAAGTCTGTTCATCACTCATTCTATTCTCTTCTCCTTCTCTTCTCCAATCTCTCGCACCTGTTTTTTAAAAGTTGCATCAGTCATATGATAGAATCACTATTGTTGAAACGATATACTAGTTATTATTGTTGTTATTATTATTATTATTATTATTATTATTATTATTAGCTATGTCATCAACGATCTTAATTTCGTGAAATCCGAATATTTGATTCTCTATTTGAAAAAGTAAAATTAACTTTAAAGCCCCACAGGCCACCACACAACACCATGCCAACAATTCAAATTTTAAATCGTAGTCATATTCATGTGTGTGTGTGTGTGTATATATGCTACAAAGAAAACGTGTACAACTCAGTCACGGTAGGCATTCGATTGATTGTCGCCACTCGCGGCCTCAGATGATTATTATTAAATTCAAACACAAATCACCCATCTGAACCTACTCCATCCGCTATCGTTCTCTCATTTTTTCTTCCCTCCTCATTCTTCGCACGAACACATTCATCGCCGGGGCGAAAGTCAAAGGTATAATTCTGATCCGGATTTCGATTTTTCTCTTGTTTTTGCAGAATTCTTGCTCGTTGCGTTGATTCTCGACCTGGGTTTTTCTTATAATTATGATTATTATTAGATTTTGATTTTCCAGTATGATTGTTGGTGTTGAAACAGAATCTGATATATTTATTTTCGTTAGATTTGGTTGTTTATTTGTTGAGATTTGGTATGTATTTTGTATGGGGCTTCTTAGAATTTGCAGCATTTTCGGATTTTCTGCTCAAAAAAGGTAAATTTGTTCAATAAAGGAGCTTGAATCCGATCTTCTGTTTTGTTAAATCTTCCATTTTGTTGGATGTTCCTTTTCTTCTGATCTCCGTTAACTTCAACCTTTTTAAGAGCTGCTGTATTTATGGTTAGTGATTTGATGTATACATAATTATTATTGTTATTTGAATCTGAACCCTTGTTGGTATTTAATTTCCCAGAAACTTGAAGAGAAGTTGAAAAAAAAGATGAGTGAAGCAAATGCTAACACACCCTTGACCCCTCCAACATCATCGCGAAAGCTTCCAGATTTCAAACAATCTGTGAAATTGAAGTATGTGAAACTTGGATACCATTACCTTATCACCCATGGAATGTACCTATTTTTGTCCCCTCTTCTTGTTGTTATCGCGGCCCAATTATCCACATTTTCGACCCAAGACCTTTATCTTCTCTGGGATCATCTCAGATTCAACCTCATATCTGTGATTGTGTGCTCAGCCCTCTTGGTCTTTTTGTCGACCGTTTATTTCCTTACACGTCCTCAACCTGTGTACCTGGTCAACTTCTCGTGTTACAAGCCTGACGATGACAGGAAATGCCCTAGGCAGATTTTCATGGAGAGATCAAGGTTGACGGGATCTTTTACCGAGGAAAATCTCGAGTTTCAGAGGAAAATTCTTGAGCGATCGGGACTTGGTGAGTCAACTTATCTCCCAGAGGCTGTATTGAGGGTCCCACCAAATCCTTGCATGGCAGAAGCAAGAAGAGAGGCTGAAACTGTGATGTTTGGCGCCATTGATGAGCTTCTTGCCAAAACTACTCTGAAACCAAAGGATATTGGGATTTTGATTGTGAATTGCAGCTTGTTTAATCCTACGCCTTCTTTGTCTGCCATGATTATTAACCATTACAAACTGAGGGGAAACATAATCAGTTACAATCTAGGTGGAATGGGCTGTAGTGCTGGTTTGATCTCAATTGATCTTGCTAAAAACCTTCTACAAGTTCATCCCAACACTTATGCTTTGGTTGTCAGTATGGAGAATATTACTCTGAACTGGTATTTCGGGAATGAGAGATCAATGCTTGTTTCAAATTGTCTATTTAGAATGGGAGGTGCTGCGATTTTGCTTTCAAACAAAAGATCCGACCGTTGGCGATCAAAGTACAGATTAGTTCATACTGTTAGAACCAACAAAGGTGCTGATGATAAATGCTTTTCTTGCGTTACACAAATGGAGGATTCAAATGGGAAAGTTGGAGTCGCTCTGTCAAAGGATTTGATGGCAGTAGCTGGTGATGCTTTGAAGACGAACATTACTACCTTGGGTCCTCTCGTGCTTCCCATGTCTGAGCAATTGCTTTTCTTAGCTACTTTGGTTGGAAAGAAGCTATTTAAGATGAAGCTGAAGCCTTACATACCGGATTTTAAACTGGCGTTTGAGCATTTTTGCATTCATGCTGGTGGAAGAGCCGTGTTGGATGAATTGGAGAAAAATCTGCAGTTATCCGATTGGCACATGGAACCTTCTAGAATGACTCTATACCGATTTGGCAACACTTCGAGCAGCTCTCTTTGGTATGAATTGGCTTATTCAGAAGCCAAAGGGAGGATTAAGAGGGGAGACAGGACCTGGCAAATTGCCTTTGGATCAGGGTTCAAGTGTAACAGTGCAGTGTGGAAAGCTCTGAGGACCATAAATCCCGCAAAGGAGAAGAACCCTTGGATTGATGAAATTGACCAATTCCCTGTCGAGGTTCCAAAGGTTTCAGCTATTTAATGCATGCATCAGTCGAGATTTTTGTATCATTTTCGAGTAATGCATTTTGCTTGTTAGGCTATGTTAAGGATTTCAGAATGCAAAATGCACTTGAATGATGGAGTCTGCAATTCCCATTTGAAACCTAGTCGTGTAGTTTGACCTGAATGAAATTTGTTGTCATTCCTAGAGGTCTAAAGCAGTCATTCTTTTTGAGACAACATTGACCTAGAATCAATCTTTTATGGTGGATGTGTGTGTTAATTGATCTGTGGTACGTTTCTAACTATTGGTATTTATGGAAGAGTGTGGATCGGTTATCCGCTACTCAGCTATGGTTTTTGTCTTGGATTTTTTTAAGAGCAATTATTACTTGGTTCTTTTTCATTGCTGGCTATCCTCTCTGTTGGTTGGAAACGATTTCTAGTACTTTTGGTGCATAGTAATTACTAATCAGTGCTTGTAATTGACTTGGGGATTTTCTCCACAGGTTAATTTTTAAAGGAACTTCTTAGATGCTTGCAGTTTCTAATCTTCGCTGCATTTTATTATGATTTTCTTGTAAAGCAAAAGTTACTGAAGAAAGAGTTTTCTGGGCATTTATGAAGCATCTTGATTCTATTCCCACGCCCCCCGGGGGGGGGGGGGGAACCCCCACCCTAATAAGGGGAATATGTATCACAAATCTACCTACTTGTAGCATTTCACCATGCCCACAACATTGCCAGATTGGGCCATTCACAACACCCCCCCCAACAAAAAAACCCACCGCAATCAGGAGGATACGTATTGCAAATCTATCCACTCGTAGTATTTTACCATGCCCACAAGTGGATAAGAAAACAGTATTGCTCCAAGCCATGGAGATTGTAAAAGCAGTGGAATTAGGCTTGGATAAATAACTCACTGAAGTTTTAGAAAGCAGTGGAATTAGGATTAGATAAATAACTCACTGAAGTTTTACGGTTGGTTTGAACTATTTCACAAACGGGTAATGTGAATTTACAGATTTGCCGCAAATTTCACTGAAATGAGACATTGTCCAATTTCTTCTTTTCTTATACCCAAAACTGAACGTTGACATCACTCGCAAACGAAGTAGGATAACTTGTACAAAGATGCATGCGTTGTGTTGGAAAAAATTGGTGTTAATCTATACAAAACCAGTGTATGCACAAATCCCGAAAAACCCTACCGTCAAATTTACACAATTTCTGTCAAATTTCTGTCACTCTCGCCATGTGACAATACAGCATTTCATTTTCGTTCTCTAGCCGTGTTCTAACACATAATGAGAAGAGCATCGCGAGTGCGACCAAGCAAACTCAACACCGTAGCAGCAATGTGATTGCCACTCAAGCCTGCAAGAGAAAGTTGATCCTTCGGAAGGGCACCCTCAATATAGTTGTCTGGCAAAGTGATAGGCCGCCACTACAAAATTCATTTCGAGAGATCAAATATGAGTAAGTCGTAAGAACGACAAAAAGTTTAGTATAAAACATGTATAATAAATTAATTCACGTCGTGGTTAAAGGGACAACCCCTATATCTAGCGTATATATATCCACGAGTGTTGCAATAATCATCCACCTTAAAATCATATCGACTTCATGACAAGGAAAATGATATGTGTACAAACAATTACATAAACAGCGATGTGGTGATTTATGATAGTTGATTTTTCAAATGATGTGATGTGTAATAAAACAGATTCTTGCCACATACGTTGTTTGTAATTCTATTTTGTACAACTATTTACACGTGTAGCAAAACCATTACGACAATATACACATTCTAGCATCCATCCTAACACGTTAGAATTCTAAACCGCAGAAGCAAGTTTAAAAACATTTTCTACTAAAAGTACATTGGACTCTATCGTATACATGGTTTCCGTTCCTATGTACCTCAAAAGTGACATGAGATGCTTGTACACCTAGAATGTGACATCAAGAATAATGAGCAATTGTTTTAAATAACTCTGTGGTTGATATTGAATTTTGACTAAGAAGTATAAAGCTTGAGAATTACCTTGATTCCAGCATCAAGTTGACCATCAACTGAAATGAATTGAGAAACATGTGCTCCAAACCCTCCAATCGAACCCTCCTCGACCGTAATCAAGAAGTCATGGTTCTTGCATAGCATCCTCACGAGGTTTATGTCAAGTGGCTTGCAGAATCTTGCATCAGCAACTGTAACGTCGACACCAAGCTTCGTAAGAAGCGAATGAGCTCTAAGACAATTTTGTACCATAGAACCATACCCCAGCAGAGCAATATCATTACCCTCTGTAAGTACTTTCCCTTTACCAATCTGCACGGCCACGAAGACCACAAATTCAGACTTAAAACATGGCACATCGAGCAGTAAAATTTAGCCTCTGTTTAGTGTTAACTTTTTTGCTAACTAAAAATCAATTTCTACTACTACTCAGGGCCAGACATCAATATCAACAGCATATTTCACATCATCACTCATTATTATCCATACATCTCGTAATCCTACGACTACTCAACTTAAAAGTTAGTTTTTATGTGAAAAAGTTTACCTAAACCAAGCCTTAGTTGTGAAAATTTCAAGAAAAGGGCGTGTAAAAACATACCTCAATGGGGTCGGCAATGCAGGAAATGGGGTTTAGCTTAGCAATGGCGCCTCTTGGGTACCGGAAACATACTGGACGGTCATCGATATGGGCTGCAGTAGTCACCATGCGAGCAAGCTCGGCATCATCAGATGGCGCCATCACAATCATATTTGGCAAACATGACATATATGTTATATCAAATGCACCACAATGTGTTGGACCGTCTGACCCCACTAATCCCGCACTTGTAACTGCAAAACGCACGGGAATCTTCTGCCTATCTACGTCATGTACTACCTGAGCAGATCACCAACAAGAAACGAACATAAGTCAACTCTACTTTATACGACTCATATTTTGACTTAGAAATGGTCACCTGATGTGGTGCTACGAGTTGATGTGGCGATAACTAGACTTGCCACATTAGCTGCATCCTAACTTGCAATATGTGCAGATAATGCCACATTAGCTACTTGCACCAGATCTGGTGGAAGCAGTCAGATCTGATGCGAGTAGCTTGCACCAGGTCTGAAGTGTAGAAACTATTTGCGAGAAACACCTAAATAATGGTGTGAAGAACCTGGTCGTATGCTCTCTGTAAGAATGCGGATGGTATTATACAGAATGGCCTCAACCCGCCACGTGACAAACCAGCCGAAAATGTCACAGCATGTTGTTCGGCCATGCCAACGTCAAAAAATTTGTCTTGTAGTTTATTCTTCAATAATTGAAATGGTGGTTCCATTCCCATTCCTGCATGGACCACCACAATATCCTCGTCCTTCTTTGACTCTGTAATCAAAGCCTCTACAAAACGGTCACTGTATGTTCGAGGCCGAGGATTGCAAGGAAGAAACTCATATTTACAAGAATCTGGTCATCACATCACCCAAAGCCAAGCATTAATTATATGCAACATGTAAATCACGTGGTTGATGGAAACTAAAAGAGAGAAATGGCAAACCTGTATGGTTCTCATTTGATGCTTTAGTTGGATTGTATTCTACTCCTGGTTCTTCCTTGGTTATGACATGAACAAGAACGGGACCCATAGAGTCTAAGGAAGCAACCTCATGAAGAACACACAAAAGGTCTTCGATCTTGTGGCCGTCTACTGGGCCAATATAGTACAAACCAAGCTCTTCAAAAAGGGTTGATCCAGGTGGGCCCATCATACCACGGGCATACTCGTCAATCTTGGCAGCCCACTCATGCATCCCACCACCAATTCTCTTTGTAAGGGCCTTAGCAATTTCTCTAAATCTCCTGAAAATTTTACTTGACTGCAACTTGCTCAGAGTACTAGATAAAGCATTAACCGATGTTTTCGGTGTTTGCTCGAGCTTTGGATGTAACGAGTGATGACTATCATTTAAGATGACTACCATATTTGAGTCCAAATAACCAGCATTACTCATAGCTTCATAAACCTGACCAGCCATGGTTGTTTCATTGCTGATGACTGCAACTACACGGTCTCTTGTTCCTTTAAGGTCTCGAGCAACAGCCATTCCTGGGTGAAAATAACAGCACAACTGCAACATTCAATTTACACTATGATAATAAAATAGCATAGACAATGGAGGAATATCAAATGTTTTATGCTGTATAAATGAATAAGGACATAAGAATTACCGAGGCCAGAAGATATACTACTGCATCCATGTCCTGCCCGAAACGGGTCGAAATCACTCTGAGGATGACACGTAAAACTTCCAAGACCATTTCCTTCGCTAATCGCATGGACGAGGGGCCTCCTTCCAGTGAGAAGCTTGTGTGGATATGTCTTTAAAGTCCGAAAAGAAGGCAGCAAAAGTCAGGGGTACTATGGGAATTCAAGACAATAGAGCCATCAGTAATAAAAAAGTGAAAACAAGTTCTTACTTGGTCCTCTATATCCCATAATATCTTGTCCACGGGAGCGTGAAAAACATGATGGATAGCAACGGTCAATTCTACCACTGAGAGACTGGCTTTAAACGACTTCTGAGTTTGTGACATCAGAAATGATAGTTCTGATCGAATGTCATCAGCTAATTGCTTCAGTTCCTGCATGGATTTAGTTTCGTTAGCTGAGTGATGGTCTAGTCGAAGCTTTCAAGTCTACAACTTAAGTGGTGAAAACATTTTCATAAAGTTGGCTAAACCTTTGGAGTCAAATTCTTCAAGTGCATGGGACTTTCAATCATATCGAGTATTGGTGTTGGGACTTTCTCCTTGACAGAATCACCAACGTTGGGCAGAGAATGTACGGGGCCAGCATATTCCTACACCAAAAAAATAAAAAAATAAATAAAATAAAAGGATGAGTTTTTAAGAGAAGGCATCAAGTGAAGTTGACCAATCATTTGATTCTACGATTTCGCTATCCATAACATATGAATACAAAAATCACATATGCAATTTAATCTTCTGCATGTATCTGTCTTCTTGGCACCAAAATTACCAGAGATTTCAGATGTTTCTCCTTAGGGCAAATAACCATACAATAAATGAATACTACCTATCGGAGATGGTTCGTTGCTTAGATAACCTTATCTCACGTATACATGGTCAATGCATGGCTATGACTTTCCATATAACCCAATGAAGTAAAGGTGTGCTGAGTTCATCAATTCTCTACATGGTAAAAGAGCTACAGCCTAACAAGAAAACAAAATCCAATACATTGTTCACCAGGGCCAACTGAAACATCACCTACATCTCCATTCCATAGTATTCGAACTCTAAATCTACCTGTGATCCTCAGGGAAATCATAGGACCAATAGCCTTGGCTACACATCCCGATCAGAATATCTCCTGCCTTCACCCATAAAGTGGGTTCTGCAAATGTCCCACGCAAAGGCATCCAATAAAATTATGTCCCAACTCTTGCTGCCCATCAACATTGGCACACACCGCCGACAGAGACTCAAATAGGCACACGATTCCAAGATTTCTGTTCTCAGCCGAGCCACCGTCTCACCGGAGCATGTTAATTGTTAAAGATAAATCATACATCAAATAAAAACCAAGCCCTAATAGCAACCACAAAAGAATTCCATAGTAGTTCAATCATTCATACGAATCCATAAAACTAATTATGCAAGAAATAAAAGAACATGGTCTAAATTCCTAAAATATAAATACCTTGGAAGTAGAGGTAGAGGCCAAATTCGGGTAAAAATTGAGTCTTGGCAACTCCCCATTAGCAGGGAAATTAACAGTCGAGAATTCGACTTTAGGTGACAATAATCTTGAATGGTCATGGAGATGGGCATTAACACTGAAAGGCTGCTGAAATGCAGCAGTAGCCATTAACAAGAAAACGCAGGAAAAAAAAAAATTGTACCACAATAATCAAAGCTTAAGAATTTATGCACCAAAATAATCAAATTTCAAGAAGCCCTGCTCTTCAAAATAGTTAAATTGAGAAGATGTCAAATTGGATCGAAGCACTGATTTCTCTGACGGAGAAAAAGAAATAAAAGTTGGGATATGTATGTGATGCACCGTGATTAAAAAAATCAAAGCGTGTCGCGTGTGCAAAGTATGTGATGACAAAAAGAGCATTTCTTGAACGTCCGTTGCGGGGGAAGAGAATATGGGCCGCGAAATGGCTGGCTTGCGTACAGGACAACACACTTTAAATCGTTTTTTGTAGGAAAGACAGGAGACCGCCTAGATTTGTGTGGATCGGAATCAGTGGGGTTGAGTGTTGAGTTGGACAAGTTGGGTTTCAGCAATCGAAATGCGTCAATTCGACTTGATCGGGTAAGTATCAAATGGACCTAACTTTCAATATTTCGATTTCAATAATGCTAGGGGAAGGGAAAGGTTGAGGGAAAGTTTGAGGGAATGGTCTGAAAATGCCTAAAATGCCCCTCGGTCAGTTATTCACTTATTTGCCTTTCCCTCTCTCGTCTCTGTCTCGGTCAAACAGAAAAGAAACAGATCTGAGTTCTCTCCTCTTTCTATCTTCTCTCTCTCTTCTCTCTCAAATCTGAGTCTTCGAGCTCTCTTCTCTCCTCTTACTTTCCGATTTTTTCTTCCTCTTTTTCGTTTTTGAAGACGAAAGGAAGCAGTCAACGACGAAAGGAAGCAGTGGGATTTGCGCACCGGATTTGTACACGATTTTTTCTTCCTCTTTTTCGTTTTTGAAGACGAAGGTGTGTTTTATTTCTACTGTTTTGGAGACACGAAGGAAGATGAATTTCGAGATGAATAATCCACTTGGCCTTGCTTACGAAGATGCCGAGGAAGCGAAAGACCAATGCATTGATTCGAATTTGGTCGACGAGCAAATTCCGGAAACAGTCGGCGAAATGGGTCGTATTCCGGAAGGTACTTTTGTGAGAAATAATCTGTAAACAAGAGGAGCTTGCGTGGTTGTATTCATGAAATGGGTCGTATTCTTGGTATTTTGAAATGAGTAGTGTTAGAAAGATGTTAGAAATGGGTCGTTTATTAGCTATTACAAAGATGTTAGAAAGTTTCAAATACAAGCAAATAGAAATGAGTTTTGCATTTTGTTGAGTTTATGGCTTACTGTTAATTCATTCCAATTAATGCAAGAATATTATTTGTGTTACACTTAGGAGTTGTTTGTCTTTTCGTTAGTACTTAATCATCGTGGAAATTATCAAAAAACTGTAATTGGGGTATACGTGGATTTGTCTCACAAATTCGTCCCACTGAATTTGACTTTGTGTGAGCCTGTGAGGTCCATCGCATGTGAGGGGAAATTTTTGGTTATGTGATGTGCTTGAATCCGAAAATTTTATTGACATGGGTGCAGGGGAAATGTGAAGGAAATGTGAAGGGGAATTTATATCTAAACATAATGTATATCTAAACATCAAATTAAGAATTTTTTTTTGTTTTTTTTGACAGAGATGGTAATGATTGCTGACGATGTTATGGGGACTTCATGAACCAGTGTAGATGAGTTTATTGGTTCGGATAAGGTAATATTGGATGATACAACCACCCCTTCACTAGATGGGAATGATGCTACCATTGTTCCTGCTCTTGGAATGAAGTTCCCAAATACAGAAGCAGTTTATGAGTTTTATAGAAAGTACGCTGCTGGTGAGGGTTTTCCAATAAGGGTTGGGAGCTCAAAGAAAGGTCCTGATGGGAAACTCCGCTATTACTCTATAGTGTGCAGTAGAGCTGGCAATCGGGAGAGTAAGTCAAATGACCCTTCTAATCCTCGGCCGACTAGGCAAACAGGTTGTCAAGCACGAATTTCTGTGGTCTTAGATGTGTTGGGATTATGGCGCATAGGCACGGTGCATCTTCAGCACAATCACATTTGCAGTCCTACGAAGTCTAGGTTATATGCATGTAATCGTCGATTGGATCCTTTGGTCAAGAGACAACTTAATATGAATGATAGGGCTGGGATACGAGTGTGCAAGACATTTGAGGCAGTTGCTATCGACGCAGGAGGGTATGAGAATGTGACGTACAATGAAAAAGATTGCAGGAACTACATTTCGAAGGCTCGGCAACTCAGACTTGGGGATGGTGATGCCGCTGCTCTTCAGGCCTACTTCAGGCGAATGCAATCACAGTGTCCTGGGTTCTACTTTGCAATTGATATAGATAATGAGGGACGATTGCTTAATGTCTTCTGGGCTGATAATAGGTCTCGAGAAGCATACAAAGAGTTTGGAGATGTTGTATCATTCGACACGACCTATTTAGTGAATAAATACCAGATGCCTTTGCCCCATTCGTTGGTGTAAATCATCACGGACAGTCCACCTTATTGGGATGCGGTCTTTTAGCATCCGAGGATACCACATCTTTTGTTTGGCTATTTTCTACATGGCTAGAGTGCATGGGAGGGAGGGCTCCTATTGGTATAATTACTGATCAAGATTTGGCCATGAAGGCAGCGATTCCCCAAGTATTCCCACACACGAAGCATAGGTGGTGTCTTTGGCATATAATGAAAAAGGTGCGTGAGAAATTTGGAGGTCGTTCTGATAAGGATGCTTTGATTGGGTAAAAAAGCGGTGTATGATAGTCAATTTCCTGACGAGTTTGAGGATTCATGGGAAGAGTTGCTTGAGAAATACCAGCTTCGATCTAATAGGTGGTGCATAGACATGTATTTGGAGAGAGGTCGATGGGTTCCATGTTACTTGAAGACTAGTTTTTGGGCCGGAATGTCAACTACACAGAGAAGTGAAAGCATGAATGTTTTTTTTGATGGTTTCATAAACTCAAAAACATCTTTGAAGCAGTTTGTTGAACAATATGATCGAGCGGTAAGGAACAAGATAGAGAAGGAAGTTAATGCCGATCACAAGTCATTTAGTATAGTAGTTTGATGTGCTACTCATTTCGGGATAGAAAAACAATTTCAGAGCGCATATACTAATAAGAAGTTTCAAAAAGAATTTCAAAAGGAGATAGTCGTTGTTTCTTATTGTCGGATTGACTCGGCACATTATGATCCTCCGGGTACTGTATACCTAGTGTCTGAGCAGATTTCGTTGGGGGACGACCGTTGGAAGCGTAGGGAGTTTGCAATATCCTTTGTTAGGGAAGATCTACTTGTGTCATGTACCTGTAACTTGTTTGAGTTCAGAGGAATCCTTTCTAGACACTCTCTAAAGGTATTGATTGACTTAGACATTCATCAAGTTCATGAACGCTATGTGTTGAGGCGTTGGAGAAAGGATGTGCGTAGGGCTTATACGAAGATTACAGTTGGCGATAGTGGTTGGATGCGTACGCCAGAAAAAGAAAGGCAAGACAAGCTATTGAGTATCTCGGCTAGAATGGCGGAATTGATCTCTATCGATAAAGGATATAGTGAGAATGTAATGGAATTAATGGAACATAAAATGCGAGACTTTATGATTTCTCACCCATCCACTGTTGGCGGCCGACACTGTGTTGATATGGTTGGAAACTCTTCGTCGGCAAGTGCTCCTATAGAAACGGGGGCTTCTATTCTTGATCCGCCGTTGGCAGCCCGAGGGGGGGCCCCACAGAAGAATCGTTTGAAAGGAGCTCTTGAGAAGACAACAAAGCGAAAATGGGTGAGAGATTTAAATGCATTACCTTGTCCGTCCATTTACTGAACAAATGTTTATTATTATTATTATTATTATTATTATTATTATTATTATTATTATTATTATTATTATTATTATTATTATTTTTTCTGTAGATGTCGTCAAAGAAAAAGGCCACTGATGGTACTGACCAAACAACCACATTGGAGCCGCAAATCTCCAATGTAGTTCCACCATTGGGAGAAGTAAGCTTCTATCTACTTTGTTTTTCAAATTTACATTTGCCATGAGAGCTTCAATATTTTGAAGATATGATTTGTTTTCCTTCTAGTAATAAAGAAAGTATATGATTTGTTTTCCTACTAGTAAGTGGTTGATGAATTTTTTCAACTTTTATTGGAATGTGACGAATTTTATTGAATTTTTTTGTTAGGTAAACTACCATTGGGGAGGAGTCCATTTAGATGGTGTTGGCACTGGTGGTGGTGGTACAGGCTGGGATAGCGGAAATTTGAACAGTAGTGAACAATCACAGACCAACTACTATTATCAGTAGTTTATATGTTTTGCCCAATGTAATAGCTTTTGAACATGTTATGACTTTCATTTGTTGAAATATTGGTGTGAGAATATGCTATTAGAAGACTTATTATTATTGGTGTAAGAATGAACAAATGGGCCTACTACACCGTTTGGATTGAGACGTTCGTTTGTTTTTAATATAAGTGTGCACCATTTGGTTTTAAGAATGAAAATTGTAATCTTGTATTTTTCTTGAAATGCAATCATTATATATGAATATCAACAATGAAGGCGTTTGGGCAAGCATAAATTTCTACCGCGTAGTGCACAAATCCCACTATTTTAATAGATGAAGCCATAATAGAGTTATTCCATTTTAACAATCTCCGTTGACAAAGTAAATATTAATCATAGTACATTAAGCCATAATACACATCGACGTAAAACTCATACATTAAGTCATAGTACATAACGTCATATTAGTCATTTATCCCTCTTGCGAAACGTAAACTCATACACCCTAAGCGACACATCGACGTTCCTTGATTCTGAAATCTCTGCGCATTTTTCCAATTTTGATGAGAGATCATCCACAGCGGGTGTGTTGAAGCCTTCATCATGAGATCGTGCATTACTCGATTCGCCTTCTTCGTCATCATGCGATCGTGCATTACTGGATTCTCCTTCTTCGTAGTCGAGGTCTCCCATCTTTGGAGGGCCGACTAATTTCCAATAGTTACATTGATGAACAATTTTCCTTGTGCATGTGTAAAATATTTGTCCTTTATATGGAGAGTCGTCCTTCTCAACCAAGAAAATCTGCCTCCAACCAGTCTCACACGCAGGACAACGCACCTTATCCTTGCAATTCATAGAGTCATGGCTACGAGAATGACAATACAAACACATACCAATATTTTTTATTCCCATTTTATACCTGTAAAAAATTATATATATAAATGCGTCAAGAGGAACTATGATTGGCGTAAGGTAATTGACATGGTTAGTTAAGCACTCATGGAAATACCACCCAAGCATTGTCGTGGAAACTGGAAATATGATACCATGAAGGGAATGGAAATGACATGGAAATATGATCAAAAGTCTTTCTTTATTTCTTGGATCATGACATGTGCGTGTATGTTTTACCAATTTAATGGCAATTTTCAATCTTGCTTAAAATTAACCAATTAGTTCCTAATCAGCAACATCATATGGTCTTCACACAGGCTGCTAGGAGAGATCAAAGTACCAGGTTTTATTCTCCCCTCAAGGCAACTATTTGGCAGTAACTTGGAATTTATAATATGACGTATTCTCTCAAATGAAGTGTATTCTTGCTTGGCAAATCAAAATTTCACCAAAACTCATTTTTTTACTACACATTAGATGATGTCTCCGTACAACATAATTGTATACCTTTTCTAGATGCCAACCACAAAACTAGTAAAAATACCCCTAATACGTGTTGCCTGTGATTCAGTGGTAAATTAAGACTTAATTGAAAACTTATAGCAAATAGTTAAATCAGCGCCTTAAATCAACGCCTTAGTTAAGACTTAATTAAGACTTAGTTAAATCAATGATTTAATTCAGCTGTCAACTCTTTAGTTAAATCAACCTTCAAATCCCGAAATTCATTCCAATTTGTTTACCAAATTCATGCGCCTTAGTTGCTCGAAATTCATTCCAATTTGTTTACCAAATTTCGTGTTCTTCCTTCATATCTATAATACCCGGAAAATCTATAATACCCGGACAAAGAGGGGAAGGGGGGAAATGCTCGAGATGCAAAAAATAAAACACATCTTTCGTCTTCAAATCCCGCTCTTTTCGATTCTTCAGTTTTTCTTCAAATCCCGTGCGAGAAAAAATGAAAAAGAGGAAGAAAAAATCGTGTACAAATCCCGTGCGCAAATCCCGCTGCTTCCTTTCGTCGTTGACTGCTTCCTTTCGTCTTCAAAAACGAAAAAGAGGAAGAAAAAATCGGAAAGAAAGAGGAGAGAAGAGAGCTCGAAGACTCAGATTTGAGAGAGAAGAGAGAGAGAAGATAGAAAGAGAAGAGAACTCAGATCTGTTTCTTTTCTTTTTGACCGAGACAGAGACGAGAGAGGGAAAGGCAAATAAGTGAATAAATGACTGAGGGGCATTTTAGGCATTTTCAGACCATTCCCTCAAACTTTCCCTCAACCTTTCCCTTCTCCTAGCATTATTCTTTCGATTTTGTGGAATAGGGTATGACTTGGTTTATTAGCGCCATAAGGACCCAATGTTTGAATTCGCTGTGCACTAAGGATCTATGCTTTTTTTTTTCTTAGCAATTCAGTACTCAAACTTGATATTTACTGCGCCGTAAGGACTTTTGTCAACCTGCCGTTACATTCACCCGTTAAATTCATTACCGTGCCACTCACGTGCCATATTCCAAGGATAAAATGGTCCTCAAAACACCTCTGTTCCATTCCCACCAATCGTATTTGTTGGGTGTACCAAAAAAAATAATAATAAATAATTGAAAAATATTTAAAAATATAAAATATAAATTCAAATTCAAAAAGGCATCTTTGTTTGCTTGCCATTGCAGTCAGAGAAAAAGCCATTTAGGGATTTGAAAATGTCCTACCGTCTCTACAACTGTGGAGTCCCAGTGGAGATGAAGACTTCATGGACGAATGCCAACCCCGGAAGGAGATTTCTTGCTTGCTGCCGACGAAGAGTAATATTTTGATGTTTGTTTGCTGATTAACCTTGCTTGTTGTATCAATTCTTTAAACTCTGTGGTAATAGGAAAGAGGAGGATGTGGGTATTTTGATTGGTACAATCCACCACAGTCGAAAACAATTCCAGATCCAGATGTTTATGAGCAGAACAACCACTTCTGGAAAGCTTGGTTGCTTGGATTTGTATGCGGTGCAGCTTTTTACTGGTTCATAGGAGCATGAATGGGGAATATATTATGTAGCTGCTAGGAAGAAGACGATGGAAGTTATCTTACTTTAGTTAGTTTTTGGCGACAGTAGGCCCTGTTTTCAAATATTTTGGCTCAATGAGGACCTGTTGTTTATCTACATTGGCATGAGTAGGACTTGTGCTTTTGAAAAATTGGTGAATGTTGCCCTTATCCTTTTAATTAAAGTGCCAAAAACCTTATTTTGTTCTCTATTTTTCCAGTGCTGCAGTTGCTGTCCCAACTGATTTACACTTACTGAATTAATAGCAATCAGTTACTGCCTCACTTCAACATGTAAATGCAACAAACACAACATTAATCCACAAACAACCAGACATGGCACCATACCATGAAAACCATCATCACCAAACATGACAATCCCAAAACACAACAACATTGCAGATTCACTAAACATAACAACATTCCAATAATTAAAGCAAGCAAAACATGATCATAAAATGCAAAACAATATCACCACTGGCAATCCCAATACAAGGCAGAACGATAGTGCAGGCTAGAGTTAAAAGAGAAGTCATACAGTGAACTAACAAAAGCAAAGCAACAAAACCAGCATTAAATACATCTACTTCTTTAATTGCAACTGGTGGTGCTTCCTACTTCAATTTGCAGTTGGTGGCGATTGCAAGCCCAAGCATTTGCGTTTGTTGCGTCCAACCTCATTGCACTCCCCGCACCTCATATTGATTCTTTTCCGGCTAACTTTTCCTGTAGTAGCTTTTCTTGTAGTAGTTGATGCTGGGGATGGTTGAGAACTTGCAGCTTGTTCCGAAGCTTCCTTTCGAACTTTTTTCTTCGGCCTGGCAGGTTTCTTAGCACTTGCTGAGGGAGGAGACAATGGGTTTTGGCCGATGTTTGGCCATAATTCAGGCCCATTTATTGGAGAAATGACTTTAGAATATGCAAGCAAATACATATCCTTCAAGTAGAATGCATGCACATTATCCTCAATCGGTATGTTGTAAAAACTCATAGCAGTTATGACGTGTGAACAAGGCAGCCCAGTGAGCTGCCATAACTGCAAGAACAAGGTCATTTGAAGCAAATCAACAGAATTCAAGCTCCCAGTCACATAGTTGATCACTTCAAACCTTTGTCTACCACAATCAATTGGGAACTCGTTCCTCCCAAGCTCTTTCCTCTTCTCCAAAATTTTTTGAATACGAGGACCGTGATTCTTCTTCCATCTATCACAAGCTTTCTTCTTGCTAACCAATCGAGTTGCCAAATACATTCGAATTTGCTCCAACATAGTTAGAATTGGTTTTTCACGTGCACGCAAAATGACGGAGTTGAACCCCTGACACAAGTTATTCAGTTGCATGTCACACTTACTGAATTCTTGAAAATGGGACCTATTCCACTGAGATGCAGGTTTCTTAACCAACCATCCATGAGCAGCCTTGTCATAGTCATTCACTATGGTCATCTCAGCCTCAAATTGTGGTACGGTGGTTGATCTAGCAGCTTTCCATAGCATATTTTTGAGAACCAATCCCTTGTGTTCGATGTAAAAGTTGTTTTAGAGGTGTCATACACACATTCGATGCTCGGCATTTTTAAATACCTCCCCTACTACCCTAATAAGACCCTTCTATTTATCAGAAATAAAAGTCCAAGCTGCAGAATTTTTTACCTCCAAGTCATTGCGTAGAAGTTCCAAAAACAAACACCAATTCTCGTAGTTCTCTGAATCAACAACTGCATAGGCAATAGGATACATCCCATTATTTGCATCAACTCCAACCGCATTCAACAAATGTCTTCCAAGCTTCGTCTTTACCCAACAACCATCAATGCCTATAAATTTGCAACATCCAGCAATAACCCTCTCTTCAATGCTCCAAAACAAATAGACAATCTCCAAAATTCATCAACTCCCTGAACATCAAGCTGCGTAGTTGTCCCTGGATTAGTTTGTTTTAGTTGCTCGCAATAGCTCCATAAAACCTTGTATTGGTCTTCTACACCCCTCTTATCTTTTCATTTGCCCGTTTCCTAGTGCGGTAGAATTGCCAAATAGAAATATCACCAAGCAAATCTCTCTTTACTCTATCTATAAACCCCCGGCCGACATCAATGGCTCTGACCTAAAGTCAGCCAGATATTTGTCCGCCAAATATTTAGAAGTCACCTTACTATTCTTGTATAGAAGGCTGCAGCTGTGGGCATCGTCATAGGTCTTTATTACAAAACAATCAGCCTCCTTGTCTTTTCGAGCATATAACACCCACTTGCAAGGACTTCGGCACTTGAAACGAAGCCGGTTCGCACCATTCTTCACAATTTTAATATCTCTATGAATCTGAATTGCGTGGGTATTGACTGTAGCTCTAAGGACTTTCTTCGATTCAAATTTTCGTTCCGCCAAGTAAGCAAATGAGATGAAAGTTCAGTATTTTAAAAATAAGAACAAACAAAGTTCTCAAAATGGCACAAATATCCAATAAAAGATGAGTTGTTGAGCCTAGCTATTATAATGCTAATTGCAAAGTACTTAAATGCCACACAAGTTACAGTAATAAAATGAAAAAAAAATCAAAGATGATTTTTGAAACATTGATAAACTTCATTTACTTCATCTCATGAAGTTTATTCGTGTAGTTTTAGAATAGAGTTTTAGATAGAGTATTAATCACCAAAATTAATTTAAAATTTAAATCTCAAAGGGTTTGAAATTACCTAGATAAAATTGCGGGTTTTTCATGTCTCTTTCCACGTTGAAAATGTTTTCCTTCCTTTCTCGTAGAGCCTCATCTTCATCACTATTGATGCATTCCATTTCATTGGAATCTCCATAGTCACTGTTTAAACCTCCAATGTCATTGGTGTTGCCCCCGACCCCATGTAAATGTTTGAAGTTAAGTCTTGCTTCCTCGTTGGTCGGGATTCCTTCGCTGTCCGTATCGTATTCAGAATCACAAATCTCGATTCACTCTTGTCACCGCTATGCTCATCACCACCATTGCTTTCTTTTGCAACACATTTCCTCTTATCAACAAACTTCCCATTCACATCATATCCATCATCAACAGCCCTATCAATTTTTCCTTCTTCTTCGGCAGTATGTTTTCCCTTATCACCACAGTCAACAAACTGTTTTTCAACATCATTCTCGTCTTCAACAACCCCATTCCCTTTCTCATTCTCCTTTTCAACATGATTCTCATCTTCAACAAGCACATTCCCTTTCTCATTCTCCCCATTTTTCTCATTCCCATCTCCATTACAAAATATACTACTTTCCTACTCATAACCGACATATAATAGGCCTTTCTTGCAATATGAGTAAACATAATTCCACGAGTTGTCCTTATCAACAAATTCCTCAAAGCTAGCTTGTTTAGGTTGTGAGTGGGATTCTTCACTCTCTGTAATTTCCTTGATCACGATACTTGTCTTCGGTGCCTCATCGCTGTACCGAATAGCCTCATCTTCTTCATCTCAATTGGAGACACTCTTTGGCATTTGTAGTTCCTCGCCCGTATCACAATTGGTTATCTGAATTTCTGGTGAAGAATGAGACAAACTCGATCTCACCTCTCTATCCCAAGGGAGTGCCATGGTCTTCTAAGGTGGAAGTAAATAAACGTCACATACAGTAGCTCCATTTCTATCTTGCACCATTGACACAGCATCCTTGTCATTTACAAGTGGAAACAACCCATTCTTCGGTGTCATTTTTTGTTTCTTGTAGAAGAAATCCATGGGTAAAGACATTCCTAACATCTTCACCAATTTATAGAAAAGTAAACAGCTGAACTATCATCCTCAACATAATCAACATGATCCACATCACCATGCTCATACATAAGATTGTTCGGCTTTTGGAACAAAACTCCACTATGATGCACCCGAAGACTAAACCAGCTTGATTCTTTAACTGCAACCAACACAACGCAACACGTAATGTCATACACTGCTATCTTCAAAAAACCCAAACTGTAAGACCTGTAATTGATCAACTCAAGATCAAAATAAACTTGAACCAAAAAAACCCTAAAAATAATCTTGAATCGCGGTTACCAATTGTTCCCAAAAATTCAAAAATTGAAACCCTAAAAATTTACCAACAAAAACATCAAGCCCTTGGATGGATTATTGAAAAAAAATTTAAAAATTTGAACCAAAAAGAGGACCAAAAAATACCGTAATTCAGTGTTTTATCTCATTTCTTACACAAGACTGGGCTAGTCATCTTCTACGAAGAATGGTACTTCCAACTTCAAACTCTACCAAATTCTGAGATATACGAGGCATTTTCATTCAAGATTTGTAAAAAATAATTTCAACGCGAAAAACCCAAAAAAAAAACTCAAGAACATACCATATAGATGACACAATCAGTGTCGTATACTAGTATTTTCTGTGATTTTGAGATGACAATGGAAAATCAGCCAGTATTTTGTTCGTCTCCGTCGTGATCAAGGAATGGACCATTCGAATATGGGTTTGGGTAGGGGAATGAAACGTAGGTGTTTTGAGGACCATTTTACCTTAGAATATGGCACGTGAATGGCACGGTGATGAATTTAACGGGTGAATGTAACGACAGGTTGACAGAAGTCCTTATGGCTCAGCAAATATCAAGTTTGAGTACTGAATTGCTAAGAAAAAAAAGCATAGGTCCTTAGTGCGCAGCAAGTTCAAACGTTGGGTCCTTATGGCGCCAATAAGCCTTAAAGTAATGTTTTATGGGGAGGAGTCATGCTTAATCAATAGTTAAAGGGTCATACATTGATAGTGGGATCTAACTTAATAATTCCATCTACTAATATTTGCAGTAGGGAGCATATCTCTTCCTCATGTGGGAGGACAACATTTACCGGAATAATAAAATATGTGAATACAATGCATAATTAGTCGAATGGCTAGTTAGTTGAAGTAAAAGTCAATTTTTAATAATAAAAAAAAAGTTGAAACGGATACGTTTTTCTCGTCGTTTCCATTTAAATGAATGTGGACACTTGATCATTTGTCATATTCATATATGATTTAAAAATGTCAATTAAGGTTGTCTCCCTGAAATTACTCTTTGTTAATAACTCAAAATAGCTTGTTTAGTCACATTTTTGCTTTTTTTTTTGTTTAGTCACGTTTCTGCTTTTGATCATAGTTGATGCAGTTTTTATGAGTTTGAATGAAGATTATGACCACGTTGGAAATCAAATTCTTTATTCTTGTAATGGATCCACTTCCAAATATTAACAAAGTATATTCAATGCTTTTGAGGATTGAGAAGCCAAGAGAAGTGAGCGTGACATGGAAGACTCAACAATCTATCATTCTCAAACTACATCTCCAATCTAAATAAAAATCATAGGAAAACAATGAATGGTGGAAGAGGAGGACATAAGGAGGCAAGATGATGGTAGAAAGAATAACGATAAACAATGTGAGCATTGTATCATGGCGGGTCATATTAAGGAAAGTTGTGTACTTATAGCATGACCCCGTCATATTTGTCAAATTCCTAATTTTATCCCACATTTTCATGTCAAGTTATAGAATGATGGGTAAAAGTAGAAATTTAAGTCTGTGTGACAAATGTGTGGCACTGACTTGTATACTTAAAGCATTACTCTTTATACATTTTGGATTAGACATGTATATGGGCTAGTTTCTTTATTTCTTTCTTGCAATAGAAACCGTACTTGTATAGGATCAGAAAACCACTTTGTCTTTAGCTCTCAAATTACCCACTCAAATTCTTGACTGGAAAGCACCATATGGAGTTTTAAATAATAAACCTGCTGACTATTCAAATCTAAAATGCTTTAACTATCTCTGTTTAGCTTCTAATACACTTCCACATGAAACAAGGGCATATGATACTCAAATTGAATCTAAATCTATATCATTTCCACTTATAAAAGTAACTGAACCTAGATAAAGTATAGGACTTAAACAAAAGCCTGAATGGATTTAATGATTTGTTACAAATTTTTTAATTTCGAATCATTTTCCAAATGCAAATGGGGTTCTCTTGAATTACCAGAAAAAAGAATTGCATACCCTTCCAACACACGCACACACATCTCCATGTCCGTACAGTATATCGCCTTATCTAAGGTGCTGTGTAGCTAATGCATCTATAACTCAAGAGTCAACATCCTTTAATTGAGTAAAAACTAATCCTGAGTGGGTAGAAGCCATGAATAAAGAATTTGAAGCTTTAGATCTTAATAAGACTTGGACATTACTGATTTGTCTCCAAATAAAAAACCAATTATAAAAAACCGATTAGTTGTAAGTGAGTGTACAAAGTCAAACATAACCTAGATGGTTGTATTGAGAATTTAAGGCTCGAGTGTTCGACTAATTTAATGTATGTGATTGATTACTCAAAATTTTTCTCTCTAGTAGCAACACTAGTAGTCGTTAGAATATTTTTGGTTCTTGCTACTTCAAAATCGTGGAGTCTACATTAGCTAGACATTAATAATGCATTCTTCCATGGATATTTACAAGAAAAAAAGTCTACATGTTGCATCTGGAGGTTACAATAAAGAATGGGTGGAGGGAGCAGGGGGCTATAGTGGGCTGAGTCCCACTAGTTATACAAAAAATTGGAAAGTTTTGAGGTTTAGCCATTTAGCCCACTAGCCAAGTTCCAAAGCTCATTCAAGAGGTCCAACCAAATAATACAGTTATAAGTTTATAACCATTTATGTCCCCCAAATCAGGCTAGTACTCTCATAATAGGTTTTGAGTTTAATTGGTAATTAGTATTAATTTTTTATTCTTATTCATGGTTTTAGGTAAAATGATTTATGACTAGTTCCTAGTTAGGGTTTTTACTTTTTATTAAGAGCTAAGTCATTTGCGATTTGGGAATTTCTGTATCATATTTGGATTGAAAATTTGAAATCAAAATTGAAATGATTTAGTTAACTGATAGGTCATAAGTTTAATGTTTAATATTTTCCCTAATTAATTTAGCGGTAAATGATTAGGGGTTATTATTTGATTTAGTTAGAATTAGGTGATATATTTCCTAGTTGATTAAACTGATATGATTTATTAATTTAGTTCTCCAATTTGGAATTGAAATTTCAGTGGAATCGATATAGATTTTATTGTTAACAAGTTTTAGCGTATAGGGAGTAGGAAAGCAATGGTTGAATGAGTAATTAGTCGTGTATATTGAAAATGATATATTGAATGAAATTGAAAATAATACTATTATACGATGTTTTTAATGCATGAGAATTTGTAGGGAACAATTGTAATCAAATATATTGTATTGTAGAATTTCTTTCATAATTTTGCATCATTTTAATTTGAAAGTATTCTACTACATAATACATTAGCAGATCTTTTCTAATATGAAATTCACGTTAAAAATATTCCATTAAAAAAAATTCGTGGACGTTGCTCCCGAACACCCAAGAATGGGGATGCCATCCCTTTCAACCTCACCATTTTTAATCCAATATTGTCCCCACTAAACAATTAATATAGGTCTGTTCCTAGACAGCCCGCTAGTAAAAACAATCCTACCTCCGCTCCTGCAATAAAGCAAGTTTGCAAGCAATGTAAATCTCTTTATGGCCTTAAATGAAGTTATAAAAATAAGAAGGGATATCTATATCTATACTACTATTAAAAGTCTCTAAGAGGTGAGAAATATTTTAGGACGAATTTGCCCTCTCAAATTTGATAGAATTTCTTATTCGTCCTTGTATAAAGTTTAATTAATTAAATACAATAAGTCATATTAAAGCTGTCCTCAGTTAATTAATTAATTAATTGAACATTCATGAATTTTGCACCCCTTCATTTGTCCGAGCTTTAATTTAAAGAATTGAAAATAAACATACATAATATGAAATATTTTATGCCCTTTCAAATTTTATAGAATTATTATTCATATTTGTCCTTTTATAAAATTTTTCCTTACTTAATTAATTAATTGAACATTCATGAATTTTGCACCTCTTCATTTGTCTGAGGTGTAATTTCAAGAATTGAAAATGAAAATACATAATATGAAATCTTTTAAATACATTGCTGCTAAATTTATAACAATTCTTTTCAAATTCTGTTCACTTACAAATTACTTGCATCTTTTTGTTATGTATGTTCGAGAGATCACGTCGACTGATATGATCCGGGTTAGCTCGACATCATCAACACGCGTGAGAAAGCCGGTCGAGACGAAAACGAGCTTGAACGGAAGTAAGATAAGGTGAAGATGTCAAGAAAAGCCGGATATGCCTGGAAGAACCCTCACTTTTGACTCATCCCGGGACGTGAAACGAAGACGAGAAGTCGAGAACGGGTCGAGCTCGGAAAACAAGTCAAGAATCTGCAGAAGCAAAATTACGGCCAGAACCTTTGTTCATACGGCCAGAACCCGACCTTTTACTGGCCAGAATCCCGCTACGCATTTACCAGAACCCCGGGACGCTTTTGGGCGTAAATCTTCAGAGAGCAAATTACGGCCAGAATTTCGTAATATACCAGTAATACACAGATATACGGCCGTAACGTTATCATACGCCAGTATCATGAAGATCCACTTTGGCCAATTTGAAGCGAAGGTTTTATACGGCCGTATTTTTCCTTCATACGTCAGATTATCGATTTACTACCAGAATCCAAGAATTACTACAGAACTTTTTGACCGACTTTAGCTTTTTATGCCTACTTTTTAGATATTTCATTATTTTACTATTATTTCTTAGTCTTAGAGGTATATGAACGAATTTAGGTCATTTGTAAGGATAACTTTTGTTCAAAGAAGCTCTTTAGCTTTGAGTGTAGCCTTTGCTCCTCTTTGGGTTGTAGCCTTGCTCCCACCTTTATCTCCTTGATCTTGATTGCAATTTGTTGAGTTGTAGCCGTGTTCCTCCGCTGTCATCTCGCCTAAGGAACCCCGAACTTATCGGCGTGATCAACCTTCGTATGCTCACCCCGTGATTTGAAGGCGCAATGAAGTCGAGTCGAGGGATCCTCCTCCTCGCCGAGAGTTTCGGTTGTCCTCGATCATACCGATCCAGCTAGGGGTTCTCGACCTTGGGGTCGTATCATCCTGCATCGTAGCTAGCCTCTAAGGATTTGGTATTATTTTATCTGATTAGTAGTAGTTGTTGTTGTTATTTGATCTTTGTCTTGTGCGGGAGCTTGATCAAGGTCATTTAGTGTTGTTTGTGAGTTTATACTTTGTAGGATTTTAGTGTGTGTTCTTGGTGTTCTTGATGCAAAGTGATTGTTGTGCTTAGAATTCATCAACTTGTTTAGTATTGTGTAGTAGTAGTGTTATTGTGTTGTTATTGTTAAACAAAAAAAAAACGAGTAGAGAAAAAAAAAAAAACAAAGAATGAAATCAATGTTGAACGAGTGTGAGTCATTGGCTACACTTAGTTTTATCTTTTATGTTTGAGTTGTGAAGTGTATTGTCCATTGTCTATGTGTTTGAGTTGTTATGTTGTTTGAGATTGTCATAGTGTTGTAGTAGTTAGGTGTGAGTTTGTGATTAGATTATATTGCTTGGTGAAGGGATTGAGCTTTTGTGTGAATCAAACACGAGTGAGAAACACGTGAGGACATTAGCACACACTTAAGCACAAAATGGCGAGTCTTCGCTCTACTACAGGTGAAGGTCGAGATTCAAAGGATGGATCAATTGAGAACCTTATTACAAGAAAGCAATCAGATATACAAGCTTCAGCTTGATCGCTCTATCGCCGCACTTGGTAGACGAATTGATAGACTAGAACTTGGGCAACGACGACTAGAGGAGGAAATGGAAGTGAAGAAAGTCGGGATAGTGAATTCAAGGCGAAGAAGAAGAGCCTCGGATAAATGTGAGAAGAGATAGGGAAGAGATCGACGTGGGCTAAATGAGGACGAAGGGAAAATGAAAAATGTGAAGATTGAAATTCCTCCGCTCCATGGAAAGTCGGATCCGGATGCCTATCTAGATTGGGAAGGACGAGTTGACATTTTGTTCAAATGTCATAGAATTCCTAAGCTAGGAAGGTGCTATTGTTGGCTAAGGAGTTCACAGTTATGCGTTAAGTTGGTGGCAACAACTTACGACGGCCGTAAGAAGAAATAATGACTACCCCGCTGAAGTCTTGGGAAGATTTGAAGTTCATAATGAAAAAGAGATTTGTTCCTTCACATTATAACCGGAGTTTGCATCAACGATTACAAGCTCTAAATCAAGGGGAAAACCGTGGAGGAATATTACCAAGAGATGGAGTCATTAATGACACGGGCCGATGTTGTGGAGGAAGAGGAAGCTACCATGGCTAGGTTCCTTGGTGGATTGAACCGAGATTGCCAACCTCATCGAACTACAAGAGTATACGAACCTTGAAGAGTTGTTACACAAAGCCGAAAAGGTAGAGGCACAACAAAAAGGAGAGTATCCAACAAGCCTCATCCCAGAGTGGTAGCAACTATGAAAAGGCGAAGTGGGGTGACATTCGGGAGACCAAGGACCGTGGAAAGGAAGGAATGAACTGCCTAAAGAAACACCGAAAGCAAGCCCTAGTGTGGAAGACAAAGGCAAGGGCAAAATGGGAGCACCACCCACCTGAACCCGAGACATCAAATGTTTCAAGTGCCAAGGGATAGGTCACTATGCGTCCGAGTGTCCGAATCGAAGGACCATTTTAGTGAAGACGAATGGGAGGTAGAAAGTGAGTCCAAACGGAAGAAGCCCAATTCGTGGATGAAGAGGACAAAAGTGACGATGATCGATTTGTTGTCAAAGTGCCCGAATCCCTACTTGCAAGGAAATTTCCAACACATGCTCGGAGTGACGATGATATGTCACAACGTGAAAATCTATCTCATATCCGATGTTCTATAAGAGGTAATCCTTGCACTTTAATTATTGATGGAGGTAGTTGCTCAAATTTAGCTAGCACATTGCTTGTGGAGAAATTGGAATTGCTTAGATTCCCACACCCGAACCCCTATGAATTGCATTGGTTGCATGAGTCGGGAAAAATTATGGTGGATACACAAGTGCTAGTTCCCTTGCATGTTGAGCAATACATGGATATGGTGGTGTGTGATGTGGTGCCATTGGAAGTTGCACACTTGGTGCTCGGAAGGCCTTGTCAATTTGATCTCAAAGTGATACATGATTGTTATAGAAACTGCTATAGCTTCACGTGGAAAGGCGAAACTATGGAGCTTGCTCCTTTGTCCCCGGAGCAAGTAAATCTTGACCGATTGAAGCTAGAAAACGAGGTCGAGGAGTGGAGAAAGAAGGAAAAGGAAGAGGTAGAGGTTGAACTTGAAGAAGAAACGGAGAGTCATGTTGACAGGGAAGTGGATGAGGAAATAAGTCGACTTGAGTATGAGGATCCATTCCTTGTGGCTCGAACTGCTAACAACCCCCGCCCCAATTTTCTTATTTTCTTCTTGCAGTTAATGTCCGCACTGGATGGCCACGCACACAACTTTAGTTCTTGTGATAGCCACTCCAATTCTCGAGGGAGGTTTCATACCAATCCCGGCTTCATATTTTCGTGATTGGGATTGATGAAACAACATTTCCATTCGACCGGTGGAGGTATAGGTACAATGAAGAATCATATGATTCGGTCGAATCCTTTTGAAGAGTGAGAGGATGATATGATCCTGCTAGCTCGACATCATCAACACGCTGCGGAGAAAGCCGATCGAGACGAAAAACGAGCTTGAACGGAAGTAAGATAAGGTGAAGATGTCAAGAAAAGCCTGGATATGCCTGGAAGAACCCTCACTTTTGACTCATCCCGGACGTGAAACGAAGACGAAGTCAAGAACGGGATCGAGCTCGGAAAACAAGTCAAGAATCTGCAGAAGCAAAATTACGGCCAGAACCCGACCTTTACGGCCAGAACCCGCTACGCACGCCAGAACCCCCGGGACGCTTTTGGGCGTAAATCTTCAGAGAGCAAATTACGGCCAGAATTTCGTAATATACGTCAGACACAGATATACTACCGTAACGTTATCATACTACCGTATCATGAAGATCCACTTTGGCCAATTTGAAGTGTAAGGTTTTATACACCGTATTTTTCCTTCATACGTCAGATCATCGATTTACTACCAGAAATCCAAGAATTACTACAGTAACTTTTGACCGACTTTAGCTTTTTATGCCTACTTTTTAGATATTTCATTATTTTACTATTATTTCTTAGTCTTAGAGGTATATGAACGAATTTAGGCCATTTGTAAGGATAACTTTTGTTCAAAGAAGCTCTTTAGCTTTGAGTGTAGCCTTTGCTCCTCTTTGGGTTGTAGCCTTGCTCCCCACCTTTATCTCCTTGATCTTGATTGCAATTTGTTGAGTTGTAGCCGTGCTCCTCCGTTGCCATCTCGTCTAAGGAACCCCCGAACTTATCGAAGGCGTGATCAACCTTCGTGGCGTTCACCCCCGTGATTTGAAGGCTAGTCGAATCGAGTCGAGGGATCCTCCTCCTCGCCGGAGAGTTTCGGGTTGTCCTCGATCATACCGGATCCAGTCTAGGGGTTCTCGACCTTGGGGTCGTATCATCGACCAACAAAAACCATTTATTTAATAGTGACTGAAAAATATGATTGTTTTTGTTAAACATTTACGATAACCAAAGATTTCAAATGATTTGAAAAAAATAATTTTACGTTATTGACACAGTTTTCTTATCACGTGCAAAGCACGTGTTGTTTACTAGTTGGCACAAATTATCCGAAAAAGTTGGTCCAGGTTCGCATTTGGTCTAGAATAAAATAAAGTAGAGCAAATGGTCCAGCAAAAGTTGGTTTGGTGTGAAAATAGTCCAAATGGATGATTTTCATCATTAATTAATTGGATTTATACTATTTTGTCTCTTTCTAAAAGGGTATATCGGTCATTTGGTTTAAAATAAATTGAACTAAAGGTCCGAAGCTTTAAAAGTTATCAGAATCAAATTCCAAAGTTTGAAATGTGTATACTTTAGTCCAAAATTTTTATTAAGTTGCACAATTTTACTTTTACTTATTTTATGAGTGCTTATTTGGTTCATAATTAATTTTATGGAATAAATTTGATACTAATTAAATAGTTTTGAACAAAAAATTTTCAATATAGTAACATTTGTTCGCATTAGTATCATAACTTTCAAAAAAAATTTAACAATTAGTTGGACATATTTGATTTGAACCAACGGTTAAAAATAAATATAATTAACGTAGTCCCATAAAATATTAGTAAGAATATATTACTATAAAAAAATACCAAATATGAAAAAATAAGAAAAGAAGTAATTAAGTAATGTTTGAAAAATAATTTTACTGTATTTCCGTAAAATTTTAAAAATTTGTTTTTGTTAAATGCGAACTAACAACTAATAATTAATATTTTTTTTTGAAAAAAATTAATGTACTTATCATATTGCTATAAATATATCCTATAGAAATTAATGAAAATACACTGAATATGACAAAAACGTATAGAAACTAAATAAATACATTTTAAAAAAATTAAAAAAAGAAAACAAAAACGCAGCCACCACCCTTTTTTGGGGTTGGGGTTTGGTGGGGTAGGGTAAGGTAAGGAAAGGGGTGGGTTTTTTTCTCATTTTTTAATTTAAAAAAAATATTTATTTAGTTTCTATACATTTTTATTATATTCAGTGTATATTCATTAATTTCTGTAGGATATATTTATAGCAATCTGATTAGTACATTAATTTTTTTCAAAAAAATAAAATATTAATTAGTAGTTGTTAGTTCGTATTTAACAAAAACAAATTTTTAAAATTTTATGGAGATACAGTAAAATTATTTTTCAAACATTACTTAATTACTTCTTATTTTTTCGTATTTGGTATATTTTTTATATTGATATATTCCTACTAATATTTTTTGTGACTATGGTAATTATATTTATTTTTAACCGTTGGTTCAAACCAAATATGTGCAAGTAATTGGTAAATTTTGTTTTCGAAAGTTATGATACTAATGTGAACAACTGCTACTGTATTGAAAATTTTTGTTAAAAACTATTTAATTAGCATCAAATTTATTCGATAAAATTAATTATGGACCAAAAAAGTAACCATAAAATAATAAGAAGTAAAATTGTGCAACTTCATAAAATTTTGGGATTAAATTATACATGTTTCAAACTCTGAAATTTCATTGTAATAACTCTTAAGCTTAGGATCTTCTATGCAATTTATTTTAAACCAAATAAGCAATATACCCTTTTAGAAAAAGACAAAATAGGAAAAATCCAATTAATTAACGGTGGAAATCATCCATTTGGACAATTTCCACACCAACCCAACTTTTTCTTGACCATTTGCGCTACATTATTTTATTTTGGACCAAATGCGTATTGAACCAACTTTTTTTGGACTATTTGCGCCAATGTCCCAAATAATAACAATAATAATGTTTTTGGAAAAAATAAAAAATAAAAAACCCACCCAAAGCCCAAAACAACCCCCTAACCCGCAAACCCCCAAAGGAACCCCACCCCATTCAGACCTCCTAGAAAAATGACTAGGAAGCCTCCCCCTAGTTTTCTTGCTGCCGGTGATGGCGGTGAGAAAATTATAGACAGCAAGAAAACCAGAGGGCAAACCCTCTAGTTGGTTACTTTCCGAGTGGGTTGTGAATCACGACTCACCGCTAAAAAATAGCGATCTCGTTGGCAGGAAGGAAGCTAGGGGAAAGCCTCCTTGGTCCCTTTTTCAGGGATGAAGGTGGGCTTCATTTGGGGGTAGGGATCTGGGTAGGGATGGTTTAGGGGTGGATTTTTTTTTTATGTTTTAAAATTATTTTATTTTATTTTATTTCTTCATTTAAAAAAAATGTTATTTTATTTTATTTTATTTTCATTTTTTTGTTACATTTGATATATTTTCATTAATTAAACTATATATCATAGAGATATAATAATAACATTAGTTATTAGTGGTTGCTTCATAATTAACGCAAAAGGAATTTTTCAAAAGTTATAAAGTTTATACAAGTACATATTAAGGTATGAAATTTTTTTCAATAAAACTATTTAATTAGGATCAAAATGGCTTAACAATTTTAATAATTTTAATTGTGGGCTCAAATGAAAATATATAAACAAATTAAAGCTAAAATTGTTCAATTTAAAAAGATTTATGACTAATTTGCATATCATTAAAATTTATGCATTGAACTTAAATTGTTTGTTATTAATTAGTGGGGCAAACTTCGATATTTTACAATAATTTGAACAGTTGATTGTCAAAACTAATGGTTATTTGACAGAAGGATTTCTGCTGCTAATATTTGAAACGTTAGGGACTTTATATGTGACACTTTAAAGTTGGGGACCCCATCATAACACCCCCAACGTTTTTTTTGACAAACAAAGTTATTCATTCATTCAAACCGGTAAAATACATCGATAGCAACACAAATTCACATTAGGGTGGCTGTTGTTTTAATACTTAGGGTGGCGGTTAATTGGGCGCCACCCAAAATGGAGACACCCAATGTCAGATTTAGAGTGGCGGTTGTAAAAACGCCACCCAAAACAACTTAGGGTGGCGGTTGTTTGGTTAGAACCGCCACCATAAGTCTTTTTTTAGACTTAGGGTGGCGGTTGTTGACTAACAACCGCCATAGTCAACAACCGCCACCCTAAGTTCCTTTTTTTTTTTTTTAGATCTACTACAAACATAGTATTGGGGTTGCAACTAATAACGAAATAATTAACAAATAAGAACAAAATAATTTTTATTCAAAGTGAATCACCTCCAATTACAATTACAACAAAAGATGTTCTTAACTAACTAAAAATGAACAACTAAAAAACGAAAATAGGAAATGAAAAACTAAAAATGGCGTTTTGAGGCCTTAGACGACGTCAGATCAGCCTGAAACATGGGGTCACAGCAATAGTAGTGAGTGTCGTAGATCTCATCGCGACGATTCCGGAATGTACTCGTGGGCTAAAAACGGATATCGTATGCAAAAGTTATGGCCATTTAAAGTTTGCATACCCAAAACTCGAAAAAAAGATATATTAAATATTATTATTTTTTAAATCTAACTTTAAAAAATACACGAATTTGAAAGTAATAGGTAGAAGAAGTTTACCTTGCATCAATTGCAGCTCCAATTTGCAAAGAACGTCAGCATAAAATGATTAAGAAAGCAAAAATAATGATATAGATCGTGTGTTTCTGGTATTTATTAATCACTGGTTCAATAACGGGTGGCGGTTGTTAAATAACAACCGCCACCCAAAGTGAATTTTAAAATTTCGAATTTCAAATTTTTTTCGCATTTTGGGTGGCGGTTGTTAATAACAACCGCCACCCTAAATAAGTGATTTTTTTTTTTTAATTTTTTAATTTTATACTTAGGGTGGCGGTTGTTATTAACAACCGCCACCCTAAGTAAGTGATTTTTTTTTTTAATTTTATACTTAGGGTGGTGGTTGTTATTCACCCTAAGTTTTTTTTTTCTTTTTTTTTTTTTATACTTAGGGTGGCGGTTGTTAGTCAACAACCGCCACTCTAAGTCTTTTTTTTTTTATTACTTAGGGTGGCGGTTGTACAGTACAACCGCCACCCGTTTTTCGCATTGGGTGGCGGTTCCGTTCTACAACCGCCACCCTTTGTTTTTTTCTTTTTTTTAAAAAAATTTATATTTACTTTTGGGTGGCGGTTTTTTGTGACAATCGCCACCCTAAGTCTTTGGGTGGCGTTTTCTTAAACAACCGCCACCCAATGTGCGACACCTAATCTCCCTTTTGTACTAGTGTCAATATCTCTAAAACCACAAAGGGTGAATCTGCAAACATATTCACAACACCAAGGTTAATAGTATAAAACGAGAAAATGCCTACAAATATGAAAAAATAAAAGTGACCAGAATACCCATGCCTCTGGATCTATACCGTTGACACCCAAATATTGATTGAATTAATAATGGATCGAATCTGATTTACCAATCTGAATCACACAAACAAACGAAACCGCAAATAGAAGATGAAAACCCAAACGCCGCACAAGACGACGAACTCACAAAAGAACACGAAGAAAAATATAGATCTAGATGGAAAAACAATTTATTGTAATAAAAGCAATAAAAAAATAGATGTAGACCGGTGATTTCCGGTCAAACATGCCAAAAATCACCCATCCATTGCACTCGGTTTCGGTGGAGAGAAGAAGTAGAGAGAGGAAGTTGTCTTAGTATATTGTTTAATATTGTGATCCTTTAATTCAACACCCCGAAAGGTTTAAAAATTAACTTGTACCGATTTCCATATTTTAATTTCTAATCCCCGAAATTCGTTTCACACAACCATCCACAATTTAATAACAAATAAAGATCGAACTTTTCTTCATTCGTCTTGTTGAAATATTGAATAGTGTGAATTGCATAGATAGAGATCAATTATCGAAAGAATGTTGGGTAAAAGAGGCAAAGGGATTGTTAATGGGGAAACCCAGCATCCAAGGAGAATGACAAGAAAACAGCACTCACTTCTCGCTCTTCCAAAGTTGGCCTTAGGGTTCATATTTAAATATCTAATCCCTTTCAATTTTCTATCCTTTTCTCTGCTGTGTTAGATTTTTTTCTCAAAGTTTGCTGGGGGTATTTTGTTCATTGCAAGATGTGTTGTTAATGGGTTAACTTATTATTTGTGTTCTTTCGGTTTTTGTTTTTCTTTTTAGATTAGGGTTAAATTTTTTTTTTTGGATAAATTTTCTTGCTAATTCAGCGACATATCATTTTAGGATTTAAATCAAATTCTAACATTAATTTTTGTTTTGATTTATTTTTAGGACATGCCCAATTAATCTTGTATACATAATGTGGATGAAGATTGTAAATTGTCTTAAACATTGAATAGAATTTAAACTCAATTTAATCAGTTGGCAACAAGAAACACTAGATGACCCTAAAGAATTGTAAATCTCATTTTACTCGCTGTTAACAAAAAGCAAATAAATAAACAAGGACTTTAGCAAGAACATATTCTTATTTGATTAGCTTCAAGGTTATGACAACAATGGCTAGATTTTGAAATTAAGGGTTTCCATGTCTATCCCCAATGTTGTCTAAATGAGTAGATTATGATAGGATAAGGGAATGGATTTAGGAGGTTGAATAAGTGTGAAAGAATGTGGAATTTAGGTTAGGAAAATTTCAACACATAAATGAACTTCTACTCTAAATTTTCACTTTTCTAATTTTAAGGACCAAGTGAAACATCCAATGAATCGATGGCCACAAGTAAAGGATAAAATTATTGGCAAAAATAGTGAATAGATGGCTAGAAGTAAAGGGCAAAATTACTGACAGAATTCGATTTCAAGGAGATATCATAAAACACAAACACATCCAGACATGTGTGGTGTTTATTTAGACTAGGTTATCTGAGATTGGCCTAGGGTGTGAAATAGGTTTCTGCAGTTTCGACCTATGGACATGTAAAACTATGAAACAGCTGAAGATGTACATGAGGTTTAAGATGATATTTCAAGACCAAGATTGGATGTGCTAACACCTTTGAGAATTGGTTGAGAACATAAATAGGGAGTGATTTATTTGCTCTTAATGGTAGGCTACAGATGACGTCCATATCGTTTGGATTCTTCAAAAGTAGTATCATGCCCATGTTAACACGACATGAAATGGATATTGACAGTTGATATGGGTCGGATCCTTCGTGTTTCAATTGGACATAAAAGAAGGAGAGGACTGAGGGTGACTCTATAAGTTGAATAATGGGAGTTGAAAGGAAGTGGCTATTCTGCATTTTAGGCCAAATAGCTATTGCAGTGCAAAAACAGACATTTTAGTAAGTACATAAACATTCGTGAATTTTATATATAATAGCTTCAATCCCATATCATGTGGGGAAAGAAGGAAAGATTGAATTATAAGGCAAATGGCCATTCTCAAATGTTACAAGCTTGTTGGGTTAGAAGCTAAGAACAACAATTTAGGACCAAAGTAGATTATATGGTACCTAGTAGACTAAGATGTATAGAACACTAGAAATGACATCATTCTCATATCGCGTGGAGGAGGAAAATACGATGATTTATAAGGTAAATGATCATTTCCAATTGGTATAAGGCCTTTTGGTTTAAAATCCAAGGACAAAAAACAAGCTGGCTGGCTACAAGATGGATAATTTTACACTAAGTAGATTTAAATGAGAAATTTTAACTCCAAAGGAAAATATTTCATTAGAAAATATTTTGATATTATTAAACATTAATATTAACTTCAAAATGCAAGACATGTCCCTACTCATATCCAACATTCAAATCCTCTTTAAATGTATCCCCATATAGTAATTTTTAGAATGAGAAGGATCCAACTTCTAAATATGCACTCGTGTCTGACATCAATTGCTAAGCCTGAGCAGCATATGGTGACATTGGTAGATAAGTGTATCAAATTCTGAATTGTTACTGTGCTCATTTGATTGTTGATAATTAGAATTACACAAATTTTAATGTTGTTTTTTACTTCATGCAAGTGCATTTGTTTGGCTTGGTTTCTTTTTGTAAGGGTGTAAAGGAAGCTTATAGACTACTCAAGAAGGACCCCCCTCCCCCCGTCAAAACATCATGGCTTGTAAATGCTCATCATGAAGTATGAAAATATAAAAATGATGATGAAGAAAGTTTTTCTCAAACTGATTGTGAGCCCTGTGAAAAAATTACTGAAAATTTGAACTTTGAGCAAACTGTAGATTCAGGTTGACATAATTGCAATTAAATAGTGCAGCGCCTTAATTGCAGTCGAGAATTAGTGGGCTCACTGGAAACTTTTAAACTAGTGCATCTTTTTGAAAGAAGAAAAGAAATACAGCGAATTTCTTTCAGGGTTGGCGAAAAAGATGAAGTTGACAGGATGGTGAATTGGATGAAACTATCACTAGGCTTACAAACAACCCAACAACATGTTGATAATCAACTAGAAATGAAAAAAAAACTAGAAGCGCGTTTATGAACAATAATAAAATTGCAACCCGGAACCTATAAGCATTATCACGCTTGCGCACATTGCCTTCGAATGTGCAAGCAATTAAAAGAAATTCTATATATATAAAGCAATGAACAGTACATATCGTGATAAGGAGGATGAAGAAGAATTAAGAGAAAAGGATGAGGTTAGGAACAATGTTTAGTCATTCGGATCACAGACAATAGAATGTCTAGACACCACAACAGAAACTCGGACAGAATGTCTGACCACTGCTATAGACGTTCTGACAAATTTGTCACTAGGAAAGTGTCTCAAGTGTCAATGCCGATATGTGTCTGTTGCT
This sequence comes from Jasminum sambac, assembly GCA_018223645.1. Taxonomy (NCBI): domain Eukaryota; kingdom Viridiplantae; phylum Streptophyta; class Magnoliopsida; order Lamiales; family Oleaceae; genus Jasminum; species Jasminum sambac. Next base: position 16,862,149 of record CP073649.1, read on the forward strand.
AGCAGGAAGACTTCAAAACAAAAAGTTTGGAGTCAACAATCGTAAATTGAGAAATAAGAAAGTGGCGGCAATGGTTTAATTGAAATTTAGAAAAAAGGGTGCTACAAAAGTACACAAATTTGACAAATTCCTACACACAGTTTGCACTTCTACAAAGAGGTGTGAAAAAATTTGGGGATGAACTGTCGAAGCTAAACTAAGCTTGAGCACCATGAGTGCCTTGGGTATGTAGACTATGGAAAGGAAAATACGTCAAATAAAATTGTCTTTGTTTTTATAGTCCCCAAGGTTAGAACTTGATAAATAGAACATGGTATGTGACATATTTTGATAAATTGTAGGACGATAGATATTGTTTGTAAATGGTTGCTATTGATGAATATGTCCACTCTCTTATCATGTCCTCAACTTGTTTTAATCGCATTATTGTATTATATTCACGAGATCTCGTGCAAACAGTTAATGCAGTGCAATTTGGATTTACCAAATCAATTGTTTTCCAATTTGTAGCATTGTTTAGATCACGCCACATCACATACAGCTATATATGTTCACACAGAGAAAGTATTAAAATGCGGAAAGGAACGATAACGTGAAACAAGGTGATATAAGGGGCCAACTCTATTACGCAAGCACCAGTGAGGGAGTGCAAGTGTTTGAGAGTGTTACGAATGACTCAATTGTGAGTAGTTTTAAGTTGAATATTTATGGTGGAAGGTGATTGAGGAAAACTTTAATTTACTAATGACACTTGTTGTCTTATTGTTAGTTCTAAGGTTAAGGCCTTGTTCTATCCAGGATAATTTTTATCACACATTTTTCTCTCTCCTCTTTTCAACTATATATACACTTTCAATACAATATTAACCATACATTTTACACGGAATACCGTATGGATAACTTTTATCCCCAATTAAACAACCCCTAAATCTAAGGAACAGACAATAGTATGCGGCTAAGAAATCTACCACGGTATATCTTGATGTGACTAAGACATGTTCTGAGGTGACTGATTTTGTCAATTGGCCATGTCTTTGATTTGCATATGGCGTGTCACATAAATTATTCCACATTAAATGCTTGTCAATTGATTAGACTGTAAGTGTTTGATCGGAGTGCTGAGTTGAAGAAACACGTGTATTTGCCTCTACAAAAGGGTTAGTGCCAGAGAAATTATTTGAATGCTAATCGGTGATGTAGCATCAATAATAGGAATATTGATTAAAAGAATGTTAATGAAAGGAATAAGATGGAAAAAGTTCAAGAAAATTGCAACAATGAACAAAGACTAAAAGTGGAAATATATTTAAAAAGTGGTGAATATATGTAAAAAATGTAGTGTGAATATTATTAATTTTAAAGAAAACTAGTATTCACCCTACGTGTGATGCGCGAGCACATTAAGTTGACAGATTTACATAAAATAAGAAAAGACATCAGTTATGAATACATAACAAAAATAATGAAGCATATGCAATATTAAAATGAATTTCAATAGCATTTTACAAATTTTGATACAAACCATTATCTTGTAGAAAAATGTCATATCAACAATTGTAATTGATGATTTTAGGCAAGCAAAGAGTATTTTGGATTGAAATTTAGATAATATTTAATTGAACAAACAAAATGCGACCGTAATAAAACATGAATGTGTCATAGATAATTATTCAAACTTATTTCAAGTACAACTAACAATGATGGGATATTTTCACTTTTAAAAAGATTGAAGATGCATTATTCAAAGATCAGGTAAAATGAAACTAATTACAAAAATAAGGTGCGTAACTATACCATGCGATCGCATGGTACAATCGTCGTATGATCACATGTAGGAGTGACCATGGTTCGGTTGGGTCTGGTTGGGACCCAATCTAAAATCGATCAACAGTAGTCGATTTGGACAAACTATAGACCGAAACCGATCGGTTCGGTAGATTAACCGAACTGGCCCGAACATCCTCAGTTCGGGTCGGTTTGGCCTAGCATTTTTTTTTCAAATTTTAATTAATAGAATAATTCAGCAAACACTCCTTCTCAAGGCAAAACACAGAGACCAAAAGAAAAAAAAGAAAACGAATAATTATGTAAGAAATTCTTAAGAAAGAGCAAAAAAATAAAGCATTCAAAGAAGAATTGAAAGTTTGAAACACTAATCTGAAACCATTTTAGCCTTTGCCAACTTGGGATAAAAAGAAGAAGATGGAGAAAGGCTCAATCTGCGAAGCCAAACACCCAGGAGAAATTTGGTATGAAAAAAGAGCCAAACAAGGAGCAAGCTGTTAGTTAAAGGTGGTCGCCAGTGGATCTTATAGTTGTGGGTGGTGGTCATCGTCCCCGGTAATTGAGTAGCCTGAGCTTGGTTGTAGGGAATCAGCAGCTAAGAAGTGAAAAAGGAGAGAATTAGGGACTTAGGGTTTGGTTTCTTTTGATTTTGAGCATTGAAAATTGGTACCGATTGCTTTACCTGAGTTGTGTAGTATGCTTTCTCCTTTTTTTTTTTTTTTAAATTCGGGTCGGGTTGGTTACCAAGCCCAGAAACCTGTTAAACCGCCCACCAACTGGACTGAGTCGGTTACTCGTGTATTAAACCAATAACCGAACCCCATGTATAAAAAAGGGGGCCCGAATCATTTGGGTTGGGTCGGTTTGTCGAATTTGCAGGTTTTTTGCCCTCCTCTAATCACATGGCACAAGATTTTTTTTTAATTTGTAAAAGCTATTTATATCTCACAAACAAAAGCTAAAACTCGAAAAAAAAACCCATATTTGCAGTGGCAAAGCGGCCGGTTGCATCCGACTCTCTGAAAAATGCAAAAATATATATATTATCCATAAAAAACAAAAACCATATGCGAAATCTAGGGAAAAAAACAAGTAGTTAAAATGCCAATTCTTGGTAATAAATTACAAAAACTAATACTAGAAATGCGAATTCTTTGTAGCTGTTAGAAACCCTTTATAATGCATTGCACACCCTTTCTAATTTGTTGTGCAGTTTTTATAATTACACACCGTTTATAATTTAGTACATGTTATTTGTAATCCATTACAAGCTATTGTAATAAGTTACAAATGTGTGTAATACACTGTAATTTGTTACACACAATTTGTGATGGGTTCAGAGGGAGAAATTAGATGAAAATGAAAAATTCAAAAAAAAAAAAAAACCATGTCATGAGATTTACACCATACAATCGCATGATTGAAATATGGGTCAATCGTTGGATTTTAACTATGCGATCGCATTGTGCACTGCAATTCTGGGTGCGCAGTTACCTCATTTTGTAAATAAATTTATTTTACCTTGGTTTCAAAATATGCAAATGAAAAACGTAGTTTGGCGTGATTTCCTCAACAGTGATATTTGGTGGGTCGATACATATGGGATGCTCCAAATAACAATAAAAAAGGAAAATCTAATTCCATTATGTGTACAATATGCTTGATTAGAAACATAAATACAAGTCAGCAAATTGATAAAACGCTAAGGAATGTTTTTTTTTGAAATAAATACTACACAGCTACACCCTTTCATTCTATATATTCTTTTGATGCACGAAAATGTCACAATATAAAATTGATGCATGAAAGTTTTCATGTGTGAAATCAGGGACGAATCTAGCCTTCAACTTCAGCTAGAGCGGCCGTTGACTATTGACTGTGAACAGGCATTGACCGTTGACAGTCAACAACTGTTGACAAAATTTGATCATTCACCATTAATCATGATATTTTATACTTAAATAATATTAAAGATTATAAATATATATCTAAATGCACCAAAATATAAAAAATTGTACGATATTAAAAATGTCATCCAATACAACTCAAAATAATAAGTACTTCATGCAATTTCAATTCGCAAGCTTTGATAACTGCATAAGGATTTAAATATATCAAAATCTTACAATTAAAAGGAAATGAAGAATTCATAAATTAACCAACAAATAATCAAATTGGTAGTAAACTAAACTAATAGATTCAAGCCTAAATTAAAAATTGATCAACAAATAATCATAATTTGTTTTATTTCAACACTACTAAACTAGTAAAAAGAATTAAATGACTAAAGACTAAAGTACTACCACAACTGCTGGAACAACAACATTGGAATAACTATTGACTATTCTGATTTTTGTATCCAGGTATGGTCGTATGGGATTGGGTCATTGGGACTTGGGTTTTGGGATTTGGGTTATAACCAAACAACTTCAGCCCAAATTTTAATAAAGAATAAGAAAAAAATTAAAAGCCAAAAAACTATCATCTTCCCCATCTTCACTCTTAAACACGCCTTCTTCTGGGTATTGCAAACTACCAAACTTCATTTCTCCACAGAAATTTCAGAGGCAAAAAAGAAAGCAAATAAGGCATAAAAAATCAGAAAATTTAATTTTTGATGGGCAGACAGTGAAAGACTCACTCAGGGTTCTGCCGATTCCAGCACGAGCGACCAACTGGCTCGCCTATAGCTGGATCCGTCCCTGTGTGAAATGCATTTAAATAACAGACGAACCAAAGAAATGCCGGTTGAGAATGAAATCCAGTGGGCTCCATGCCAAGGTGACTTTTGTGCGCATACCAATTGCATTTACGCACACATATATCGTTCTAAACGTACTTAAATTTTAAAGCACTCTAAAAAAATGAAATGGTAGCAATTTAGATGAATAGAAAAAGTTTTAAGGGAAAAGAGAAGAAGACATTTCCAGTGAGGAATAATGGCTACAATTCTGTTCATAATAGTACAAAGTGCCTTTTTATATTTACACAGTGTGTTGTTAACTGTAAGCACGTCTTTACTAACTATTCTAGAACCTATGTCTGTCTAACTACCAATGTACAACATTCTCAGCACGTGGTACAAAACACATATTATAATAATAAAAATAATATCTACAGCTTTTACTTCAATAGCCACCCTCAAGCGAAACTGGGAAAGCATAGATGAGCTTGTCGCGAAGAGAACAGAATTGAGACAATGGCAATGCCTTTGTGAACACATCGGCAATCTGGTCTGTTGAAGGAATAAACTGCACCTGAATTTGTTGTGATAAAACTTTTTCTCGAATGAAATATATATCCAATTCAACATGTTTTGTTCGTTGATGGTAACGCACCAGAGGATGAGTTACCACCAGTCACTGCAACTTCATGTACCAGATTATCCATAGCTCTGATACCAAGATGAACAGAAAAAGTTTTAAGGGAAAAGAGAAGAAGACATTTCCAGTAAGGAATAATGGTTGCAATTCTGTTCATAATAGTACAAAGTGCCTTTTTATATTTACACAGTGTGTTGTTAACTGTAAGCACGTCTTTACTAACTACTCTAAAACTTATCTCTGTCTAACTACCAATGTACAACATTCTCAGCAGGAGGTACAAAACACATATTATAATAATAAAAATAATATCTATAGCTTTTACTTCAATAAATTTAAAAAAAAAAAACAATAAGAATACGTCGCAAACAACTTTTCCTTAAAAGGGAAGAGAAGAATTATTATCAAAAAAATGTCTTGAGTTGCATAACATAATAGTAAAAATGATAAGAAGCAATACAATAAGCAGCTTGCTAAAGTTTTGTGTGTGTATCTTAACTCAAATCCATAACAGTCGAAGAGGTATAAAATGTCTAGAGAACTTTTGCTTTTGCAAGCAATATGCAATTTGAATATTCATTTTGATCACAACATAGAATATTTTTAAACTTCAAATTAATGTCATAATTATTAAAAGAAAACAGTTGCAACTTGGCTTTTAATTTTTCGATATTTCATATAGTTTTTAACATTTATCACCATTTTAGGAGTTAAATTCTCAAATGATTGAAATATTGAGAAAGAGTAAAAATAAAAAATTATAATTTCTACCTTTAATGTATTGAGATGATTTTGTGGGTGAAATTTTATGATTTTCTCTCACTTGTTAGCTCATATTAAATTTTTTTTTGAATATTTATTTTTTATTATAACCAAAGAAGTTCATTGATAAATGATGAACATAAATGCTTGCACATCTAAGTACATTAATAAATTCATTTTCTTCTATAAAACTAAAAGTTTCCATAATGTGAAACAAATTGAGAAAATGCCTGCAACACAATTATTTAGACTTTTGTGTGACATCAAATTTTAATTTTACCAAAAATATAAATTTATTTTGAAGATCTAGAATATTTAATCTACACAATCATCAGTTAGAATGCAAGAAACAAAAAATATGCTATCTAAAAATAAGCATTCTTAAAAGAATAATCATTATCTATGAAGAAGAATAATTTAGATATAATAATATGTGTCAAATATTTGCACTGCACCAAAAAGAAAAAAGAAAATTTTTTTAATTGCGAGCAAATTTAAAAAAAAACTATTTAATTTACATATTAAATAAAAATTATTTCATTGTTATATATTAGGAAATAAGTTATCCTAAGGACTTTCATTTCTCCAAGTACGCATTTTCCAAAAATCTCCCTCTCTCTCTCTCTTTAATTTTTCCCATTTCTAAGACTTTCATTTCTCAGGGTGTGCGTTTTCTAGAAATCTCTTTTAACTTTTTTTTACAGAATAAACATACTACATTAGCACTATCCAATGTGATTCTTCGTCTTTTATTAATAGTTAGATATATGCTAACTAATACAACATCCGTGATACAAATACAAAATAAAGAAAATTGTTGAAGATATTATAATTCGGAAAAAATTAACTTCTGATGTTGAACAATATCTATATATATATATATATATATATATCTATAGGTTATCTTTATATATGTAAAAAAAGAAGTAACTTATCCAAGAAGTTCCTTGCCAAAAGTCTATTCTTTTTTTTTTCTTTCCCTTTTTTTCTTTTTTATATGGGCCTTTAATTTAATAGTTGGCAGCTAGTGGTAGGTTGTCGCAAGCACCAAATCATAAATACTTTACCATACTCAATCTTAACGTAATAAATTAATGTAGAAGCGGTGAGTACGGGTCGAACCCACAGAGAATGGTGTGAACTAGGATAATTTATGCTAAATAAGGTTTGTGAGGGGTTTTGATTGAAAACTAAACTAATTAACAAAAATTAAATCAATAAAGTAGTAAAAATATGAAGAAATTAATATGAGAGTTGGCCTAGTTCTCCGGTTAGTTACATCTCGTCTATTGCTATCTTTTCCCAAGGAACGTGTATCATCCTATCTCTTGATTTACTAACCCAGTGGTAATTAACAAGCTATAACTACCCAATTCTTCTTTATGTGTAATTAATCAAAAGAAGCTCTTTCATTAATCCTTAATTCCCGGACAACCCAAAATAAGCTCTTTGAGTTTAATGCGCAATCTAGTAAAAAGATCTACAAGAATGGACTAGACTAGGTGTCAAATTTACAAGCTCGATTTGACTAACCTAGGTTGAATTATTCCTAAAGACGCGCAATCTCTAGTCGCTACTAATGAATTAGGAAAGTGACAATTACCGAATCAAAATCTAATTCTAGCAACTATCAAATAAACATTCAAGCAGTTGATCGGGCTAAAATAAATATTTAATTGAATTCAATAAATGAAAAATAATTAAAAAATCAATTAAAAGGAAGAATGCAACGGTATTCATTGGGAACAGAAAATAACAGATCTATGGACACAACGTCCCCATCGAACTAGGAAGTAGAGATTTGGCAGCACATGTTAGTGTGATCTATGGGATTTGATATTGAGTTCTTCATCTTGATCTTCAAGTTTGTTATGCAGAAATTCTCCACTTTTGATCTCACAATTGTCTCTCCAAAGTTTAGATCTACTTTTGTGACTTTTTTCTCTATTTATAGGCTCTTATAGGTCTTCAATTGTTGTCAATTTTGTGCATACAAAGCCCCAAAAATTGACCAACAATAGAAGTCTAATAAAATCTATGTTTTGGGGGTTACAACTGTAAATAAGGGGTTATGGCCGTAACCTCCATAATGGAATTGTTCTCTTTGGCCAAAAATGGGGTTACGATCGTAACCTAAGGGGTTACGATCGTAACCTACCTACTAGAAATTTTTTAGCTTGCGCAATCTTCAGTAATTTGGGCGTAACTTTTGATTCCAATATCCGATTGAGCTTATTAAAAGTGCGTTAGAAACTAGATTCAGCGAGCTACAATTATTCAAAAAACAATGACTTCGAAATTTGACTTGTATCTCAATGAAAAATTCATTCATTTGAATCAAACGGACTATCAAACTTCGTTTTCTAGCTATTTTCACCCCGATTCCACTTCTTTCCCCTTTTCTTGGTCCTTTTCGACTCCTTTTCATCTATTTAAGCTCCAGCTCCACCCTAAACATAAAATTTAACAAATGAATATAAAAAGAGCTGATAGACCAAATAAAACACAATAATAAATGATATTAGAAAGTTATTAAATTGCTTCCAAAGCATCTATCAGCTGGGACAAATTTAAGAAATCCAACTCCAAAAGGAGGTGCGTGGACTAATTTCCTCAATTTTTTTTTTTCATTTTTAAATTTAGTTTTTAAAATAATTTATTATTTGTAATTTTAATTTTTCAAATGTGACAACTTTTGGCTGAACATTAATTATATCTCATTTTTGTTTTCCTTTTTTTATATTATTTATTGGAAACTAATTAAAATATTTCTCTTATTATAATTAAATTAAATTCAATGACACATATCATATTCTTTTTTAATTAAGTTGTTGCTTTGAATTTTTTACCTTTTTTTGTTCTTTGCTGCTAATTTTTGTTAGTTTGCATCATGTATCGATTTCATTTCCTTTTTCCCCCTTTCTTACTTTTGTCATCATTTTTTTTTTAATTTCTTACACTTTATTTTTAATTTTGGTATCGATTAAAGTTGTACCATGGACAAAGTTTGTGAACTATTTATTAATTTAGTTAGATTGTATTCAATTTGCATCATTTATTGTTTTTTTTTTGGTTGTTTTTATAGCATAGATGAACTTACATGGGTATTTGTTTTTAAAAAATCCCGTTAACTATCATATCACTAGATATATATCAATAGATTTCTTCCAACTGGGCACTAGAATGTATTTTGTTCATCTTAAGTTTATGTCAATTAAAGTATTTATCGGCATAGAATTATTTTTTCAGTTGTATGATCCAAATTTAATTAAGATGTCTAGCAAATATAATCTTCATTTTAAATTAAATCAATTTATGTGACGAAACATTTGTATAAAATCGTAGTTATGGACTTTTTTTATAAGAAACAAGATTTATTCGTGTCATGTATGATAACACATTTTGATTTCAGAATATTTCCTTTATTTAATTGTAGAGACCTGATTGCAATGATCAATAAATACAATTTGGGGAGGGGGGAGGGGGGAGATTTTTGCCCACTAAATCAACCGATCTCTTTTTGCCCAATAATTCATTATTTACGCATTAAGAAAAAAATATTACAAATTACCAATTTATGACAATGCTCACTTTAATAAAATAAAGGGAAAATTACTTCAATTGTCCCCAAATTTTCAATATTTTTACACTTTGGTCCCCAACCTTTTTTTGGTGACAGAATAGGCCCAACCTTTAGAAAATTAGTGTCATTGGTCCAATTGGCCCGGTTAAATTGCAATAGCGTGTTACTAGGTTATTTTTATTTTATATTTCACAAAATAAGGATAATTTAGTAATTCAACATTTGCTTCTATTTTTTATTCATAAATAAAGTTTAACTCTCCATTTGTAATTTAAAATTTATTGCAAATATTATATTTAACCCTGGCAATTACCCCCAGAAACCCCACCCTACAAACTTGCTATCATTCAAACCCTCTTCAAACTCCACACTCATGTGGTTTTTGTTGGAAAAGCAAGGAAGTTTCTTGTTTTAACATAGAAAAAACAGCGTGAGATACACTGGTTTTTCATCGTGTTTACCTGAGGGAAACCCACTGGTAACATCGGAATACAAGTCTATTTTTCCGCATTACTGAAAAGGTTTTCCTAGGGTGTTTGTGAAGGGGAACCCCAAAACTACTCATATTTACCACATAGGTTTCTCTTTTATTTTAATGCAAAAAAAAAAGTGAGACCGCGTTGATTTCCTGGGATTAAAATAGAGCTCTCGCTGATTTCCAAGCATACCAAGCAACAAGAGTGAATGGGGAAAAGTTTGGGAGATAGGGTATGCAACGATTAAGTGCTAGAACTTATGTTGAAATTTAGTATAATTTACTGATTTGAATACAATATTTAAGATAGATTTTAAATTGCAAGTAAAAATTTAATCTATAGTTATTGATAAAATAGTGAAATTAGATGTTTAAATTACTAAATTATCATTATTATCTTATTAAACAAAAAATGAAAATAATCTAATAACCTACTATTGTAGGTTAACCAGGCCAATTTGGACTAATAACGCTAATTTTTGAAAGGTTGGAAGCCGCTCTGTAAGAAAAAGGAGGTTGAGGACCAAAGTGAAAAAATCATGAAAGGTTGGGGACCATTGGAGTAGTTTACCCTAAAATAAACATAGTTCATCTTCTTGCTATCCGTCGTCTGCAACTTTCTCTCTCTACACAATCTCTTTCCAGATTGCCACCTTGGTAATCTAGATTACCACCTCGGTAATTTGGAATACCATTCATTTTCTTGCTTCCCTCATCTCCAACATTCTCTTTCTTCATATTTGTCTCTCTCGATTATCACTCCAATAATCTAGATTACCATTCATTTCCTTACTTCCCTCATCTTTGACTTTCTCTCTACACACTTTCTTTCTAGATTTTCACCTTGGTAATCTAGATTACCATTTATCTTCTCGCTTAGCTCATCTCCGGCTTTCTTTATATGCACACTTTCTCTCTCTAGATTTCCACCTCCTGTAATCTAGATTACCATTCATCTTCTCACTCCACTTGTCTCCGAGTTTCTATCTCTATACACATTCTCTCTCTAGATTACCAACCCCCGATAATTTAGATTACCATTCATCTTCTCACTCCATTTGTCTTCGATTTGCTCTCTTTAGGCACTCTCTCAAGATTACCATATCCGATAATCTAGATTACCATTCATCTTCTCGTCGCCCTCATCTCTGACTTTCTCTCTATACACACTTTCCTTCTCTTGATTATGGGGCTAGGTAATCTAGATTTCCATTCATCTTCTCGCTTGCCTCATTGCTTATTTTCTCTCTACACAATTTCTCTCTCTAGATTACTACCCCTGATAATCTAGATTACCATTTATCTTCTTGCTTCCCTTGTCTCCAACTCTCTGTAGAGTACCGTCATTGTAATCTTTTAAATTGGTTTGGAATGGTAACATCTTGGTAACAATATGTAGAATTCGCAGGTTTTTAGCAACAATAACAATGCTGGGTAGGGAAAAAAAACATAACAGCAAAACTGATTTTAAAAACTGATATGATCGGAAGCTAAATAAAGCATTCCAACACAATGAAACAAAAATGACTTTTAAATGTCATTTTACTTAATACCATGTATGTAAACATACATAAATTGTAAAATTATCCACAAACAATAAAATGAAACGATTACCACCCCCGTAATAAGATGACCACACTCGGTAATCTGGATATCATCCCTATCAATCTCTATTACAACTCCAAAATAGTAAAAGAAAAAGAAAAGAAAAGAAAAGAAAAGAAAAGAAAAGAAAGAAATCAACTATAATAATAACATTTGCAAATTTCAAATCCTCATTTTTTCTCTGTATCTACTCCATCTCATTTGGGAAAACTCAACAACCTTTGTCGTTATTTCAAACATACCATGAATAATCATAATCATGTAAGCAATTAGGCAAGAAGAAAAGCAAATTAATCTATATGAAGCAAGATCATGACATATATTATTTTGATAGAGCAAAATAAAAAGGCTTCTCATTCGAACCATGATCACTCTTCTCCAATCTCCATCACTATAAAGTCAAAATGATAGCAATAAAACCTTAACTCTTTTTCCAGGCCTATCATTGTAATTTTAAGAAAATCAACACATGGGAGTAATGCGCTCCATCATCTTCGTTCACAGTCACCATCCCGTTCAATCACAATTCTTCCAACCTATCATAGCAGCTCAAAAAAAAAACTTGAAATTTTACTCAAATTATGCCCGAAAGATACTGGAGCTCAATCATAAATATTTAACAGTTGGCCCTCTTTTCATTCTTTTCCACTATGTGGACAATCACAGCACTATTTGAACAATTGAAGAATCTTGAAGATGATTGGGAAAACTACAACACACAATCAAGATAAAGATGCCACAAATTTCACTGTTTCATTAGAATCCATTTTCATTTCTTTACTAACAAAAATCTCTTCGATAGTCTAGAACACAAGAGGTCATCATCTCCTTCAGATGGACTAATTTGGAAAGTGAAAAAAAATGATTATGTAGTTGAAGAAATAATCAGAGACAGAAGGATGGTGAGAAATAACGTTAAACTTAGAGCATCTCCAGGGAACTAGTTATATTTAGAGAGCATATTTTGAAAAATAAAGAGCATCTTTAGATTTAAAGAGGGGAAATTTCCATCTCATCCAACATACTCTTTGTATATGACTCTTTATTCTTTAATTCCCAGTATGCACTTATGATGTTTCCCTCTTCTATTTCACTCGGTGGCTTCTAAATTTAATTGTTTCCCTCTACTGTTCTTTTTATAACAAAAATATTTCATTTCCTTCACGTACAACTTCCAAACAAGTTAAAAACTTCTAGTATCCTTCAGTAAACTAGACTCTCAAACAATTAGTGACATCCAAACCAAAATAAGATCAGTACCAGATTGTTTCAAGCATGCCTTCAAAAAATGACAAGTTGAAAAGGATTTAACAAAGACTAGTTGGAAACGACACATCGATATATTATTTATGCCAATATCATCTCTAGGTTTCTAGAGTTCTAGGTTTTTACTCTTTTCATTGGGAGTTTTTGGTTGTTGGTCTCTGATCCATTCAGCGTTCTTTTATTGTTTTTTCTCTATTTTTCTCTGGCGCATCTTTTTGTCGCGTGCTATTATGGAGGCTCGTATGGAAACTATATCCATATCGATGGGGAAGAAGAGGAATTAGTGCTTGAAGTGGGTGATATATGTATATACAACATGAAATGTATGACCTTTGTCTTGCGGGACATTTTCTTATGGATCGTTCTATCAACTTCAATGTTATCCGTAATCGTATGGCGGAAATATGGCATCTAGGAAAGGGTGTGAACGTTAGGGACATTGGATCACACTGTGTCCTTTTCCAATTTTTTCACGAGATGGATCTGAAAAGGGTTATTGAGGAAGGCCCGTGGTCTTTTGATAATCATTTACTCATCTTGCATCAAGTAGGGCTAGGTGATATTCCTTCTAGTGTGCCATTGTTCCATGTACCATTTTGGGTTCAAGTCTATGACTTGCCAATTGGTTATATGGCAAAAAGTGTTGGGAAACAATTAGGGGACTTCATTGGATCTTTTATGGAATATGATTTGAACAACAATGCAACTACTTGGCGCAACTTTATAAGGATTAGAGTTTCTATCGACGTACATTTTCCCTTGAAGCATTATAAAAAGATTCGAAGGACGGGCAATAGTTAGTCGATGGTTACTTTTAAGTATGAACGTCTGGGTTCATTTTGCTTTATTTGTGGCCTTTTTGGGGCACACTGGCCACTTTTGTGACAAACTCTTCACTATCAAGGAGGATAAGATAACCAAATATTGGGGTTTGTTTCTAAAAGCACCTACAAGAAGGGCGGCAACGTCCGCTGGTGAACGCTGGCTGAGGGATTCAGATCAAGACAAATTTCCAAAGCCCCCAATCTCGCCTCAGATTGGTACAGTTGGAAGAAGTTTCCATAATAACCATATATCAGTTTTGGTCACCGTCAATCATAGCATAGAATCTTTGGTTTCTTTGCATGGAAAAATGCAAGTAGCTGGTCAAAACTCAAAAGGTACCGAGCCTAGTAACGAGTCAGTGGGCTTAGAAAATAAATTGGGCTATGATGATGAATTGTTGGGCCTTGAATTAATGGCTAACTGTAAGCGGATTTGTGGAGCAACCGAGAATTCGGCCTAAGTAGGGAGTATAGAATTAGATGCTCGCCACTCTAAGGAGAATGTCTCTAATTCTAAGGCTATTGCGGTGCCTTAGCATTTTTTATTCGCAGGTCCTGGCTCCCAGGCCTACCAGGAGAAATGATCGTCCTATCCTGGAACTGTCGAGGGCTCGGCCACCTTCGCTCGGTTCCTGTGATTCGCAAGTTTTTCAAAACACGCAAGCCTAATTTTATCTTTTTGTCTGAAACCATTCTGCATGCCAATAAAGTGGAAGAACTCTGTGTTAAATTGGGATTTCAAGGATGCTTTTCTATTGATAGGGAAGGACGCAATGGAGGTATTGGGGTTTTATGGCGTTGTCAGTGCTCCCTTTTAAGTTTTTTCCGCCATCATATTTCTCTTGAAGTGATCGATCTCATTAATTGAAATTGGAGACTCACAACGTACTATAACCTTTGTACTCGTGGAGTAGAAGTGCCAATTTCACTTATGTTTTGCTCTCTCCAGGTGGAGGATTCTTGGCGTCTATTCTACTCTTGTACCTTTGCTAAACGTTGTTGGGATGAGACTGATTTCATTATGGTGCTTACTTTATGCTTCGAATACTAAATCTTTTTTGCATTGGCTGTTTAGGGTTGTTGCTGGACTTGACAAATGCCAACAAAGTGTGCTTGCTATGATGTTGTGGAGTATATGGTGGGATCGGAATGATAAGCTTTGGAATAATTTATCTCTCTCATCGGCTCAAATCTCGTTGGCGGCAAAGGAAGCTCTCTGTGACTGCATTCAAGCTAACAAGGTGCCGCAAGTCCCTCCTTCATCGACTAATACTTCAGCTATATATCGTAGGTGGCACCCTCCTCCTTCATCTTTCTTCTCATGCTGCATAGATACTTCTCCTAGCAAAGATACATTAAAGTTTATAGTTGTCTAAACTACTGTTTATTATGCTCAGATACGTCTGAATTGTGTTCTGTTACTAAGATTTAATTGGTTACAGTTTACTGTTTAATGCGAGATACGTCTATAAATTGTCGTAGCCTAGATGTGTCTATTTATGCCAGATTCATCTGGGACGCGACTGCGAAAATTAACAGAATGTAGTAAAGAAATAGTAAAACCATAGAATTTTAACGTGGAAACCCAACTGGGAAAAAAACCACCTGCTCGTCGCCTACGAGCAAAACCTGTCCACTAGATCCAATCAGTTTAAATCTTTTACAAAGCAACTGCATGACAATTTATGCATAAATTAACCAATATCTAAGAAAATAATAGAAAAACTCCATGTTCTTCGTTCTTAGCATGCAATTTGAGCAGACATCCCGTCTCTCATCAGCAACTCCTTGTAAATCGCGATCCCGCAACAGATCTGTACTCCCTACAAAGATCTCTACACATTGGGGCTGATCTACTTCGTGGATGGACTCCTCCCAGAGATTTGAGCCAAGATCTTCAAGATTCAAGGTTGTTGTTCATGGAGTTTGTTAGCTTTATTTATGTGACTAACATTTAAAGCTAATAATTAGCACCTTTATTTTTCCTCATTTATAATTAAATTGATTGAATTTTTATTTAATTGATTTAATTATGAGTGTTTTAATTTGATATGGACTTATTATCACATTATTTTCATGATTATCTTGGTTTAATTTAGCACATGTGATAATTTCTTGTTTTATGTAAGTGAAATAAACAAGAGGGAGTCCATTGGGCACTAGAAGTGTAGGGAATGAAAATTACCTTTGCTTATGTCCACATTCAATGTATCCGATTTATGGTAAGAATTTTATTCCATATAAACTTGATACAAGATATGGTAAGATTTTTATCCCATATTATATTGATGCTTGATAAGGTAAGAAGTTTATTTTGTCTTTATCTTTTGCCTTATTTAATTATTTTCTTACAGTTAATAAGTTATTCTTGCCTTCGTAGGAATTTGAGTTTTAAGGAAATCAGGTGACCTGCATATCAAGACAACCTAATAGAATTAAAACCCTTCAATTGGGAGAAAGGTGGTGCATGCTTTTGAGGCAAAAAATAGTCCCCCAATACACATTGAAAAGCGTGCCCTTCTCCCACTTGGTTCATGACTTCTTCAAGCTAATTTCTTGATTAAGCCTATTAACACCAACCTTGAATCTTGAAGATTTTGGTTCAAATCTCTGGGAGGAGTCCTTTCACTAAGTAGATCAACCAACAATGCGAAAAGATCTTTATAGGGAGTGCAGATCTATTGCTGGATTGCAGTTTACAAGGAGCTGCTGATGAGAGATTGGATGTCTACTCAAATTACATGCTAAGAACGAAGAACATGGAGTTTTTCTATTGTTTTCTTAGATGTTGGTTAATTTATGCGTAAATTACCCGGCAGTTGCCTTGTAAAAGATTTAAACTAATTGGATCTAGCGAACAGGTTTTGCTAGTAGGTGACGAGCACGTGGTTTTTTCTCAGTTCAGTTTCCACGTTAAAAATTCTGTGTTTTTGCTTTTGCTGTTTCTTTAATGCATTCTATTAATTTTCGCAATCGCGACCCAGACACATCTGGCATACATAGACGTATCTAGGATACGAAAATTTACAAGTACACCTCTCATTAAACAGTAAACTGTAACCAGTTAAATCTGAGTAATAGAACAGAACTTAGACGTTTCTGAGCATAATAAATAGTAGTTTAGACAACTATAAACTTTCAGACTTGATCAAGGAATTAGCTTGTAGAAGTCATGAACCAATGGGAGTAGAGGACACATTTTTAGCCAGTGTGGCTGTAACGCCCCCTCCAGTTTCATACCCCATCACAGCGCATATACTGTTCACACATGACACGTTGAACGTCCGTTTGACACATGTATACATTCACAATACTTATGGATCGAGTCACTAATTATCATATTAATACTTTAGGGGACTAGAGACAACGTCACACATTCACATAAATATATCCACAAGCATATTCCATATCACGAGTTCACAGTTTTCAAACACTCGATATGTGTCATAAGTACAAGTTGGAAACTCTTACAAAACAATTTTTACATACCCATATATATAGCCAACTATCAAAATTACACGCATAAACTCAAAAGATTTCGGTTCCAAAATAGCCACTGAGTACAGGACTAAGTCTTCCTGTCTCATCACACATCATTTCTTCAATGACTCTTCTCCCCTTCCAACAATCTGCTTCCCACGTCAATGTTATCTATCAAAAGAAAGTGGGAACATAATGAGTTCTAAAGACTTAGTGGAAAATAGGTTGTGTATGAATGCATGGGGTACACATAAGTTTGGACTGGTTGCTAATGCTAATCATGAGTTTACACTTGGTTTATACTTCATATACGGCCTCGGATTTCATTGTGTTTGGGGCTTAAATCCCCCATTTTCCATTTTATCATATAATTGGGGCATCCTCCATTTGGCCGTTTTATCCTTCATATACGTGTAATCTCGTAGTTGGCAACCTTATATGCACATGTCTATGATGTCTATGATATAGAATATGTAGACATCAATTTAATCAAATCATATATGATACCGAAATACGTAACGGAAGCACAATCATAATGGTAGATACAACCTTTCTTCATCCATCACCTTCCTATGTTACCCTGCAGTGGCTAAAACATAGAAGTCATATCAAGGAATTCCAAATGCTAGATGGCAAGAGAATCCTAGCTTACTCTTAAAAAGTAGACATCACTACCTAATCCGAGCATTCATACAAGGCAAAACTTATACTATTGAATCCTAAACCTACTCCTAAACTCATATAACATTACTTTATCTCTTGGCATACAAAAGTACGTCTATTACCCACCTTAAAAGAGATGCAAACAACCAACAAGAAGTGGTAGCTTCTTCCAACCTTCTTCCCCCTTGCGTCACCTTCCTTGTGGCACTAACAATGGGTTATGACGGTGAAGATTAATAATCAAATGACCTCCAATAGTGGAGAAGTGTTTGAGAGGGTTTTAGGGTGTCTTAGGAATTTTGGGGTCAAAAATGGTAAGACATATCCAATACAAAGTCAAGAAAGCTTTAAATAATGTTTTAACTGACTTAAAATTGCGGCCGTAAATCACACAATTAAGGCCGTAACCGTATCTCTTACAGTGGTAACTAATAATCATACTACCGTCTCAGAATCCATATGGTTGTATCAAAGGCTCTGTCCATTTCCATCTCGTCATAATCAATATTATGGTCGTCTCATTAAAAATTACGGCCGTAGACACAAACATACGGCCATATCAAGCTATTGTATAATCGTACTTTGCTCTCTAAAAGTTTTTGCACATTTCCACAATCTCCATATTGCGGCCACATACTTAAACATTACGGCCATAAAGACCAAACATACAGTCGTATCATATTGTGTACGGCCATAAAATGATTCTGAAATTTTCCACACTTCCCTTGCCCAGAGTTACGGTCATAAATACGATTTTTCCTAAAATGTTGGAAATCTTTCTACAATGTGAATCCCTCACTGTCTTACCCACCATACGCTCATATACTGGTCGTATGCTGGTCATACATGGATTATATATAATCATTGTCACTAAATAAACACATTCATAATCATCTATAGAACTCACAAGTAATCATGTATGGAATCGGATGGGGTGTTACAAACTACCCTCATTAAATTAATTTCAGAGTCGAAATTTACCTGGAAATAGCTTGGGGTATTGACATTTCATATCCTCTTCCCTTTCCCAAGTCTCATTTTCCACAATCGTGCTTCACCATAACACACGTTACCTCTAAGTTGCTTTACATCTCGTGCCACAATTTGAACGGGCCTTTCTTCATATGATAGATCTGGTTGTATATCTAGTGGAGGATCAGGGAGTATATGTGAAGGATCCGGGATATACTTCCATAGCGCTAATACATGGAACACATTATGCACTCGATCCATATGCGTGGGCAACTGAAGTCGATAAGCAACCTCCCCAATTCTCTCAAAGATTTTATACGGACCAATATATAGGGGAGTCAATTTCCCATGAAAAAGTCTTTTGATCTGCGAAATTCGAACAAACACTTGGCCACCAACTGCAAATTCAAGTGGTTGACGTCGATTATCAGCATAACTTTTCTTACGATCGTATGTAGCTTTTAATCTTTGTTTAATATTCCTGACTGCCCAAATCATATCTTGGACTATTTCTGACCTCAACACTTTAATTTCTCCAATGTCATCCCAATGTAAAGGCAATCGACACTTACGCCCATATAGTGCTTCATAAGGTGGCATTCCAATGGAAGAGTGACAACTGTTATTATATTCAAACTCAACCAAAGGAAGATGCCGATGCCAACTTTGCCGAAATTCCAAAACACAAGCTCGTAATATATCTTCCAGTGTCTGAATTGTTTGTTCTATCTATCCATCAGTTTGAGGATGGAAGGCTACACTGAATTGCCGTTTTGTCCCTAGAGTAATATACAAGTCCCTCTAAAAATGGGATAAATACCTGGGATCACGATCCGAAATAATAGTAACAGGCATACCATGAAGACGAACAATATCTTGCACATAGAGGTGAGCTAATTATTCTATTGAAAATGTCATTTTGATCTACAAAAAATAAGTGGATCCATAGTCACTTCGTCCTTTGATGTTTTGCGTTTATTTGTTGACAAACCAAACACTCTGCCGATGCCAACTCTGCTATATGGCCGGCCTTTGATGTTTTGCGTTTATTTGTTGACAAACCAAACACTTTGCCACATAGTCAACTATCTCACGTTTCATGCCAGGCTACCAATAGAGGGTTTTAACCTCTTTATACATCTTGGTCGAACTAAGATGAAGGGCATACGACATTACATGAGCTTCACTATAGATCTCTTGTCGTAGATCTTTCGTTGCTAGCACATGATACCGGTTCTTATACTTAAGAATCCCATCTTGTATCGGATGCTCTGAACTTGGTTCGTTTGTTAAATGCTCTATGATCATGCGTGCCTAATCATTACCTTCTTGCTCTACTTTAATACGACCAATAAGCATTGACTGAATTGACATGGTTGCCAATTGGGCTTCATTGGACCCCAAAACCTTAAGATCAAACTTCTCAAACTCACATTGCAATTCATGTGGCCTTTGCTTTTGTACTTTGCGACTCAATGCATCCGCAACCACATTCGCCTTCCCGGTGTGGTAGTGAATAGTACAATTGTAATCCTTTACAAGCTCCAACCAACGACATTGACGTATGTTCAGTTCTTTTTGCGTGAAAAAATATTTCAAACTCTTATGATCCCTATAAATCTCACATCTGACCCCATAAAGATAGTGTCACCAAATCTTCAAAGAAAATACAATTGTGGCTAACTCCAGATCATACATTGGGTACTTCTTTTCATAATTCTTTAACTGGCGAGAAGCATACACGATCACCTTATCATTTTGCATCAGGACACACCCAAGTCTTTGATGGGAAAATCACTATAGACAGTGAATTCACTAACACCATCGGGAATTGTCAAAATAAGAGCTGTTGTGAGACGAGTCTTCAGTTTCTGAAAGCTAAGCTCACACTCGTCCATCTACCTAAATGTCACATTCTTTCGCATTAAACGTGTGAGCGGTGCGGCAATCTTAGCAAAGTCCTCCACAAAACGTCGGTAATATCCTGCTAATCCTACAAAACTACGTACTTCCGTAGGGATAGTTGGTTGAGGCAATTTCAATACAGTATCCACTTTGCTTGGATCTACCAAAATACTCTCTTTCGTCACAATATGGCCAAGAAAGACTACTTGCTCCGTCCAAAATTCACATTTGGAGAATTGTGCATATAATTTTTCCTCCTAAAATGTCTGCAAAGCAGGACGGAGGTGTTTCTCGTGCTCTTCCCAAGACTTATAATAGATCAAAATATCATCAATGAACACGGTCATGAACTTATCTGGATGTAGTTTAAACACCCAGTTCATAAGATCCATAAAGGCCACCGGAGCATTCGTGAGGCCGAATGGCATCACAAGGAATTCATAATGCCTATACCGGGTACTAAAAGCCGATTTTGGGATATCTTCTTCTTTCACTCTCAACTGATGGTAGCCAGAATGCAAATCAATCTTCGAATAGATTGCCGAACCGTAAAGTTGATCCAGCAACTTATCAATACGAGGCAAAGAATACTTATTCTTGATCGTGAGTTTATTCAATTCCCGATAATCAATACAAAGTCGCATAGAGCCGTCTTTCTTCTTTACAAACAAGACCAGGGCACCCCAGGGAGAAGTACTAGGCCTGATAAACCCTTTCTTCAACAAATCATCTAACTGCATTCGCAGCTCATTGAATTCAGAGGGTGCCATTCGATAGGGAGTCTTCAAAATTGGATGTGTACTCAACACAACATCAATAACAAAATCAACCTAAAAGATGGAGGCAACCCGGAGAGGTCATCGGGAAACACATCAAAGAACTCACACACCACAGAGACGTCAAATGGTACAATGGATTCATGAACTTTCACACTACATAACTAGATCAAATAAACACGACATCCCTGGTTAAGTAACTTCTGAACCTTCATTGCTGAAATAAGCATCCGAGACGGACGCTCCAACTTAGGGAACACAATAGGTTCACCTTCCAAAAACCTCAATGCTCGGGTAGGACAATCAGGCACTACACCACGTTATGTTAACCAATCCATGCCAAGAATAATATCAAAATCTCAAATAGCAAGGGCAATGAGATTGGCTAACGTATCAAAACCTCGAACTTGAATTGTAATGGTAGGAAAATAAGACACAGCACATTGGTTTCGTCCGAAGGGTACAATAACATCAAGAGGGATCTGTAATTTCTCTGGTGTCATACCCAATGGTTAAGCATACGAAAGAGATATAAAAGAATGCGTAGCCCTAGAATCAAATCAGGCATATACAGGTAAAGTAAAAATATAAATAATACCTGCAACCACATCAGTCTTATCCGAAGCATCAGGGTGTGCTAAGGCAAACACTCGTCTAGTTTGGTGAGGTGGTGGCTACTGAGGCTTCAAATCTGGACAATCCTTAATCAAATGCCCTTCCTTCTCACACTTATAGCACCGTCCGGTAGCATAATAACACACGCCAACATGACTCTTCCCACAAAACTAACAGGTAGGAGCAGAAGGAGAACTCGGACCTTTCTTTGCCGGGGGTCAGGACAAAGAAGTATTGCCTAAGGGTCGCTTATAATTTCCTCTCCTTCCTCGATAACTTGACCCTCACCGACCACGATTTGCATAAAGATACCCTTGCGAAGCTTGGGAGGGATTCTGGGTCAACTGAGTTGACTGATGATGCAGGACTAGTTGAGTAGTAACTTAATGAGCTTTGGTGATTCTTGCTTCTGCTCGTTCGGCTACGAAAGCCCTCTCCATAATCTCCGTATAACTCGTAGTCGAAACACTCGATAACTGTACATCTCGGGCTAGTATAGGCCTTAGTCCCGCCATAAAACGTGTAGCCTTACGGGCTGGAGTGTCGACTATATAAGTAGCAAAGCAAAAAAGCTCATCTAACGTCCTGCTATACTCAAGCACTGATATTTCTCCTTGTTGTAACTGGATAAACTCATTAAGCTTCTCATTCTGAGCTGCCTCTAAGAAATACTTAGTCCATATCGTGTACAGAAATCAGTCCACAAAACTCCTGCTACTTCTTCTGCCCTTCTCGCGGTATCCTACCAAAATCCGGCCGAGCCACGAAGCATAAACGTAGCACAATTCACTTGCTCCATTGCCGGAATATGAGCATATTCAAGCATCCTTTCTATTGTCTGGACCCAATTGTTAGCATTAATCGGGTCCATCGCCAACTCCTTATCTTTTTCTTCTTTTGTTTTCTGGCTTCCAGAGCATGTAATTCGGAAAACTTAATATATTATTCCCACTTGCATTAGGGTTCATATTCCTTTCATTCATCATCTCTTGCACTAAGTAAGACTGTTGTTGCAACTGTTCTGATTGTTGTTGCATTTGTTGCGACTGTTGTTCAACAAGTCGCGTCAAACATTCAATGACCATAGCCGAATCTTCAGCCATCTATGAATCACATAACAAAACTGTAAAGGGAAAGAAAACATATTCCAAGAATAGAAACCTTATCCCAATTCCACGCATAACTCAGCATCTCACATCATATCATACAAAGAAACACACTTCACAGGAACTTCATAGCATATCATCACATCATAGGACCTTCATAGCATATCATCACATCATATCATACTCATACACACACCTTTCACAATTGACACACATACCTTGGAGAGGTGGAGAAAGTCAATTGATGTGTGAGAAGATAATAAGGAAGACATGCTCTAATACCACCTATAACACTCCCTGCAGTTTCATACCCCATCTTAGCATATATACTGTGCACACATGACACATTGAACGTCCGTTTGACACGTGTATACATTCACAATACTTATGGATCGAGTCACTAATTATCATATTAATACTTTAGAGGACTAGAGATAACGTCACCCATTCACATATATATATCCACAAGCACATTCCATATCACGAGTTCACAATTTTTAAACACTCGATATACATCATAAGTACAAGTTAGCAACTATTACAAAACGATTTTTACATACCTATATATATATATATATATATATATATATATATCCAATTATCAAAATTACACACATAAACTCAAAAGATTTGGTTCCAAAATAGCCACTGAGCACTGGACCAAGTCTTCCCATTTCGTCACACATCATTTCTTCGATGACTCTCCACTGCCTCCAACAATCTACTTCCCATGATCACTGTGATCTATCCATAGAAAGTGGGAACATAATGAGTCCTAAAGACTCAATGAGAAATAGGTATGTGCATGTACACATGAAGAAGTATTTATAAGTTTGGACTCTGTTGTTAACGCTAATCATGAGTTTACACTTGGTTCATACTTCACATATGGCCTCAAATTTCATTTTGTTTGGGGCGTAAATCCCCCATCTGCCATCTTATCATATAATTGGGGCGTCCCCTATTTGACTGTTTTATCTTTCATATACGTGTAAACTTATCTGTGGCAACCTTATATGCACATGTCTATGATTTCTATGATATAGCATATGTAGGCATATCAATTTAATCAAATCATATATGATACCGAAATACGTAAGGGAAACACAATCATAATGGTAGATACAACCTTTCTTTATCCATCACCTTCCTATGTTACTCTGTAGTAGCTAAAACATAGAAGTTATATCAAGGCATTCCAAATCTTAGATAGCAAGAGAATTCTAGCTTAGTCTTCAAAAGTAGATATCACTACATAATCCTAGCATTCATACAAGGCAAAACTTATACTATTCAATCCTAAACCTACTCCTAAACTCATATAACATTACCTTACCTCTTGGCATACAAAAGTATGTCTATTACCCACCTTAAAGGAGATGCAAACAACCAACAAGATGTGGTAGCTTCCTCCAACCTTCTTCCCCCGTGCTTCACCTTCCTTGTGGCAGCAACAATGGGTTATGATGGTGAAGATTAATAATCAAATGACCTCCAAGAGTGGAGAAGTATTTAAGACGGTTTGAGGGTGTTTTAGGAATGTTGTGGTCGAAAATGATAAGATATA
The DNA here is from genome assembly GCA_018223645.1 of Jasminum sambac. NCBI lineage: Eukaryota > Viridiplantae > Streptophyta > Magnoliopsida > Lamiales > Oleaceae > Jasminum > Jasminum sambac. The sequence goes on from CP073649.1 coordinate 16,886,856, forward strand.
TCCAATACAAAGCCAAGAAAGCTTTAAATAATGTGTTACCTGAAACTCATAATCATACGACCGTCTCAGAATCCATATGGCCGTATCAAAGGCTCTGTCAATTTCCATCTCGTCATAATCAATATTACGGTCGTATCATTAAAAATTATGGCCGTAGACACAAACATACGGCCATATCAAGCTATTGTACAACCGTATTTTGCTCTCTAAAAATTTTTGCACATTTCCACAATCTACATTTTACGGCCATATACTTAAACACTACAGCAGTAAAGACCAAACATACGGCCGTATCATATTGTGTACAGCTATAAAATGATTTTGAAATTTTCCACACTTCCCCTACTAGAGTGACGGCCATATCCAAATGTCTTACGGCCGTACCATAATAATTACGATCATAATTCACAAAATTACGACCGTAAATATTTTTTTTGCTGAAATGTTGGAAATCTTTTTACAATGTGAATCCCTCACTTTCTTACCCACGATACGCTCATATACAGGTTCGTTTGCGGTCATACATAGATTATATATAATCATCGTCACTAAACAAACATATTCATAATCATCCACAGAACTCACAAGTAATCATGTACGAAATTGAACGGGGTGTTACAGTGGCAGGCTGATTTTTTTCTCTATGAACGTATTGTGTGTTTCTCCCAAATGTAGGGTTTTAATTCTGTTAGGTTGGCTTGATATGCAAGTCATCTAATTTTCTTAAAACTCCAATTCCTACAAAGACAAGAATAAGCTATTAATTGTAGAGAAATAATTAAATAAAGTAAAAGACAAATATGAAATAAACTCCATACCTTATCAAGTATCAAGAGAATATGGGATAAAAATCTTACCATATCTTATATCAAGTTTATATGGAATAGAATTCTTACCATAAACCGGATATATTGAATGTAGACACAAGCTAGGGAATTTTCGTCCCTAACACTCCTAATGTCTCATGGACTCCATCTTTTTTATTCCACTTAAATAAAACAAGGAATTATCACATGTGTTAATTAAAATCACGATAAACCAAGAATACAATGTGATAATGAGTCCATACAAAAAAATAAAACATGCATAATTAAATTAATTAAACATAAAATTTAGCTAACTTAATTACCCATGTGGAAAAATAAAAATGCCAATTATTAACCTAATTTTCCTACACAAAAATAAAGTTAACAATACAATTGGTATATGGCTTGGGATGATTATTAGAGGGAGCTCAGGGGCTTATGTTGCAAGCTGCATGCATTTCCAACCATGGTGTAATCCTGTTAAAGATGCAGAGGCTTGGGGATTGTTCTATGGCATTAAATGGGCTTTTTCGCTGGGAATGGAAAGGATGTATTTTGAGCTGGATGCCAAATTGGTAGTTGATGTTGTCAATGGGCAATCTATGAATGCAATAGAGTTTAGTACCATCGTCGAACAATATAAGGAACTCCTTCTTGATAGGCGATTCTACTCGGTTTTCCATATTCGGAGGCAAGGCAATGTCGCCGCTCATTCTTTAGCTTGGGAGGATTGTTCTCATGCTCACTCTGATACTTTCTTTAATATTCCTAATTTTCTTGTGAACTTGCTTTCTTTGATATTTAATATTTGTAATCATTAATAATATTTTTTATTCAAAAAAAAAAACCAAAGACAAGTTGGAAAGCTGGGTTGAAAAGTTTGCATTTTCACTCCAATTATTGTTTAGATCTTCTTCCATGGTAGTTGAATAATTCTCGTTCAAGCAAAAATATATACATAGAGAGCGCGCGCGGACACACACACTTATATATATATATATATATATATATATATTCTCACTTGTATGGTGCTTATATGCAGATATATTTGGAGTGGGCCTTTCATAATTGATGTCGGAAGATGCAAAAGACCCAATAATAAAATTGGTGGACGAGTGAACACATCTAATACAATCAATACAAAAATCAAATGGAGAGTGAGTTTTGGCTCTCCATGTATAGCCCTCCCTAGTACGTCTCGCTATATTATATAAATTACGGTACTAGAGACGGAATTACGTATATAGAAACTTCCACAAATATTAGTTCATTTCAAATGGTAGCTTTTCCATTAAAGTACGGGTGGTTTTAACATAAAATATACAAAAGTAGTCTTATTACAAGATATAATAAAATGATGGTTACGATCATATTTTCCCAAAACCTTTAGTTTCTCCCTCTCCTGCACACCGATCAGCTCAAGCTTGAGAGGATTCCCCATTGTCTCCCGACTGCCTCCTACTCCCGGCGTCATCTATACACATAAATAAAAACCCAAAATGAGTCATAAAGACTCAATAGGAATAGATGTATATGCAAATGCCTATCACATTCTCCAATAGGGCCCGTTGTGAATCATGTGTTTGCATTGGCGGGGCGTATAACATTTGGCAGGGCCTATTATCGTAGTTGGGGCTTAGATCCCCAATTAGGCCAACACATCATAAATGGGGCTTAGATTCCCCATATTGGCCATTCGAAACTTTCACATATATGCAACACATGATAGACAACCTTCAATCATGCACACATGTCATAGATATGCAAGCAATATCTTATAAGCCTTAATTCCAAATAACCTTCATACCATATCATAATGGCCACATAACCATGTCACTTATGTCATATTATGATATTAAGGCATACATACCCCACATAAAACTTGGTATAATGGTAAGAATTGCATAGCATATCATAGGCGCTCACTACACATACCTACAAGTGAGGAAAACCAATAATTCTTTTGTGAATCTCTTACCTAAGGCTTATTCAAGTATATTCTTACCTTCTATATAGTAATTACATCTATAACCTACCTCAAAGTTGGTAAACCAAGCTAAGAAAATGGATTGCCAGCTTCCTCTTCTCCTCTTCTTCTCTTTTCCTTCCTCCATTGGTAACAAATCTATCGGTATATTCGATGATATAGTTGGTTATAAAATTCCCAAGCACTATAAAATCTTTAGAGAGAGTTGAGGATGGTGGTTGGGGTGTTGAGGAGTTGCTTGGACAGAAAAATGAGAGAAAAACCAAGTTCAAAAGGTTAAAAACTTATCCCAATAGTTCTGCCGACTTAAATTTACGATCGTAACTCTTAAATTTACAATCGTAACCCATACTTTTACGGCCATAACAATACTTCTTACGACCGTATAAAAGTCTCCATAAATCTGTCATCTTCCCCTCTTGATCTTATGGCCGTAACATAAAACACACGACCGTATCTTATGAACTTACGGCCGTATAACTCAAATCTACGGCCGTAGAAAAGTCTCTGAAACTTTTCCACATTTCCTTCACTTCAGTGTTTACGGCCGTATAAACATGGTTTACGGTCGTAACAATGAAAATGTACGACCGTATAAAACTCTGAAAATTTTCGATCCTCTGCTCAACTTTTTACGGCTGTAACTCACAACTTTACGGCCGTACATACTAACCTTATGGCCGTAATTCTCAATCTGCAGGATTTCTATACTAGTTTTGAAGGCCGTATTGAATCCCAACACATCCCGTACCATAATAAACGAATCATAATCATGCCAATCACATCTAAATCATGATCAAACTTCATCATATCATCATAAAACACATACGAAAATGGACGGGGTATTACACTCCAAACTTGGAGGCCAAAACCCACTCTCTAATTTCAAAAGCTATATTAATGACTCTTCAAACTATAATTTTCAAGAAATGACTCTTCAAACTATAATTTTCGAGAAATGACTCTTCAAACTAAAGATTATTTTCTACATGAAGAGCCTTTTGGAGATGCTCTTAAAGGAAGATAGCTTTTGGAGGCTTTTTAATGTGTATTTAAGGTGGAATTGAAACGGGAAAATGATGAAGAAACTATGTTTAGTGACATTGCCAATGAGAGGGAGAGAAAAGAGATCGAAGAAGAGAGAGAAAGTATAATTGGAAACATCCAAAGAATGGGCTAAAATTGTCACGAATAATTGGAAACTAAGAGATAATTTGGTTGATAAAAAATTATAAATCTTATAATTTAGTGGGCAGAATAATGAGGAAGGTTGAGTTAGTGGCAAAAAAATAGACCACCTTTGTATTTATTGGTCATTTCCTCTTTCTAAATTATCTATGTTTTTAACATGGAATTAAATACAAACTTTATAAATTACATTGGTAATATTGTTGTCATAATAGAACTTTATAAATTAAATTAAAACAATATATTTTTTCTTTAATAGTAAAATTATTTCTAAAATTTTTTTGATCATTACATGTGTCTCTGTGTGTATGTGTGTGTATATATATACTGAACGACAAAAACTTCTCAAATAACTATGGTTTCTTAAAAGTAACTTCATTGAAAATAAGATAGAAAAAACTATCAAACAAGATGAAAGGGAATCATTGTCAAGAAATTACAAAATCTTGACAATTCAACAAAATCGAGATAAAATTTTGGGTAAATTGCAGTCAGGGTTCCCAATCTTTGGGGATGTTACGATGGGGCCTGCAACCTTCAAAGTGTCGCACCTAGAGTCCGTAACCTTTGAAACGTTAGCAACAGAGATCCTTTTACCAAAAAAATAATTAGTTTTGATGGCCAACATGTCAAATTCTTGTAAAATAACAAAATTGATATTTCAATTTTGATACAAGTTCGTCCTTGTTCCCTTTTTTCTGAAAAATAGTTTTTTTATTTTATTTCAACATTTTTTGGAATATTTTATTTTATCTTATTTCTACACTTTTTTGCTATATTCAGTATATTTTCACTAATATCTAAAGTATATATTTATACCGATATAATAATGTCATTAATTTTTTTTAGAACATTAATTAAATAGTCAAAGTAGAACCTATTGAAACTAGCCAAAATGCAGTAAACAGTATAGAAACACGAAAAGAGAATATATATTAAACTCATGGAGCTGGGATGCGTCTCGAGAGTATAAAACTCTGTACTCTGCCATCCCTAATTATTATAAGGGGTTCATAATGAAAGATTTAAATGACTCGAACTTCTTTTATGCTTGTTACCGATAGTTTGTGACCGAAGACCTTAGCTTCCATAGAATTTTGTCCTAGGACATATGCGTCAAGCTTAATGACTAGCTAATTGTTGATAGAAACAAGTATTTTTCTCATTGAATGAGAAATAAACTTTTGCCCAACAACTTGATCTAGAAAAGCTCAAGCCATCAAATAGAATGTTAATATTCAACAAACCTACGGATTTTGCATGGAAGTTCCACTAAGCCTATGACCAAATATTGAATATTTCCTTCAGTGTTTCATAGCCGTTTCGAAGGATAATGAAGGCATCACTATTATTCATCATGTACATCATGCAATTATTAATAGACTGTGTTTGAAGCATCAGTTCAGTTGAATCCATGACAGTGCTTGCTTCAATTTGGTAAACAAGTATTACACTTGCCACCATTATCTCCCATAATTGTGTAGCTATTGAAAGACTTTTTAAAAGTCCGTTGTCAGCTCTTCCATACATTATATTGATATTTCACCTAATAATTCTCTTACCAGTTGGTTTGTCATATCTACATATTGGATATGACCTACCAGTTTAGATTCACCAAAGACATATATGATTTTGATCTAACGGAGTGAAGATTTATCAATATGTAAAGACTTTGAAATTTCTATCTAGCTTTCTACACTAAGTTTTCAACTTCTTGATAAGACATATGCCTTTACTATATGTGCCTCTCTCTATTTAAAGAAAAAAATTTCCGAACCAATAAATAATATTATTTTTCGATAACCGAAAAAATTGACAATCGAGAAATAATATTTACAAAATACTAAAGACACATTAATCTGCACTATTCAGTTGAGTTACTCTGCATCAATGTTGGAAAGTTACAATGTTAAGTGTTTTCTCCTAAACTTACAAAAAAAAGATTACTGAATTAAGTTTTTCAAGACTATAACATCCTTGTTCATCTTTGAATTTAGCCCATAAGGTCATAAACTCACGATGCACGTATCCATTAGGATGTGTTTCAAGAGTCGGTTGGATATCATTCAACGACTCTTTACTTAATCAATTCTTAATGAAGTTTATTGTATCTTTGCGGTTTTTGGACAAGTACCCCACAAATTTATATCAAATATCACATGTCCAACGAGAACATTTGTAACATCCTCATAATCTTTTTTCTCTCCAATTTTTTTTGCTAACCTACTTTTATCTTTACCCGGCATGTGTTTAAAGGAATTTGAAAATGGCTAGATAATCAAATGTGTGTTTCGATTAACCATCGAACATTTTTTGGGATGCCCTTAGTCATTAGCATCCTCAATCTTTCAAGCCTAACTTGATAAATTCTTTTTTAAGATATTCATCGAAAGTGATTAACATTGTTTGCCAAGATTGCACATAATCCATTAGGATATACGGATGCCTGTTAGAATGAATTTTGCAAGTATCTTGATGATTTATTCATAGAATAATATGAAAATATGAGATACGACTCCGCATTTGAACAGTTCCATAACATGAGGTGCAAGAGCGACAACTCTGCAATTGAATAGTAGCCATGATGTAAAGCATGCACGCTCTGACTTCTCATTTGAACAGCCACCAATAGATGATGGGATATATCAGTAAATTGTCCCTGTAATGAGAGAAATATATCATGTTGAATACTATATATATTCTAGTGAAATCAATATAAAAATTTTACTAAAACTTACTTGGGCCTTGTTCTTTTGAAGGGTTCGCGCATTTCCGTGTAAAATGTGTGGTTAGTATTGTATTGAAAAATATGTGTGTGGTTGAAAATGTGTGTAAGTTGTACGGAAATGCTCGAACTCATGAAAAGAACAATGCCTGCATCAAAAATTCAATAATATTGGTTTGGATAACTGGACTGACTATCCTAGTTCAAGTGATATAAAGAATTATTGAAATTGATATTTCAAGTGAAGAACCAAAAGAATTCTTCAAATGATTGTTCTCGATAAATGATGAAAATGGCAACAATCAATACTAGCCAATATTAGTAATGGATCCCAAACATATCTGAAATAAATAAGGGTGAGATATATGAGTGCACTCACCCTTTATGTGGACTACTAGATATTATAATATGGATCTGCTAGATAGACACATGAGTGAACGACTCGTAACTTGGAGTGCACGAGATGATTTGCTCACATGTGAGCATGGTTTGTAGATCTAATGATAAAGCTAGTGAATGTACATCCGAATGACCTAAATTGATCGTTGAAGGATTGGATATGCGCATACAAATGGGATACTAATTGGATAATTATTTAAAGTCTTCCAATCAATTACCAATGTCAAGAAAATAATGCAAACTATAAAAAAATTTCCCCCATTAAGACTGGATGCTTAGAACATATATAATTGAAATCATACCAATTGCATGAGTTTGGTTCTCAAAGTTTTCTCAACATCAGGGAAAGTATTAATAGCTTGAAATGGCATGTGAAATGCATCATGCTACATCCTCGCAACTGAAATATGAACTTGAAATTCCAAGATGCATGAAAGACTATCAACACTCTCATGTACCAGCTACAAACGCTTTGATAAAATGGCAAGCTCGAAGCATTGATATGACTCAATTCCAACAAAAGTTCTCTAAATATATATCAAAGCAAATGATAAAGATGGTCTCACTAAAGGAGACATATGCTCTTGAAGAGTATATAGACATAACTATAATGTGCAATCTTAAAGGAGGATTAATAATAAGATATCTCGATAAATTATGTCATTACTAATTACGAGGATATAAGTGAAATTGAAAAGTGCCGACACATTATGAAAAGATAGCACTATATGCCATCAATGATAATGAGGATGTCGAAATCCATCAAAGAATACCAATGTTGAAATATATGCCCTATAATAAAAGTATTAATATGTAGGCTTGATTAAAAATGAAAAAGGAACTCTTGAAGAGATTCCAAATATATTATCATGCAGTGGATGCAACGGCTTCAAATATCTACAATTATACTCTTATGAAGGAAAATTCAAAGGCGTTGTACTCTTTTTCCCTTGGCAGAAGTTTTATCCCACTGGGTTTTCCAAATAAAGTATTTAAAGTGGTAACTTTGATAGCGTATTCACATAAATAATGCACACTTTTTCCTTTACTAGGCTTTTCCCATTGGGTTTTTCCTAGTAAGGTTTTAACAAGGCATATTAATGGCATATTGAGTACTACTGAAGAAATCAACACAATGTATCCATTGGATGTATCCATTGGACTAAGTTATAATGAAAACATTACTTATAGTCCAAATGATGAAGACATTGAAATCTTTTACAAGAAGTGAAGACATCAGTTCTCAAGATATGAAATCAAATGGAGTAGTTGTACTCTTTTTCCTTCGATCAAGTTTTTTTCCATTGGGTTTTCTTGACAAAGTGAGGCAGCACGTGAATACTCTTTTATCATTTTTTGACATCAGGGGAGGAAAATATATTCCTTCATCCTTACGCAGGTTTTGTCCCAAAGAGTTTTTTGCAACAATGTTTTGACAATGCATTATAATATTACTGTAAGCACTTGTATAGATAGTTTGGAAGTTTTTTGCCCATTAGGTTTTTCTCTAAACAAGTTCAGAAGATATTTGTATAAATAGTCATTCAAAGAAGGAGTGTTGTGAATGATTGAAAAGCAAACAAGCAAGTGGGTTAATTATTTATTATGTGTGAATGAATGTAATTATATAATTACGATTGTACCATTAGAAGTTTCTATAAATAGGAGCTTTATTTGTTAATGAAAATCATCTAAGAAAATTCATTCTCTCTCTCTCTCTCTCTCTCTCTCTCTCTCTCTCTCTCTCTCATAAATATTCTCTCTATTACTTCTATAGTTTGATAACACTTTTTTACTTTTTGTGGGTGAGGAGGTGGTTAGTGACAACCTCATTTGTCACCTCTTTGACTTGATGACTTAAGATTTCAATTTTTTTATAAATGGTAATTAGGATGAGTAAAAGACAATTTACTTGGTGTTCGCAAATAAAAATTCTGTAATCATAGAAAAAAGTGAGTGATTAATATGTAAATATTTTTTCTTTTTCCTTTTTTACCTTTTTTTAAAAATTCAATTTGGTTAAATAAATCACATCTATATATTTCGTAGGATCCACAACATTCTGCTCTACTCACTTTCTTTCTTTTTACTCATAAAAGTAAGTTAGCAAACCCCCGCTAATTTTTGAATTGTTAAGAGCCATTTGGAAAGGTTTCGAGGAAAAAATTGCCTCAAAAAATAACATGTTTTTATGGATACTTTCAAGGGGAGATTTAAGTCTTGATTCTATTTTATGACCATGAACTTGTTGAATTGATAATTCGGAGAAGACTAAGGGCTAAAGTATTTAGAAGTAAAGGCACGTGAAGTACTACAAAGAGTATCTCCAATGCAACATCTTGTTAAGGAGTTTTAGTGTGTGAGAGAAAGTGACACAAAATATAATGGGTCCTCCTCCTCCTCCTCCTCCTTCCTCTCTCTCTCTCTCTCTCTCTCTCTCTCTCTCTCATTTTTAAATCAATTTTCTCCATCTTTACTTACTTTTTACTCATCGCTTCCTGTACCATATTTAAAACCCATATCCATCTACACAATTCCATTATTATTTTTTTTATTATTTTTGAAATCATTTTTGTCTCTCTCTTCTTTTTTACTTTCTCCACCAGCTTTCTCGAATTTCTCTCCTTTTTCACTCAATTAAAATAATATTTCTCTCTTTGTTTTTTCATTTTCTCTCATATATCACTATACACAGAACCACAAATTCACATTCTTTTTGGAGATGCTAGGTGATTTAGCCATCTTCTACACATTAAATTTGGCCAACTTTAATTTAGTGTTGAATATATGGTTGAAAATTAGAGAAAATATATTAAAAAATATAAAGTTACTGTCAAACTAATGTTTGAGTAGTTGAAAATAGAGAGATCTAGAGAGAATAAGTAAATTTAAATTGATAAAATTTAATGTGAGTAGAACAAATGTTTTAACCATTTTTTATGGTCAATGTTAACATCTATTCTAAATTCAATTCCGCAAAGATTCAAAGGAAATAAATTCTTGAAATCGATAGATAAAGAGATTTCAGAAAAAAAATTGAGAATTCAATCAAAATATCGACAAGAAGATGCGGACTCAAGAGAAAATTGAGACTTCAATCAAAATATCAAAAAGAAGATGCCATAGGTGTGGAAAAGAAGCTACTTTGCAACGAATAAACTGCAATGTTATTGGAAGTAAGTAGGACTTAAATTATCCTTAGATGTCCTCATTTGTGGACTTGTCAAAGGAAGAAAATATGACAAATAAAAATTTGACCTGGAATTATATGTCCAACTTCTATAATCTGTAATGTTCATGGTTTTGATCCAACACCCTACCAGTATTGCCTAAGAAATCAGCAGGTGATGTGACATTTATGAAACCATTATTGATTTCACGAAGTTATATGTAGTTTCATTATATATTGAATCCATGCGAATTTCTTATGCAATGCCTGGGCGAGTCTGGATTGAAACCAATAATATTCACACCCTTAAAATTTTACAATTGTGTTGGGCTTTGTCAATGTTAGGTTTTCAAAAAAGTGGCCAGCCAAAGGGTTTTTTCTTTTGTAAAAAAAATATATTTTTTCTTTTTCCTTTTTCGTTTTCCTTTTGTGAAATGTAAGATTACAATAAAAAAAAGAAAAAAAATAAAAACTTATGAGCAAATGTAAAAGTACCTTGTTCATTCAATAAAGGCAAGTTTGTTTTTCTTACTTATCTATTCTGAAATATGGGTCACTTTTTATATTTGTGCTTATTTATGGTATGTTTGATAGACATTTTTGAAATAATGATTTTTGAATGTATGGTTAAAAAATCGGGAAAAATAGTATGGGAAAATAAATAAATTGTCAAACCAATCAAATTAATAATTGAAAATGATAATGGAAACTATGATTTTTTTTAAAAAACTATAGCGGACGAGATCATGCCATTATTTATATTACCAGTATTTCCCCCATGCGATATACGGGACAATTAAAATAGTTTATTTACATAACACAACAATAATAGAAAACAAAAATACAAAATATATATAATATTATAGATTTTAATAATGGTTTACAAATTTTGATCTGAACCATTATCTTGTAAGAAAAAATATCATATCAATTGTTGTAATTGATAATTTTATGTAATACAAAATATTTGGGATTAAAATTTAGACAATACTTAGTTGTACAAAAAGAAATAGTCCTATTAAAAATTTTTCCAAAATTTTTATCATCAATGCCATTCCAGTAGCTAAGCCACGAACGACTTTTTAAATACGAATTTTAGAATATTAAGTGTTGAAGAATTTATGCGATATGGATTGTGTATTATACGAAATAATAAGATCTCTGTATAAAATATTTATAGGTGAAACTCTACATATTGATTTTTCGATAACAAAAAATTATTCAAAATAATTAAAAAAAATTTAAAAAAATCACTAATGCGTGTAATACTAAGTATAAAAAAATTTAAAAATTAATTTGAAAAGAAGACATGATTAAATGATAATTTTGATAATTATTTTTTAAGTGGCTTGCGAAATAATGAAATGGGATATGGAAGTTATTGTTTTCTATTTCTTTGCAAATTAGTTACTGATTCATTATATATTTAATTATTTAACTACTCACTATTTGATCTTTAAAAAAAATTACTCACTATTTGAACCACTTAATGTATATTACCCATAAAAACTATCTAAAACTATCCTTTTAACGCGGTAAAAATAAAAAAAAATTCTTAAATTTTTAAATATGTAAAAATATTTTTTTTTTAAAATAGAAAACTATAGGTTACGTGGCATTGTGCCGAGTTGGGACTTCAAGATTTGTCAATAAAAAGAATATATATATATATATATACACACATAATTTGAAAATAATTAATTAAAATGTAATATCCAAAAATATAGAAAATGTTGATTTTCAATATAGAAAATATTAATTTTTATTTTTAAAATTAATTTAACAGGTATTGTAAGTTCTAACTTTGATATCTTATCCCATTTTTATTAATTCATGTATAAAAGAATTAAAAAATATATATTAGTTAAAAAATTAGAATACATATAAAAAAGTAACATATGGAAAAAAATACCAAATAAATAAAGTAGAATAAATTAAAGAATAAAAATAATCAACTCTTAAAAAAGGGTCAAACATGGCACTACCACCTAAGCATTTTGCCTAATTGGCCATTTTAAATTTATATATATAGTTAGAATTATAATAAAAAAATATTATCATCATTTAATATAGGAATTATATTTGAGGAAATCTTAATATATAAAAAGCTCTTCCACCAAAGCAAATTTTCCCTCCAAAAACCCAAATTATTTTATTTTTATTTTTTATTTTTTAGTTAGCAATAAGAGTTAATAATTAATAAATTAAGGAAACAAGTGTTTATAAAAAAGGAAATGCACTTATAAAATTAAGGAAACAGGCATTTCCTTAATAAGTGTTTATAAATAAGGCAGTGCAAGAATTTGTTTTATATTTTTAAATTTTAAAATATTAAAAATTAAAAAATCAAAATACCATAAAAAATCTACTATCAATTGGTTAGGACAATTATTAATATTTAATTTATAACAATATGAATAAAATAAAATACAAAAAAATAAATTGGATTGTTCGTTTTATCTTTAAAGAAATCAAATTCACATTTATTTTTAAAACTTCGTTTATAATTTTTAATTAAATTTTTAAATTTCATTTATTAATTTTTAATTAAATTCATATTTTTAATATAGCGATAATTTTTTTTTTTGGAAATTGAACTCCAAATAAATTAATTTAGGAATTAATATATCACACAATTAATTACATGTCAAATTAGTTAAATCTTTTTGGGTTGTAAAAATATTTATATATTTTGAAGGTCCTCCAAAAATAAAATTCATATCTTTTTGAGATAATAAAATTCCGTGGTGACCCCAAGTTAGTACACTTTTGTGGCTCTAAGTAATCGACAAGATTATTTATGTGTTTTTGTTGCTGAAGTTTATACAAAATAAAAAAATTTGTACAATATTCAAAATATAAATACAATAAAAAACCAACAATTAATTTTTAGGACTATTATTAATTTTAATTTAGAACAATATGAATAAAATAAAAATCCAAAAAAAGAAATTGGATTATTAGTTTAAATAAATCAAATTCACCGCTTATTTTTTAAAATCCATTTATAATTTTTTATTAAATTTTTATTTTTAATATAGAAATACATTTTTTTTATGAAATCGGACACTAAATAAATTGATAAAATTCATGAATTTTTTATTTTAATTTCATTAGATAGAAGATATATTAATTATTAAGAATATAAGTCTGGAATTAATATATCACATAGTTAATTTTATGTCAAATTAATTAAATCTTTTTGATTTTGAAAGTTCTCAAAATAAAATTCTCAACTTTCCTCCAAAAATTTAACAAATGGATAATTTTCTACACTATTGAAATTTTCCAAACTATTGCAAGAGATAAATATTCCACGTCAGATAATTATGAGAGAAGAATGTGTGTATTACTATATAAGCACGAATCATTATGTACCGAAAAGTTATAACCAATGGCTACTTGGAGAAATTGGTAATCAATTTTCCTTTAGTTTAACAATAATTTTTAGTTTATTTTTTAACTAATAATAATAAATGAAAATTCCATACAGGTCCCATAAAGCCCTCCTAAAGTGAGGTAAAAGTACGCTTTGGTGGCTCTAAGTGATGAACAAAATTGTTAACCATGTTTTTCCTACAAAAGCTTATACAATATGAAAAAACTTCTAGGATATTAAAAATATAATAAAAAGCCAAATATCATTTTTTTAGAACAACTATTAATTTTTAATTTAAGACAATATGAATAAAATAAAAATAAAAATAAAAGAAATCAAATTATTTCTTTTTTTAATAGAAATTATTGCTTTTTAAGAAATCACGTTTAATTGAATCGGATAAATACATGAATGTTATTTTAGTGGGTATAAGTAAATATGCTTCGGATAAATTAAATGAGCCATAATTAATGTTTTTGTGTAGGAAATGTGTGTTTGACTTTTATTTAATTGAAAATGTATGTTTGACTCATTTAATTGATTTTTGGTGATATATTTTGTTACATTTGAGATGACGAATGGTTTATGTATTAGGATAAATGTTAAAAATTTGTTAGTGGGTTATTGACGTATATATTCTTATGTCCTGTTTTTTAAATATCATTTTGGATCTTTTCAATCCAATAAAAGCTTTTATTTTTTATTTTTTAGCTTTTAAAAGGTTTTTGATTCTTAACAAATAAATAATTTACTTCGTTCATAATAATTATATTATATGTTTGCTTTTTATTTGTTTCTTAATATAAAAATATAAAAAGGTGGATGGAAAATGTGATGCTTTATTAAAAAATTAAGAATAAAAAAACTCACAAGCGATGACAATCAACAAGAGTTAGGGGCAATCGCTTTCTAATATTAGTATTTATTGGAGGAGGCATGTATTCAACCATAGATAATTGTATGTTATTGTCTCCATAGTTATGAACGGTAACGGATTGAAGATTTTGATTTGTGACAATGATGGTCAACATGCAAATTCAACAACAAATGTGGTGTTTAAAAAGTATTTCAAAATTTAGAGTGATTATTTTATTTATAATATTTATTTAGTTCGGATGCATACTGCCACATCATCCAACAAACCATGATCACTAATTTTCAAATGCACTTTCATCTAATGTGTGTTATACTAAAACTGTTTTATTTTTATTGCAATACAATATTGTTCAGCTGTATTTATATCTAATATGAGACACATATTAAATATTTTACATTAATTATCCAGCAGTATATCTTTATCTTTATTATCACAATAAATGTGGTTAACATGAAAACTCAACAACAAATGTGGTGTTTAAAAGGTGTTTCAAAATTTAGAATGATTTTTTTATTTATAATATTTATTTAGTTCAGATGCATTCCGCCACATTATCCAACAACCATGATCACCGATTCAAATGCACTTTCATCTAATGTGTGTTATGCTAAAGCTATTTTATTTCGATTGTAATATAATATTGTTCAGCTATATATTTATATCTAATGTGAGATATATCTTAAATATTTTATATTAATTGTCCAGCAATAATATCTTTATCTTTATTATCACAATTGTATTTATATCTATTGCATTTTACATAAAAAAAAGGTTTATATTTTATATCTATAAAACATGCTCCTTAGAAGGTTTTCATTTCGTGCAACGCACGGGTTGAGTACTAGTACAACTAAAATTTACTATTTCAATAGCATTGATTATAGTTTTTTAATTCATGAAGTCAAACTATGGATGTCTTTGTGGGACAAAGAGAATAATATCTTCTATTATCTGTGGTCGAAAATGAAAGTAAAAATTTTCTCTTTCCTAAACATTTTGTCATGCAAGTTCCAAATCCTCACGAGACAGAATTTTATCTATGGGAATGAAGCAAGTAAATTCAGTGCATTTCAAAAGAATAAAACAAGAGATAGTGTAGAGTCACATTTTGATGTTCCTTTTGCAAATGGATGGCCGAGAATTTGTTCAAGTAAGAATAATAAAGGGAAAGAAATAAATGTACTATTTATTCGGGCAAGATGCAATTCAGTCACAATTTCATATAAATGATAAAATTGAGTTTAATACAGTTTTCTGAGTTCACACAACTTAAATTTGAATTTTGGATTTTAACCAAGATTTTTATTATATAAATTATTATGTAAAAATTATTGAAGATGAACCGTAGGACGAAAATTGAAATCTAAAATGTAAAATTTATTCTTTTTTGCCCCTTATATTTTAAAAATTGTCTCTACATATATCACATAGTCTTCCACCGGTCACAATATATATTATTATATGATTTAATTATTGGTTTGGGGTTTAGTTGAATTCCCAAATCACAACATCTTAACACGTGAGATGCTTTATGCTACATGTCACATGCAAAGTATCGACATGCTTAAAAATGTCATGTGAGAGTGAGGAAAAATATTATTATTCGAGAATTTATACATAATTCCTAGTTTGGTTTTGCGGTGGCAAACGAGCTGACTTGAGTAGCATCACCCGTCAAAATCAAGTCCACTGAAGCGCCTAAGCCGAATAAATTCAACTCGGTTCGTTTTGAGTAGGAGCCACTCATATCGGCTAGGTTCATGTCGGGAAAAGGATTTCAGTTTGACTTGCAGTCGGGGGCAGAGCTAGAATTTTGTATACTAATGGGCTGAGGAAAATATTTGTTACAAGAATTTTTAAAGCTCCAAAAAATATACATATAATTATAATTATTATAATAGAATGTACTAGTAGTAATATACTATTTCTTTCCAATGAAATCCGACTAAGAGAGAAGTTTTTTTTAATCAAAATAAAGAAACAAAAATGAAGAGTTTTTATTGGTGAACGAAGAAATGATAGAGTTTTTTGAAGAATGTAAAGACAAACAATGATTTCTCCTTTTCATTCATATATGGAGAAAACATTACCATAATAGTTGTCGAACTGTTTGTTTTGTGAGTTAAAAACTTAAAATTGAATTTGAAATAGGAACTTCGATTGGAATACTTTGATTAGTTGAAAGATTCCTCATCATGTTTTCGTTAAAATAGTGAAATATGTTTGTATTATTCACTCTAACCAAAGAGTACAAAAATATCAAGTTCAATGTCGAAAATACAAAATTTGATTCACATAACACAAATGGCAAATATGAAACATCAATTCCAATTGCAAAAATTATTTACAAGTCACAATACATATGAATTTAACACAAATAAAAAGTCATGAAAGATCATAAAAGAAGCTGGAAAATACACTAAGTCAATGAGATGTCATAAGAAGAATGAATGTTAAAAGAGGTTGTTAAAAATATATCATCCGTTGCAAAACTCAAACCATTGACCTGTCTTATGACACCAACTAGCTACTCTACCACTACGCAAAATCACCCGAGCAACAATTGAATCAAAACTAGTGGTAAATATTTTTTTCCTAGTTGGCTCAAGCCCACCATAGCCACTGGCTACCTCCGCCGCTGCTCGCAGTCCATAGATCTTGAGTTGAGTCCAACCGAGCTAAACCACGGGTTGGTTCAAGTTGGTAGACTTCATTTTATTTTCTTTCACTGCAGCTTGAGGAATGGAATGGGAAGCCAAAGGAAAAACAAAAACTTGTATAAAAGAAATAAGAATTTAAGCACTTAACAATAGAAATAAAAGGAAAAATAGAAAACGTGTTGTTTGAAAAAAAACACACAAAAAAAAAAAACCCACCATGTGAGAAGAATAAAGTGAAAAAAGGGTACTATAAGTATTAAATTAAATGAGCATAAAACATTAAAACCAATAGGACAAATATATGTACACTACAATTACTACTAGCTACACTACATTTTTAATTATAATTCTTACTTACAAGTAAGGCCGTAAATAAAATGGCATATACAGACACTAGAATAGACCGCAAAGAGATAAAAAGTGGGAAAATGACAATATATAGTAGAGCATTTCTAGCAGTTCATGGGAACAAATCCAAATATGAGCATTTCTTTTTCCCTTTTTCTTCAACTGCAAGCAAATAATAGAGGGAAATAAACCTATCTTTTGGATTTTTCCACCTTCAACCAAATAATGGAAGGGGAATAGAGGAAAATTTTGCACTTTTAGAGAAGAAAAATGTAAAAGAGGGGCCAAATTTGGCCCCTTGTTTATATATTCCACCTTGAGTTCCCCCTATTAATCTTTCTTCTCATTTTAAAATAACTTTTTCCCCCTTAATTTTCATTTCAGGTTTTTCCCTTCAAATTCACCCAAGAGAAAAGGGGAAAGGGGAGAAAGGAAGGGGAAAAAGCAAAAAGAGTGGCTAAATTTGGTCCCTCTTTTGTCTTTTTCCCCCAAATCTATCCACAAATAAGTTTTTCGTCATTAGAGCTATTTGGCATTATAAGAAATGGGGTTTAAAAACCCAAATTTGGGTTTCCAGGTGCCAACACTAGAAGTGCTCTTACGTACACCACAAACTTAAACCGTTATTTATGGAATTATCTCATAATTAAGAACCCTAGAATAATGATCAAAAAGTAAAGAACCGTACATAATTTTGTTCAAAGTTTTACCACTACAGGGGTTTTGATTTCTAATCATAGGTATCATCTTCTCATCAATAGAGTACATTGTCGTGTATGGATCAATACAATTAGTCTCGCATTTGTTCTTTGCACACCAGCAGGCAATAGACATTAGGGGTTGTCCATTGGGTGGCGTTTTTATTTAAAAATGCCACCCGAAATTACTAGTTGCTGGGATTGTAATTTTCTAGTACACAAAAGGTGGAGGTTGTCACAAAAATCAGTCACCCAAAGAGAATATAAAAATTAAAAATAAACTAAATGAAACAAAGGGTAGTAGTTGTAGCAAGAAATAGCCACATTTTCTTAAAAAACTGGTGGTGGCTCCTTACTACACCTGCTACCCGTTGTCTAGATAAAAATTAATTTTTTTGAAAAAAAAAATATATATATACATACATATAAATATATATATATATTATATTTAGGGTGGCAGTTTCTCAAATGAACCACCACCCGTTTTTGTTATTATTATTATTAAAAATACTTTTGGGTGACAATTTCTTGGAATAAACCACCACCTGTTGTAACTAAATTTTTTTAAAAAAAATTTAATGCTTTTCGGTGACAGTTCTTGGTTACAACCGCCACCCATTCCTTTAAATATTACACCAATACTCGATAGCAGTCATTACAGTCAGGTTTTCTTCCTCTTTCAAAAATTCTTGCAATTTCATGACTTCAATCAAATCGGATTTTAGCATAATTTCTTCGCAAGGTAAGTTTCATCTATCTATTGGTCCCAAATTCGTGTATTTTTAAGTTAGAATTTAACATCCCCAGATTTTAGGGTTTCTTGAAATTAGATTTTGTTGTATGTTCTTCACGAGTTGGAGCCACAGTTGAAGCAATGTCCTCTTCCTCTATCAATTGGTCCCAAATTTCCCTATTTTTGAGGTTAATAAGTTAACATCCCCAAATTCTTGGGTTTTTTTGTAAATCTTGATTTTATATTTTTTCTGTTTGTGGTAATATACCTAAGCATTGTAATTTTATGTTTAATGTGTTGTATTTCTTGGGGGTAATTTAATTGGAACTATATTTTCTACTAGAAACCTGTATTTTTGCCATGGATATATGGGATTTATATGCATCATTGTTGAATTAGAGGTATAATTCTAGTGATATTAGTAAGTATTAGTTAAATAAGTAATTTTTGATGAATTAAAGGCATAATTTTTTATGAATTATAAATAATGTAAAATACCAATTTAAAAAAATCATTTTTTATTTTAATAGGTCGTCATAATAATTCATTTTAAATATTATTCTAATAATGAAAGTAATTAAAATTTAGGGAAGATAATTTAGTACTTGGCTTTTAAGATATTGCCCCTTTTGCCTAAAACATTAAATAAAATTGATATAACTAAATTAAAATATATAACTTATTAAAAAATATTAATAGTTAATATATGACTATGGACTTTTTGGAACTAATATTAACTTGAATTTTGGATATGTCGCAAATTTAGGTTTCTACATATAATAAAGGCTTGAAAATTATAAAATCTGTGCTTTGAGCCCTTAAACGACCTCAAATGGGCCTAAAACTTGGGGTCATGACAATAGAGTAATTTTCATTGATCTCGTCACGATGATTTCGGAATAGGGTCGTGGGTTGAAAACGGACATTGTATGCGATAGTTATGGCCATTTAAAGTCTGCAAGCCCAAAAGGTTAAAAAATTTAAACCAAAAAATTAAAAAAAAAAACTATCTACAATAAGAGGTAGCGATTCTTAACACTAGAACCGCTACCTTTTTTCACCAAAAAATTTTTAAAAAATAAAAATAACAAGTGGTGATTCTTAGTTAAGAACCGCCACCCTAATTTAAAAAAAAAAAAAAGAATTTACATTGGGCGGCGGTTGTATTTTAAGAACAACTGCCACCAGTTGTATTTGAGATGACGTTTATGGAACCGTCATTGTTCCTTATTTTAACCGCCACCCAAAACCCCTTTTGTACTAGCGGCATCCAATAGATATACTTTGTGGCTAAAAGGAAGTATTAGTGATGGGAAAGGATGGTGTTCGGATTGGACTAATCTGATCCAATCCAAATTCATCTGAAAGATCCACATCCAAATCAATCAATCTTTGGATCGGATTGGATCGGATTAGATTCTGATCAAGAAAAAAGATCCATATACAATTCATGTTGATAGAGCTTTTTTATTTTCCAAATTGCTATTTCAATATCAATGTTACAAATGAGTTTTGTAACACAAAATACATTTTCGCTTGATTTTATTGTTGTTGAAATGTAAGTTCGTTAATTGGCATTCAAAAAATTAAGCATTGAATCAAACTCTATGGGCGTGGATTGTCGCGGCACTCCAAAGTTTAATTTTTTTCCTTACTCGGTTTCAAAACTACAAATTAATGTAGAAGTGGTAAGTAAGGGTCGAACCCAAGAGGAACGGTGTTTAATATAGTTGTTTTTATCAATTAATATAGAAGGGGGGTTCTGTGAAGTTGAATAAAATTTGAAAATAAAATGAAAAAATAAAAGAGATGAAATGAAACAATTGAACTAAATATCTAGTTCTCGGGTTCGGTTGTGCCAACAACTTGTGTTTATCTTTCCCATGCAACGTGTTACTATTCCTTCTTCAATTTATCAACTCCAATTAACCAAGCTGATCTGATTAACGAATTCTTCCTTAAGTGTATTAAATTAAAGTGAGTTCTTTAACTTAACATCTAACTATTGGATAACCCTAAACAAGTTCTTAAGATTTAATGCAAAGCTAGTATGAAATGAACGAGAAGAATGAGTTGAATTAGATGAATAATTTCAAAAACTCGAATTAATGCATCTAAGTTGATTTGTTAATAAATATGCACGATATTCATTTGCTACTTTGGATTGGAATCTAATGATATTTACGGATCAAGAGTTTCAATCCTAGCATGTAACTTGAATTTACAGATTAATAGATTCAATTGGCCAAGGTGAATGCAATAATCACATAAACTCAAAAACGGGTTTACAAGCATAACAAACCAACAAATTGAAGTGGAGGAATAGATAAAACGTTACTAAAGTGTTAGAAAAGATAATCACATGTTAATTGAACACAACGTCCCCCTCGAACTAGATAGAGAAGTCTAACTAGTCATATTTGTGGGTTTCATACTTTTTAACGAGTGTTCGCCTTGTATCACCTCCACAATATAATAGATTATACTTCACTATCACAAATAATATACAAAAATATAGAAACAAGAAAATAAATGTTAAGAAATAAATAGAGAAGTTTAATCACTCATATATGCGGGTTAAATACTTTTTAGCGAGTGTTCGCCTTGTATCACCTCCACAATATATGGGAAACCATCTTTCTCAAACATGAAAAATAAGAGGAAGAGAGAAACTAGCTTAGAAATGATCCGCTAATCATATTTACGGCCGAAGTATCGTTGATCGATTATTGGTACCTAATTTAGGTCTTTTTTTTCTTCCGCCGGAATATGAGAAGCTAAGATCTTTCAAGCTAGAACTAAGAACAAATGAAGAAGAGAATTTTTATTGAGGAGAAAGTTGGAGAGAATAACTAGCTAATTCTCTCTACATTGATTGTGTCTTCTTTCCTTACAAATGCTTCTATTTATAAGGAAAATTTGATAAGAAAATATAATAAAAAATTATACAAATGCCCCATTATGAGTCTATTAAATTGTATCCACCAAATCATGATAATGGAATTTTATCATGGTGTAGGTAAACATCTTATCTTGCTTTGGCAATTGGAATTTCATCTTTTGGATATTTTAATAGAAAGTTATGAATTTTCTACCAAAACATGTCCCAAAGAATCCTCCGTTCAGAATAGTCACGGTTTTACCCATCTTTTACCACCATAATGTTCGAATCATCTAAAGTCATGAACACCAAAGTTGTAGCCTTCTGAGTCTACTTTCCACAGCAACAAAAATCGGGTCAATTCAATTTTTGTAGCTCAAGTTATGGTCAAATTACTGCACTGCGCCAGTAAATCCGAGTTGCTGATTTTTTGCGATATGGCACTTTTAGTCATTTTTCTTCAAACGGCCATAACTTTAACTAGGAAACTCCGATTTGGGATTCGGAAAAAGTTTGGGAATCCTCTTTTGATGTTCTTAAACATTGGCACAAGAAAAATTATAAAAATAAATTTTCATAAAATTGCATCGGAGGCCCTCCATCTTTGATTCGCTTGCATTTTGGTCCCAAATTTCCGTTTTCATTCGATTTTCATCCATTTTGACTCCTTTTGATTCTTTCTGACGCTAAACACCACAATAAAGGAAAAACACATAAAACGGAACATATAACACTAATAAAACACGTAAAATAGAAGAGTTATTTAAATGCTTTTCTAGCACTTATCAAACTCCCCCACATTTAGACTGTTGTTCGCCCTCGAACAACAACCATATGATACAAAACAACACAATGATTTTACATGAGATAAACAACTTTAAACATTGAAATCCTATTACAGATAGTGACTTGCTTAATAAACATTCTCCCGAACCATGAAAATTTCACTTCTTCTCAAATACACAAAGGTTTGTAAGTGTGTGCAATTGAGGTTATCATCCCATCACTAACTGGAACCAAATGAAAGTTTACGATGTTCTATCCAAATCCTGACCCGAAATGGTCAAATCTCCTTTCACCTCTCGTGATCCCACTCTTATTTTACAATGATTCCCATAGATCCTAAAAATTACTCAGTTTACCAAAAATCATCAACCGTTAGCACTGCAAAGAAAAAAAAAGGCATGGCAGGTGTTATATCACAAATATGTTTTCAATTTAAAGAGTGTTAGATTGAACACTTCAAACTACTGAGAAAATTTATTTATCTAACTTCACACTTAGGTAGCTATCACATTTTTTGTTTTTTTTTATGTTTTTTTTCTTTTTTTTTTTTGATGAAGAAGAAGAAGAAGAAGAATAGTTTTGCAATTTTCTTTTCAGCTTTTACCCCACAAGTAGCTTTCACACTAACCCCTTTCATTGGAGGTAGCCTTCTTCACCCATTCGAGGTGACGATCTTTCACGCTCCGAGGCAGGTAGCTCTTTCATGTGGTCCCTCTCCTTATTTCGAATATAAAAGTAAAATTTATTCTCAGTATAGGTCAGTGCTTTTTCCAAACTTTTTTAAACTCGATCAATAAAAGACATATTCACAAAAAACAGATACCATGCGATTATAACTCCACCTTGCTAACAATTGATGTTTCCAGGTTACTTTGAGTAGGACGAATGGATAAAAAAAAGAAAAAATTAGTTTACTATGATCTAGAAAAATAAAAAAAAAATCAACATTTTCAACCTTCAATTTGTGTTCCATAGAATGATAGTAAATTTCTTTAAGATCTACTGAAAAAGACCAGTTTAACGTCTTTGGGTGGGATACAAGAACCAGTATCCAAGGGTTTTTTTTTAGTTACGTAACACACGAAAGAAAAAAAAACACTGAAGAAATAAGATTAAAACCATCAAAATCAATAAGCATAGTAGATTATCACACTCTCCCATATTTTCAAAGATATTGAAGAAGGAAAAAAAATAAGAAAATTTGAATTACATAATCAATTAATATGAGGAAAAGACATATATATACATAAATATCACACACGTCCATACTATAAGAAAAAAATAAGAAGAAGAGGAAATGAAGAACAAGAGAAGAAAAATCAAGAAGAAGAGGAAAATTACCTAATCACTGCTCAAAATGAACACTCACAGAGTAATTGAAATTGTGGTTGTGGTTTCAAGTGGAAAATGATCTGGATTTATAGTCAAATGAGCACTGTTTGAACCGACAACCATGCATGTAGAGTGTGCTGGAAAGAGTACGTTGGGAGGAGTATCCGAGAAGACGCGTTGACAAATTGTCCATTATCAATAATTAATTCCCACACGTTATCAGTAACTATTGCTAATCACCGATTTGTGCGCCATCATGTCTCTTCCCAATTGATTGAATCCCGAGATATCTTCTTTCTACACTTTCAAAGTAATATCTTCCTTAGTACGATAGATAAAAATAAAATTGAGAAATAAAAAACAAAAACAACGAAAATTTCAAAAGAAAAATAAAAATGAGAGAAAATGCTTGGGTTGCCTCCCAAGAGCGCTTTTGTTTAAAGTCGTTCGCTCGACACAGTTCCCATTTGTAAAGTAGGGTTTCTCAAATCCATTGCAGCTCCATTTTGTTTTTGATAGTATCTTACAAATGTTTTGATTTCTTAACGGTCCACCTTGAATTCTTGTCCAATCTTTTGGTTCTCCGTTCCGATGGCTTCCTTCTTTGAGATGAGGTGATTGTGCTTTGACTCCATTTTATGTGACACGCTAGCTTTGCAATTCAATTTACACATTTCTTGCACAAAAGGGTTAGTCGAATTAATTGCAAAGACAGAATAAGCGTTATTAGGGCGCAATGAACCATCAAAAATATTAAATTTCGCTTTTTCCTCATCAAATTCCATGGATAGTGTACCCTCATAGATATCAATTTTAGTGCGAGAAATGTAAAGAAATGGACGTCCCAATATGACAGGTGTAAGGTGAGGTGAATGTTCATCAGCCATATCAAGCACGTAAAAATCAGCGGGGAAAACTAAACCATTTATTTTGACTAGCACATCTTCTATCACTCCATCCGGGTATGCATTGGTACGATCAGCTAGCTGCACAATTACGTGAGTTTCTTGATAAGTGCTAGAAAAGCACTTAAATAACTCTTCTATTTTATATATTTGTGTGTTTTATTAGTGTTATATATTCCGTTTTATGTGTTTTTCCTTTATTGTGGTGTTTAGGGTCACAAAGAATCAAAAGGAGTCAAAAAGGATGAAAATCGAATGAAAACGAAAACTCGGGACCAAAATGCAAGCGAATCAAAGATGGAGGACCTCCGATGTAATTTTATGAAAAGTTGTTTTTACAATTTTTCTTGTGCCAAAGTCGAAGAACATCAAAATAGGATTCCCAAACTTTTTCCGGATCTCAAATCGGAGTTTCCTAGTGAAAGTTATGGCCATTTGAAGAAAAATGACTAAAAGAGTCAAAGCCAAACTGTTGGGGACCAAACTGCAATTTTTCAAAAGTCTGGGGACCAGAGTGAAACTTTTCAAAAATTTGGAGGACCACAATGCAATTTGTCAAGGACCAAAATGAACAACATTCAAAAGTTGAGGGACTTGGTGTGCAATTTCTTGGTGACTCGGGTGACTCGAGTCACCGCTGCACGTGATCGAGTTAGCGCCGCAAGTGACTCGAGTCACGCCCGATCATGCTCGATCACCGCCGCAAGTGATCGAGTCACGCCTGCAACCGTCCCTGGCCTTCCCGTTCCGCGCGCGGGCGGACTAGGCAGAATCGCGCGGTGACTCGAGTCACGCCTGACACCACTGCAGATTTTAACCAGCGGACTCCACCTACCATAAAACATGTTTTTTGGTATTTTCTTGACTTCTTAGAGATAAAACAACTTGAGCACACCACAATAGACTCATGAAGGAAGACTTTTATGATTTTTTAATATTTTTTGGTGTAATATTTTGCCTATAAATAGAGGCATTTCCAAGCTTGAATCACACAACTTGTAGAGAGAATTAGCTTGTGATTCTCTCCAATTTTCTCCTCAATAAAATTCTCTTCATCATTTGTTCTTAGTTCTAACTTGAAAGCTCTTAGTTTTTCATATTCCGGCGGAAATAAAAACCTAAATTTAGGCTCGATTAATCAATCGACGATACTTCGGCCGTGAATATGATTAGCGGAGCATTTCTTCACTAATTTCTCTTCTTCTTTTATTTTTCATGTTTGAGAAAGATAATTTCTCATATATTGCGAGAGGTGATACACTGCTACGTTACTGCTTATAAGTATTTAACCCGCATATATGAGTAGTTAGACTTCTCTATTTAATTCTTAGCATTATTTACGTGATTTCTATAGTTTGCATAGATTACTTGAGATAGTGAAGTATAATCTATCATATAGCAGTGGTGATACCCGCTAATATGAGTAGTTAGACTTCTCTATCTAGTTCGAGGGGGACGTTGTGTTCAATTATCATGTTGTTATCTTTTCTAACTCTTTGTTAACGTTTTATCTATTCCTCTACTTCAATTTGTTGATTTGTTATGCTTTTAAACCCGTTTTGAATTTATGTGATTATTGCATTCACTTTGGCCAATTGAATCAATTAATCTTTAAATTCAAGTTATGTGCTAGGATTGGAACTTTTGATCCGTAATTGTCACTAGATTCCAATCCACAGTAGCAAACGAATGTCGTGCATATTTGTTAATAAATCAACTTAGATGTATTAATTCAAGTTTGTGAAATTGATCATCTAATTCAACTCATTCTTCTTGTTCATTTCACACTAGCGTTGCATTAAATCCTAAGAACTTGTTTAGGATTATCCAATAGCTAAGAACTTGTTTAGGATTATCCAATAGCTAGACGTTAAGTTAAAGAACTCACTTTAATTTAATACACTTAAGGAAGAATTCGTTAATCAGATCGTATTGATTAATTGGAGTTGATAAATTGAAGAAGGGATAGTACACGTTGCATGGGAAAGATAAACACAAGATGTTGACACAACCGAACCCGAGAACTAGATATATCTTCAATTGTTTCATTTTCATCTCTTTTATTTTGTCATTTTATTTTCGAATTTCATCCAACTTCACAAAACCCCCATTTCTAGATTAATTGATAGGAACAACTAGATTAAACACCGTTCCTCTTGGGTTCGACCCTTACTTACCACTTCTACATTAATTTGTAGTTTTGAAACCGAGTAAGGAAATAAAATAAATTTTGGCGTACTGCAACAACACGCCCATTTCTTTCAGTTTTCCTAAATTTAGTGAAGCATACAAGGATCTAAGCATGATATTTATGGATGCTCCTAAATCTATAAGTGTTTTGTCAATGTGGTGATTGCCTATGGTGCAAGGGACAGTGAACATACCCGGGTCTTTGCATTTTGGAGGCAACTTCTTCTGGAATACCGCTGAAACGGTTTCTCCCATTTTTATCATTTCATTTCCTTTCAATTTCCTCTTATTAGTGCAAAGATCTTTCAAAAACTTAGCATATCGTGGGATTTGCTTGATTGCATCTAACAATGGAATGTTGATTTCTACTTTTCTAAATGTGTTCAAAATTTTTTATTCCTTATCTTCTTTGTTAGCTTTTGCTAATCTACTAGGGAAAGGGGGAGGAATTGTTTTAGTATTGATATGAGAGTTAGGACTTACTTCCTTTTCAAACTTTTCTTCTTTGTCTTCATGTGTGGAAACTTCTTTGTGTGGGTTCTCTATCTCTTTTCCACTCCTTAAGGTTATAGCACTGACATTCTTTGGATTTACCTCAGGTTGGGATGGTAGCTTTCCTGCAGATTGTGCTTCTAGGCGATTGATGGCAGTTGCCAACTGACTCATTTGATTTTCCAAGTTTTGAATGCTTGATTTGGAATCCTGTTGAAATTTCACAGTGTTAGTTGCTAATATTTTCACCATATCCTTGAGAGACATACCTAATGATTGAGGCTTTTGTTGAAATTGTCCTTGGCGTTGGAAATTTCCTTCCTGTTGAAATTGCCCTTGAGGTTTGTTGGGGAAGAAACCTGGAGGCTTGTTGGTTCCATAACTCAGATTGGGGTGATCTCGCCATCCTGGATTATAGGTGTTTGAATATGGATTGTACTGCTGCCTTGGGAATGGAAAATTGCTTGCTGAGTTTACTTGTTCATTGTTATCCACTTGCAGAACAGGACAAGCATCTGTAGGATGTCCTAGATTTGTGCAGATGCCACATGCCTTGATTTGTGGATTGTTCCCTACAACAATTTGTTTGAGAAGATGGGTTAGTTCAGAGAGTTGGTTTTCAACATTGGAGTTACTTACCTCATTTACTCTTCAAATGTTCGTTTCCCGCTCTGTACTGAATTGTTGAGTATTTTCAACCATATTTGAAATCAATGTTCTTGCTTCAACAGGGGTTTTGTTCATCAGAGCTCCTCCACTAGCAGCATCAACCATGTTTCTATCTGATTGACATAAACCTTCATAGAAGTATTGCACTAGGAGGTTTTCACTGATTTGGTGATGCGGGCAGCTTGCAATGAGCTTTCTGAAACACTCCCAATACTCATAAAGAGTTTCTCAATTGTTTTGGCGTACTCCTGAGATATCTTTCCTAATGTTTGAGGTATTTGAAGCGGTGAAGTATTTTTCAAAGAAAAGTTTCTTCATTTGATTCCATGTTGTGACTGATCCTGGTGGTAAAGTATATAACCAATCTGTGGCGGCATCTTTTAGTGAAAATGGAAAAGCTCTGAGCTTAACTTGCTCTTCAGTGATGCCTGGGGGTTTCATACTATCACACACCACATGAAACTCCTTCAAGTGTGATACGGATCTTCGCCGGATCGTCCACGAAAAGATGGTAGAAGATGTATCAAACCGGATTTCAGCTCGAAAGCTTTACCTTCTTCTACGGTTGGAAAGGTGATACACAATGGTTGTTGAGTAATTTCAGGAGTTGCCATTTCTTTAAGAGTTCTTTCATTGTTGTTATCAGCCATTTCTTATTCTTGTTTTGCTTGTCTTATTCGTCTTCGAATGGATTTCTCGATTTCTGGGTCAAAACTTTCAAGGATTCAATTAGTAGATCGAGTATTATGCATACAAGTGATTTTTTTTTTAAATTAATTAATAAAACCAACTAAATTGGTTAACCGTTCCTCGGCAACGGGGCCAAAAACTTGGGCGTGGATTGTCGCGGCACGCCAAAGTTTAATTTTTTTCCTTACTAGGTTTCAAAACTACAAATTAATGTAGAAGTGGTAAGTAAGGGTCGAACCCAAGAGGAACGGTGTTTAATGTAGTTGTTTTTATCAATTAATATAGAAGGGGGGTTTTGTGAAGTTGAATGAAATTTGAAAATAAAATGACAAAATAAAAGAGATGAAATGAAAAAATTGAACTAAATATCTAGTTCTCGGGTTCGGTTGTGTCAACAATTTGTGTTTATCTTTCCCATGCAACGTGTTACTATTCCTTCTTCAATTTATCAACTCCAATTAACCAAGATGATCTGATTAACGAATTCTTCCTTAAGTGTATTAAATTAAAGTGAGTTCTTTAACTTAACATCTAACTATTAGATAACCCTAAACAAGTTCTTAAGATTTAATGCAAAGCTAGTATGAAATGAATGAGAAGAATGAGTTGAATTAGATGAATAATTTCACAAACTCGAATTAATGCATCTAAGTTGATTTGTTAATAAATATGCACGATATTCATTTGCTACTTTGGATTGGAATCTAATGATATTTACGGATCAAGAGTTTCAATCCTAGCATGTAACTTGAATTTACAGATTAATAGATTCAATTGGTCAAGGTGAATGCAATAATCACATAAACTCAAAAACGGGTTTACAAGCATAACAAACCAACAAATTGAAGTGGAGGAATAGATAAAACGTTACTAAAGTGTTAGAAAAGATAATCACATGTTAATTGAACACAACGTCCCCCTCGAACTAGATAGAGAAGTCTAACTAATCATATTAGTGGGTTTCATACTTTTTAACGAGTTTTCGCCTTGTATCACCTCCACAATATAATAGATTATACTTCACTATCACAAATAATATACAAAAATATAGAAACAAGAAAATAAATGTTAAGAAATAAATAGAGAAGTTTAATCACTCATATATGCGGCTTAAATACTTTTTAGCGAGTGTTCGCCTCATATCACCTCCACAATATATGGGAAACCATCTTTCTCAAACATGAAAAATAAGAGGAAGAGAGAAACTAGCTTAGAAATGATCCGCTAATCATATTTACGGCCGAAGTATCGTTGATCGATTATTGGTACCTAATTTAGGCTTTTTTTTCTTGCGCCAGAATATGAGAAACTAAGATCTTTCAAGTTACAATTAAGAACAAATGAAGAAGAGAATTTTTATTGAGGAGAAAGTTGGAGAGAATAACTAGCTAATTCTCTCTACATTGATTGTGTCTTCCTTCCTTACAAATGCTTCTATTTATAAGCAAAATTTGATAAGAAAATATAATAAAAAATTATATAAATGCCCCATTATGAGTCTATTAAATTGTATCCACCAAATCATAATAATGGAATTTCATCATGGTGTAGGTAAACATCTTATCTTACTTTGGCAATTGGAATTTCATCTTTTGGATATTTTAATAGAAAGTTATGAATTTTCTACCAAAACATGGCCCAAAGAATCCTCCATTCATAATAGTCACGGTTTTACCCATTTTTGACCACCATAATGTCCGAATCATCTGAAGTCATGAACACCAAAGTTGTAGCCCTCTGAGTCTGCTTTCCACAGGAACAAGAATCGGGTCAATTCAATTTTTGTAGCTCAAGTTATGATCAAATTACTGCATTGCGCCAGTAAATCCGAGTTGCTGATTCTTTGCGATATGACACTTTTAGTCATTTTTCTTCAAACGACCATTTTTTATTCGCTTGCATTTTGGTCCCAAGTTCCCGTTTTCATTCGATTTTCATCCATTTTGACTCCTTTTGATTCTTTGTGACCCTAAACACCACAATAAAGGAAAAACACATAAAACGGAACATATAACACTAATAAAACGCACAAACACGTAAAATAGAAAAGTTATTTAAGTGATTTTCTAGCACTTATCACTCTATCACTAATACAAAGTTTAGACAATATTCTACAGTGCATTAATTACTTAATTATACATCCAAAACAAACAACCGATATCGATTACGGAACGCCCAAAAGTACAAAATGTATTAATTAAGTACTGGAACATCCAAGAGTCCAAAGTGTATAAATTAAGTGTCTAGACAATCCAAAATGTTCAAAGAAGCAAACACATTGTTTTTCATCTTCGTCACTTCGTATTCATGGAATCAAAAGTTAGAACCAAGAATGCCCATGTTAGATCCAAAGAATATTTTTTATTTTTAGATAATTTCTATTCTTTACCTCTTTTTCTTTTGTGTTTAATGAATATTGAATAATGATTAACTTGGTGTTATCTCATCACTCATATCTATCTCATTGTCTTTAATAAAAAAAATCTATATAAATCAGGTTAGGAGTGATCGGATCCGACCTGCCCCAAGATCTGTTCGGATCGTAAAGATCCATAGATAACAAATTTACAAATCAACGAATCGACAAAAATTCGTTTCATTTGAATCAAGTCTCCATCGAATATGATTTTTCAATCATCACTTGGAAGTATGCAATTTTATTTAGAGAGATAAAGGAGGAGGGAGTGGAGAGACAAAGAGTCATGGTGCGCATCCCTTTGTAGTGGATTGGGTTATGTTTGTCAAATTAGTAGTATTTGTCAAATTAGTAGTGGTGTGTTTATTGAAATGTGGTGTAGCAATTACAAAATGTGGTTATTCTCAAAAAATAAAACGAAAAAAAATGCGAAACGTGGTGGCAATATATATTTGGCCCTAATATAGGCCATGTTCGAACCATCTTGTTGCAAGACTCTTTTATTTTTTTCTTGATTACTTAATACAAAATGAACTACATTTCACAGGAAGCGATATATTCTTCTTCCCCCAAATTGCCGTGGTCATCTACTATATTCAATTACAATCGTTTTGCTTGGAGTTTCTGAGAAAGTGTTTCACCGCGAAAGGTGTTGCTGCTACTTGAGGTGTCTGTATCAATCTGTCACCATTACCAGTCAATAGAAACAACCGAGGTGTTGTATCTTGCGTTTCTCCCTCCAGGTGACATTACAATTCTGTTGTAATACACACTATATATAAGCTTCTATCCGGCAAATACAAACAACTGAGGTGCTGTAACCATTTTTAATATGCTTCTACATATGGAAACTACCTATGCCATGGAATAAGCTGGAATAAATATGCCATGTTCTATTCATGTGTTTATGAGTACCGTAGTTCTATGCGAGGGATGAATCTTAAATAATCTTTTAAGATTTTCTATTAGTTCTTCTTATCTGTGAGAACTGCATTTAATCTAAAGAAGGTGTAATCTAATTATGGGGAATATATTTTAGATTAGTGCATTTCATTAAGCATTAGCGGCAAAACAATCAACAAAACCAAGTTCTAAGACATATGATGTTAAGCATGAGCAGCCTGACGCACCAGTGGGAAAGCCTGATTATGCGAAGTATATATCATTACATAGAGTGACATTGATGTTAATTTTTCAACCTGCCTTGTTTTCTATTGTTATTAAGGACCACTCTATTTGTGGAAAGACAATATGCACTCATTGTATGCATTAGCCCACTGATGCCTTTTCAATTTAAAGGATCTTGGTCTTTTTCTCATTGAGGGCTTTTGTATTTGCACAAATTAGAAGTTCCGCTCATATCTAGAGATACACAAATATTGTCTGCTACGGAATCTTTAATGGATTGCTTCTACAAAAGATTTAAATTGTCCCAAGATAATATGTTATCTTATTAGATTAGTATTGGAATCGATGGCAATCGTCTGCAATTATCTTTTGAAATTTTCCTCAAATTCATGATTTTGAAGCTACCATTGGACTAATCTTGAGAAAATCATATCTTTAATCTCTACCGCCAATTTTTTTATATTAACGAACTTCTCAAGTTTGGGAGCATATATATGTTTGGTCATCTCTATTCATATAAATTCCATATGAAAATAAATCACATATTTTGCATTAGAAATGTGGACTTTCATCATTTACACTATTTTTGTTACATATGGATTTTTCTAACGACTCAATAGTCTTGAAGTATGTGTTTTATTGTCCATGATGTGAAGGCGTTGTTGAGTCGTTGTTCGTTCTTTTTGTATTAGAATATCAGGAAGACAAAAAAAGGTCGTTGTTTTACATTGTGATGAGGAAGCAAACAAAATCAGGCAATAATTCGATGAAGAAACAAAGACTTGTCGATGAAAATGGTATTAGATTTATCTGATTGTGTTTCCCTGTTGTTTAATTTTATCGCCACTGTTCATTCAATTATCGGTATTGAATTTATTTCAACAGCTACAATTGGGATTCAGCCAAAAAGATCACGTCATGTCGATAAAGATAGTTTGTCAAACGTGACTCCATCGGCTGGTTTATTTGATGGAGTATCCTCTACAAGCAATCTACGGCCGTTAACAGATATTAGTAATGGTATGAGTTTTTCTAGAAGAATAAAATTACTAATGTTGTTGGTGTTCTTTAGGAAAATAAAAAATAAAAAAAATACTTACGCATTTTAGAGGATAATTGCAATGAATTGTTAAATATCACCCCAAATAGTATGATGTTTGTGTTATTGCAATTGTCTGTCATTTTTTTTTTTGGGTGCTAAAAGGTATATTTAGCCTATCAGACAAAACTGAACAACAAGCAAATCATCATTTTTTGTTTACTTTCTCGATTTAGTATGAGATTCATTTGGATGAACTGATCGATGTTATAATATTCATAGCTACAAGTGCGACGCAGCCGAATCAAATGCGTATATATCGAGATAACAACTTTCCTCATGTGAATCAAATAAGTGGTTTATTTGATAGCCTCTCGTCTTTCAGCAGGACAAAAGCATTAACGGACATTAATAATGGTAACTTTTTTTAAAAATAAATTTTCTACTTATTGGTATTGGAATCATAAAATAAGAATTATTTTAATTTCTTTAATTATTGTTGTAGTTCATGTTGTTAATGGCTTTTTTTTATGTTCTTCTTAATGCAGCTGTCAAATGAAATGAAAATTTGGGCAAAGATTTTCTTCATTCAACACCATGTTGTTCAACACTACATGGCACAAGCAAAAACAAAGTGGTTAGCCAAACTTACGAGAATTCTGCACGTACTATCTGTAAGTTTTTTATTTTCAAATTAGGTTTTTTTTTTTGGATTTATCATACAAATTCCTTTTTTTTTTAGTGGAAAAAAGAATCATTTAGTGCATCACCAAGGAATTCCATATAGTTTAGTAATTTTGGAATTTGTTCGTTTAACAAATCACCTATTCTCTAAATATCACCACAAATAAAAAGATCTTTGTGACATTGTAAGTTTTGGCATTATTTTTGTTTTGCTAAAAAATATATTTAACATATTAGGAAAAACTAAACAAAAAAGTATATCTTCATTTTTGTAGATTACGTTAACAACTTAATATTAGATATATTTGTGAACTAATTTATGTTATAATAATATTCGTAGTTGTAAGTGCGACGCCGCAGAATCAAGTCTGTATATCTGGAGAAGACAACCCCCCTAATATGACTCAAATAAATGGTTTATTTGATAGCATCTCATCTTTCAATGGGAGGGAAGCATTAACGAACATTAATAATGGTATGTTTGTTATTATTATTTTTTTATAAATTGTCTACTTATTGGTATTGTATGAATAAAATAAGAGCTTTTAATATTCTTTAACTATTGCAGATGGTATTACTAATGGATTTTTTTTATTCTTTTCAACACAGCTATCAACCGAAATGAACATTCTGCCAAAGATTTTCTTCATTCCATACCACGCTGTTCAACTATAAATGGCACAACCAAAAGCAAAGTGGTTAACCAAACTTATGGGGATCTTGCAAGTACTGTCTGTAAGTTTTTTTTTTAATACGGTACCTTTTTTCCTTTTTACTTTTTTTTAGTGTACCATTGAGAAATTCTATACCGTTTAGTAAGTTTAGACGGATTTGTTCGTTTAACAAATAATCTGTCCTTTCAAATTTATAGTTATTATTATTATTATTATTATTTTGGTTCATTTAATGTATGTGTGGTGTATGAAAACAATGAAGATGACTACCAATTGAAGACAAAAACTACATGTCAAATAGGAATAATGGACATTGATGATGGTGTGACCTTTTAATAAATAAGTTATCTCTATATTGGCACTGTACTTCCTAAATATAGATCATTATATATTTTTTTGTATTGTTTCAGTTGATTTTACTAATTTTTTAATGTTATTTTGTCGCAGCCGTCAACGGAAGTCAAGGTTTCGGCAAAGAATTGCTGGGTTCGACAGTGCGTTGTTCTAGCGTAAATCTAAGAAGTGGAATGAAAGTTGTTAACCAGCGTGATCAGAATTCCCAAAGTAATGCTACTAATGGTATGCATTTCTCTAAAAGGGAAAATTACGTATTATGTTGTTGTTCTTTTTTGAAAAAAAAAATTGAATTGCTTACAAATTTCCCATTAATAACAAATAATTCATGAATGTCATGAAATATGGTATAATAATTGTGTAAGTGCTTTTTTTTGGTGGTATCATTGTGCCGTTTGACTTATATATTTTATGTTATTAGGTGTGGCGTTCCCACATCCGAAAAGAGCACGTACATTTGGAGGAGAAAATAGTGCCGATACGATAAGAATGAGTCAGTTGCGTGATCGAGTGCACACTCCCGACATCGCGGCCATAAATGCCAATCGATGTTCAGATAATGTTTGGCTACCTCCTGGTGAAAGAGATGGTGTTGGACCAAGTAATGTACAGAGTACCATCAATGGACGAGATTCTAATAATAATGGTAAGTGTTAAAATTAATTATAGGAACTTTGACTTTTATCTGTTGATTGTTTTATGCTTTTTGGTTATTATTGTCTTTATTATTATTATTATTATTATATTATTATTATTATTATTATTATTATTATTATTTTGGGTGAGAGGGGGTAGGGATGATTATTTAATTATTATAATTGAAATTGATTTTACTAATTGATTTTTTATGTTATTTATGTCGCAGCCATCAATTCAACTCAATGTTCACACAATTATAGAGTGCATCACTATGAGAGAGATATTGTTGGACCTACCAATATGCATAGTGGCAAGGATCGACACTATCCTAATAATAATGGTAAGTTGTATAATGAATTATGGCAACTTCGTAACATATCTGTTGATCTTAAATTCAACGATCTTGTGTTGTTTGCTATTTTGTGATAAAGTCATGTTGTATTGGCGTAAATTTTACTAAATTTATTTGTTTTCGAATATTTAGTTAGTGTGTCTCCTGAAATTGCTGTTGAATTGTCTGGAGATGAAATGGACGGTGACGAGCTCGACGGTATGTAAGAGTATTAAATTAAATATTATTTTCGGTGCTGTGTTATATTTACATCGGTTTTAAGAGGAGAATTTTGGGTACATTGCAAATGGCGACATTGAGTGTGATGAGATCTCAAAAGCTGGTAATTATTATCTTTGTTGTAGCATTTGTCCCTTTTGTGCATGCGATGTAATCAGCAACTAACAATAGTTATATACAATGCAGTATATGATGATATTGGAGATCCTACCCATTCGTGTGAACATTGCAGAGCAATTTTTTGGTACGCCGAAAAAAACAAGCACCTATCTAGGAAGGATTTCCCAAAGTTCTCGATGTGTTGTAATCAGG
Source organism: Jasminum sambac (assembly GCA_018223645.1). Classification (NCBI taxonomy): domain Eukaryota; kingdom Viridiplantae; phylum Streptophyta; class Magnoliopsida; order Lamiales; family Oleaceae; genus Jasminum; species Jasminum sambac. The sequence goes on from CP073649.1 coordinate 16,923,587, forward strand.
TAAATGTAGTGCTTCCATTAATAAGGCGACCCCCGCAAGTATTAGAAGATTTGATTTTTGGATTCGATAATAGGAGCAAGCATTTTATGGACAACATTCGTTCGTACAATTCGATGTTTTCATTCACTTCGATGGGTGGAAAGATAGATAAGGAGATAAATATAGGTAGAACGCCTCCGATATTCCGGTTGAATGGTCAAAACCACCACAGCATTGGATCTTTGCTTCCCCGGGACGGCGACCAACCAAAGTTCTTGCAAATGTACATAGAAGACCCTCACAATGAAATCGTGAACCGAATGGAAGCCGTCAGGTATGTTTGGATTAAGCATACTAAAATTTCTACTAAAGTATGTATATTTATAGTCAGTTTCACCTCTATGCAATCGTTGCCCTGTTTATGACACTCTATTATCATTGTGCTCCTGTAATAGGTCCGAAGGTATCCAAAACTTGCATGCTGCGATTGTATTTGATTTGAAGGAAATGCTTGATGAACATAACGTGTTTGCGAAGTCATTCCGGATGGCAAGAGATATGTTGCACCGGGGTGACTGTGCTGATGTTAGGATGCGGCTCATTGGAAAAAGGATAGGAGATGGAAGGCAATACAACCTCCCGCAGCAGGACGAAGTCGCAGCATTGATAAGGGGTGACTTTGACTTTGATCGGCTCGAGCGTGATATCATTGTTGAGACGAAAGGGGGACTATTGCAGAGAATGAATCAACTAAATCCATCCTTCCTAGGTTTGCAATATCCTCTATTATTCCCCTTTGGATAGGATGGCTGGCGATAGGATGTGATGCTTACTTGTGCTGCTGAAATCGGCTCCAACGGCAGGAAGCATGTCAGCGTTAGGGAGTTCTTTGCGTATAGGCTACAAGAGAGGGCTAATGAGTCGTCCTATCTTCTGCGATCTAGGAGATTGTTCCAGCAATTCCTGGTCGATGGTTACACGATGATTGAGACAGCTCGCATGACCTATATCAGAACACATCAACCGGAGTTGAGATCTGAGTTGTATTGTGGCTTGCAAGATGCTGTGGGTCGTGGAGAGAGAAACCCTGCTAGGTTGGGAAAGCTTGTGGTCTTGCCGAGTAGTTATATGGGGAGTCCCCGTAATATGATTGCATTTTATTAGGATGCTATGGCGATATGCCGATGGGTTGGATACCCGAAACTATTCATCACTTTTACGTGCAATCCGAAGTGGCCTGAGATCACACGTTTCGTGAAAGATAGGGATCTCCAACCTCATGATCGCCCAGATATTATCTGCAGAATCTTTAAGATCAAGTTGGATAATTTAATTAATGACATAAAGAAGAAACACATTTTTGGAGAGCCCAAAGCTGGTAACATATTATTTTGTTATTTTATTTTTCAATTAAATAATGTCATTGTCTGTGTGGAAAACAAAACATTTTATTCATTTTTGAGTTTATGTCTCTTGTAGTTTTTGTAACAATTGGCAATTTGGTGTTGTGTAGTTATATATACCATGGAATTTCAAAAGCGTGGGTTACCACGTGCACACATCTTGGTCTTTATGGGGCAGAGGGGATAACAACCGACACCGGCACACATTGACAGGATAATATCCGCCGAGATTCCAGACAAAGAGTCTCACCCTGAATACTATAACCATGTCAAGGACCTCATGGTGCACGGTCCGTGTGGGAATGCAAACAAAAGATCTCCATGTATGGATAAAGGTCGGTGCACAAAGCACTTCCCAAAGAAGTTTTCGAATTGCACAAGCATTGATAAGAGTGGCTACGGTATATATAGGCGTAGAAATGATGGCAATGCTGTTGACAAAGGCAGGATTGTTCTTGACAACAGATTTGTAATACCGCACAATCCATACTTGCTTCTGAGGTATGCAGCACATATTAATGTTGAGTGGTATAACCAGGCGGGTGCAATAAAGTATCTGTTCAAGTATATAACTAAGGGCCACGATCGTATTACTGTTGCATTCGCAAAGGCCGCTGATTCAGCTTCCACTCAACCAGTTGATGAGATTAGTTCCTATTACGATTGTCGTTACATCTCTGCTTGTGAGGCTGCGTGGAGAACTTTTAGCTTCAAAATCCACTACAGAGATGTCCCGGTCGAGCGTCTCAACTTCCATCTCCCCGGAGAACATAACGTTGTGTATTCTGAAAATGATGAGGTCGGAGATGTCTTGAGGAAATCCTCTGTTAAAGAGAGCAAGTTTATTGCATGGATGAATGCAAACAGCATATACCCTGAAGCTAGAGAATTACTTTATGCAGAATTTCCTTCGAAATTTGTTTGGAACCAGAAAAAGCGTCAGTGGGATCGTAGGAAGAGTGGACATGCTATTGGAAGATTATATTTTGCTCGGCCAGGGACGGGAGAAAGGTATTGTGCATTTATACTTTCAATTGTTGAAACATGATCTTGCATTTTGTTAGATGCCTTGGGTAGTATCACTTTTTGTGTTATGTCATTCCTTTATCAGGACAATTTTATTATTACGATGAATTCTCATTGCTACGCAACTGGTAATGTATTTTTTGTCGATTATCCTTTTTATTAATTCTTCTAGGTACTATCTACGTATGTTGCTAAATCATGTGCGTGGTCCAACGTGTTATGAAGATATAAGAACGGTTGATGGAAGAATATACAATACTTTCAAGGAAGCATGCTGTGCTCGGGGTCTTCTAGATGATGACAAAGAGTATGTGGATGGAATTATTGAGGGAAGTCAGTGGGCTTCTGAAGTTTCTTTGCGAAATCTTTTTGTTACGCTGCTCGTATCTGACTCCTTGGATAGACCGGAAGCCTTGTGGGAGAAGTGCTGGCAATATTTGTCCAAAGATATTGAACACAATCACCAGAGGGCTTTACACAACCCAGGTATCGTTGTTCAAAATGATACCCCTTTTACTTCATCGTATTTGCATGCTTTGATACTTTGCCTGCATTTTTCCAAGCATCCAGTAATTGTATAAACTTTATTACAGAGTTACAGCTCACTGATGATCAGATCAGAAACTATGCCTTGGTTGAGATTGAAAAGTTGCTACGCCAATGTGGGAAAAGTCTTCGGGAATATGATTCAATCCCTTTTCCTGATGGTTCTTATTTCGCTGCCTTAGACAACATTTTAATACATGATGAATTAGACTATGATAGGGATGCTTTGGCTGAGGAACATGCGAGGTTGTTGTCCGATCTGACTGAGGAACAGAAAGGTGTTTACGACATTGTGATGAATGCCGTGTATGGTGATAATGGTGGAGTTTTCTTCTTGTACGGACATGGTGGTACTGGGAAAACTTTTCTATGGAGGACTCTTTCTGCTGCAATAAGGTCTCGAGGAGAAATAGTCCTTAATGTGGCATCCAGTGCAATAGCTTCACTCCTTCTTCCAGGGGGAAGGACCGCCCATTCTCAGTTTTCAATCCCCTTAAACGTGGACGAAGATTCAACGTGCAACATCAAACAGGGAAGTCACTTGGCGGAGCTTATTGAGAGGACTGGCTTGATAATCTGGGATGAAGCACCGATGATGAATAAGCACTGTTTTGAGGCATTGGATCGCACCATGCAGGATCTCGCCAGGTTCAGTAACCCGAGGGGTGCTGGCTTGCCCTTTGGTGACAAGACTATTGTATTTGGAGGAGACTTTAGACAGATTCTACCAGTCATACCTAAAGGAACTAGGCCCGATATTGTAAATGCCTCTCTCAATTCTTCTTCTCTATGGCACCATTGCAAAGTATTGAGACTAACGAGAAACATGATGCTTTGCAATCTTCCCGGGGATGAACACACCGATGAACTGAGAAAGTTCTCAGAATGGATTTTGAGCATTGGAGATGGAGAGATTGGTGGGCCAAATGATGGTGAGGCTACCATTGAGATACCGGACGACCTTCTGGTGCATGGTTATATTGATTCGGTGAAAGCCATAGTTGATAGCACTTATCCCAATTTCTTGCATGATGGGAGCTGGCCGGCTTACTTGAATGGAAGGGCTATACTTGCTCCGACACTTGAAGATGTTGGAATGGTGAACGATTACATGGTTGACATGAATCAATCAGAGTTGAGGACATATTACAGTTCTGATTCTACGTGTAGAACTGATGGCTCAGATGGTGACTTGCTTAGTGAGATCCACACTCCTGAGTTCTTGAATGGGATTTCGTGTTCTGGAGTGCCGAGTCATGTTTTGAAGTTGAAGGTTGGTGTCCCTATCATGTTGATACGTAATATTGATCATTCGGCCGGTTTGTGTAATGGTACCCGTCTTATAGTTACGCGGCTTGAAAATCATGTTATAGAGGCCAAGATTCTGTCTTGCGTAAATGCTGGGAAGGATTTTTTAATTCCCATATTGAGTCTAACCCCATCTGATATAAGATTACCATTCACATTTGAAAGAAGACAGTTTCCTTTGATGGTTTGCTACGCGATGACTATCAATAAGAGTCAGGGACAGACGCTCAGTAATGTTGGGGTGTATTTGAGGAGGCCAGTCTTCACCGATGGTCAGCTTTATGTTGCAGTCTCTAGGGTTACTAATAGGAAGGGATTGAGGTTTGTAATTTGTGATGACAGTGGACGCCAGACAAATATGACCACAAACGTCGTGTACAAAGAGGTTTTCAGCAATCTATAGTATTGTGTGTACGAATCACACGAGGTATGTTTTTTCTATTTGTCAAATTTTTTAATCATCTTTTCTGTTGTGTTTGTTGGTATAAAGAGTAAGATATCGTATAGAAAGTTATAGGATTGGTTGCCTTCAGTTCAATCCCAATTTGATATAGTCATTTGAGGGGTGTATAGTAGTTTGCAATGTAGCTCATATTCTGTTATTCATGCTACAAAATATCAAAAGTGTTTTGTTTTTCGATTTAGAGACTTTTCTTATGTGTGATCTATTATATTTTAAGAGAACTATAGATTGCTTTTGTAGTTTTCAATATTGATGAGATTTTGTCTTGCGGCTCTTATTGTAGGTTGCTATGTGTACGAATCACTCATCCATTTGTTCTACATTCCGTGACAATAAGGCAATGGTGGAAATACCACAACATGTTTTCCATTGTGCATTTAGGATTGATGTGTTTATGGATGTTATACTACGCATGTTATCGTTGTCCAATTTAATTTGGAGGACAATTGCTCAATGTTATTATGGTTGGATATGAAACTGATATTAGGTTGTTGACAGGGATTCTAATATTTTTGCATCATCGTGTTGGTTGTTACAACAATGTGTATATTTAAATGTTGGAATTGATCGAAATACAAGCGAAACTCTGTTGAAAATTTTTAAACAATGGGAACGCGCTTTACATAAGTCATGTAATACGCCGGGAATGTATACATATTTTTTTTGTAATTGTTCAATTTACCTTAAGTTTATGAGGATTATTATATTAATGTACTCTGCTTCCCGTGCAATGCACGGGTGTTACTGCTAGTTTTATTTAGAGAGATAAAGGATGAGGGAGTGGAGAGACAAAGAGTCATGGTGCGCATCCCTTTGTAGTGGATTGGGTTATATTTGTCAAATTAGTAGTGGTGTGTTTATTGAAATGTGGTGTAGCAATTACAAAATGTGGTTATTCTCAAAAAATAAAACGAAAAAAAATGCGAAACGTGGTGGCAATATATATTTGGCCCTAATATAGGCCATGTTCGAACCATCTTGTTGCAAGACTCTTTTATTTTTTTCTTGATTACTTAATACAAAATGAACTACATTTCATATATTTATACTAGTGGTACCTCCTTAACCAAATACTATCATTTTGCTATCATACATTTGATTTAATGGTTTCATTTACTAACTAGACTCAGCATCGTTCATGTGAGTTTTATAGCCTAAGGCTGGCTAGATATATATTAAACACCCTAAGCAATGGCCCGACGTAACGAATTTTGTTAATAGAATACTAATTATTGATTAATTTATAAATAAGTCACATATATGAGTAAATTTATATAACCCGATACAATACGGTATAATAACTAAATGATAAATGATACACCTTCCATCTCATTTTAATAGGCATGTTTTCTATTTTGGTCTATCCTAGATTATAGACAAGTTTCCATAGTAAAATTTTAATTTATATTTTACTTGATTTAAATACCCATATTTATTAGGTGGTTTGTTAGTATATTCATTTATGGATATGGCATTTTAGGAAGATTACAGAAAAATTTACATTCCCAATTATAATGATTGTTCCTTATTAATTTGTGTGAAAAAATAAACATGTTTACCAAAATGGGATGAAGGGAGTGTCAGAACTAAGTGATAAATAATTCAGATATTTAAGGTAATATACTAAAGATTAGAGATTTAATATTTAGTAAAAGCAAATTTTTCATTTTTCTTTTAACAAAATATACA